>CM053622.1:654785132-654950012 GCA_028646595.1 Phalanger gymnotis | reverse complement strand
TAAAGACTAACTAGTTCTATGTTCCACACTTGGGCAGATGCGCTGCCTCACCAGCACTCCTCCTTCCCCAAGAACCCCCTACCCGGACTGGGCTTAAATCTTCAGCAGGCTCTTCACTCCTGCTCTGATCAGCCACTTAATTCCTCCCACCAGGTGGGCCTGGGGCCAGAAGCAACTGCAGCTGTAGTTCTAAAGCTGCCCCACCTCCGCTGCCCCAGGGGCAAGTGGCCGAACCGCAAACTCAGTCACGCAGCTTTTCCCACCAACCTTCTCTGATGTCTTTGCTGTTTGTGGGTTGAGAGGTCTGGTACATGCCACAGCTCAGTATTTCAGGATGCTAGGGCACTTTCCGCTCGTCTCCTGGTCTGGTAGGTCCCGGTCTGGTCTGTTCACGCAGTGCGTGCTGGCTCAGCTCCGCTCCCCTCAGCTGGGGGCTGCGAGCTCCATGTGGAGCAGACCTTACCCAGAGACCATCCAGGCTGTCCTGGGCTGGGGCCCTGCTTCCCTCTGCCACTTTGTGGGTTCTGCAGCTCTAGAATTGGTTCAGAGCCATTGTTTTATAGGTTTTTGGAGGGACTTGGTGGGGAGCTCACGCCAGTCACTGCTTCCCAGCCGCCATCTTGGCTCTGCCCCCTGTACAAACAATTTTAAAAACCATATGAATTTTGACCAATGCAATGACCATCCCAATTTCATAGCACCAATGCTGAAATGTGCTACCTTCCTCCTGACAAAAAAAGGTGATAGGATCTGTATAAAGAACGAGACATATATTGTTTTAAAAATGGCCAATGAGGCAGTTTGTTTTATTTGACTGTGTAATGTTCATTATAAGGAACATTTTTATCATTTGCTTTTTTTAATGAGATAGGGAGTGGGAGGGAGAGAAAATAGATTTCTGTTAATTAAAAATGTTTGAAAAGGAGCCCGGAGCATTCCTGTAACAACAATCTGTGCTGTGAAAAGCAGAAGCTGAGGCTAACAGCAGGAGGACCATTGCCCAGGGCAGAACAAGCTGGGGCTAGCCCTTAGGAGAATTTCCCAGGTTCTGCCTGGTCTCCCTGGGTTGCAGGAGACTATTAAGACTGACATTGTGGGGAAGGAAAGATAATCTTTAAGGGTATGTAATAAGATGATGAACACTGAAAAACAGTTAAGGCGCAGCAGGAAGTTTGTTCCCACAGCAAATAAGAAAGCTGGTCACTTTTGAGAATTTCCTCTGCCCTATCGTGTTACAAAACATGCGATGAAGTCCCAATTGAGTTCTGGGATTGTTTTTCCAAACACCATTAATTCAGACACAGTTTAATAAAGATTACTAGCTACTTCAGCAGGTTGGCATAAGAAAGGGATTTTGTAACCCTTAATGGGCTATGTAAATGTGAGTTATTTCTTATTATCTATAATCACAGGCTCCCTTTCACTTGATAACAACTCACATTTACATAGTACTTTGAAGTTTGCAAAAACACTGTTCTCTCAATAACCCTTGGAGAAAAGTAGGGCAAACATAATCCTTATTTCAAAGCTTTTGTTTGTTTATTTTCAGTTATATCTGACTCTTCCTAACCCCCTTTTGGAGTTTTCTTGGCAAAGATTACTGGAGTGGTTTACCATTTCCTTCTCCAGCTCATTTTATAGATGAGGAAACTGAGGCAAATAGGGTTAAGTGACTTGCTCAGGATCCCACAGCTCATAAGCGTCTGAGGCTGGATTTGAACTCAGGTATTCCTAACTCCAGGCGTGGCACCCTATCTACTTTGCCACCTAGCTGCGCTATTTCAAAGCTTAGGAATTGACAAGATTGGGCAACTGATAGGCAACAGGAGGGTGACTCTGAGTGTGTGAACCTGGAAGGTGGAACCCTTAAAAACCAGTCAGTTTGAAGGAGTAGGTTTAGAGGCAAATGATGAGTTGTGTTCTAGATAGGTCGAGTTTTCAATACCTATGGGGCCTAGTTTTCATCTTGCCCAGGAAGTATGGCCAATGTTCACACTTAGGAATGTGGTCCTTCTCCTGCTGAATGGCCATATTCAGTCTCTTCCACATCACTAGGTTAAGAAATTTACCAGATTGTTTATTGAGCACAAATTTTCATGCAATTAAAAAAAAGAGTGGGGGAGTTAGTCCATTTTTGAGGACAAACGAATTATTTTTCTTAGGGTTGCTATGATTTTTTAAACTGCAGTGAACTAAAATGCGGATCTCCGCTCTCAACCTCCTACACCTCCTCCTTCCCCCCATCCCCCAGCTTGTGATGGACAGTGAGCAGGCAGCCTTTCACAGTATATATCTCTAAGGGCCATCAGCATCAGGGGAAAGCCAAAGATCACTTTTGCTCTGAACTGAGAACACTGTATCTTGCACCAGAGACTTTCTCTTCATTTTCCAAGTGCCAGAATGTGTCTTCCCAATTTACAGCAGGACTTTTGAGTCTGATGACTCAAATCTCAAGTTACTATGCCTGCCTTCTGTTCTTATGTCAACTGATGAGGTGAAACATAATATTAGAAAGCAAACTGAACTCTAAGAAGACTGCTTTAGCACAGAACCAGACCCTGGGCTGCAGGAGGCTATTAAGACTGATGTGGGAAAGGGAAGATAATCTCTAAGGCTGGGTAATAAGACTATGAACACTGAAAAACAGTTAAGCTGCAGCAGGAAGTTTGCTCCCATGTATACTTGTTGGCTTACATTGCTTGAATCGCCACCAACACATGCACACACTCACTATATTTTTGTGGTTATTATATAGTAAACCCACAGGAAACTCCGGTAATAGCCACTATGCTGACCCCATTTTTGGCTGAAAACAGACTTGATAACTGACACTGAAACAGAAGAGAAGACCAAACCTTCAACCTCAATGTGTCTGGGTTCTTGAAGGTATAACCTACCAGGTGGTGTTGGTGAGCAGGATGGACTGAGCTGTCAAGCAGCCTGGAGTCTGAGAGATGGCTTGGCTACTGGAGGTACTCCAGGAGTTCCCTCCCTCCATCCTTTGTGGAGACATTTACATTCATTCTAAGCCATCAAAAGTTTTCTGGCCAGACACTCTAAGGGTCTCCCCCTCCCAAACTGATAGTTTTATGATGGTAAATTGGGCCTCCTCTTGTCTCACTTCTAATCTAACCCTTAGTCATTGAATGGGCAAACTGAGACCTCAGACAAACTGAGACCTCGGAAAGACCTAATCTGGAAAGACCAAGGTCGCCCACTGCATCCTGGGCCATTGCTAGTCACCTTGACTTTTGTCTTGTCACTGGACTTCCATGACCCTGGATAAGAGTGAGGCTGATGACTTTGCGCAGTTCTGCCTCGCTGAAATCCAGTTTGTGTTAGAGTAGAGACATCACCCTGTGATGTCATTGGGGAAGGGGGAATGGCTACAGAGAGAGGAGCCCAAGTCATTCAGAGCAGCAGACACCCATTCCAAAGTCCACTTGACACCATGTCCAATGAGTGCTGGCAGGTTCTAGAGTATCTTTGATATGCATTACAATACCTGTTCTTAAGCCTCCTCTTCCTTGCTCCCAGACTTGGGAAGTACAGTCACTCAGGCCACAGTGGGGAAGTTGGGCCAGGAGGATCTCTCATTCCTACCATTCTTTATCATCCTCAAAGTCAAAGCCTTCTCTTTCACCTTCTCCTTGGGGGAATTTTGTCACTTTCTTCAAACTAGTGAGAACCTAAAAGTACCAGTGTGCTCTTCTCTACCAGAGGCAGCTGGTTAGAACCAGTGCTGTGCCTGGAGACAGGAAGATCTGAGTTCAAATCCAGCCTCAGACTCTTACCAGTTGTGTGACCCTGGGCACATTATTTAATCTCCATCTGCCTCAGTTTCCTCAACTCTAAAGTGATGATAATAATAGCCCAGAGTTGTTGTGAGGATTAAATAAAATAATATTTGTAAAGTGCTTAGCACAGTGTGTGGCACATAGTAGGTACTGAATAAATTCTGGCTTTTATTTGACTGTAAGACCATTGATTCTCTACAACTTGAGTACTGAGAAGAATTCATCTAAGGTTAATAGATTCCCTTTGCTTATAGCAGACCATAGCTTGTCCAAGACCACATTTATCCATCACCCTCCCATTCCCCTCTTCTGAAGACTAATATTTCATTTACTTCTGATAAAAATGTTATTTGAATTATAGATGAGGGCAAATCCCATTCAATTCCCAAATCAAGTTTTTGTGAAGTGATGAAATAACCCATGAGAAATCTAAGAGTGTGGTGGGACAATGCCTGGATTTGCTATCATGCTAAGTTTGAGGTAGGACTACATAAGGAGAACCAAAGTATTGGCTCCAGGTGATAAAGGAGCAGTATGGCTCTTCAGCAGCCGACGAGCCTTTGGGGAGAGGGGGAGTTTAAAGACTGGAACTGTTCAAGTTACACAGTCCAGTAGTTTCCTCCTGCTGTTCTTGCTAAAACATAAATGACCTTCAGGATTGATGCATATGGGGAAGTAAGGAAACTCCAGGTAGGAATCCTATCCAGGTTCTGTATGCTCAGTCCTTTCTTCTGTCCCCAAAAGAAAGTGTCTTCCTCACAGTATAAATCTTCCTGACTGGCTGGCTGGGAGGCTGTGACAGGCAGAGAGAGCCAAGCCTCTAGCCTCTGGGGAATCTGGATCACTATGGCCTGAGCCTTGGGGGCTCCCCTGTTGCTGCCAACTCCCAATGTATGTCTGTCTCTCTAACACTCTCTCTCTCTCTCTGTCTGTCTGTCTCTCTCTCTCACACCACAAATCCATTGGCCTGGGAAGTATGAACCTTGACACTTCCAAATACACACCTTTTGAGGATTCCGTTGATATTCCTTTATCCAGATTTCACTTCTATAAATACTTTGGGGGATAGGGAGGGGCACACAGTACAGTAGAGTCAGTTCCTAAAAACTCCTAGAGGCAGCCTTCCCAAACAAATTAAGGTGCTTCCATTTAACAGTGATTCTATTGATTCTCTTCTCACGAGAACATGTCAAGCTATGGGGGTTTCTGAAAAAGACCCAGGGGGCCACTAGATTGGGAGAAGCACTTTGAGGAAACACCAATCAGCAGCTGCATGTATTAGCACCAAGCCCCAGTGGAAATTTTCAGCCTTTCAATTTTAAGAAGCCATCACGATCTGTTACCTTCCTTTCCAAAGTAAGTGGAAACACTGGGAGCTATTTATGTAGCAAAAATGGTTTCCTCTGCAGGAGAGCAGGGCCCTTAGAAAATGTTATTAAAAACCAGAACATACACAATGTTGGGGACTGAGGGGAATGTGTCAAGAGAGGAAATTGAAAATGTCTGGATTGGTTTGGGCCTTGATTTACCCATTGAAACAGAAAAGATATTCCCACCCTGAGCAAGACACTGGCACTGTCAAATTTGTTGCTTAATCGGAGGAATCTTGAAAATTAATAGGTAATTCTGATGGAATAATGAAAACTCTCTCTGGTGGCACATTAATTATCACCCTGCTCCTCAGAAAGATGGTATTATGGATATGGCCAGAAGGAAGAAGGAAAGCTATATTCGGGGTCAATGGATTTATCTTTTTCTAGAACTCAGTAAAGCAACACAGGATAGGAAAAAAGTCCTCTTTGACAAAGTTTAAGTTGACAAGGCTTGTAGCTAAGGACCATATTCTTCACAAAGTGGGTTAACATTTTGCAAGTTTGTGAATCACCTACCAAAACTCTGGATTTCTCCCCAAGACAGTGCTGGCTCTACTATTAGCCACTAGTCAATTTGGGACTCTTTGTAATTTCAAATACCTTTGTACCGCTTCAACATGGCATCTTCCCCTTCCGCCACAAGTGTGCCTCCATAACAAACACATGTGCTATCCCTCCCCCACACTATTCCTTTTTCATCCACCACTGTTGCCGGGGTTAAGGGAAGGTACTAATATAAAGTTTCCTACTTTAAAGCCACAGCATTTAAAGTCTTCTTTCACCTGACTTGTGACTGATGGTGAGAGGAAACAGTTATCTCTTTTGTGTTCCTGCAGTTTTGTATAGGTCCCAGCGGTGCAGGTCTAAGACTGTGATGGGCAGGTCTAGATTAAGGGAGGCAGGGAGGCAGTTAGTCTGTTCTGTACATACTCTGGAACAGTGGTTTTCAATGTATGGTCTGAGGTCCCCTGGGTGGGGGGTCTCCAAGACCCTTTCATGGGGCTGGTGGGGTCAAAAGCATTTTCAAAATGATAACAGCTAGCATTTATATAACACGTCTAGATTTGTAAAGTGCTTTACAAATTTTATCTCCTATGTTCCTCACAACAGCTTTGGGAGATAGGTGCTATTATCATCCCCATTTTACAGATGAGGAAACTGAGGCTTATAGGGGGAAAGTGACTTGCCAGGGTCACACAGCTACTGGGCATCTGAAGCAGGACTCAGACTCAGGTTTTCCTTACTCCAAGCCCAGCGCTCTACCCATTGCATTGGTTGGGGAAGGAGGCGCTCCTAAATAATAACACTATTAAAAGGTAGCATTTATGTGATATCTTGAAGTTCACATGTTCTGTATATTCATTTTCCCCTCTCGCTGATCCTGATAAATTTATAAGTGTTAGTTCAAAGGCTAAAGTCATAGCTTTCCTTTCCCAGCTATTCACTCTCCCTCTTTTTGTAGAGGCATAGCGTAGCTTTAAGCTTTTCAAGACCACCTTCAATGGCTTTTCAATCCCATCCATTTTACATCTTTGTTCTTATATCACTAATACTCAGTCCTCCAGTCTTGGTTATTATTTTCTTAGGAGTTTATTATTTGGGAGAGGGAGGAGGAGGCGGCTTTCAGTCCTTAGCTCAAGAATCTTCATCAGAATCATTCCAAGGGCCATGTTCAGGTTTACATAACACTTAAATGTAATTTATGTGTGGTCTGAGTAATTTGTGTGTTTCTACAAGGACTCTGATGTCTATTCCCAGGCAAAGAGAGCTCCTGGAACCCTTGGGCACTAGACGGATGTGTTCCTGAGAGCAGTCTGAACACATCAGAGGATAAGCAATCAAGATACACTCTGAGACAGGCTGAAGATGAAGCTAGCAGAAGATTTAGAGTGAGAGTTAATAGTTATAGAGAGTTATGCAGAGAAAACAGTTATAAAAGCTATCTTGGGCAAAGTCCTGATCCAGCCATTTGGGGTTAAGCTGTCCTATTATTGGCATATGGCAAAAAGCTTAAGAGCTGTGGCCTCCACGTGAGGGTGAAGCTGCCTCAGCAGGACTCAAGGTGCAGCTGGGA
Organism: Phalanger gymnotis; assembly: GCA_028646595.1. Taxonomy (NCBI): domain Eukaryota; kingdom Metazoa; phylum Chordata; class Mammalia; order Diprotodontia; family Phalangeridae; genus Phalanger; species Phalanger gymnotis. Next base: position 654,942,768 of record CM053622.1, on the reverse strand, counting down.
ACTGGCAGAGGGTAAACACTGGCTGTTAGGTGACTGAAGCTTCCATAGCCATAGTCTTGCAGTTTTTACTCCCTCTGAATCCTGGACAGAGAAGTGCATTAAAAGATACAAACTCTTTCCAAAAAGATAAAGAGAGTCAGTGGGGAAGAGTGAAAAGCACACCGGCTTCTAGAGTCGGGGGACCTGAATCCAAATCCCTGCTCTGCGGCTTGGTAACTGTGTCAATGGTCAATAAACAGTGTGATATTAAGCAAGTTCCTGGCTCTTAGTTTTGTCGCTGGAAAATGAAGGGGGTGCAGATCAGACGGTCTCCGAGATTCCCCCCTCCTCTACTGGCTCTTCCTAGCATTATCACCCCACATATTTCACTGTTAGGCACCTCGCTTATCATGATCATTTTAACAAATGGGACAGAGGATGTGTTCTTGCTAAACCTTGATGCTGAGCCAAAGCACTATTCGGCCCTCCTGGCTTCCCAGTCATCTTATGCTTTGCTTCCCTCTGGGTAGTTGGTGATCCCGTGACACTGGCCGCCTGACTGTTCCTTGCACATAAACCCCCATCTCTCAGCTCTGGGCATTTCCATACCTGAGACTTTCTCCTTCCTCATCTCGTCTCTCCTAAAGCCATACCTTCTTCTACAAGAAGCCTGTCCTAGCCTGCCTTCCCTCTGGGATTATTTCCAGCTTATGCTCTGTATATATCTTGGTCTTACATAGCTGTCACCCTATTGGACGATGAGCTCCTTCAGGGCAGACATCATTTTATTATTATTGCTGTTATTTTGCCTTTTTGCCTTACTTAGTGTCTGGTACCTGGTCCAGAGTAGGCTCTTAATAAATGCTTATTGACTACAAGGCAGCTAGCAGTTAGAGTGCAAGGCCTGGAGTCAGAAAGAACCGAGTTCAAATTCAGCCCTCAGATACTTACTCTCTGGGTGACCCTGTGCAAGCTGGGTTAACTTCAGTTTGCGTCAGTGTCCTCAAATGTTAAAATGGAGATAATAATAGTCCAGGATTTCCTCCTAGGGTTGAAGTAACATTTGTAAAGGGCTGAGCATCGTGCCTGGCAAATAATAGGCACTTAATAAATGCTTATTTCCTTTCCTTCCTTCCTTGATTTGAAAATAACGGAATCAGGAATGGTTAACAACTTTTCATTTTGGTTGACATCTGTGATCAGTCATTTTCAGTCATGCCCAATTTGGAGTTTTCTTGGCAAAGACACCAAGATGGTTTGCCATTTCCTTCTGCAGCTCATTTTACAGATGAGGAAACTGAGTTAAAACAGTTGTCCAGCTGATAAGTGTTGGGGGCTGGATTTGAGCTCAGGAAGATGAGTCTTGTGGGTTCCAAGCCCATGCTCTATCCACTGCACCATCCATAAGTGACCTAAAGTGCTCTTCTTTTTTATGGTTCCTTCTATTAGTGACCAACAGGGACCTCTTAGAGGTCTTTTATGGCCACCCTCTCCTTTGACTGGTGAACAATCTGAGGCTCAGAAGCTAATTTACCCTTAGTCACAAGGGGAAAAATTAGCTGAAGCACTCTAGGCTCTAGCCACTCACCACCTGGCCCCATTTTCCAAACCACCAACCTGAGTGAGCAAGAAGAGTCGAAAGCTCTCCTCACCCCATTTCCATTTGTAATGTATTCTCTTGGCCTAGATTTCCAGAATTTAAGTTTCTCCCACAGACCCCCAGACTGCCACAGGGCAGATCACTTTTTGAATTGCAAATCTCATTTAAAAAAATGTGTTGATCTGCAGTGGCTTCAAACCTTAGTAACAATTTGGGAACAATCTTCAAAAGAACAGGGTGATTTAAGCACCTGGGCTACAAAATGGGAAATGGGAGAAGCTTCGGAGATGGGCCAGTTGAGGAACGTTGAGCTCAGGAGGAGGTGCTAACGTGTGTCAGAGGACTGGCACCACCCTCCACAGGGCCTTCCATCATCCCTGGTGGCTGGCTTGCCAATGTCTCTGGAACTATCTGTGCCCACAGAGAAGAATATGTCTGCCATGTCAGGTTCAGCTGTTTTCTCTAATTTTTTCTCACCATTGACCATGGGATGCCCAGTGGGGAGCTGCTGCCCTTGTGTCAACAAATTACAGGTTAGTGGACAAGAGGGCAATGATATTTCTCCCAAGAATTAGCATGAAGAGGGTAACAAAGGGTCGACTGGTATTTAATTTCCTTGTGTTTATCCAAGCCACAGTCCCAGGCAGGAAAGTTGTATGGGGAGTGGGAAGTGTGAAAAAGAATTCTTTTTAATGATGACCACCAAACATTCTGTTACATAGAGTATGTGGGAAAGCAGCAAAATGGTTGCATGACAAATTTTTAAAACCTCACGTGGAAAAAAATTCTCCATGTGTGCAGCTGGATGCTGCTTCCTGGGTTATATTGATTACAAACTGAACGAAAATTTAATTTTCACTATGATGGCAACAGAAACTGAGGATGGACGCTGCAGCTAAGGTATTTCATAGTGGTTCATACACCAAGTACTACTATTTTATTAATTTAAAGAACATGTTTTACATAAAAACAAGCAACATCAAAAAAGCTGAGTTCAGAAATGAACATAATATATCACAGATGATTCCATTCCACATTAACCTACATTTGTTAGCATAAACTGAGGGATTAGAAAAAATTGGACCTCATTCCAGCTTTAATCATTGATACAAATCATTTGAAAGTTATTTCATTAGTCTCCTGAAAATTAAAGATTAACCTCTGTCATCTGATCCACCCAGCAACTGTTAAGTTCAGTATTTTCAAAGGAAACAGTTAATTTTTTTTTTTGCACAGAATTGAAACCATTCAGAAACTTGTTTGAATGCAGTGAGCTCCTTGCATACCTCTTTAGCATGCATGAGAAAAAATACTACTTAATTTCACACTCAACTAATCCTTTAATAATTTTCTTTCAGTCAGAATGAAAAATGGTATTATTAATTTCCTAATAAAATAAAAAAAAGTTACAGAGAAGATGTTGCTAACCTTGGACCAATTTTTTTTTTCTGAGAACACACCAAAGATTAGAGTAAATGGCAAGTGAAAAATTGTCCCTTGGGAACTATTCAAGACCTTTTTCTTACCATACTTTATTAGACTTGAATGAGCTGACACTGTAGTGTCTTTATCATCACTTTTTTTTTTAAAGACTACCTTCTTTTAATACCAACAGGGATGGTTTCTGGACAGATGTTATTTAAACACACAAACTATGTTCACAGTAAAATGAAACAATTTTATATTCAAGTAACATTAAGGATCTTGATTATATTAATACCCCCCACCCCCAAAGAAAGAAAAAATCCAGTAAAGTTACAGGTAAAGTTTAATTTTAAAGACTGCCGTCCCGTCCCTCCAGGGGAGGATGAAATTAGATCCCTCGATTGCCTCAGTGGGCCAAGATATTACAGACTTCATGCTAAAAACACCTGCCATTTGGAAGCTCACTAAAAAATGGTCATGGTAGCTGCAATCCTGAAGTACAACCAAGGAAATTCAAAGAGGCATCCTAAGCCTCTACACTGAATTTCCTGTTTCCCACCAGTTTATGACCCTTAATGTTACTGGATGATAGGTTATGTTTGTACCATTAAAAAAAAAGCCCTCGTTAAAAGCACCCCCAATGTCTTTTTTTCCTGACAAATTTGGTGAAACCATTCTGAATGTTCTCACATAGAAGCATAAGTTAACTAACATAAAATATCTTTGCGATGGTTAAGCATTCAGTGTGCAGTATTTGAGGAAGTATTTTAAAAGGTTAAAAATCCCTCCTTTTAGGATTTCCATTCCACCTTGGCTAACAATTACAGGAGTGCTTTTAATGAGCATTTTTGCCTAGCAGAATTAAATGGTTCCATGAAACTCATATAGTTTACTGTGTAAATCCATTCTCCACTATTAAATAAGCATATGTGTGACCCTCTATCACTGCATGCAAAGTGATGGCCTATTGGAGAGGATTCTTGCTAATTTATAAAAGGATTGGGCTGAGTACACCAAGGAAAGCCCTACCCTACGATTTGCCTATTCAAAGTCCTTGCAAATCTTTGAATGAATAACAAAGTCAATCAAGCAGTTCCAAATCTTCTTAAAAGATGATTTTACAAATTACAGAAAGAATATGTCACCCATAGCACATGCCACCTGACCTGGGTGGTGATTCCTTTATGGTTTAAAAAAAAAAAATCCTATGCAAATGAATATCCACCCTCAAGCTAACATGTCCGATTTTCTTGGTGCCCTTCTACATCTGCATCAGGAAAGGACCAAACTGAATTCTTCTCTTTTCTGCAGGGAGAGCCGGGTGGAGAGAGGTGAGAAAGCAAGCCTTCCTTCACCCCCAGGTTGAGGCAGTACATGCCAAGTTTCAGCCAGGAGCACATTTTTTATGGTCATATTAAAACCTTTGAAAATAGGATTTTGTAATGGAAATGCTGACAGACCCTTGACTAGAGCAGGGCTCTCGGGCACCACAATAATGCTAAGAAAGATCTCTCTCACCACAATCTAAACTCAATACAGGGGATACAATTTTCTAATGTGGCCCATTGGCCAGCAAATAACAGTGATTTAATGTACTTGACCTGTGGTCATATGGTAGCACTGTGACCCCCGGAGCCCATTTTTCTTTTTCTTTTTCCTTTTTGTTCCCCTCCCTGGCTGAAATATGCCTCAAAGGGCAAAGGATTGCAATTTACCTTTCATTCATGGATATATTGCTTTCATTTCAACAGTGCTTGACAGGTTGGCTAACCACCACACGCTCCTGTACTATCGTACTGGGCTGTGGTGGCGGGCCCCATTGAATACAAGACGCCAGGCTTTTTCAGTAGTTTATTCACAGGGTTCTTGTTGCTTATTTTAGTTAAATGCACCACATGGAAAGTAGATGAGGGCTACTGTAAAAAGCAATAACATTTTTCAAAGACTCGAATCTCACTTTTCCCTCTAACAGTCTGAAGCAAATCACATATTGGTTGATTATTAACAAGTAAAACGGTTTCTGCTACAATGTAAAGAAAAGAAAACGTATGTGTTCATTAACATGAACAGTTCTCATCAACAAAGATGATTTACATGACGCATAACAAAGCAGCTTTCCCTTAACTAGTACACTACTCAACCGTTGCAAAGCAGAATCTCAGAACTCCCTTGAAAATGTCATATTGTTATTCTTGCGCTCAGAAGAGAAGACGGCTTCAGTCATCTATATCACCGCCATAAATGATTATCAAGGACTTAGGGAAAAAAGACCTGGAATCACTGGTAGAGTTCAAATTCCAACTTTTAGCTACAGACTTACACTGTGATAACGGTACATCGGATTTCTCTGATTGGTACAGCAAAAAGGAGGATCAATTTGGTTATAGGAATTCCTTGCAGAAGAACAGCATGGAGCTATTTCAAATGGAAAATCATATAGGGATTAATCTTCTGGAAACAAAATCAGCAAATAACTGGCTAAGAAGTGAAGCAGTTTGCATACGCCAATGTCATTGGCATGCTTTGTGCTTTTCTATTAACCCTCTGAGTACAGCCATGCTTTCTGGCTCCCTGGACCTAAATAAATGCTAACCAAAATTGCATTCTGTGGGACTCTTCAATATTCTTTCTCAATAAATTGTGTACCTTTTCTTCCACAGTTTATTTAGCATGTATCACTCAGATAGAATCGAGATGTTCTGGTGTCCCCGATACCATCAGATATCTGGGATGTCCTGCATTCTTTTGGCCTGTCTAGCAGCAATGTTTGGATTTAGGCACCAAAGCTGCATTCAGCCTATGGAATGATCTACAGACTTTGTTGATAAAAAGGCTCGACTGAGTGGCTCACCTACTCTACACATCGGATGCTGTCGAAATACATTTAGTGGCAACCCTCAAAACAGAATTTACACACCAAACGATCCTAAGGAAGAAAGGAAAAAGCACATTTATTCTAGAGCAGACAGCTGTTTGGCCTTACGATTCTTCCTATTTTTGTGTTAGGAGGAGAGACCAATGAAATGACTATTTCTGAGATTTATAAAAGTGTTTTACTTCATTGGTCTAGAGAAAGCAATTCTTTCTCACCAGGTTTGTGTCCTCAACTACCAATTAGGCTATTGAATGAAAATTTCTCATCTAAATCAAAGGTTTTAATCTACTCAGAACCACACTGACATGGATTCTTTGGGTTCTTTAATTGAGCTCTTAAAATACAAAGGGGAACCTTTTTACTCCTCAGTAAAAACTCATTTACTTTAGCTTGTGATCACACGTACTGTGATCTCTCTCAGGCTATTGAAAGAAAAAACACAACTTCCAATAAAGTGTACATTGCCGACATATGTCAGGATGACTCATACTAAACAAACTCAATAGTGGGAGAGTAAAATGCTTGGGACATAGTGTCACCAAAATCACTGCAATTTAAATATAAAAATACTAAAGTACTGAACACGGGGCATGGATGAGAGAGTAAAAAGTATACTTTAAAAATCAGTATCTATTGGCAAGGGGAAAGACTTGAGAGTAGAGAAGCCCAACACAAAATTCAGAACGAAATTTCTGATACTACACTATCTTTTAAAACCTTGAGGGGAGAGCATCAAAAGACACTGTGAAAAGCAATTAATGTAACATTAGCCTATGCAAATTTCCTAAAAGATATGATTCACTGCTTCTTTCTTTATAAAACATAGAGCTGAAGAGGACCTTAGTAGGTCATTTCGTTCAGCCCCCTGCCTCCAAGCAAACAATGCTTCATTTTCCTTTGAACATTGCAATGACTCATCTTAATTGAGCCAGGGAAGTATGAGGTTCCCTTTCTCAAAGATAATACATTCTACTGGAAATTCACTAGAGACACAAGGTGAGAGGAATGCATTTGCTAATAGGAGTGAAAAACATAGGCCTTAAACGAGAATTGACCTAGCCTGGGGAAAACAAATGGGGGGAAAAAAGAAAAAAATGCAACATTTCTGGATGTGAATGTTGCTGTCAGGTATGCCAGGAAGCCATAGCTGGCAAAAGTTGTTATGCCCTCAGCAAGCCTCCTATCTAAGCCTTCCTAGATGCTGATGTGTTACCAGGGAGAGCCTAGGTAGGTATCCTAAATGCATGTAGTTTAAATAGTATCACCAATATTTTTGGTTAAAAAAGCATTTTTATTCTTTCTCCTTTTAAAGAAAATTCAGAATCATCTTTCTACTTTTTTCCTTCCCTTCAGCTAACCCTTACTACTGTCTTGCAAAGAAGGCAAGACTCTCCCTCCCTTTCTCCTACTTCCCCTATATATCAGTCTTATGTTATATATACATCTCAGAGCAGGAGGAACCCAAAGTGCTGAAGAACTGGATCATTTTCCATCTTTGTGCTGGAAATTCCAGTGCTCCAGAGAAACTGGCATGGTTATTGCTTTTTTTTTTCTACCAGTATTTTCTGTTTTTTTTTTTTTTTGTAGAAAAAAAATGTGATACTGTTTAGATCCTCACACACTAAGATAAAGATGGGATAGAACTATTCCCGCGAGTCTACATTGGCACTAGCAGCGGATGATGTGGAAGCAGCATTTACAGGGGCATCAGCACACCATCATAAGTAGACTTGTTGGGGTTGAGCACCACCTATTTCCCCTGAATCCAATTCCTTCCATTCTAGGAGCCAGACCCCAGTGGGACTGACATCAGTAGCTACCATAAATCCATTTACTTTTCTAAGAGGATTTTTTGTTTGTTTGTTTCTTACACCCACTCATGTTAGTAAGCTGCCATTTATAAACCCACAAAGAGGAAGGAGCAAGGTTCCATTCTGGACGTCCAGCTGAGTCACTGACTCTGCATCACCCTATCTATCCAGATTGGCAGCACAGAAACGTGTGTATAAGTCAAAAAGGCCTGAATAATTCCCTAACAAGGGCTTCCAACGTTACAGAAATTGATGCACTCAGAGGGTTAACGTGTGCTATAATGACATACTGCAGATCCTAGCTCAGCTGATGAAAACATTCATTGCTTCTATCTTTAAAAAGAAAAAAAAAGTAATCGCAAAATAGACTTAACCCTTTGAGGATCCTATTAGCAGCAAGTTGCCACCTCAATAAAGAACATGTGTCATCTCATTCATCATAAGGAAATGGGTTCAAAGTTACCATGAGCACACCTTCTTTTCTGTCATTCAAACATTTTAGTGCCAGATAGATCAGATGAAACTGTTTCACACAAGTTTGGAGAATTTAAGAGTCTCAAAGGGTTAAGTGAGGGCTGTGATTTTTGTAAAAGGGTTTTTTTTTTTTTTTTTATTAAAAGGGCGAGTTAGGTGAGCGAACAGTCTCCGATGAACTTGGTGAATAGTCTTCTGATTCAGAGTTGAGTTCAGGGGGAGCTTGCTGTGCCTTATACCGGCTCCTCACATCCTGGTTGCGTCTTCGTCGGAAAACCTGCCTCTCCTTATCAAGAGCGGTGGTCTGGCAGGGGCATAAAATGAGAAAGAATAAAATTAGGCTGGGCGAAATTCAAAATGAATGCAAACCATCCCCCTTCTGGAGTCGTGTGAGAGATACAGGAGAATATGCAGGGCTCATGAACCTGTCCATTTTCATTCAATCTGGTTGACAAAGCAGGTCATGCTGCTTCACAACTTATAAAAACATAGATCCTGGGGCCTGAAGAAGCAGCCAGGGCACCATCAAGTGTGTGCAGCATGGATGGATGCCATATGCTTAACTTCTGGGGGACGTTAGTTCCATACAGTCTGAGATTCAGATTTCAACTCAGCTACATACAGATTAACCTCTGCCCCTCGTAGTCTAGCCTGAGAGTTACTGACAAACTCTAGCTGTAGGGCTGTCGGTGTGATGTGACCTAAGGTAGGCTGGTGTAGGGTGTGTTCATCAACAGTCTAGCTCATCGAGATGAAAGGTGATGAAACCATCAGACATGGCAGCTGAGATACGAGCCCCTCCTCCAACTCTTTAACGCAGTGCCTCAAGCTAAATGACCTGGCTTTTTTTTTTCTTTTCTGTTTAGCTGTTGAGAAGGACCAGTGAATTTGATTAGGATTGGTTTAATATTAATGAGGCTAATTCTTGCTTGAAGTGGGACCACCCCCACTGATTCCACCTACAGATTATATTATCGATTCTTCCCTTTTGGAAGGCCTCTGTCAAATTACATAGCTTTGCACATCCTGGCTCTCCCAGTTATCCTACTCCTACTTGAACCTATTACCAAGTTATAAGCTCATGTGTATGATAATTGGCTCCAGCCCTGGAAGTGGCTATGACATCAGAATTGGAACCTTATGACTTCACGAGATTTAACAGGTGTGGGAAGGGGAGGCAGAGTCTCACAAAGAAAGCTTAGACAGATAGAGAAGAGCAAGTAAAAAGACCAAAGAAAAATATCAAATACACATAAAAGTTGAAAGTTTCCTCCTGTGAAAGTCCTTTTAAAAAAGGATGTAGCCTAAAGGTTATTCTGCTTTCAGGAGATTATTTTTCCTCTACTGGCATATATGCCACCATTTTTCCTCTTGAAAATTTACTGTTAACTTCTTCAAAGAACAGAGATAAATTTATAGCCAGACTGGTTCTGAGAACAAAGTGAGGACTAAATCCCTCATACAACTGCAGAATAGCATTACTGCAATCTACGATCTAAAATAGGGCAATCAAAGCCCCCAAATGAAGTAATAAAGAGAGAAAAGGAGACAGTGTGTAGAACGAGTACAGCAAATGGATTAGTTAGGCTGAGTTGCTCCTTTTCTTCCTATCTAGGCTCTGTATAACATTGTTAGGAGTCAATGAGGAAGATAAACTTTAATAAGTCATGTCTAGTTTCTAAATAATAGGGCCACAGTATTAACACCATGATGTTTACCTTTGATTCCTTTGCTACATTCAGCTCAACTCTCACATATATTTCTTGATCTTATGCCTACTGACTTTATGATTATTTTTTGGTTATCATAAGACCAAATTCCTAACTTTTATTTAAAACATGGTCATGATGAGCTCATGGCAAACTGAAAACCTACTGGTTGTGTATATACTAGTGTTCCCAAGAAATAGAGGTCTATTTAGTCTGAATTGCATAACGATCATTCTGCAGTTAATCCCAAAGTCAGACACACTCTCCTCTTGGTAATTAAAATATTTCTACTTAAACCTTCTGGAGAAAGAAAGAAAAAAACGCACTGCCATAAAAACTGAATACTGATCTTTTCCTTTAAAACTGGATACAGAATGGAATTTAAAACATGAGTAGATGGAAATACCAAATGGAATAACTAAAATAGGCTAGGAAAGTAAGAAATAGGGGAAGCATTTGAGCTTTTAAAAATATCTGAAAGTACTTTTCTTAAAGTAACTGTCATGACCGCTTTCCTGACATCACCATTATTTCCCTTGGATTTTCTAAACACTAAAAATCCTTGAATCTCTCTCCCCCTGTCCTACCCAGCTTTATCTATTGAAGTAAATTCCCATCTCCCCATCCTCCTGATACTGACTGCCAGGCTCTAGGGCCCTGTAATGGTTCAGCACTCTCTAACCTTAGAGCAGTTAAGTTTGCTTTAGGCAATGGCCCTGATAGGTTTAAAGTTGAATTTCTCCTTGAGTTATTCTTGTTTCTTCCCTAATCCCACAATAGACAAAGATAAATAGTTACTTCACACTGAATTTTGTTCATTCATTCCACTTTCCCAAACTCCATCCTTTTAACTTTTCTGAGACTTACAATTCAGCTTCTAGGTTTCCTCCCCTCCTTTATTTTTAAGGTTCATGGTTGTGTGATGATCCTATGAGATGGAAAATAGAATCTGATCCTTGTCTTTTGGGTATCAGAGTTACTCAGCTGCAAAGTCCCTTAGAGACTATTTGGTCTAATCTGTTAATTTTAGAGATAGGGAAGTAAAGCCCAAAGAGTTGTTAATCCAGTGATGCCAAACTCAGATGGAAATGGATCCCTGTGACTTTGAAAACTTCAAATTAACATTATCTATATCTACATTATCTATTGTATTTTATCTATGTTGTATTATATTTAAAATTATCTATGTTGTACTTAAATATTTTATTTTGTTAAACATTTCCCACTTATATTTTAATGTGGTTCTGTGCACTGGAAATTTTGCATATTGACCCAAGATTACACAAGGAGCAGACAACAGAACCAAGAGTCTGTCCTTCCTTAGGTTACTAGTTCTGTCACATCTGCCACATCTGTCCTCTTCTCATCCCTATATTGCCACCACCCTAGTTGAAACCCCCATTTTCTCCTGACCTCCTCCTACTTTTCCAGTTTTCTTATACCTTACCTCCAGATACTCTTAAATCTAGTGATATTGGCCGCCTTACTGTTCTTTGAACTAGACATTACCTCTCCGGATTATTTTCACTGATTGTCCCCCATGCAGGAACCCTCTCACTCCTCATCTCTGCTTTCTAGTTTCCCTGGCTTTCTAAAAATTTCGGCTAAAATTCTACCTTCTGCAAGAAGTCTTTCCCGGTTCTCTTTAATCCTAGTACTTTCCCTCTGAAACCTTCCCACATTTATCTTGTGTGTATCTTGTTTGTACATAGTTGTTTGCTTGTTGTCTTCCCTGTCCCCCCCACCCTGCCCCCACCATTAGATTGAGCTCTTGAGAGCACAGACTTTTTCCTCTTTGCTTGTTTTTTGTATCCCTAGATACTAGTACCTGGCACATAGTAGGCCCTTTATAAATTCTAGGTGATTGATTAATCTTGTCAGGTCATTCTCCAGCTCAAAATTTTTAAATGGCTCACCATTATTTATAAGATAAAATCCAAACTCTTTAAGCACTCAATGCCCTACACTATTTGGCCAAAATCTACTTTTTCCAATCTTATTTCATGAACATAAATCTTCTACTCTGAGAAGACAGCCCTTTGAACATGCTTGCTTATTACTGCCCCTATAATCTTCATGCCTTTTCTCTCATTTCTGCTGACTACCAAAATAAAGTCCAAACTCCTTGGCCTGACACTATTCTCTGTACATAACTGGGCTCTGACTCACCTTTCCTGGTTTATCTTCACTCTATCCTAGGGGTTCTAAAATGTGTGTGTGTGTGTGTGTGTATGTGTGTGTGTGTGTATACATGCATTCCATGGACCTATTTAGCAATCTGGTGAAGACTATGAACGCTTTCTCAGAATGTTTTATAAAATAAAATCATAAAATTACAAATAAAGCCAATAATATGGCTTTCTCTCTCTCTCTCTCTGTCTTTTTTTTTTTTTTTTACGGAGTCCAGGTTAAGAATCCCTGCTCTGTCTAGCCAAACCAGTTATCCTCTGTATATGCCCCACATTCCTCTCTGTTTCTCGAGTCCTTTGTCTCTCCACATTTATTACAGCTGTTTCCCACACAGAATAGTATATAAGCTCCTTGGAGGGAAGGATTTCTGCCTTGTAGCTCCAAGGCTGAGCATACAGATGGTAAGGATAGGTAGTAGACCTCAAGGAAACTCCTTCAACTAACATCAGGTTGGCACCTTTCTCCACAGTCTTAGGGAGTCTCCTGGAGCACTTAGCCATTACGTGACTTGCCCAGAGTCACTAAACAGACAGTACCTGTCAGAGGCAAGACCTGAACCCAGGTTTTCCTGGCTCTGAGGCTAGACCTCTCATCAACTAAACACAGGACTTCTCAGTATTACTTCTAGTTTTACTAAATTTTTAACACATTTGTTGAACTGCATTTCAGACCTAGCTCAAATGCTAACTCAACAATAAATTCTTCCCTGGCTCCAAACTGATCTTTTCTTCTAATTTTTATCACATAAAGGTGGGCAAGGGAATAAGGATTTATATAGGACCTACTACATGCAAGGCCCTGTGCTAAGAATTTTACAAATATTATCTCGAATGAAACTCACAACAATCTTAGGAAGCAGGCACTGTGATTATCCCTATTTTACAGTTAAGGAAACTGAGGCAAAGAGAGGCTAAATGACTTGCCCACGGTCATACAGTTGTAAGAGTCTGAAGCTGATTTGGAACTCAGGTCTTCTGGATGCCAGGCCCAACGCTCTACCCACTGCACCACCTAGCTGTCTCTAGATAAACATCTCATGCAAAAAAAGTAGAGTTCTTTCAGTTGTGCTCTGTGACACCATGTGAGGTTTTCTTGGCAAAGATACTGGAGGGTTTGCCATTTCCTTCTCCAGCTCATTTTACAGTTGAGGAACTGAGGCAAACACAGTTAAGGGTCACACAGATTTGAACTCATGTTCTCCTGACTCCGGGGTCAGTGTTTTATCAACTGCACCACCTAGCTGCCCCTACGTGGTCTAGTTTGTACTATTTTAATCTATGTGCAAGTCTTATCATACCTACATTGGGCTGTAAGGTCCTCAAGGGTAGGGACTATGTTCTAGATACCTTAATGCCTCACTCATAATAGATTACTCATGAATATTCATTGAACTGTGTTGTCATGTTTCACTCATCATAAAGCAGTAGATACATAGGTACATAGAAAGTGCTAAACACCATCTGAATAAATGAGAACCCGAGTTCCAGATGCTGTCACATTCAGTCTTGCATGTTACTTTAACTCTTGACATGACTACTGGACCAAAGCACTATCATAAATATAGAATTGGGCTATGTATTTCTGCTCACTCGATGGACCTAAGAAGTTGGTTGCACATTTAAGATTTCATCTATTTATATAGTAAAATGGCTTTTAAAATATATGCTATATTCATTTTCTTTTACAGTTGAATATCTTTTCATAGGCACTTCAGAACACAGAAAATAGAAGGAAATGAAGAAAATTGTAGTACATGCCCTGGCAAAATGAATCCCTAAAAGCACTATCATGCCAAATATTTAACGGAACTCACTTGAAGGCATTTTCCCAGAAATCCATTAAGCTTTAACCACACTGGGCATCTGCACTGCAGCCAATAATAGAGGCAAGACCATTTAAATTCTGGATCTCCTAGCAAAAATATCTAAGGCACACACATCTCCTTTACCTCTCTCTCTCTCTCTCTCTCTCTCTCTCTCTCTCTCTCTCTCTCTCTCTCTCTCTCTCTCCACCCCCCTTCCTCTCTCCCTCCTCCATTTTTCTGACTTGGGCAATGCAGAACTGGAGTGCATAGACTCCCTCCATTTGTGTGTTCCTGCAGAAGTTATACATTTGGTATAAGCTCAATATTTAATATTTTATATTGCTTAATAAAATTACAATTTTTCAGTTTCTTAGTAGAATTGAGTAATTGATGAGTGCTTATAGTCTGCCTCCAGCCTTTGATAGATAGTTGGATGGATAGCCCATATATATGTTGAATGGACAATGCACCAAGTCCAGAATCTAGAGGAAGGAGAGTGAACAGAGATTGCATTTTGGAAAAGACACAGTGCTTTGATCAAATCAAAGGATCATAGGGCAGGAAGACCCTTCAGAGGTCATCTAATTCTTCCCTTTACATATGAAAACCAGACTCACAAATGTTTAGTGACTTGGCTAAGGGCCATACAGGTAAAAGGCAACTGGAGTAGGATTCAAACTCAGGTCATCTGATTCCTAATCTAATACTCCTTATCCAATCTACTATTATATAGTATATATACTATGCCAAATAGTATATATACTATATACTTAAGTCTATATACTATTCTATATACTTCTATGACCATAAATCACAGCTTGTCCCCAAAACAAAATTACATTTTTTTTAAAATAGTAACATTCTTCTGGTGATGCTATGTGGTAGTGAGTCATGAATTATCAAAACCTTTGAGAGATCAAAACTGAGGTTCACTCCAATGGCGATGTAGAGATGGGCATGAATACTATGGCATATTATAAATGATGGATTGCACATACAAAGCAGCCCAAAGGACCATGATACAGGATATTTATGACCACAGAAGGAGGTACGATAGTTATGTATAAATATCAACATTGAGGGCTAATTGATGGACACTCAGTCTGCTGCATTATTTACCACAGGATGTCAAGAGATCCAAAAGGCACCCAGTGTACTAGATGGATGCCTGTAGAGAATTTATGGGAATACGTGGAAAAGAGTCAGACAGGATGAGAAAGCAGGCATGGATCTCAATTTGTACCATTGTAGGTGTGACCCATATCAATGATATCATAGATCCACTGAAGTATTACTTGGTTGAAAGGTTTATTGGTGCATAAGAACCAAATGAATGGGCTATGCAATAGATTTATGATACATTTCTTTAGTAAATTATGGCATCATTAATAATTCACAAGGGGACCTGAAATCTTCTTAAAGAATTTTTTATAAGGCTTCTGAAAGTATAAATCTCGAGCTTGTGTGATCACATTTCAGTGCTAATTCTCAACTAAGAAAAGGTAAACATGAGAAACTCTTGGGAATCAGAGTTTACTACTGTTACCTAAATGAAACTTTAATTTTGCTATTTTAAAATAAGTCTGTAATAGTATTAGCTATATGATGTCCTAAGATAGAGTCATAACAACAGGTCAATAAAACCCATTAAGCAGAATGTAGTTGTTTCAATTATGTCTGACTCTTTGTGACTCAATTTGAGGTTTTCTTGGCAAAGATCCTGGAGTGGTTTGCTGTTTCCTTCTCCAGCTCATTTTACAAATGAGGAACTGAGGCAAATAGGATTAAGTGACTTGTCCAGGGTCACACAGCTAGGAAATGTCTGAGGCCAGATTTGAACTCAAGAAGATGAATCTTCTTGACCTCAGTCCTGACACTCTATCTACTGTGCCATTTAGCTGCCCATTAACCAGAATAGATATTTGATTAAAAAATTATGGGGAATAATTTACTTAGATATGGCGGTCTCACATAGAAAAAAAAAACCCATACCAAACTACTCCAACATAAGAAATGAGTAAGTGGCTGTCTGGGGGAAAATAAAGCTAATATGAAAGCTGAAGAATAATAACATAAAGTCGGTTATTTTAGCACCTTAGTGGATTCACTGGCATTAGTGGATTTCTTAGAGAAATGAAGATATACTTTGAAAATAATTCAAAAGGCAGTTTTTCATGACACTGATTATATCACCAGGAGATTTGCATAATAATAAATTACTGTAATGTAATTGCCTGATGACCTATATTATTACAATGAAATTTATGTAAGATTCATGGGTTATTAAAGATATCTTGCATTTTATGACACATAATATTTTGAAGACCATAGTTATATATATAGGAGATAGATTTTGAGGTAGAAGGAATCTTAGAAACCATCTGGTCCCATTCTCTCATTTTACAGATGAAGGAACTAACGTACAGACAAAGTAATTGGTTTACCAAGGTCACACAGCTACACAACCTCATACATCCTCATAATAACCTTGTGATGGAGGTGTAAGGCAAATTCTATATTATTATTTTAATATTACGGGTAAGAAACATAAGATCTAGAGATGTTAAAAGGACTTTCTCCAGGTCATATGGCTAATTAATATTAAAGTGATACATAACCCTTAGATTTCCTTCTCTCCCTCACTGCTCTATTGACTATAATGTTCTCTGTTGAAATCCTCTCTATCCTTCAAGACCCCGATCATATACCTCTTCCATGGAGTCCTTGATTCCTCCTCCTTCTTCTCTCCTTCCTCAAAATAGCTGTTGATTTCTCCTTCATGTGACCTTATAGCACTTTTAGCTTCTCTTAAAATTTGGATGGGGAGAGAACTTAGCAGGAATAATTAATCCATGAAGCAGTGGAGTTATTTGAATTTGCACTGTATCTTTCAATTGGGTTGGAACTAATGACCATATTTTAACATAATTATAACTTCAAATAGTGCAAATTCAAATAAATGCAACTGTTACTTCATGGGATGCATTATTTTTACTAATTGGGACCTAGCTTAATTCAATTTCCTCAATTCTAATTTGTATTATAGTTATTTGTGTGTCTCATCCCAACTCCACTACCCTCTAGTAGCTTGTAAACTTCTTGAGGTCAGAAAACCATCTTATTTCTGTGATTCACTCAGAATTTAGCATAGCATGTTAGGCTTTAAGGATCTGTGATTCTGTTAGATTGTAGAAGCAAATCACAACCCCTGGGGCCTTAGTACACTGGCTGTATATGGTAGAAAAATTAATTACCCTACAGCCAACAAAATGATGAGCTTCTTCAAATTTAGCTAATTTGGTCCCTGGATAACAACATGCAGTTTGTTCTTGGGTTCGACCTTGAACCCCTTCCGGATGGGTAGATATTGCTGGAGCTTTCACTCCTGTGGTATAGCTTTTGAGAATACCGGGTCACTTCTGTACCACGATGAGGCACTGGAGGACTTTATTGGACGTGTACCAGTAAGTGTTTGCTTAATGAATGGACTGCTAAGAAACTACAGAGTTACTTACTCTATGGTAATCAACATTTAACTTTTTGGTGTTTATAGGCCTTGGGTATTCTACATAAATTATTCTGGATCTTTCAGTATTTGCTTTTGGCATCAAATTTGGAAATCTTATTTACATTCATAACATATCTATATGTACTATATACCTACCTGACGTAGAGGGGGGAAAGAGGCAGTCCTGTAGTACAGAGAGGGTGGGCCTTGGAGTATGAGTTTAAAAATCCTGCTTCTGAGGTGGGCTAGCTGTGTGACCCTGGGCAAGCCACTTAATGTCTCAATGCCACCCGGCAATTCTCTACGAGTCTAATTTATAGAGGAATTGGCTCTCTCTAGGTCTAATTTCCCCCTTCTGCCCAATGAGGAAAGCATTTGGGCACAAGTAAAACACAAGATAGGGTATGATTTAGCTATATTTTTTGTGATATGACTTAGCAAACATTTCTTTGACACTTGCCATTTTAAACTTGATTTCTTCAGAAAAAGTACTAGACCAAATCTGGAAAAGATTACTGTCCTTTACTCTGCCACTAATGGGCTGTGTGGTCTTGGCAACTCACTTAATCCTTTCTGGGGCTCAATTTATTCCTTTATAAAATGAGGGGACTGGACCAAAAGATCTCTAAGGTTTCTTTCTGCTGAAAAATTATAATAATTATTAACATCATCATACATCTACTATGCCCCTTGCTAATCTTTTCTCTTAGCAAAAATTGTAATTCTCAGCCTTCAGGCCACAAGCATTTCTGCCCTGGGCTTCATGCAAGATTTGCAGTGGGCAGAATCTCCTTTTAGTTACGAGGCAATGTTTTCTGTCATGTCAGTAATTATTGGATTTAAGTAACTGCATTTTTCAGAAGCAAATAGTGAGTTTTTTCTTTTTTTGTTTCCTCTTAATTTATTGCTAGCCATCAAAAAATCTTCATTTCATTAATAAAAGAACATTATTGTGCATTTTGCTTTTTAGCCCATCCATTATTCATACTACCTAGTAGACTGAGCTGTAGATGCAGATGTTCATGCATTAATCTAAGAAACCCTTTCCTTCGCTCCCAGTCTCTCACTCTGTAGGGACATGGCTGCAATTCGCTTGCCATTTTGGAAATGCTTTACTTGCTGGCAAAATTAAATTGACAAATCTATCCAAATTCCTGCCCTCTTCATTTTCTACTTGGCTTATTATTGTACTTAAAATTTTATTTCTCTCTCTCTACATATACACATTCACATATATGTTATATATAATATATATGTAAAGTTATATATAACTATATATACATATATGACTATATATACATACACACACATATATATTTACACACACACACACACACACACATATATATACACATATATGACTTCAGGTCATATGGCTAGTTAATATCAAAGTGAGATTTAACTCTTAGATGTACTTTTCTCCTTCATTGCTCTATTGACTATACTGTTCTCTATCTATCTGTTGAAATCCTCTCCATCCTTCAAGACCCCTCTCATAGACTTCCTCCATGGAGCCTTCCTTGATTCTTCCTTCTTCTCCCCTTTCTCAAAATAGCTATTACTGATTTCTCCTTCATGTGACCTTACAACACTTTTAGTTTCTCTTAAAATTTGCATGGGAAGAGAACTTAGTGAGAATAATGAATATATATGTGTGTATATATACACGTATATATACACACATATATGTTTGTGTATAATGTAGATGTGTGTATGTATTTATTAAAGAGAACACCTAAATCCTAGCTTTTCCCTCTTCCCCTTGTCCCCTACTTTGAGATCTTGCTAGGGATGACAATGTATATCCATGTAAAGGATATAGAATTTTCTAGTAGCAAAGATGGTCATTAATGCAGTAAGCAGAGAGGTTCTACAAAATGCAATTGAGAAATCTTCTAACCTGGTTTCTAGATACAGATACAGAATTATTAGCCCATTGACTCTTTTGATAGTTTCAGGACTGGCGATACTGTGTAAGAAACCATTCTGGGGTTATAGCTTTATCCTGCTTCTCAATATGTTTTCAAAACTGTCTTTTAGCCACAGTCCTCCTTCACCCAGAGTTTCAAATGGGCTAAAATGTGTGATCATTTTGTGACACACATAAATTGGACGATGAAAACAACAGTCATTGATTTTCATTAGTGATATCTGGTGGGCTCTGAGCCCATCTTCAGAAGAGAAAGGTCACATACTTGTTTCATCATAGAGCACTAGGTGTTTTAGAAGTATGTTAAAAACTAAATTGGGATTTTCATTTTTGTTCCTTATTCATAACTAAAAATGAAAAAGAACCACGTGTACCTTGCTTTTAAAAAACCTCATGAATTTGAACTTAAGGGATTTAACTCATATTCCAACAGGATTATTTTATAAAAGCAGGTAAAGCAAAGGTTCTTTAGCATAGCGATTTCTAAAAGCTGACAACTTATCAAAATTTGATTTACTCATAACTGCTCAGGGATGCATCTACTGCTGAAAAGGAACATGGGCTTAGGAGTCACAGGACCTGCATTGGAATTATAGATGAATTTCTTTATTTCCTGTGACCACGAGCAAGTCAGTTCACTTTTCTGGGCCCGTTGGTACTCCGTAAAATGTGGGTGTTAGGACTGCATAACTTCAGAAGGCATTCCAGCTCTTAATTTAATAATAATAGCTAGTATTTATATAGTACTTTAAGATTTGTGACCCTGGTCAAGTCACTTAACCCTGTTTGCCTCAGTTTCTTCATCTGTAAAATGAACTGGAGAAGGAAACGGCAAATCACTTCAAAATCTCTGCCAAGTGCTTTTTCACTAGATGGCCCTGTGGTGCTCAGAAGGCTGGCTGAGCCTGGAATCAGGAAGTCCCAGGTTCAAGTCTGCCCTCAGGCACTGAACTAGCCGTGTAACCCTGAGCAAGTCATTTAACCTGTTTGCCTCAGTTTCCTTATCTGGAAAATAGGGATAATAACAGCACTATCTCACCAGATTGTTGTGAGGATCACATGGGATGATAATTATAAAGCACTTAGCCCAGTGCCTGGCATATAGTGGGTACTAGGTAAATGTTAGCTGCTATTATTATCATTTATTATTTTACGACTCAGAAAGGCAGACACTATTATTGTCTCTAACTTAAAGATAATGACACCAGAGTGGAGAAAGTTCTGTGACTTGCCCAGGGTCACACGGCTGGTAAAATGTCTGAGACAGGATTTATATTCAGGTTTTCTTGACTCTCAGCCCAATGCTGCACAGCATAGAAGGTGAGATAATTTCTTTCTGTACAGATGCCCTCAGAAGAGTTTCTACGCAGCATTTTAGAAGCGGGCCTTTTGAACAACAGTGTATTTTCAAGTATATTTATGGAGTTTAGTTTAGTTATTTGAAGTGAGATTCTGATACCATAAATTCTTAGCAAAATTAAAAAGGAAATACATTACAAATCACCTGGGGATGTGATGCTGTACTTTCAATTATCAATGCCATGATTTCGGGAGAGACAGTTTTTATAATAACATTCTTATAGATGATATGGATTAGATCCCTTTAATTCCAAATTTTCAAAACTTAATGATTTTGCTTATAAAATTTTAGTACACACAAAATTTCTCTGTTGAGAACTACTGGACTGTGTAACTCATCTACTTCACTCCCCAGAGTAAATTCAACAATTATAACTGAGTTTTACATATGGTGCTTTTTTTTTTTAAGAAAAGCATTATTAAGGGCCTTATTAAATTTGTTAAAGTGTTTCACATATATTATCTCCTTTGAGCTGCACAATAATCCTATGCAGTACATATTCCAGGCATTGATATTTACCCCGTGTTACAGCTATGGAAACTGAGCCTTAGAGAAGCTAATTGACTTGCTCATATAGTTCCCAAGTGTGTAAGGCAGGGTTTGAATTCAGGTCTTCCTAGTTCCAATTCCATTGCTCTACCCACTATACTATGCTGCCTTTAAATAAACATTCATTAAGCTCCTATTCTTTAAAGACCCCTGAGCTAGCCTTGGGGGTCAGTATAAAGTGAAACATTGTCTTTACTCATCGAGCTTATATTTAATATGATATGGCACAAATTATGAGTGCATAAAAAGAAGTACCATGTGGTACCTATGCAAGGTCTGAATAAGGAAAGATAATTTCTAACTCAAGGAGGAGGAATGAGGGAAGGTTTCATGGAGGAGTGGGCATTGGAGCTGTGTCTTGAAGGAAAGGTAAGATTACAGTAGTGTGTGTTTGAGGGGGCTGCGGTTAGGATAGGTTTTCCAGACATTGGGAATGACATTCACAAAAACTCTGGGATCCACAAGAACAGAACGGCTATGAAGGGTAAGGTTTAGTCTTTGTTGGACCCTAGAACGGACCATACAATTAGGAGTTGAAGGAAATAACACTGGAAAGCAAGGGCTTGAATGATAGGCAAAGGAGGCAGGGGCTTTATCTGCTGGGCAAGAAGGGGGCCGTTGAAGGAATATGAATGGAGGCGTGATGTTACCAAATCAGTGGACAATGAAGTGCTTTCTCAATAGCAGGGCTATATTAGAAGGGGAGGAATTAGAGCTGAGGAGGCAAGTTAGGGGGATCCCAAAGTAATCCTGGTGAGTTGAAATGAATGCCTGGGCTACAATGATAACAATGGTCACTAAAAAGGAGGCTATGAATGTGAAAGTTTATGTAGAAAAAATCAATAGGATTGGCAACTGATTGGATCTGGGAGGTAAGGAGAGAGAGAAATGAAGGGTCAAGTGCCAGAATTGAGTAAATAGTGGTTCTTTTGACATAGATAGGGAAGTCAGAATGAAGAATAGTTGTTTGTTTTTTTGGAGAAATATGAGTTTGGTTCTGGATATAATAAGTTAGAATATCCAGGTGGAAAAATCTGATAGTGAGTTGGCAATGTGGACCTGGAATAGAGGTCAGGGCTAATGATGGAGGTTTGGGTGGTATCACGGTAGAGGTGAAAATTAAAATTGTGGAAGGTTATAAGACTGTAAAGAAAAGAGTTTAGATGAAAAAGTATAGAACTTTGGGGATCACCAACATTAAGAGGTGAGGAACAGGAAGAGGAGTCAATGAAGAAGACAAGGAAGGAGTGGTTAAAGAGTAAGAATCATCAGGAGAGAGTACAAAAAAGGGGGCAGTCAACCATGTTGAGAGACACAGTAAAGTTAAAGAGGATAAGGACTGGGAAAAGGTCATTGGATTTTATATTAAAGAGGTCATTGGTGACCTTTGAGAGAGCAATTTCGAGTAACAGAAGCAGAAATCATATCACAAAGGCTTTAAGATTAAATGAGTGGTGAGGAAGTGTAATTATTGGGTATAAACTTTTAAAAAAAATGTGTTGGTGAAAAGGATGAAAATGTCGTTCCCCTGTCTGATGATAATCATCTCACCATATGCCTTACCGCCTCCTAAACCTATTTCTTGTCCTTATCTAGACCTCCAATTCTTCTTCCCCTCAGTATTACTTCTTCACTGCAATCGCAACCCAATAAATAGCCATTTCAACTCTACAAACTCTGCTCTCGAATCCCTTAACCCCTTGTTCTTTCACCACTTATCTCTTGCCAAACTTTAGTTCTGTCTTGCTTCCACCATCCTCTGCTCTCATTAGCTGCTGAGTGCAAGTGGAGTTAAGTCTCACAATCATACTGAATTGGAACATTACAGATTGATGTGATCCAACCCTAGTTGGGTCCTCACTGCATTGAGGTAGTCCTCTCTAATTGATTCCCTATCTCGATCTCCACGGAAGCTCTTCCAAAACATTTTTCCCCTCTTCACAAGTCCCCCCAACCTCAACCTACCTTTCAGCTGAGGACTTTGCCCTTACTTTGCTGGAAAAAAAAATTGAGGCTTCCTTTTCTCCCATTTTCTTCATCTCAAAACCCCTTAACACTATCTCTTAGCCCTCTCTTCCTTTCCCCTAGACTTTGATAAAGAAGCAGCCATTTTCCTTGCCAAGGTCAACCTCTCTAGACTTGTTTATGTCTATCTTTTTTTGTCTTCTTTGGTGAATTGTATCCCTAATTCACTGCTTTTCTCTCTTTCAAAGCTTCGGCTTCTCTATCTACCAGTTCCTTCCCTACTGCCTTAAATACACCTCTCCCATCCTTATAATACCTTTATTAAACCATACCATCTCCTCAGGCTATCATCCTATATTATTCCTCTCTTCTTAGCCAGACTTCTTGGAAAAAATTGTCTATATCCATTGCTTCTACTTCTTCTCTTCTCATTTCTCAACCCTTTGCAATATGGCTTCTGATCTCATCACTCCAATGAAACTGCTCCAAAGTTATTACCAGGTCTTCATTATCAAATCTGATGGTCTTTTCCCAGCCTTCATCACTCAAAACTATTCTCTGGTTTTTCATTACACTGCTCTTTCCTAATTTGCCTTTTACTTGTCTGACCACTTTTTCACAGTCTCTTTTATTGACTCATCATTCACGTTACATCTCCTAAGTGTAGGTATTCACTAAAGTTCTGTCCTTAGTCCTCTTCTCTTGGTAACCTTTTCTACGTTATCTTGGTAACCTCAAATAGCAGCCATGGGTTTAACTATCATCTTTATATAGATGACTCCCAGATCTACAGATCTAGACCAGGGGTGAGGAACCTGTGGCCTCAAGGCCATATGTGGCCCTCTAGGTCCTCAAGTGAGGCCCTTTGACTGAATCCAAATTTCCCAGAGAAAGGACCACATATGGTCTCCAGGCCAGTTTCCTCACCCATGATCTGGACCTAGTCTTTCCTCTGACTTTGAGTTTCACAAGAACAACTGAATATTAGACATTTCAACTTGAATGTCCCAGATATCTCAAACTTAATATGTCCAAAACTCAACTCATTAATATCCCCATCCTGAAAACCTCTCCTAATATCCCCCTCCTCAAGTCCTCATCCTAATATCCCCCTCCTCAAACCCTCTCCTATTTTATACTTATTTATTTCTGCTGAAGTTTCTAGTCTCTTGGGTTTGTAACATTGGTATTTTACTGGACTCATTACTCTTCTGAACTTCATATATACAGTCATTTGTCAAATCTTGCTGTTTTTACCTTTACAACATTCCACCATTCTGTTCTCTCCATTTACACAGCTACCACCTTAGTTCAGGTGGTTATCACCTCTCATTTGGATTATTGAAACAGCCCTCTAATTAATTTCCTTGCCTTAGCTTCCTCCCTACTCCTGTCTACACTACACACTATTGCTAATTTTCCTTAAGCACAGATCTGATCGTGTTACTTTCTTACTCAATTAAGTCCAGTAGCTTCCTATTGCCTCTAGGATAACCCTCCCCTCCCCCCATTTAAAGCCCTCCATGACCCAACCTAACTTTTACCCTAACCCCTCCATCCCACTGGCCATTTCACTTGCCTAGAATTCAACCTCTCCTTACCTCTGGGTCTTAGAGTCTTTCTTCCTTTAAGGCATAGCTCAAAAGACTATTTTCTACATAAAGCCTTTCCTGATGTCCTCAACTGCTAGTGCCTTCCGAAACACTTTGTATTTAACTACTTTGTGTGTGTGTGTGTGTGTGTGTATACATATATACATATATATTTACTTTATATTTATGCTATTGATACTTATATCTACTTAGATATATCTACTAGAATTAGAAATGTAAACTCCTTATAAGTAGGGATTGTTTCATTTTTTTGGACTTGTAGTCCTAGCACCTTTTAGAATGCTTTGCACATAGTAGGTACTTTAGTAAATACTTATTGTTTGACTAATAGTGTAGAGTAGCTGAGGCTCTACAGCATCAACTTAGAAAGGCTGAAATCAGCCTGATTATGTGACTTTCTAGCAAGACTCAGTAGCTTGAAGTGGGCATGGACTAGTAATAAGATGGTAGGGACAGCCTAGGTTAAAGATGAGTAGATTAAGAATGGCAGGAAGACAAGTGGGCAAGCCATTCTGGACTGGCTGTCCCATGGATCACTGGAATAGTTGATAGTAAGATTAAAAATTAATAAGGAAGCAAGTAAAAAACCAGAGTAGGGAAGATGGACTCAGATAACAGGAAGGAACCGTGGGACAAGTGATTTCCTATGAGGGAGAAGAATAGGGAATATGAGTGAAGGAATGGTAGAGGTAGAAGAAGTAGTTTTGATCAGAGAACCAAATCCCAAAGCTCAGAATCCTATTGTATTATCCAGGGATACTTATGAGGGCTGGTAAGGTCTCAGGTATAAATATGCTGCTGCAGGGTTAAAGTGGGATGGAGATAATGGCTGTTTGAATCAAAAAGGGTGAGTAGTAAAAATGGTCATCAACATAAGTTTGACATTCTGTAGGATGATAGGGAATAAGACAGAGGGGGAGGGGATAGGGTAGAAAGAAAATATTATCCATGCGTTCAAGTCATTGAAGAAGGGGAGATATTAAGCACAGATCTGACAAATGATAGCAGTAAAGAAGGGGAGAGGGTGCATTAATTACATAAATTTTGAAGGAGGAAAGCCTATTTAGGGGAAAATGGTGTGAATATGCCTTTAGGGAATGAGAAGTATGTCAACCCTACCCTTCCTCCTGCCGGTTAAGTCTTGTAAAATAGAACAAGGAGTAACCTGCCCTGGAGAGTTTGCAAGGGATGTAGTACCCCCAGGGGAAATCTAGGTTTCACTTAAAAGGAGGAGGCAAAAAGTTCTCTAATGAAATGACAGTATTCTAATTTCTACGGACATGTTCTCTGGCATTTGCTACTATCATTTCATAATGATAACATAATGAGCTTTTCCCTACAAGAACACTTAAGATACAGGCTCTATTGTGCCATTAGACAAGCTATTTCTGTGGATGTTAAAAAATGTAAAAAAAAAAATATAAACAAAAAAACCCTTACATTTTCCTTTTAAATCTGAGAAGATAGCCAAGTTTGATCCACAGCTGGAAATCACAGAAGATTCTAGGCTATTTTGAATCAATAATAGGTGATCAAGAATCTCAGAGAAAAACACAGTATTTTCACATACATAGTACTTACGCCCAAAGGATTAAGATCTGGATTCCCATGGCAACTGATTGGCCCTAGCAACACACAATTCAAAGAAAAGACATCTTCAAATTACTGGGATCCCTATAAAGAAGGGCTCTCAGAAAATTGTGAGTAACCTATTGGATTTGTTAAAATGCAATGCAGATGTCTCACCATTCCAGCATTTCTTTTATTGAACATTCAAGGCCCTGTAAGTTGCAATAAGTGGTGCTTCTGACCCCTTTAGGCATCTCAGTCCAATAACTTGCTCTTCAGTGTCAAGGCACAGCTGCAAAACTAAACATTTCTCCCTGTCTTGAGACTTTGTCTAGAGCCATAATTTGGCTTTGAAAGTTAATGCTTCCTTAGAAAGCAGCAGCCCCCACCAGTCTCTTCTGACTCTCCATTTTCCAGGGAGCCAAGATTAAAGCCCCAAACTTCCTGTTACAGATTAAGTCCCAGGGGAGGGAGATTGGGAAGTGCCCGTGCTCCTGCAGAGGCATCTGTCTTTCCAGCAGTGCCCTGACATTCAGCAGAGAGCTCCTTTCCTAAAGAGCTAAAGAAGTCCAAAGCAAATAGTTCATTGCAACTTTGCAACTTGGGATTGGATGCCCAGTAGCTGGCAACGGAGCTGGCCACAGATCTGTTCTTTTGTAAAGCTGCAAAGTCACGCTGCTTTACGAGAACCACTCTTTAAAAGTTGCACGGGGTAAGATGTATTTTTTTCTTGACCCCATCCATACCTTTTAACAACAAAGCATGACAACATTTAATAGTCTCACAAAAAAGACACACTACTGCTGTAGTGCAGCCTCATCAACTATATTTTATTCTAATCTACTAAGATAAGACACACATTTTGCTGGGGATATATTTGGGAATTGAGCTACCATCAGTGTTTTGATCTTATTTAGTGGTTCTGGCTGTGTCTTATTTTTTTATTTGCTTTATTTAAAAATTAGGTTGCTGGGATTCTAGTATTCTGCATGCTGAAGACACTGTGCATTATAATACTACTCCATTACCAGGCTACACCACCTGCCACAGTGTCAGCTTTACTCGAGAGATATATAAATGTGCGTGACTACTTCACTCTCTCTCTCTCTGGAGAGAAGGATATTTTCAGGAAGGGGAAAATGTAAGAGAACAGAAATCCTTTTTCTTCTAGTGGTTCCACAGCCATGGAACATGGCAGCAATTTCAACATCAAAAGTCCAGAGATGGGACAAGAAGCTTATTATAGGAGTGTTGTTTTAGCCTATGAGCGGGGGAAGAAAGGTCTCGGGTTAATTTGAGGAGTTATACTGCAGCTAAGGCTCACCCAGCTCCCCACATGAAACAATGCCAGGTGCTCCATCAAAGAGTGGGATTAGACAGAAAAAGAGGGAAATGGTTCTCCCCTGCATCTACCAACAAGTAAATGGGTGGAGAATTCAAATTCTGGGCATACAGAGGAGATGATTGCACACCATGTGCAGTGATATGAGCTGTTTATCAAAGAGTACGAATGAACTCCCTGGTGTTTTGCTTATAGAAGTCTACAACAGCCATGAGCACTCGTAAACATAACAATCACCGAGTGAAAATGTTCTTACTGTAATGATTGTTTATGTTAGAAAGTTGGCTACCATGGTGGTTAGACAAATGCTCCCACTTCCATCGAGATAAAAGGCAAGCATTTGCAATCAGTTCCCATCCAGCATTTGCTCTGTGGCTAAACAGCCTTATAAAACTTCCTAATTAAGCATATTTGCCTATGAGTTTTTAGCATCATTTTCCCAATTTAGCTTTACACACTGGGTGCACTGTTTAGAACAGCATTAACTATAAACACTGTTGTTACTGCCCCCAGCTGGAAAACTGAGCAGTTTATGTGTGGTGGAAAAAAGAGATTATCACCCATCTGCTCCAGACCATTATTCAAGGATGTGTCATTCTGTCAGCTGATGGAAATCATTACAAGCATTTTAGTCAAATGGCCTTCTTCTATATTTTACTATTTATTTATTTCCTGGGTGACTTCCTCCTGCCCTTTATCTCCCCCCTCCCAATCCCAAATCGAGGTGATGCTAAAGATCTAACATGCCATACTTGGTTATTAATATTGACTTTCAGATACTAGAAGCTTATACTCTCTCTGGAACTAGCAAGATTTCTATTTACACACTTGGTCATAAAAATATATACCAAGTCTCTCTCTCTCTCTTTTTAACAGTGGTTGTATTCCTTTTAAATTGTCTATTTCTCTCTTATGTGTCGTTAATGCATTTGAGGAAAAGTAAAGTGCAGTTAAACACCTATGTGTTATTTTTCCAAGTACAAAGTTAAAAGGAATAGAGGTAGAGCATAGTGAAGTCACAAGTGAATTCACCAGAAAACAAAAATGGTTTAAAGCAATGCTCTCCTCACATCTATTTAAGCTACTTCACTCGACTGACTAAAGACTAGATTGACATATAGGCACATTAGCCCATGAGGGGCAAATAACCCTTCATTGTAACACCAATGGAAAAAAGATGATTGTGTCTCTTTTGCTTTAAATTATGAAGTAGGCACGACTGGAGTGTTTCTCTGATTGTCTGTCAAAAGAGCCTTTTGTTGTTCTTCGAAGCACCCTGGTTAGACTACTTAATTTTGGAGGGAAAGTTGGTGGTAATCACTTGGAGGGAATAATGATAGCAGGGCTGCTATTTTTAGGTGAGATGGTTGGAGTCTAATTCATGAAAAGAGGTCAGGCAGATTACGATAATCCTGCAAACACTTGAAGATGCTATTTTGCCACATAAATACAAAACTGGTGGAATGCTTCATCCTGAACTCAGATATTATGTAGCTTTTTATGGCTATCCTTCCACTTCCATTAAAAAGAGGTGCAGGAGAATGATATTCACCAGGGATTCTCATTTAGTTTCTCAAGCCGTCAAAAG
Source organism: Phalanger gymnotis (assembly GCA_028646595.1). Classification (NCBI taxonomy): domain Eukaryota; kingdom Metazoa; phylum Chordata; class Mammalia; order Diprotodontia; family Phalangeridae; genus Phalanger; species Phalanger gymnotis. The sequence continues at coordinate 654,913,477 of CM053622.1, read as the reverse complement.
CCAATCCTCCTCATGGACCACTTAGAGGAACATAAATAGCAAATAGTCCCTTGAAGGAAATGCCAGAGCTAGCTGCCTGGCATAGAAAATGACTCTAAGAATATCTGTCTCAGTAGAATTCTTAACCCAGTTTAAAAAAAAAAAGTTAATACCTCCCATAGTCCCCTTTGATTGAAAAGATCAAGTCACCTAAAATAATCAACCCCTGACAGTTACAAAATGTTCAAATAAAAATCATGCAATAGCTACTACACAGAGGGTTTTCAAAAGGAAAAAAAGGTAACAAAAAAACGTGGAGGGTTTGAAAAACACAAGCTTACCAACACATACAATGCATCGTATAACTCGTTGTACTTTAAGAAGCTTCTAGTACTAAATGTGCAAATGCATTGTTTCGTCTACGGTAAAGATTGTGCTTGATGGCTTTAAAATGACAGTATATAATTCTACATTTTGTACAAGAAGAGAAGAAGATACACTAAGGCACTCCTGTTCCTCCGCTTGTTAAATGACAGAAGAGCATCGCAAACAGATGCTTTAACCAGCAACGGAGAGGAAAATGCTTTGGCGTTAACACTAAATATACTGTCCTTTTAACAAGAAGGAAAATTGATACTGAGCATGTGCAATGGAAAGAAAGCTGGCAATGTCAGTGTGAATAATGGGTGAAGAAAAGGAATGAGGGGGTGTGGCATCTCAATCAAGATTAAAATGAAACTGATAAAGCAGCATATGGACTGGATAACAAATCAAAAGCATGTTTATCCACTGAAGGAACTGGTTAATGGAGACTGCCAGCACGTTGCCATGGAAACACTGACTGTTGGAGCTGCACCATCTCATACCTTATCCAATACATTCCTGGTTGTTGGTAGTAGTCCAAAGACCCTGATCTCTTGATGGTAAACCCGTGGTCCAGCTGAGCAGAGAGAAATGGGGCAACTCAGTGGATCGACATTGTGCTAAAGAATCAAGACTCCAGACGAAGCCGTTCCTCATTTAGTGTACATATTTAGTATTGTTCATATCAGAAAGGTGGCTAACATGCTCAATCTATACATTAGAAATTAAAAAAAAAAAAGAGAAGAAACTAACCTCTTCTATAGATACTGGTAAATTAGAAACCAATTACTCTGAATTGAAATAGATCTCATAGCGCATTCATTTGAATATCTATAACATAACTCTCCCTGGAAAATATGCCAAAGGCTCTTCAGAATGGGCAGAGAATAGAAAATCATATTTTCCAATTAAATGAGGAACTTTAATAATGAAATCAGCTCTAGCGCACCTAAGACAACAGTGCATGCGCGCATACACACACACACACACACACCCGGGCTTAAATGGGACTATTTCATAATCATGGAATGTGAAATGATGAAAAGAATCGGGTTCTGGAACCCCATCACTCATAGTAACTCTAATTTCTTTTCTCCTTTCTTTTAGTATTAACCTTCAAAAGCAGGGCCACTTGGCCGTGACTAGCAGCTTCTCCTTTATACCTGAATCTGAATAATAGTTTGGAGTCCACAGTTACAACACAAAACATTCACCACATTTTGCCTGTGACAAAAAGGGACAAAAGAAATGAAAGCATTTGTCCGGTGAGTTATATCTACGTATGCATACATACGTATGCAGTCTGTTTGGGGTGGGGGTGGGGCGCTATCTTTTGTTGAGAGTCATTGATCCTCCAATAACAGATTAGCAACTGGGCCAGAAGTGAGTAAGCAACAACCCGCTTTCATGAAAAAGTATTTCACAACAAAAATATTCTGGCTCTCTTCTCTCCTCCTCCTCTTCCAAGTCTGCACAGAGGAGGTGATAGCTTCCATTTCTTTTCCTTAGAGAAAAGCTCCTGCTTGCTTTATTTAAAACATAGTATTGGTGCAATGCTGATGACAGTTTCCAACTAGAAATTCACAAAGATATTTTTAAAAATATGCTTAGATACCAGTGCTAGTCATAGCATGGTGGGCATCTAGCATGTTGACTATAAATTACATTTTACCTAGTGTCCACGGTACAAGTGTAAGATTTAAGCTTAAATTTAAAAAAGTACACTTTGTTTCATTTAGAAAAATTCAAAGGATACTTCCTGTTGGAAAAACGAGGGCGTGTATTGCTTCATAGCTTTAAGGAAGGGAGAGCTAGTTTTTTATTGCCATCTACTGGCCAACTAAGGTACAACGTAAGCCCGCTAGTCAGCCTTTCTCCCCTTTATTGGAGGCACTCCTTTAGCTGATTAGTAGAGGTTTGTTCAATTAGCCTGAACTATCCTATTTGCATAAGCAAAATTCAAAAATTTTCTTTTAGGTACTATGGAGATTAGAGGTTAAGATGATAAACAGTGGTAACTGAGGAAGATAAATTGAAAGAGACAGCTTTGTCATAGGTCTTCCACCAAGCTCAGCAAATCTAATAAAGCCTGCGGCCTCTCCTCCCTTAGCCCAAGAAAAGTCCACTGTTAAAATGTCATCTCCAATTCTAATCTACGTCCCCAGATTGCGTTTTAATAATCCTTTGTTTCCCCCTCTTTGCTCTTTTGTTTTGCTCTGTCACAGCTTAACTCCTTGGGAAGGCAGTAAGAGTCCCTTTTCCAGACAATGGCGTCTGGGGCTGGGAAGCAGAAGGTGGCAGCCCTGAGGGGGGGCAACCAGCGGTTCCCTGGAGTCATTGGCTGACCTGAAGCTGTCAGAGCAACTTCTCCCTTCGGAAATGTGCTACCTGGTTCCTATGGACCTCAGTCTGGGCCACTGCTCCCCAAGCCAAAATCGTGGATTTCATACTATTGAAACTCATGGAATTAGTCTTTTCTTTGGTCTTAATAATGAAGGAAGGAAAAAAAAAACACCAACAAGAGTTTAACACCACAAACAAGAAAGACTAACAGTGGGGAAACCTGAACACCTAATTAACTGAGCTCATGAAATGAATGACTTCCTTGAATACTGAAGTATATTTATTGCAAAAGTAATCTGGGTCTCCCTTTTCTTGATGCCCTACAGAAGAAATATGACCACAGAGTACAAAAACATTTCTATTGTTTTATGAACAGCTTTTTCAAATAGAAAAAAATGGTAATTAAATCTCTAAATTTAGGGATGAGAGGCACCAGTCAAAATTAAAGGCACCAATTCATTTTTTTTTGGGGGGGGAACGAATGTTTTACACCCCTCCAATAAAATTCAGTAATTATTTACTAAGTGCAAGGTGCTGGGGATGCAAAATAATGATACAGTCCTCAACCATGTGGCATTAGCAAAGGGCTTCACCGTCCCTGGTTCTATTCACATTACCCCAGCTCTCTCTCTCTTTTTAAACCAATAATCACCTTACACTGCTGTCTTTTCCTACCGAAACTTTGAAAAGTCAGAGTAATAATTTCTGGGAAAGTTGTGGCCAGTATGCCCTAAACAAAGGAAAAAGAAATTTGGGGAGGGATTGGGTTGAGGACACTTGGGACTAAGTTGTATAATTTGTAGCAAATCAATACAATGATACTGGAAATTTTACTAAAAATATGTTGGCAATGAATAAGTGTCAGGGAAAGGGCTATGCCAAATTAGACATTCCATCTGGGTTCAAGGCTACTTAGTGTTTTCTGAATGAATATCTTTATGCTAAAATTCATGGAAAAATCTATTAAGAAGAAGTTAATACTGAGTGAAAAGGAAACTTCTCAGCACTTAGCTAGATTAATAATTAAATTGTGAGAGGCAGCATGGTATTGTGGATAGAGGGCTGGCTTTGGAGTCAGCAAAAGCTGAGTTCAAGTTCTGCCACTGACAATACTTTGTTAAGTCAACTTTTCAGTGTCCCAAGAAGCTGTCCAAAATTGTAAGTTACAGATGAGCTGCATCTCCTGTTGGTGGAGGGCACGAGGAATCACATTAATGAAATAAAAAGTCCACACCTCCCTATGTCCATTTCCGAGGGCAAACAAAACAAAATATATTATAAATTCAATATCAGATGGGACTTACTAAATAACCACTAGCAAAGGACATATATTCTTCCTTCCAATTTTATTATGCTTGTTTCTAGTAACAAACACAGCACCTTGCACATAATGGTTGCTAAAATAAATGATAGGGGGCCTGGATTACTTAAGCATTGCTCCTTTTTATGTTTTGCTTCAATTTTAGTTGGATAGTATTTCATATCTAGGATACTTTTTCCTTATGTCACCCACTGAAGTAGGGTAACTTTTTTTTTAAAAAAAAATGGGAAAGCTGGTTTAAAGAATTCATTGGCCTGCCCAATGCTACACCAGAAAAGAATTTTTCCAGTCCTAGACATGTGGCCTATACCTACCCTGAGAAACACATTATAATGTGTGTGTGTATACATATATGTATATGTATATATATACATACATATATATATATAGGAGGATAGAAACATATATGATATACTCACTATTAGCACCTAGCATACAGATATGGCTAAGTGGCTTATGGAATTACATATAAATATATGAGTTCTGTCTGGTATTCTCTATTTTTCTGAAAAATAGCCATGGAGGGGCAGCTAGGTGGTGCAGTGAGTAGAGCACTGGCCCTGGAGTCAGGAGGACCTGAGTTCCAATCTGGCCTCAGACACTTAACACATTTACTAGCTGTGTGACCTTGGACAAGTCACTTAACCTCAACTGCCCTGCCAAAACCAAAAAAAACAAAAAAAACCAAACCAAAAAACAAAAATAGCCATGGAGCTTTACACCAATACTCTGTAATATACTTTTTAAAATATTAAATTGATTTTCTCCAAAGGACTTCTATTAACTTATAGATTTTAGTAGAAAATTCTTTTAAAAGAAGCTTAAAGTTGTAATAATAATGCATAATTTAAAGCTGTTTAAGTGTATCACCCTTACTCAGAATTGTCCAACCTATTTGCAGCATACATATATACTTTCCCTTTGGAGCACTTTATAATCTGAGTATTAATTGATGAACTGATAAATTGGTATGTAACTATCATCACACTAGTCTTACAACATTTGGAAAAAATCATGTTAGGACCCAGGACTCTTTTATTGTAAATCTGTTTTGTCTTTATACTCCACTTATATGGAGGCTTAGTAAATCTTTTTGGATGAGAGTCCAGAATTTCTTCAGATTCAACCAAAAATGGAAGTTCCCATCCCACCCTCTTAGTTCTTTGTCTGTCAATGGAAAAGATATACTGGCATCTTTAGACATTACAAAACTGCCATTACTACTGTGAACAACTGAGGAAGGTTTAACTAAGAAACCAAACAGAACGTAAAAGAAATCAAAAGAAAATAACAGGCAATGAAAAGCATCATTTTTAGAAGCTGAAATTCCTTTGAAAGAGCAGTGGAATAGTATTTGTCATGGACAAGTGAGCGGATGGTCCATATCAAAAGAAAATTGGAATCAATCAGTTTGGAATAAATAGGCTCGCATTTCAAATGAACAATAGGTATGCAAAATTTCAATACTGGGAGAATCATTATAGACATTATTTTTAAAAATATATTGGCAATACTAAGTAAAGACAGAAAGCTGAGGAGCACAGAAAACAAGAGGGACAATTTGCTTCTGAAGTAAGGCATTTTTTTTATGAAAAACTAAAATGAAAAGGTAAGAAGCACAGTTTGAAATTTGTAATCCTGAGGGATCATCTTAGGAGTATGCATTATTTTAGTACAACCAGTTTGCCCTCATGAGCCAGATTTAGTCCTTGAGTCAAGTTTACTTCATGCCGATTTACCCACCATGGAAAGGGTTGAGCTGAGAAACATGAAAGTGGGAACAGGACGAGAAAGTGTACATATGTGCCATCTGCAATTGATGGAAGCTTGGAACAAGCACTGAGTAGCAATCAGATATGGAAAGACTTGTGTTTAGTGTGGTATTTCGTTTTCTTTAACTTTATCTCATGCTCAACCATTGTACTGAAGATGAAGAAGGAGAATTTTTAAAAGTTAAAAACACCCAGAGATATATTTAAGAACTCAGGCTTGTTCTTATGAAAATGGGCACTGTTCAGGAGCACGTATACTCGCAAACTTAATATATCATGCTATCAACTTCTTTCCTATCTATCATCCCAGGAAAGGAAAAACACATCAGTGTTTATTTTCATACCGAATGTGCCACTGAAATTTAGAAAGTTTTTTTTTTTTAGAAAATAGGAAATGTTAGAAATTCCAATAATTTAGGGCTTGACTATATTTATACCAGAATGTGACAAAGCAAGTATGAAGTTTCCTCATTTCTCTGTCCAATTTAATCTTTGCCTAGAGCTGCTATCAAATTGCGAAAGGAAAAAAAAATTCTTGCATGTCAGCATTCAAAAATGGTAAACGCTAAAAGAGTTTCAACCATAAGAATGACGATTTATATGCAGCAACAAGCCATTGGGACTCCTTTTGGTGTTCACAGCATTTGAATTTTTTCACCTAAAATTTGACTGCACAAACATTCTATTGGATTTCAGTCTGCATTTAGCACGAGTAGCTCTAGTGAGTTTTTTTCTTTTTTGCTAGTTTCTCTCTGCAATGCCCTCTTGCTCAGCTTCCCCCTCACCCCTTTGGGTCTTGGCAGAAGGACATCATGAACTAATCCTTCCAGCCAAAAAACTTATCTTGGTGGAAAGTCCAGTACGGGGGATAATTTTTTGCTTAAAAATGAATTATAAAATAGCTGTATACTGTAGGATACCCTGGAGGTGTTGGATAATGATGTGCTCACAGGGAAATATAATCTGCAAAAATATCCAATACATCTCAGAAACCAGAATTTCCTCTGTTGCATTAAGTGCTAGAGCTGTCTAAAGAAATGACCCAATCTGATGTCTACTGGCGGAGTAGTCTCCTTAGGAGAGTCTGTCTCTCAGGCTCCTTTTAAAATGTTAAAGTTGTGTATTTCAGATGCTTACTGCTATGACAGAAACCCCGGCTGCTGTGCTGTTGGGCTTGGGGCCTGTGTTGAAATGCTTCTTTATCTTTCCAGCTACTGACAGCTGATGTTCATTCTCGGGGAGGCCATCATCCTGAAAGGAAATAAAAAGAGAGAGAGAAGGAAAAATTCTCAGAGAAATGCAAAATAAGATTTTTAAAAAAAGATTTTCTTCTAGAAACAGGCAGTGATCTTTGAAATATAAAACACAAGATGTTAGGAAAAGTCAACCCAGGTGTTGTCTTCCTATTAAAAAAAAAACAAACCAATGAAACCCAAAACAATACTCTTAGAAATATAACTCAATGGTCCAATTGGTTTCCACAGCTGCTATAAAATTAATCTGACTTTACTCTCTCTATGATTTGATTCTCAGGTATAATTCTCAAAAATGATTTTAAAACTCTTTCTTGCTCTTACCTTTTTATTTTATAATACTACACAATTTCTAATAACAAAATACAAATATAATTCTAATAATAAAATACAAAATTGATCTCAAAACCCAGAAATCAATGAAAACTATCATTTCTCTAATGTGAGAGCCACTCCGAAGTAACTTTCCTTAGCACATCATTCTGGCTCCCATCCATTGGGACTGACTGGTACGCTCCAGTGCCTTGCCACTTGAACAAACTCAGGCTTTGTTTAAACAACAGATCAGTCTAACACTGGGTTAGATGGGTAGATTTCTGAATTATTTCTATGGGTGATTTCTTCCTTTTGTATCACTAAATTTTAAAAAGCAGACTCATACATCTTTGTAAGAGACTTCAGAGGTCATTAGTTCAACACCCTCATTTTACAGATGGTGAAACTGAGGCCCAGACAAACTAAGTGGCCTTCTCAGAATGACAAAGCTAGTAAGTATCTGAGGTGGGATTTGAACTCTTTTTCCTCACTCTAAATCTAGTTCTCTCTCCATTGCACCATGTCATCTCTCCCGTATGTCTTTCAAGAACAAAAGGTGTCTAGCCTCACCTTAAGACCTTGTGAAAAGGAGATTCCACAATCTACTTCAGTAATTTAATTTCTCTGACAAAACCTCATAGTCAGAAAATTCTTTTGATTTTAAATCGTTCTTGCTGATCTTACAGCTTGTCTCTTGTTATTATGATACACTATATAAGGGGTCCCATTTGAATTCATTGTTTGCACACTGTGGAGGCATTCTGAGATTGCAAGAGGGGTTAATGATATTTTAACAGATGCTATTCAACTAGGAATGAATCCATGGGAACAAACCACTGGAGTGCCTCTGATGTGCCAGTAAATAGATATGATGGAGTCTTGGTTCCAATACTGAATAGTTGTGACCATGCTATAATAATAACAGCCTGAATTTATGTAGCGCTCTACACATCATCTCATTTGATTCTCAAAGCAACCTTTATTATCCCTATTTTATAGATAAGAAAACTGAGGCTGAGAGGTTCAGTGACTTGCCCAGGGTGACAGAGCTTGTCATTTGGCTTCTCTAAGTCTCAGTTTCTTCGTCTGTAAGATGGAGATGGAAACATTTTCAACCCTTACTTCAAAGGTCGATATTCATCCTTGATGAAAAGGATGAATTTTGATTTCATAAATGCATTCATAATTTGAATCTTGGTTAACTTCTCTATTTACCACTGGGCTTATCTGGGCTAAATTATGAGTTACAGTTATTTCGTCACATAGAGTTGTCAATAATCCTCTGCAAACATGTCATTTATCTGGAGAACATGGTTCTTTCTAATAAGGGATCAGTGCTTTATATAAGCAAGGATCAACCATCCTCCACTGAAGGTTCTCAAACAAGGGAATCTGTGACCATTGTGAAGAGGGATAAATCCAGTATGGCTGCATCCAATTTCATCAGCATGATTCAATGAAGTCAGTTTTGGTTCCTCCATATTTGCCCCTAACATCCAGTAGATTACTGTGAGTGACAATTATTTTTTTCCTTGCTCTCACTTTCAGTTCTGACCCTTCTTTTCCCTTTCTACAGCTAATGCCTTAGAGTTCAGGCCTTCATCACATCATGGTCAGATTATTGCAACAGCCTTATCTTTGACTTTGCTGCCTCCAGATTCTCCTTCCTCCAAACTATCCTACACACAGATGCTAGAATAATCTTCCTCACATGCTGTTTTCATCACATCACTCTTCTCTTAGAAAACCCACAGTGCTGGCTACCATTGGGTCAAACCCAACATCCGCTGACTTCATCTTCAATGTCTTTCACCAATTTGTTTCCCTTCTTCACTGCCCTCATTTCCTGTTATTCTTTAATGCAAATTTCTCCATTTCTGTCACCAAAACAAATGATTACGGTTCTTTATGCAAAACTTGTTTAGTCCTATTTCTAAGTGAAGAGAAAGGCCAATAATAATAGCTTACATTAATAAAATCATGATAGCTCACTGATGTACAGCACTTTTTGGGGGGCATGGGGGAACTCGGTAATTTCACTGGTCTAAGAAACTCCCATAGATCTAGATCAGTAATTTGTCTATAACATCTTAAAGAGTTGCCTGAAGTTCTATATTATATGAATGTGGCAGTGTGGCATAGTGAGATCATAGAATCTCAAAGTTAGATGGGATCTCAAAGGCCACCAGGGTGATGAACAATCTCAGAGAAAACAAATTGAGGCTTCAAAGAACCCCAGAATTCAATGGGATTTCAGAAGCATTCTAGTGCAAGCTTTACCTGATAAAAATCTCCTCTACAATATACCCATCAAATGAACATCCAGACTTCACTTGGATATATCAATTGAGGGGAAAGCCCATTAGCCTCCAGAGCAACCCATCCTAGTTTCAGATCTTCTAATTGTTAGGAAATACTCCCTCACATCAAACTCATATCTGCCTTTCTGCATCTTCCTCCTATTCCATGGAAAAATGAATAGAAAAAAGCATTTATGAAGTGCTGACTGTGTGCTAGGGCCTCTTGTTAGCTACTAAGTGAAGTTTATATGTTTTCACCTTTACTATGTTTCAGGCCCCTCTTCAGGCCTTATTTTTTCACCTCTAGGCTTAGTCCAACCCTAATTCTTAACAACCTATGCAAGTCTTTTAGGTGGACCCCATTAGCTCTGGTCTTTTGGGGAGGGTGCCAGGCCCCACTTGTGGGATGCAAATTATCTTTCTTTCTTTCAGACTTAAATGAAGTCCTGAACTTTGCTTAGGCAAATGTATGCCTTAATACTCTGGAATATAGTTAAGTCTTATAAGTCATCAGAGCTGCTTTTTCCATTTATAAACTTTATCTGGAAGTTTTGAGCAGAATATAGTTTAAAAGTAATAAACAAGCAGTTTGGGGGAACATAGTTTGTATTTGTTCCCCACTGACTGAGGCGTGGCTAAGTTACTACTTGTGTGAATTACTTAGCTGCCCTGGACCTCAGTTTCTTCATCTGTAAAATGAGGGGGCTGGACTTCATAACCTCAGAGGTCTCTTCCAGTTGTCGATCAATGATTTTATGACTATTTGGTACAGATAAAATAAACAACTTAAATCATACCTCGTTAAATAAATGGGGACCATTAGTACTTATTTTTAGCATTATCATCATCACAATGTGGCTAACGTGCCAAAAATGTGCTCTGCATTTTCAGGGTGGATATGACAAAGCTGGCAGCATTTTGCAAATAGTTTCAGTATTACTAACACATTCTGGGCTTTGAGCACCTCCTGAAATCTGACATAGGTTGGTTGTGGTTTGAGGTTAGTGGTTTGTGATTAAAAAATTCCCATCTACGATTTGGCAGAATATTGCAGCCGACAAGAAAAAAGTCAGGGTGTAAAACGGAAAACGAGCCCTAGCAGCTGCTTCTTGGACGGCCAACGTTCCATTGTCTCCCCGTCTTCAATAGAGGTGGAGCAGGGTGACAGAATTATTCTCTAGGAAGCATTTCTTTCCCTCCTTTGCCACCGAGAAAAACCATTTTGAGGGCAGTGTCTTGCTGAACTGTCCCCAAGTCCATTTTTACCTGCTTTCCATAGATGGCATTTTCAACCTATTTATTTATTGCCAGGACTATATGATTAATATCTGTAAATCTGAACTAGGGGAGTGTCCCAAGTTTAAATGAATTCCAGGTTAAAAAAAAGTGCCATAAAACAAGAGGCTTGGTTTCCCAATGGCTTGTTCTGCTGCTCTGTGACTTCCCTTAATGATCCCTGCTTGTATGTTCTTCCCATGCCTGTTACCTCATCCCAGCCAAGACCCTCATTTCTAGTAGGGAAAACTCAACGTCAAATTCAGATTGTACTTGAAGAGAAAATTTTTTAAGTAAACCGAGATTTGCCTTAGAATCTGGGGAAGATTAACATCTCTCATCAAAATGTTAGCTCTATGAAGCCTCATGTGTCTTTGTGAATACAGAGAGAGGGTGTCATGCTTTTAGACCGCCACTGTCCTTCATTTCATTTCAACAGTACCATCTACCAATTGCTTTAGTTTTTGACTGGTTTGCTAGATCCACAGGATTATATTCCTGACAGAGAGTTTGAATAAAATCCACATAGGACGTGGACAGTGAAGTCTTTTCTTGGTCAACTTAAAAATTCACATGGTTACGCTGCACTTCTTAGATAGGCCATCTTTCTTTGATTCTTTTGTTCTTGATTCTTTTCTTGTCCTTTTCCCTTATCTGTTTACTGCCATTGTTCAAGATAGTCTAAACAAAAATTTGGAGCAGTGTATATTAGAGATGCTTAATAGTAGTGAATTATAGAATTGAGAAGAGGCAGCCAGAAGAGGGTAGTCACTCACGTTTCTGAGTTTGGAAAAGCTTGTCAAAGTCTCTTTGGTCAGTTATTAGGTTACTTCAGAGAGAGAGTGTGGTATGATGGGTAGAATGTTTGAACTCAGGAAGTGTGCATGTGTGTGTTTGTGTGCATGTGTATACATGCCTGGGGTTAGAGAAAAACTTACCTCCTTAATTATGGTCTGCTTAAGCTGTTTCTAAAATTGTTTTGTATTCCACTAATTCATAGTAACTGATAGTGAAGGGTAATGTTCTGAGAGAGTGAAGTGTGGTAGGAGAACAATCCATACTGATTTAATGAAAAGTTTACAGTAGGTCAATAATGCGCTCGTGCATCTGTATACATTGACCAAGCTGTTGACTAACAGACCTAATCAATGAATCCCTCCTAAGACAGAAGAGCTCGTATGTAGAAAGTGGATAATAGGGCATGGGTACATAGAAGGTAAAGTGCAAAAAAACACTGTAAGCTGTAGAAATGGTGTTAAGTTTCAGGTTTCTAAGTTTCAGGTGACTAAGCTTTGATTAGTCTTCAGCTATCTACTTTTTATGGGAGATTTTCTCCTCAATTCCAAGTGTGCCAGGTAAACAAATCATTGTAAAAATAATGGGAGAAAATGAGAATGAATGGGCTGGCCCCTGAAAAGCGTTTTGACTGTTTCCTTAGGGTTCCAACGATTATTCTGAATGTTGCACATCTTCCTCTCCTATGGTCACAAATTGAATGTTGCAATGAGCTTCTCTTTTGGTTTCTAATTTATTACTCCTAATTGATTGGCTGCTCACTTATTTCTCTCAGAGACTTCAGTAAATACAAAATGATGGGTATGAAAGTCTAAATTGGAGCTTGCTTTATTTTCTTGTGAGGGGAAAAATATGCCAACGAGTAATACAGAAATATAATTACTATTATAAGTATCTTTGCAAATCAGAATTTCTTGAAATTTGCTGAAAGACACACAAACTATCTGTTTTCAGAGTTTAAGGAAAAGTTTGTCTTGAAGTTCACATTATACGCAGGAAATTTTTATTAGTTAAATCTGGGCTAGAAAATTGTCCACACCTTGTCCTGGATTCTAGGATGTATTTTTTGGGAGTCTGAGAGTTTGAAATTAAAATGCGTGGAGTATCAAAATAAAAGCAAGATTAGGAGTTCTAGAAGATGTGACACAGCTTCCTTATTGGGTCAAGAGATTCTATGTAGGAGAGAAATTGAAATAGACTAAACTGGGGCAGCACCAAGAAGCTAGAAACTCCAGTTCTGAAAGAGCAGGCTGTCCATTCATGTCAATGCTAGCAGTTGTAAGTCTGCACAATTTTGTTTCTTAAATTAAAAACATATGGGAAATGGTTGACACGAGGTCGTTTTAGTGGTTTGGGAATGGACTTAACAGGTTGTGCTGTTTCCAGCAACATTCCGACTATATTTATCATAAAAACTGAAACTGAAAATGTATCAGGGTAGGGCCTATTGAGACTCCTGATAAATTCCAAAGACATCAGTTATTCGCCAAGTAATCTGTTGGTAAGTAATCAGCATGAAGGTTTTTACTTAGAGCTATAAAGTGACTATTTGTTTATTATAATCCTCTTGGCTCATTCTCCATTATGGTTCTGAAAAAGGCCACTATTATAACTTAAATCTCTCTGACCTGTTCTATGGGGGGTGTACTATTATTGCAGGTTCTCATGGACATGCTCATTACTTTTGGTATGGCAACTGTTCTTAATTGCCATTGGAGCTAGATGCTGCTAACATTCCTTTCTAGAAGTACACAAGAGGTGTACTTGCCTTCTCCAGAGGAGACTGTAGCTAGAATTTGTTTCCCCCAGATTTCCAGCATCCCAAGAAGAAACATTATGTAAACTTGGCATGCCATTTTTCAAAAGGTTGCCAACCCCTGCATTAAAACATTGTTCCCAGACTCATCCTATAGCCACCCACTTCTTTTCTGTAACATAAAACTGGAAATTGTCATTTGATCATAGGCTACAATTTAAGGCAAGTGAGTAGAAAGCTTTATGTTTCTCTACATTTTACAACTAGGGTATACACACACATATACATCCATGTGTGTGTGTGTGTGTATGTATGTATATGATCAGTTGAGTGGATTGCCGAAAGGTATAGCTTGATAAATTTTGTGTGCCACAATTTGTTTATCTTCCATTTTGGCCTTGGGCTCTGTTTAAAGCTAGTACAGACATATAAAACATTGGTATAAATCTTACCAATATGTTTCTGAGGAATAAAAGTTAGTCTAAGAAATTTTCTTGTAGGTTAAAAAAAAAGTGTGTGTGTATGGGGGGGTGGGAGGGAAGGGTTGGTATCAGTATTGGACTACTGCAGAATTAGATTTTCCTAGTGATGTAATAGGTATTTTTGGTAGAAGGAAGTTGAGGTAGTATTGACCTAGAAACTGTTTACTGGCATATACTCATGGAAATGTACTTGGTTTTGGTGGTAATTCGACCCTAATTGGGATCAAAGATGGTTGCAAAAACCACTACCTGATAGTCTCCACTGAGGAACTTTTTATTTGTCTGAGATCCTGGCTTTAATGGAATGAGACAGAGTAGGATATTTTTTAGCAATTACCCAAGGGAATTTAGAAAAAAAATATCAACATGGTTGCTATTTCATGTCAGATACTTTCATTGAGGTAAATGGGAATCCTGGAGCTGGCTGACACATTTACATAGAAGTGGATGTGGAAGGAGGGTGACATGGCCTTGGTGTAATATTTCTCTCTCTTATTATTTCCAGTGTTTTATTTCCTCAGAAGGGCTAAAGTGTGTGTTGTCCTAACTTCTAGGATGAGATTTCATCCAGAGTCGTTTTGAAGCATCAAAGAATGGTCATGTGAATGACTATTATTCATCTCTTTATGATATAAAACACAAAATCTTGCCTGGTGATAAGGCTGAGATCCTGTTAAAGCTGGATAGTGAAAATTAGAGCAATTCCATTCTCAAGTACATTGAGAATGCAGCTGAACACAGCTTCTACCACAAAACCTGAATAGGCTTGTGCTTAAAATGCCTGTATTGGGAAGCATATTTAAGAGTGTCATGTCTGGGATAATTATATAGAATAAATATGCTTCTAAAAGAGGTGGGGGATGTGATGGAAAGGACACTAGACTCAGAATCAGAAAATCTGAAGTCGAATCTTGGCTCTGTCACCTAGTACCTAGGTGATATTCAGTAAGCCATTTAATCTCTCAAAACCTTAGTTTCTATTCATCTGAAAAATATGAATAGATGTCTTAAGTAAAATTGATAGTTTAAATTCCAATAGCACTTCACAGTTTACATCTGAACCTTATGCTAGCCCGAAGATACAGGTATAATAAATTGAGGTTCATCAACGTGAATTGTCTTGCCTAAGGTCATGCAGCTAATAAGTAGGAGAGTTGGGAGTCAAACTCAATTCTTCTGACTTCAAATCCTAGTACTTTTATCATGCTGCAATGTTATAAACTTGTACTTAGTAAACTTTAGCCATGATGATGATGATGATGCAAAAAGAAGAAAGGGCCCAGAACAGAGGTGTACTGTACTACTGTCAATCTGAGTGCACAATACAAAATGTAAATCATCACCAATTCCCTATAACACCAAGTAATGTGATGAATTTAGGGCTTGATTGAAAGAACCTTGCTCATCAATAGCATTAGTTATCATTCAGAGATTTTAATTTCACCAATAGAATCAACAGCCTGGTGAACGTCTTGGGACTCATGTCACAGAATTCTGCTCTATCTGTGTTGGTGTTCCAAGTTCGGAGATTTTTTTTTTTACGGGATCCCCTTGTGAGACTGAATCACCATGTCACAGAAATAAAAATAACAACTTTAAATATGACTTCTTTCTGTAACAAACAAGGCAGAGAACTCCTATCAACAATTAGCAGAATAAGAAAAGACATGTTTCACAGAAACTATAGATTTAATTCAACAAGTCGTGGTGGGGCAGAGTTGGAATTGCAGTGGACTCAGAGCTAGAAAAGCATTGGGTTCACATCCTGTCAATGATATCAATGGATGAACCAGGCAGCTAACCTGTGTGCCTCAGTTTCTTCATTTGTAAAATGAGGATAGTGATTCCTGTAGGGCATATCTTATTGTTGAGCTAGCCAAAATAAAGAGAAATTATGTAATGCCTTTAACCTTGAAGTTCTATACTATATATAAAGTTCTATATATCAGCTCTTGTGATTAGCATACAAGCTAACACTCATTAAGCACCTACTGTGTGCATTGTTAGGCAAAGGGCAAAGATAATTTTATAAGTCACCCTGCCCTCAGAAAGGTGTAGGCAATTGAACTGGGTGGCTCTCCGATGCAAGTGTTTTGACAAGTAAAGATGAAGGAGGAAGTTACTTTCTAGGCTGTAGGTTTGGCTCATATTAATGGATGGAGTGAGGAGAAGATGGGATAAAATTGGTGAGGAGTCAATAGACCACTTTGACTGGAACATATGAAAAAGAATAAAATGGAATAAAGTAGGTTGGAGGCAGATTGTTAAGGAGTTTATATTTCTTCCTAGAGGCAATAGGGAAGACTGGAAGTTTTTAAGGATAGGAGTAATATGTTAAGATCTGTAAATTAGGAAAATATTTTGGCAGCCACGTAAAAGGAGTGTGACAGAAGGGAGAGAATAGAGAGAGGAAGATCAATAAGGAAGTTATTATAATAGCTGAGACAAGAGATGATGCGCTCCTGAACTAGGCTGATGTGTGTTTGTATAGTTACGTGGAGACAGATGTGAGAAATATCATTGAGGCGGAGGCAACAGGGCTTAGCAGACGATTAGATCTAGGATGTGAACTGAGCCAAAGATGACTTGGGTTTTGAATTGGGTGACTAGGAAGGTGGTGGTGAGATTAAAAGAAAAATGGAAGTTGAAGGGAACGATGTGTCCAGGTGAGAGATAGACAAGTTCTGTTTTAATTTGCGGTCCTAGAAGGAAATCTAGGAAGGACTGTCCAGCAGGTCATCACACTGCAGGTCAAGGCAGAGATTCGGGTTTGATGTGCAGAATTTGGAGTCATTAGCATAGTGGGGATAACCGAAGTCATAAGCTTGAGTAAGATCATCAAATGGAAGAGTTTAAAGAGATAAAAAGAATCTAGAACCTTGGGAAATTTCCAAAGTTAGACAGGACAAGGGAGAGGATGAAGCAAACAGAGGACTCAGAAGCAGGGGTCAGTAGGAAAAGGGTTACAGAAGCCATGGGAAAAGAGAGATATTATGAAAGACTGATAGGAATGTTAAATGATGCAATAAAGTAATGAAGGATGAGCACTGAAGAAAGGGGCAACGGATTTGCCAACCAAGGAGTTATTGGAGACTTTGGAGAAAGGTATTTCAATAGATATGGTGGTGGGGGTGAAGTCAGAAGAAGTTAAAACGTGGTCAGGAAGTTAAGGCTGTGGATACAATATACCCACTACCGCACTATAGCAGCTAGGTGGTACAATGAAGAGAAGGCTGGGGACTGGAGTCACAAAGTCCTGTGTTCAAATCAGACCTCAGATGTGTACTAGCTGTGACTCTGGGCAAGTCATTTAAACTCTGTTTGCCTTAGTTCCCTCATCAGTAAAATGGGAGTCATAATAACACCTATGTCCCAGGGTTGTTGTAAGGATGAGATAATTGTAAAGTGTTTTGGGCAATGCCTGACACAAATGTTAGCTGTTATTATTTCTAGAAGTTTAGCAGAGATAAGGAAGAGAGATGTATGACTTGATATACCTTAGAAGGGTAGGTGTGTATGGATGAGAGTTATACTGCTACAACTTATCACTCTTAAACTGAAAGTCAGGTTGATGGGATTGGGGCAGACTACTGAGGACATCCTGAAGCAGCCTGCTGGAGAAGACTGGACAGCAAGATTTGGAGGTTTCCCATAGCTCTGTTTGTCATTCTGTGTTCTACAACACAAACCAATCTTGATGAATTGATGAATGATCGATATCCAAAGCTTTGCTTCAACTGTCTCCACCCTGACTTGTCTGAGGACTTAAAATGATAAACAATATATTCTGAATGCTGCTGTATCATCTGATTGGTTTTTTAAAATCTCATCTTTGCTGCCAGCTATGGAGTTAGACCACAATGGGTTCTTGCCACTAATAATTGAATTTATAATTTGTCATACAGGATATATAATTTGTGATATAGGATCCTGAGTATAGTTGGGCCACTGGGACAACAGTGGTGTTGTCCAACCGTAAAAAGAGTTCCTCCCAATGTAACTTCATGGAATCATAAATATCAAAAGCATCTCCTTTGAAGCACTGGTACTGATTTTTCATGTATATTTCCTAAAGAATCACCAGAGCCACAAAGTGATACCACAGTGGCTGAAGTGGAGTCACCTGGTAGTTTTATGCTTACTACTAACATACAGTTTTGCTAGGTAAAAAGTTGTTAGCCAAGGGAAAAAGTATTATCTACATATACACACATATACATATATGTGTATATTTTCTACACATACACATATGTGTGCGTATACATACATATGCATGTATGTATTTATATATTCTCCTGTGAGTGTATTTTCTCATTTAAATCTCTGTAGTGACATGCTGCAGTGACTTTTAAATGGAATTTTGTAGCAATAAAGTCATGTGAAGGATAATGGTTTTTTTTTTTCTGTTTACTCATATCCAACACAAAAATCTTTTCAGTGACAGAAATTTGTTACTTTTCTTTTCCCAAGCTTTAGTTTTAAAGAGGGAAGAGTTATTAGGAAATGCGTTAATTTAAAAATGAGAGGTACAAATTTACTTACATTAACCCATGGATGTTCAAGGACTTGCAAAGCTGAAAACCGCTGATCAACATCCACCAACAGCATCATGGTAATGAGTTCCTGTGAAATCAAAGATTAGAACCAGTTTATATAACTTTTATAACCAAAACCCAAAGTTTTTAAGTACAAACCTTCTGTTCCAAGTTGGAAAAGTATTCTAATACTCTTTTTTCTTCCTTCCTTCCTTTCTTTCTTTCTTCCTTCCTTCTTTCCTTTCTTCCTCTTTCTCTCCTTCCTTCAGTTCTTTATTTCCGGAACTGATTTTATTTCATTACAATTATAGAGGACCATTTCTCAGTATTTAGATTTTACTGTTTCAGAAGTCATTTTTTTAGTCTATCTTTTCTAAAATACATTGTTTTATCCTTTGAATAATAGCTTGAAAAGATTTTGTTAAATTTATAGTTTTATAACCACTGGTTGGTATAGGAAAAAAATCCAATAAAATGTGAGATACAAAAATTCTGAAATTCCATTTTATAAATTACCAACTTTTTGTAGATAGATTGTGTATCCTCTCAAAGGAACAATATTAAACTAGAGGTAAAAAATTTAAATTCTAAATAGATTACCTCAATACAGAAATGCCATTTCCTGCATTTTTATTCAGTTTGCCCTTGAAGGAAAATTAGTTTTTCTTCTCAAAACAAGATAATATGTTTAGGTTAAAAAAAAGGACATAAAAAGAACATGATAATGGCTTACATATATTTGTGGGTTATGTGTATATGTGCATATATATATATATATAGACACACATAATATATATTTGTCTATCTATCTCTATTTCACAAAGATGAAGAAACAGCTTAAATGGGAGTAGTTTTGTTAAGAAGTTAATGTGATGTCTTCTGGATGACTTGATAGTTCTGAAGCAAGGGTAACAAAGCCAAGGATTAATGAAGGCATTGAGATCTTGAAATCACAGCTTGGGTTGGATCGTTGTGTCAGCAATCAGTCTGTTTTCTTTGGGAATGCCTAGATAACAGAGAAAACTTAACTCCTTTTGAAAATACCCAGCAGTGCCACAGTACTCAAGTGCTGCATATACTCTTTGGCGATGATTATTCCTAGGAGGCAATGCGGTGTTAGCCGAATAAGTAGAGGATTTTGCGTCAGGAGACCCGGTTTCTAGGCCTGCTGTCATTCACTATCTGTCTGGATAACTACTCAAACCTTGGTTTCTTCATTTGTAATAGGAATAATAATACCATTGAATGTACAGGGCTACCATGAAAATCAAATGAGGTAACACATGGAGAACTCTATATTGTATACTGTATGCTATGAAACACCGTATAAATGTCATATACTACTATTACCAGTCCCAACCAACTGAAGAAAATCCATGATTTGTTCATTCATTTTTGCAACCATTTAAGGAGCTTTTACTAAGTGTGAAATATTTTATGAGGAACTATGAAAAATGCAGAAATATGTAAGAATTAGTACCCTCAAGGAGGTAGCTAAATCTAGGGGAGATAAAACACATAGAAAATAACTGGAATGGGGCAGCTAGGTGGTGCAGTGAGTAGAGCACTGGCCCTGGAGTCAGGAGGACAGGAATTCAAATCCAGCCTCAGACACCTGACATACTTATTAGCTGTGTGACCTTGGGCAAGTCACTTAACCCCAATTGTCCTGCCTTCCCTTCTCCAAAAAAAAAAAAACAAACTTCACATTATTCCCTCTTCATGCACTCCCTGATCCAGTCAAACTGGCCTCCTCACTGTTCTCTGATTCTCCTCCTGTGCACAGAACGTCTTGCTTGAATGTCAGGAGTGTGTTCTTTCTTTATCTTTGCCTCTGGGAATCTCTAACTTCCTTCAAACCACGCAGTTCAGGTGCTACTTTTGACAAAAAGCCTACTTTACTAATATCCCAAGTCATCAGTGTTCACTACCTCCTGAAATTACTTTGTATTACTCGTGTACATCTCTGAAGAACATAAAGTACTTGAGATAGAGGCTTTTATTTTTGTCTTTATGTGTCTTGTGCTTTGTAGATGCTTTAAAAAGCTTTGTTGAACTGAATTGCTTAAAAGAGAAATGGAAAGAGACAGTGTGAGTATAATTAACTAGAAAACATTTGTTTGGACCTTTTTCGGTTAAAATAAAGGGCATCTGTAATTTTGAAAGTCCCTTTTTGACTCACAAATTTGAATTCTGTTTAGTGTACGCCCAATGGAAAAAGTATGGCCCAGAGCAGGTCAGAGATCTTGAGCCTACATAGTGAGAGAGTTAGAAATCGATTGACTCCTGACTTCAGTGCCTGCTTAAGGTGCTGCCCAGTTAGTTGGGAGTGGAATATGGACTTCTGCTGACTGTGTACTTTCCACCATACAGGTGTGACTAATGAGACCTCTAGGACCTTTCATGCCACTTAGATTTAGAGTCCATTTTCACTCCACTATTAAAGCCACTGCTTTGGGGGCCTCTGAGTCCCCTGGTCCCATCTCTGCCTCAAAAGTAGCAGTGTTTCTGTTCCCCTGATCCACGTGATCTATGATAGCAAGATACCAGCCTGACTATTTGAATAGTCACTTCCTAACTGACCCCAGCACCATTTATTTCTCCTGGTCAGCCCATACCAAGCACTTTACTAGTAATTTATATGATTCCTTGGGTTTCTTCACCCTTCTCTTGTGGCGTGAAGATAGGCTAAAGTGAGTACTGCTATGACCAGCTTCTCTGAGAACTCAGCAGTAGTGTCTTAATCTTGTATCTATTGAAATTTATCCAGAAGCTGGAATGAATAAAAAGGCATTTATCAATTGCCTCCTGCTTGTCAGGCACTGTGCGAACTACTGGGAATACAAGTATAAAAAGATAGTCCTAGATCTCAAAGAACTTGCATTTTAAAAAGGGAAGATAACACATGTAAGGGGTGGTGAATAGAGTCACAGCGGAATTGATCGGCATGTCCTTCCCAGGGGCATTTATGTTGATTTCATTATAGTTCTCAGAGCTCTAAAGATTGAAAGCAGAGAATGTTAGGCAGCAGAAAGGATGCACAGGCAGTGGCATGGCATGAGAATGACTGCACGGTAGCTATGTGGTGGGTCTGGCTCAGGTCAGTGATCGAGAACTCTCACCAGTCAGGAGCCAGGGCTCCTGGTAGGAGCTGAAGCTCATATGAGAGGCAGAAGACATGGCACAAAGACACAGAGACAATAGAAAATTCAATAACATTGATGAAACCTTCCTTGAATAACCCAGCGGAAAGTGATCTCATCTTGGTCCTCAAATTCCTCATCCAATGCTCACCTGGACTTCTCCTTTATAGGCATGTTCTACCTCGCATCCTATTTCTTTCTGTTTTGGATATGTCTTATGCCACCTACTAGAATGAAAGAGTGTTGTTCTTTATCTTTGTTTCTCCAGCCCCTTGCATAGTGCCTTGCACATGTAGGTGCCCAGTAAATGATTGTTGAAAAGTGTACTGAATTAGTGTGGCATCATTTGTCAGACAACACACTGGATTTCTTGACATAGTTTGATGGTGCTGACACCACTTGCCAATATGCCACCAAGGCAGCAGAGTTAATTGGTCACTTTAATCATATTAAAAGGTTACATATAATGCTTTTTTTTTCATGGTGATGCAACAAATTCATTCTTCTTCAGATGGATTATCAGCCTAATTTCCTATGTGGAGCCTGCGAACCATCCATGATAGTACTGGATACTTAAACCATCCATATTATGGCATTTGGCTTTTAAACCACACCCTTATGGTGTGTACCTCTGATTTCCCAATTGTCCCAACATAAGGGAGAGGAACCAAGCAAACCCCCCTTGTATCTATGATGTATCTCCTATGCTCTAAGCCAGAACTTCTCAATTCTGCGGATGAGACCAGATGCCACACCTCTGCTGAGTCATGAGACAGAATCAAAGAGGTACAAGTGAGGTCATCACATCTAATCCCCTACCTTTGGGCAAGCCCACGTAGATAAATTATCTTTGACAGATAAAAACTGATCCCATTTTTAAAAGACCTCCAGAAGAAGAATGTACTAAAACTCCATATGGCAGCCCATTCCAAAGTTGACAAATTTAAATTATAAGGAAATAATTTCTTATGCATAACTTCAAGTCCTTTTGCTGCAGATTAAACACATTTCTCATCATTCAGTCTGTGAGTAATAATGCTGCATATACTTGAAGATAGTTCTTAAGTCATCCATGAAGCTCTTCTTCTCTGGGATGAATACAACTCATTCCTTTCATCTTAGTTGCTTAGGAATACTCTTCAAGTTCCTCCATTCCTCTGAGTCCACATGCTGATCTGGGATGGGGCTGTTCTTAAAATTAAGAAAGCTGGAACTCAATATGAGCTGATAAACCAGAGCCAAATGATGGAGCCAGGGGTATTCAATAATAAATTATACTCAGATTTGGAACTTCTCAAAATGAGGAAAAAATGAAAAGACAAAATAATTCTTTCTTATAGCTCAGATTCAAAAAAATTTTGGAATATAAGTCAGCCCCAGTGACAGCTGCACAAACGTAAAAGAATGCCATTTTCCAAGGCATTCTAATTTTCTTACTGCAAATGTTTAACATATTTGTGAGAAATTTTTTTTTCAAAAGAATCTTCTGGTTTTATGGGATGAAATGACTTCCCCTCCACCTTCTCTTCTTTATCTACCCAAGTCCTATTTGTCTTTCAATGCCCGATTTCTTTCCTTCCTCTCTCATGACACCTTTCCTCATGAAGCTCCAGCTAAACAATGATTTCTTCCTTCTCTAATCTGTGGTGGCTGGCACATGCTGGCATTTGATTATGCAGGGTGTTCCTAAAGTCTGGACACATAGGCAAAAATGCATATTTTCAAGAAATGAAATGAAATTTTCAACAACATTTTATTTAATTGGAATATTAACAAATAACATCTTCAATATGATTTTCATCATTTGTGATGCAAAGGTTGATGCACTTTTCAAGATTCATGTGAACTCGATACAGTAACTCCACATTGCCGTCGATTTTAGCACATTCTCTCTTTATGCGTTCAATCAAGGGTGTTGCATCTGTGATTTTCACCGAGTACACCTTCTCCTTTAGCATACCCCAGAAAAAGAAGCCAAAGGGGCTCAGGTCTGTTAATATTCCAAATAGTTCAAAATATGCATTTTTGCCTATGTGTCCAGACTTTAGGTACACTCTGTATATTGTATTATGTTATTTAATTCTCTTAAGTATGTATATTTATTTCTCCCATGGCCTTAATAAAGTTTTTGAAGACAAGCATCATGTCACATACTTCTTTCCAACCTCTACTGATTTAGGCACATTTTTCTAGGCACAGAAATTTTATGTAGTATAAATCCATAAAAAGAGTGATTTGTTTACCCAGTGGATAAAAGCGGATAAAATATATGTATATATATTACACATACAATAGCAGCTGAATGGATGATCCTTTGAGTTAATGCATGCATATCTTAGGCAAGTGCTAAAGTTGGACAATGAGTGAGGTCCAGTATAAAGATCATAGTGAACCTAGTCTGCTTGCTGTTGCCAACACCCACCACTGCAGCACTAGTATTCTCTTAGTGATGATGCTAAATGGCTATGGATTATTGAGCACTATGAGATAAGAAGAATCCAAATTGCAGGTGACCTAAAGTACAATGGAATGATACTTGGTGGGTGTAAGCAGGCTACGATGTGTTACTAATGATGAACTGCACACAAAAAGTGACCAAAAAGACATCATCAAGGACATAGATGATAGGAAAAGGAAGGAAATTGGTTTCCTTTTGAGCAAGAGAGATAAGAGAGCACAGAATCTAAGACTGGAAGGAATTTCAAGATCATCTAACCTCCAGTTTGGTTAAGTGACATGTCTAAGGTTGCAGTGAAAGTCATGGTCTGAACCCAGATCTACTTATTCCTTATTGGGAGGAGGAGTGCTACATTGACAGAATCAAGATTTTAAGAGAACTTTAGAAGCTAGAGTTTATACTAACTGTAAAATCTTTGAAAATTCATTCAATATAACTCCCAGTGTAATGTGCAAAAATGATACTTATGCAACATCAATAGTCTCTTTGCCCATGGTAATTAACACATAATCCAAATGCTAACATACACAAGGAATATAAAATCCTCCAAAATCTACCTTGGCCGAATCAGAAACATTGTCCCAGTATGGAGAAGGAAAGTCCACTTGGCCCATCAAGATCTGATCAAAAAGCACTTCCTGATCATCGCCGCTTCTGTTTGAGGGGAGAAAAGAAAAAAGCAAATTCAGGGTACATCTCTCCACTCTGCATCGTCATGAACTGGCCGGCACACTGCCTCTCCCAACAAATTTTGTAAAATGTATGTTTTTAAGCAATTCGAAATATCAAAGAGGAATTGTTTGGGTAAATTTAAGAATGAACAAATTTTAAAAAGAGCACAGAGATTTATGATCATATAAATTAGCATGCACAATATAGAAAAATATTACAAATAAAGATTCCCCCTCCCCCGCCTTTCCCCTACAGCAGACTTCTTTGTATTTAGTGCAAGAGAGACATATGGACCATTCTGAGAATAGAGAAATACATTGTTAGGAGCTGAATAGAAGATTGTGGTCCATACCCACGGAATGGAGGGAAACCACATAGCAGGATATAAGTAATCACACCAGCTGCCCAGATGTCCACCTTGAGGCCATATCTAAAAATGTAAGTGATATTATGATTTAGAGAAATCGGGCCAGGACAAATTACAGCACATGGTATAATACGTCAACATCTCTATCCCCCCTCCCCATTCCCCCATCAGAAAATAATTAACACTTGATAAACTGAGAGTGGAGGAAAAAAGATATATCTAAAGCACATGAATGAAAATCAGAGGAAGTGTGTGTGTGTGTATATATATATATATATATATATATATGTATGTATGTATATATCACAAGCAATATCTCGAAGTGTTGGATTGCAGGAAAAAGAAAGTCAAACTCGAAGTGAACCAGAAAAGAAAATGCAATTGTTCCAACATTGTGATATCTGAGATGGTCACTATGGTCATAATTGGAGAAAGAGATTGTAGTCTTTGTTTAACTATGCCATTTTCTGGGAGCACTTTGTTTGCTGTCCTGTCTGTCAACCTGTACCTCTCCCCCTCCTCCCTCCAGCTATAATAACAGCGGGCACATATTACCCAATTTGATCACAATAAGCATATCAGGTAGGTAATATAGGCATCACCCTCACTTTACAGAAGCTAAGAAAATTTAAGTTACTTTCTTCTAATTACACATATCTAGTATCAGAAGAAAGATTTGAATCAAGATCTCTCGAGACTAAAAATCTAGTATTTTTCTCTTATATCTGTATTTTCTCTCTGTTGTCACTGCTCTCCTCTCTGGCCTATGTTATGACTGCTTTCCTTACCAAAAGTCAGGAGGAAAAATTTACCTCTGGGCTGCCCAGAGATGACTAGGTTAGAGAGAAGAATGGGATAGGGGACGGAAAGGGTATGGGAAGGGAACAAGCGAGAGAGAGAGGAAAAGGAGAGAAGTGAACCAGACAGAAAAAAACTGTCTTCTCTATAGGCACAGAAAAAATACAGATAATTTTCTATTGTTTGTGGTGACAGACACTCAGTACCAAAACTTTTCTGATTTAGGAATGCTTAGTGAAGATGTGGGAAGGGCATAGAGAAGGGGGAAAAGGGAGAAGAAAAGAGAAAGGAGATGGAGAGAGAAGAAGGAGGTAAAAGGGAGGGGGAGGGATGGAGAAGAGGAAAGAGAGGAGAGGAAAGGGAAAAGAAAGAGAGAGAGGGAGAAGGAAGGAAGAGAGAAAGGAAAAGAGAGAAGGAGAGTAGAGTGGGAAGGGAGAAGAAAGTGAGAGAAGAGACAGGAGAGGGAGGGAGAGAAAAGGAGGAGAGGAGAAAAGAAGAGATAGGAAGAGGTGAGGAAGGCAAGAGAGAAGTGAACTAAGATAAGCCTTCTGGGGCTGGTAACAGTCTGCAGCTGTAGTTTCTGCATACAGAAACCTGCAAATTTCTTCTATTTCACTGCCACCGGTGAGTGTTTACATGCTACATTAAATCAATAGATCCTTAAGAAGGCCAAAATGGGATGGTGATTGGAGATTAAGGGCAACAGAGAAAATAACCACAGGAAACTGTAATCGCTATCTAGAGCAGATTTTGTTGCTTTTATCAACTTGAGAGAGTTAATTACTTTCACTGTATGTTTCACTGTTAGTCTGAAGACTTTTTCCTCTGGGGTTAATCACTGCTGTGCTAACCCTTAACAGAGGGCAAATGAGAGCCTTAAACAAGAAGGCAGTAATTGGTGATTCGATTTAAACAACACACAGAAAAGACTTTCTCTGTAAAGATCACAAAAGTGAGATGAGAGAGGCCTGATAACTCAGCCAGGCCTACAAACAGCAGCACCAAGCTTCCATCACTTACTGCTATGAAAAACAAAAATGGTAAGGAAGTTACCCAGTCTCTGCAATGATTTCTGGAGCCACATAAGTAGGAGTACCACAGACAGTGTACAGGGGGCCATCTACAATGGTCGCCAAGCCAAAATCTCCTAGCTTTAGAGATTTGCTGCCATCTTGGTGTTCATAAACCTAAAAGAAATGTAAAAATCATAAGCCAGTGAAAAATAAGCATCTTTTACTGAAGATATGAGGGGACGCAGTTTAAATTATCTAAAAACGTTGCTTATAGTTTATGTTAAGAGCCATTGATTCATGTTCTTTATAAAAAGAATTTTAAAATTCAGTCCTTTAATAAGCAAAGGAAGCAATTTTCAGGGTATCTCATCACAAACACACATTTGTTAAAAATTATCTTTCTGGTATTAGGTGACAGGTTTCACCAAATTTACTTTAATTTTTGTTTTAATCTGTGAAGGGAGTATTTATACTTCAACTAAGATGATTTGAAACCATTGCCAGGAAGATTATTATTAGCATGTTCTGTTTTGGGGGGTTTAAGAGGGAAAAATTATTCTATCTTTCCATCTAACAAATCAAGAACTTTTTGTCACTTTTTTGACAAAAACCATGTATTTCACATTCCTTTATTGCTAGTCTATGATGACAAGAAATATGATTTATTATAAAAAATTATCCCCAAAATTGAGTCTTCAAAGAATCAATACAAAGACATTCAGAAGTCTCACCCTCAGCTCCCCATCAGAAACAATTAGAAGGAAAAAAAGAAAATCATAGGAAGAACTAAGGATTCCAGCAAGAGATAACCTCAAGAGAATTTTTTTCAAGAAAACAAAAGCTATTTCCCTTCTCACATCAAAAGAATTCTTCAAGGAAGTTATTTTCTATGTGTTCTTCTGTTTTCACTCTATGATCATCTGTTACTTGCCTCAGTAACTGAAGCTGTTTCATGGAAAGGCACTTCACTGCACATCAGGAGAGCAGCTACTGTACATACATCATGCCTGCTTTCCTTTGAGAGAAATAGATTAATTTCCCATTTTGTCACAGCATAAAATGCAGATGTATTTGGATAGCTAAATTATTTTATCAGAAAAGATGATTTGGATACAGCTGCTTAGGTGGTAATAGTTATTTGGAGCCTCTTTTTAGGGAGAGGGAGTTTGGGAATGAGAGGGGGATAAGTCCTCCATCCAATTCCAGACACATAATTGGGTTCAAGGTCCTGTATAGAAATAACCATCATCTGCATGGAGTTGAGTCTTCCTAGAGGGCAAGTGATCATCTACCCAGAGACCTAAGGGGTAACTTGCACTTGAGATGTTAGGTTGACCTGAGATCCATAGAAGTTAAAGGATATTAATTTTCTGCTGCTCCCAGAAACTAAATCACTGGACCACAAAAAACTCACAAATTGCAGGTATCTTAGAAATCACCTAGTCCTGAACTGTACCCAAACTATAATCTCTTCTCTAACATCTTCAATAAGTATAGATTTAGTTTCATCCTAAAGATCTCCAGTAAGGGAGCACTCGTCGACTCCTGAAGGAGCCCATTCCTCTTCAGGACAACTCTAATGTTAGGAACGACTCCTTAACATCAAACTGAAATCTACATCTCAGCGATTATCAACCATTGCTCCCAATTCCGTCATCTAGATCTAAGCAGAACAAGTCTTAATTCCTCTTCCAAATGATAGACTTTCAAAAATCTAAAGAGAGTTAGGATACCCCCTCTATCTCTCTCCTGTCTCTCCCAGCATCTTCTGTACTTTGGAGGAGTTCTTTCAAATGATCCTTTCACAGCAGGGACTGTAGTTCCTTCATCACCTTCTTGGGGATTCGTTCCAGTTTGTCAATTCCCTTCTTAAAATGCAGTGCCCAGATCTAAACAAAATATATCCCAGAAGTATTCTGACCCAGGAAGAGTTCACTGAGTTGTTCACTTTTTTCATCCTGGACAGTATGACTCTTAATTCAGCTTAAGATTTCATTTGGTTTTTTTTTTTTGGTTGTTATATCACTCAAGAGTTGACTTATTATGAACTAACACTTAAAGGGTCACAGATTTAAAGCTAGAAGAGTCTTTAGATGTCATCTAGTATAATGGTCATATTTTTCAAGAAAAAATTGAGATTAACTTGTTCCATGTCACTTAGGCAAGGTAGTGGATCTGAAAGATGAGGCCAGACATTTGACTCCAAATCCAGGTCCCTGTCCGTGTTAACATATTTCTTCCTCTAGGTATTTTTTTTAACATGAAAAAATATCATGCCTCCTAACCATATCCCATTGGATACTAACTGTCATCCACTATGTTAGCTATGTCTCTCAGTTTTTGTGTTATCTGAAAATTTGTGAAAACATGCCATCTGTGCCTTAATCCAAGACATTGACCAAAAATTCAAGCAGCACAAGGCCAAGGACAAAGCCCTGGGGTATTCTGAAGTGGATATCAACCCAAGTTGATCTTGTTCCATTAACCTACCATGCTGGGAAATTACCCCTCTTGCTTCGTAGAAGTTGTCTAACATTGGCTGAGCATTGTTGCTAGGGTCAAGGGCTTCAAAAGATGAATTCAGGAAGACCCCAAATTGTTCCCTAGTACCTTGCCATAGTGTTCTGCACACAATAGATGCTTATTATCAATGATAAAAATTGAATTAAAAATTGTTCTAGGCAAATGGAGTCTCTCCATCTACTCAACAGCTATTTATTTGTCTATGATTTTACCATGCAAGATATTCAAGTATTAACTGCTAGTGTCCCAGAAAAATATTTTGATGTTTTCATAGAACCGAATAGCTTTTGAATTTAAACGGAGCTCCCATTTAGTTACAGCATCTAGAAAGAGAAAATACCTCAGAAGTCACCACATCTATTCTCCTGGTTTCTACAAGTCCATTGTATTGTTACCTATCTATGAAGCAAAGCAACTCAACCCTTAACCCCCCTCCACTGTTACCCACATACTGATGGCACATGCTTTGTCAAATGATGTAGACTTAGCTCCTTATTGTTGCTTTCTCTGCCTCTTTTTCTTCAGTATTTCCATGGCTCTTCTTATAACACAGTACTTGCTTTAAATGTACATACCTTACCCCACATTCTACAATAACCTAAGAACAAAAGCAGCCACCCACGGAGCAAGTCATAAATCACATTCCAGGTCTGACTGAGGATCATGTCATTCCTTTGTACTTACCAAAGGTATTTTCGTTACATCTTTCTTTTGGAACAAAATGCGGGTCATAAGGGCCATTGTATGAAGTCGCACGTGTGCCAAACACAATGTGAGAGGAGATGTTTGCATGTGTGATAGGCATGTGATGTGAGGTGTGTGTGTGGGGAGGGAGAAATGAAAGCAAGGGAATGGAGGTGAAGAAGAGAGAGAAAGGGAAAAGAAGGGGGGGAGGGAGACAAAGAAAGAGAAGGAGATGGGAAGAGAGAGAAAGAGAAGCAAATAGAGAAAGGGAGAGGGAGAGAGAAAGTGGTAAATGTCAATGAGCATGTGTATAAGGGGCTATCAGATGCATACTACAAAGGGACTCTGTAGTGTATATTAGTGCCAGACATAGGGTGAGAGAAAGCTGGTGAGGTAAGTGTCAGAGTATGAGAGGAGGGAGCATGTGTATGTGTGATAGACGGTGGTATGAGACTAAGTTACAGAATCATAAAACTTCATAGAACTGGAAGGGACCTCAGTGGCCATCTTGCCAAACCCATACCAAAAAAACAAACCAAAAAATCCCTTAACCCAAAACTGCCCCTAAAACATCCTTGACAGTAACCAAGACCATGGTTCTTGTGTGAGGGGTTTGAGGGGAAAGTGAGATATATGTCAGAGAATGAGTGTGAAGTGAGATACAGGACACAAGGACAGACAACTAAGTGCATGACTGATAGGGACATGGTGTGAGGTAGGAGTAGGGATGTACAAGGTAAGATTGGAAGGACGTTTGAGCACAACGTGATGGGAAAGAATGACGTTTATGTTGTTTTGGAGTGGAAAGGATTGGGCTGCCACTTGTATAAAGACTATCTCTCTCGCACCTAGGAGAAGATGGAGAAGATCTAACGAACTCAGTCCTGGTACCTGTGAAGTATCTGACCAATGTTTGGTTTGGTTCCTGAAAGGCCTTTCTCCTCAGGAGGCATCTCCTCCTATCCTTAGATAACGTCACAATATTCTTATGGAACCCCTATTTATATCTCCCAGACCAGTAGGGTTTTACAGAAGACAGTTTGAGAACAGCTGTACTGCTGGAATATACAAATAACTCAGCACATACTAAAATGCACACTAAATATTTAATATAGCTCTATGATAGAGTTCAAAACCCCGATAACTATTAATATGGGTAAAAATATTACTTTAAAACAAATAAAAGTTTGACTGACTCAAAGGAGTGATTGTTCCTAATCCAATTTAAGGAACGATTTGCATATATTATTATGTGACAGTTATCAAATTCTTGTGTCTTTTTTGATCCCTCTTTACTTCTTTTAATAATGCTACTTTAAAATCTTTTCACGTTTAAAGGCTACGTCAAAATTCTTCTCCTTTTGTGACTTACGTTACAAAACTTTAAAGAAAATTAACATGGACAGGTCATGGTATTGCTTAGGAGAGAAAATAACAACTCAGAGACCAAAGCTTAGGACATAATTGGAAACATTTCTATTCACAAACAAACAAGGTATGCTACAAAAACTTGTTACGAGTTAACTCTCTAGAGTTTCAAGTTTAGGACTGAAACAATTTTAAGCATTTTTTTTGTCACTTACATGCTGATAGGTAGTTTAGGGAAAGTATGAAACTGAGTTATTTTTTTTTTCTTCTGTAGAAGAGAAGACAGTTAAGAAGAGTGTATACCGTAGACAAACGAGATTTGCCATGGACGAGAGTTCTGATGAGCTTATACAACTGAGTCTTCTGATAAAAGAGGGCAACAGTCACAGATGGAGGCACACTTGTCTGTTGCTGCACCAATAAAAGATGGGCATGGGTAGCATGATTTAAAAATCTAATTAAAACTTTGTTAAAACCACAGATTGTTGAATACATCTGTTTCACAAAAAAAAAAAATTACCTCCAGAAAGTATTTTCCCAAATGGCAGCTATAAATCCACTTTAAAGATCTCTAACTTTTAATTAAAAACTTAGTTCAAAGCATCTAACAAGTGCATGTTTAAAATGCTAAGTCTTAGGATATATACTACTGAGTGAAGCCTATTCCTCAACATCTCTCCTTAATGTAACCGTACTTTAGAGCTGACAATCATAGGCTGCAAGTTAGACTACTCAGATACCTTGATCTGAGTTGCTTCAGTGATGGGGTCTCCTTGTAAAATAAGAAAATAAGTTTGCTTTCATTCTTACTACATTTTAAGTAAAGCCCATGACCAACGTGATTCACACGTGAGGTGGTGGGACATTAATTGTCCGTCAAGGAATAATCACACCGTGAGAGATAATTTAATGTTCGTCTCAGGCACAATAAATACTGTAGATGCTCTCCTACATTTAAATGCTGAAGGGCTATTAAAGAGACGGGGATTAGTGCAAATTACCCACTATGTAGTGCTTTCACTGTTTTAACGAAGCAATAAAACTGTGTAATTGTACAGCACTAATTGAATGCAGCTACACATAATTGTGGGCTGCCATATGTATCCTATTACTATAAAGACTGTCAGTATTTTGTAAGCTGCTCTTGTGATCATTGCAGATGGCTACAGTCAGAGAAGTTGTTCTCTAGGGTTTATTATACAGCTATAAAGACATCCCATGATTTGACAGAATAAACGTGTTAAATAGCAGCAATTATGAAAAAAGGGCCCAATTAAAACATGAAGGCATGTCCTACCAAGAATAGACACAGTGAAAGGTTAGGTATGCAGACTTTTGGCACACTGGTATTTTACATCAGGAGTCTCTGAAAAAGGTCTCTTTTCATTTCTTTGGGTTTAGGTACTCAAGAGTAACTTGCCCAACAATAGCTGTTTGTATATAGACCTGATCTGCCTTGGATGGGAAAGCCAAACCATTTGGAAAAGTTGTTTTTAAAAAAATGTCTTTAATATAAAATAATAAAATGCAGCAGGTGATCATAAAACAACATGAAACCCCACAGATGACCCTCAAACCCTGAGGATAAATGTGTAATATTCTTGTTATCCTGTGTTAGGGAGCTAAATGCTGACTACTATAGCAGATGTATCAAGCCAAACATAATTCCCATCATTGCTATGCTAGGACTATAGGATAACTCTATTGATATTTTGGCCAAAGAATCACTGGCAGCCTGGGAATTATTTACCCAGCAAAGGGGCTCAAAAGATATTCAAAATGGTTACCAGAAACCTGGATCGAACAAAAGGGGGTATTTTTTGCATCCGTAAAGCTGACAAACTTATAATCCAGTGTTTAACAATACAATTCAGTGTTTAAAGTTTGACTTATTTTGAAGAAACTCCTATTCAACTAGTTGAAGAATTCATGTCATTAGACTCTAGGAGTTTCATCTGAAGATAACTAGATCCATTAAAAAAAAATTTCAGCTTCTTAGGAGTAGAGTAAAATAAAACTTGTTCAGTACGTTGCTGTTTTTCTTATTCTCTTAAAGCCATTAAAAACTATTATTAGTGTTTTAGCCTTAAGAAACTTATTATCCTTTTTGAACCTCCACAACAATCTTGTGTAGTAGGCACTACAGGTGCATCATTATCTCTATCTGACATATGAAGAAACTGATGTTGATGGAGATTAAGTGACTTGGACAAGGTAACAGCTTGGGAAGAATCTGAGAAGTTGAAATCAGGTTTTCCTGATTCTAATTCTCACACTCTGTCCACTATGCCATGATGCCTACCAATGCCTTCCTTTTCAAAAGATGTATTGCAAATTTTTTATTATTACTTGGTTCTAAATAAATTAGAAAAAAGAACTAAACTTAATTTCAGATATATTCTAATTAGTATGTTATACTGAGTGACAAAATAAATCTTTATAAAATAAATGTTGAGATGATAGAAATAAGACAAAGGCAAAAAAGGGTTTTACATAATCAGAAGGAGAAGGAAAAGGGCAATAACATCTAGTCAGAACGTAAAATTAAGATTTCAGAATACTGGGCTGGAAACAATTTCATCCTTTGCCTGCCCTCTGACCCCTCCCCGTTCAGAGATGTTGCCGCTGTTCCCCGACAGCTTCCTTCTCCCCCTCCCACATTCTTTTTGAGTCTCAGTCGTGTGTTAAAATTGAGGAGAGAAGGATTTTCCAGCAGCCATGGTCTTGAACTTTTCTGTGCCAGTCCAAAGGTAGGAAGAAAACTGAGTGAGGGCAAAGCAACAATATCTATGTATATAAATGAATATCTGAATATATGTGTAGAGAAATCTACTGCCAAAATCTTCAAGATGTGCTTGTGTATTTACTCATATTTTGTCATTAGAAACAGGTTTAGAGTACGTACAGGGTTTTGTTTAAAAAAAAGTCAACTGAATACAAGGGATCATACAGGAATCACTTGTATTGTAAATTAAATGACTTAAATGAGATTAGGGATGAACATGCAATGGAAAAGAAAGCAGGGAAAACATCGAAGGAATGTTCTTTCCGATATAACAAGATATTTTAGCATTTCAAACTTGGCATTTTTGATTCACGACTCATCTTTTTTGATAATCAAAGATTTTTAGAGTTGGATGAAACCACAAAGGCCATCTAGTCTAATTTTCTTCCCAATGCCAATAATTCCTGTGAAAACATCCATGGTAGATTGTCATC
The DNA here is from genome assembly GCA_028646595.1 of Phalanger gymnotis. Lineage (NCBI taxonomy): Eukaryota > Metazoa > Chordata > Mammalia > Diprotodontia > Phalangeridae > Phalanger > Phalanger gymnotis. Next base: position 654,878,743 of record CM053622.1, on the reverse strand, counting down.
TAGCTGCCACCTAAACATTTCCAGTGTGGAAGAGCTCACTACTTTGGGAGAAGCCTATTCCATTGTTAGCTAAGTTTTACTAGAAAATTAATTCTCACACTGAACTTAAATCTACTTCCATTTAACTTCTAGCCATTTGTGCTAGTTTTGCTCTAAGGCAGAAGGGTGCAAAGAAAAAGGATGTTAGAAGTAAGGTGTTGTTATTTTTCCTTCATTCTCAAAGAGGACCAATGACATCAGAAAGGTGATGTCTTGACTTGCAACTGAATTGGACTTAAGCGAGGCAGGGCTTTGCAAAGTCACCAGCCTCACTCTCTCCTCCGGAGCCATCTGGGCCCAGTGGCAAGATACAGGTTAGGACAACTGGAGGAATTAAGCTAGGCTTTTCAAGAAGACCCTGCAATTTTCTTTTATTGTCACTAGAGGGAACACTTGTCAACTGATAAACCATCAATTAATGATTAAGATGGGAACAGTTAGAACTCTGATGAGCAATATTAACTCTTTCTGGTCCTTGAGGGACCACTGCAGAGAGTCTTATTACTCTTAGCTCTCCTCATGCTGAGTTTGAAGCAGCAGTTTAAAGTTGTACTTTTAGGTTTAAAAGTAAAGATGAAATAGTTCAGAAAGGTTAACGAGTGTTTGCAAACAAGGAACTCCCAAGCTCAACGAGACAAGAAATTACATTTCTTCTTACCAACAGGTTCTCTGGTTTGATGTCTCTGTGAACAATGTTCAAACTATGCAGGTATTTGATGGCACTGGCCAGATTGTAGAGCATCCCACTGGCATCTCTCTCTGTGTATTTGTTTGTGGAGGTAATGGCATCGAAAAGGTCGCCTCCCTGAGAACAGAACAGCAGGAATATGGCACTTTAGCAGATGGTCTAATGGAGCCACCTACAGAGCAAACTGACAAATTTCAGGGAGAGTGAAAGATGGATGTAAGAACTTTGGGATTTTTAAGAATTTCCCTTCCACTTACCTCTTAAAGTAACCTCTCTACCTACTGTAAAAAGCCAGTGCCACTTCTCATCTGACTCCCAGCTCAAGCTCAAAGGAGAAAGGCAGAGAGAAATTTCCTAAACCATTTTAACTGCCTACTAACTAATGCATGTGGATCTCTACAGCTGCTTTGTGCCATCTATGTACTCTGGTCAGAATTATTATATGCATGTATAACCCTTCCTCTCAAAGTGATCAAGAGACATATTTACAACCTTCAAAATGAGAAACAAGAATTATGGAAATAATATACGTGTTTATTAACATCTCCTATTGTTTCTGAAATGAACAGACCAATTAAGCTTACTTGAAATAGCCCTACTACAGGGCTATTCAATATAAGATGTTTCTTTGTGAGGAAAAAAAGAGGGGAAAAAACCATTATGTTAAAAAAAAAGAAAAATAAAGAAGGGTGAGAGGGACTGAAAGACAAGAAAGAATGAGGAGAGAAGGATGAGAGGAGGAGGGAATGAAGGAAGAATGGGAGGAAATAAAAGAGTGGAATGAAGAAAGGAGTGAGGGTGGCAATGAAGTAAGGGGAACAAAGGAAGAAAGAAAATGAAGAAAGGAGAGAATAAAAGAAAAGAGGAAGAAGGAAGGGAATAAAGGGAAAAGGGAAAGAGGGAATAAAACAAGAGCAAATGAAGGAAGGAGGGAGGGAAGAAAATGTTTCAAATACAAGTTTTCTAGGACCTTAGTTCTTTGAGTATATCTTATAATTACAATTATTCATTTCTAATTTGGTAGGAGAACCTTTAGAGATGATTCTACAATATACAGGTAAAGTAGGACGGTTTTAGGCTTCAATTTCAACCTTTTGATCTTTTTATACAGTTTGAACTTAAATGTACCAATAGTATTTGAGCATATTTATATATCATCCCTACACATACAAGAGATCAAACCGTCGAGTATAATGAATCAGTTTTGTACCCTGATTTGCTATCTGGCTAGAAGAAAGGAGTGATTAGGTGATGAGAACTTTGACTAATACTGAAGAAGTTTTGAATGAGTAGCTAACAAAATTTAGTGACTTCTTGGATGTAGGCAATGGAAACAAGAAAACAGTAAAATATGACTAAAATTTGGACCTCTGAGAATGATGGTGACAGTGACAGAAATGGGAGATTTGAAAAGTAGAGCCTGTTTCAGGTATAAGAATTCAATTTTAGATGTATTGAATTTGAAATAACAGTGAGACATACAAAGTGAAATATCCTGTAGGTCATTGAAGGTATGGTCATAGGTTCATGAAACTTGGAATGGGAAGGGATCTCAGTGGCCATTTGGTCCAACCCTCTCATTTTACGAGGAAACTGAGGCCCAAGGAGGTTAAATTACCTGCCCTAGGAGATACAAATGAAGTTATTCTTGTAGATATGGATGACTGTTGTTTGTTTCATTATTTTTTTAATCTTAAAGGAAAAGGCAGGAACCAGATTCTTTCATATTTTAATAAGCTGTGTTTAGATTTTGTTTGTGGTATTCATAATTATAAAGTATAGAGGTAGTATTACATAATAGAGTTGGTCTTGTAGTCAAAAAGATCTGGATTCAAGAGTTATCTCTAAAATACACTAGGTATGTGACTATCAGTCACTTACTTTCTCAGTACCCCATGCAGCAGCAATCTGCATTAGCTGTGGGGGTTTCTACATCAGGGAATTTCCCATCCAGATGAAATCACTGGTATGAATTAAAAAAAATTAAATGTTCTGTATGAACTAAAAATCCCTTTATAAGTGAGGAAATCATAGATCTTTGAGGGTGTGTATAGCATCATATTCTGCATTTTTGAGAGGGTTCAAAAACAACCTGATGGTTGGTACTCTGGTGAACAATGAAATAAGATCAATGGTACTACTTGGCATGTCATGTGACATAGGAGTCATTCAGTGGTATCTCTATATAACATGATTTGGGCTCTAGTGAGAAAGACCAATATTTTGGGATTGATTCCTAAGCCAATTTAAACTGCAATAAGACAACTTCCTTAAGTCTTTTGAGCCCAGTTTGGGACTAATTCTGACCTTGCGAGAAGCCTCCAGACTTATACTCTCACTGCAAAAAGATCTACCTCTTAGGACTACGTACTTGGGCCCAGCCTATTTCATGTCCAGTGCAGAAGTACATTGCCCTTATACCAATAACCCCCGGCCCCACTGTTGCTAAGGTACCCTAGCATCTGGGACTCCTAATGGTTCCCTTGGAAGCATTCAGTGAAATGGCTTCCCCACCTGTAGAGCTCATTGGCAGCCATAATGTGAACATATGATGACCAATAATCCACGGTATTATATTAACTGGCAAAGCACACTCTACAATTTCAAGCTTTTTTCTCTTGGATTACCCTGCTGTCTGAAAACTGGATTTAAACTCTGATCTTCAAAAGTCAGTCAATAACAGATGGCTAGCTGATTCTAACAACACATGGTAGGTAGCAAAAACAGTCAGCGATTGTTGGACAGACAATTAACATTGCTGCAAAAATACTGTCCTTGGTGCTGAGAAAAGCACATTCTATCATATTTATATAATGAAATTGATGGTGAAATAAGTAGCATTAAAGCTGATTTTAAAAAAATGAAGTATTTTGGATCAAATCTGTGATTTCATTGGCATTGAGATCTCCTAGTCATGAAACCCCTCCCACTAATGCAGATTGGCATCTGCTTTACAATTTATAGTCTTAAAGAATTGCTTGGGGGTATGGAGAACCTAAGTTGCTTATCCTAGGTCACAGTATGAGTCAGAGCTGGGACTTCCCAAAGAGAGATTCATGTCACCATTCTGCCACTTATAAGTGAAATAAGTAAACCTCTCTTAATTGGCAACCCAAATAAATATTTGCACTTCCCCAAAAATTATCCTTGAAAACAGATAATTTTTTTATTAAATAGAAAACAGCATGAAGGGAGAATGAGGTTACATCTTGAATATAAACTATCTCCAACCAAATAAGCTAATGGGTCTAGCTTAAGTATAAAGCATACTTGAAAGCTCAAAAATATAGATTAATTTTTCAATATATACATACACACATAGAATTTTTCTAAAAGCCATAAATTAGTTTTGTGTCAAAGCCCTTGTGTCAAGTTTTTTCATTTTTATCTAAAAGCCAATCCCACTAACCAGAAGTCTTTTTTGTGTCCAAAACCAAACACTAAATTCTTCAAATGCTGGAACAATACAAATATCATAGGGTGATGGATAAGTGCTGGAAGAGACCTTAGAGGTCATTCAGCTTAGTCCCCTTATTGTGCAGATAAGGAAACAGGCTGGAGAGATAAAATGACTTCCTCGAGGACACAGAGATAGTGATTGGCAGAGTATGGATTTCAACCCAAGTCCCATGAGCTAAGATGAAGCATTTTTTCCACTGTACCATGCTATCTCCCCTTTGTTTCAGAAGGGAGGGCTCAAAGGTATGAATATAGTCCTGACAGACATAAATCTTCACCTGTTAGAGAGCTTGAAAGATGGGGAGGAGCCAGTTTATACTATCTCACAAGTAAAAAGAGTAAATGACACTTAAAATGAAACTAAATTAAAGGAAAATTAAACTATAAAGGATAGGGCTTGAAAAATAAGACACCATGGAATTTTAAAATGTGACTATGCATAAAAGGACATTGTTATCTTGAAGACTGAATTAATGTGGACCATTTGCATTCTTGACAGAAAAGCTTATTCTACAACATGAATGTAATATGTATATGTATTTATATGTATATAAACTAGCTAGGTCCTGATTAATGTGGATAAAGAATCCACTGAAGTGCTCACATGTATTCAAATTCATACTATTCGAAGTTATAATTACATAAACTAAGGTAATTGGGTCCAGCCGGGTGGAATTATGCAGTGCGAATATTTCTGTTTCTCATTTTATGCATTAGCTCAGCAGATTTAATACATATGTACTCCTATCATATTTGATGTCTCTGAATTCAACAGAAGAACAATACTTTGTTTATTTCATTGGTGGAAACCAAAGTTTGCACCATTTCTCATAATTGAAGTCTCCTAATCATTAAATTGCAAGAGAGAGAGAGAAAATAGCTGCATCATGATGATGAATCTATCAAAGTAAGACTTTTAGCCATGATACCAAGATCAAGGAAAAAGAAACAAACACCCTAGGAAAATTCTTTAATAGAACTGGTTTCTTTTCAATTAAGTATATTAATAAATGTTGATTGACTGATACACATGCGTGCATATACACATATATAGCTAGATCCCAGACAGTATGAATAAGGAATCACTTTGAAGTGATTATTTGTATTCAAATTCCTACTACTTGAAGTTATAATTTTGTAAAATATGGTAATTGGTTCCAGCCCAATAGAATTATGCAGTGCAAATTCAAATAATGCCATGCCTCTTCAGGGATTCCTTATTCACTCTAATTGGGATTTAGATGTATATGTATATAAACATGTATGCATATATAGTGTTTATATCTATGTATATATTTAGTTGAAAAGAAACTTCCATTCTGTTGAAGAATTTTCCTAAGGTACTTTTTTCCCCATTTCTTAAGCTTAGTATCATGGTTAAAAGTGGGTTTTTTTTTGAGGGGGAAGGCAGGGCAATTGGGGTTAAGTGACTTGCCCAAGGACACACAGCTAATACATGTGTCAAGTGTCTGAGGTTAAATTTGAACTCAGGTCCTCCTGACTCCAGGGCCAGTGCTCTGCTCACTGCACCACCTAGCTGCCCAGTTAAGAGTGTTTTTACTTTGATGGATTCATATCTAGTTGGTGTGGCTTTCTCTCTCTCTGTGTTTCAGTTAAGAGAATTCAATTCTTATCTTTATGAACATGGTGAAGACTTTGGGTTCCACCAATGAAATAAGCAGAGTAATGTTCTACTGAGTTTAGATACATCAAATATGATAGGAGTACATACGTATTAAATCTTCTGAGCCAACGCATAAAATGAAAGACAGAAATATTGCATGAACTGTAAAAGATAACACCTGGAGAAAAGAAATTCTGTCCATGGAGTAGATGAAAAATGTCTTGTCTTCTGCAGGAGGTAAATTTCCTCTTCCCCAGTACGTACCTTTACTAATTCCATGACAAGATACAACTCAGTTGGCACATCCATCTCTTCAATCAGCAGAACAATATTGGGGTGCTTCACTCTTCTCAATATAGAGACCTCATTCTGGATCATGTGCTCCTGTCAAAAGGAAAAATCACCTCCATGAGTACATAAGAAAAATGCTTTTTCCTTTGGGAGGATAAAGGGAAACAGGTTTCAGATATCATAGCAATCAAGAAAATGTTGAAAAATGTCCTGAGTCTCATACATTGTTGAACCTATTAGAAAAAATATTTCCCAAATACCAATCTAACAAAGGAATAAACCAAAGGAAGGAAAGAAAAGGAAAAAAACGTAGTAAGAAACAGCATTAATATCTAAATATTTATAGCAATTGTAAGAACTATTTATTATACGTAGAGTCTAATATTACAACTACAGATGTGCTAAATTTCACTAAATTTAAATGCTATCATATCCTGCAGATACTGTTTATTTTGAATGTGTAATTTTACAAGCATTTTGTTCTATTGAAAATATCACTTTTCATAAACATATGTATACATATGTAGATAAATACCGAGGCATACTACTTACTTTGCCTCGACATTTGCTTTTCTTGATGATTTTCAGGGCATATTCTCTAGCAGTTGACCTGCAAAGGGGAAAATATAGATATAGATATGTACATATAAAATATGTATACACATACATGTATATCGACCAGTCAACAGGCATTTACTAACTTCTTACTAGATGCCAGGCCTGTGCTAGCACTAAGTACATAAGTATATATAGTTATGAATATAATTAAAAGCAATTTCTGATTAATTGAATACTTTTCCTAGGATTTTGATTTCTCATTCCTTGAATTTGGTGTCATGCCAAAAAGATTTTTATTTTGACATTTGTACAGATTTCTTTTTTTTTTGAGGGGGGGGGGGGAAGCAGGGCAATTGGGGTTAAGTGACTTGCCCAAGGTCACACAGCTAGTAAGCATGTCAAGTGTCTGAGGCTGGATTTGAACTCAGATCCTCCTGATTCCAGGGCCTATGCTCTACTCACTATGCCACCTAGCTGCCCCATACTTGTATAGATTTCTAATTTTGATACTGTGGCTACTCTCTCTATTGATACAATTTTTAACCCATCTATTATGTCTCCTCAATGTGTTTTATTCTTGTCCTCATTGATAAATATTCTTCAGATAGTTTATCCAATGTGTCAAAATATTTTTTAAAAGGGATCTTAATATTTTGTTTTAAACAGAAACACATGCAAGTTTTCTAACCAGTGAAGAGACTAATGGGAATTAGAGACAGCATGATCCAGTTGAAAAGAACACTGGGTTTGGGGTTGGGAAGGTCTGGACTATAGCACCGACTTTGCCATCTGTTGTTGTTCTTCAGTTGGGTCTGACTTCTCGACTCCATTTGGGGTTTTCCTGTCAAGGATAGCTGAGTGGTTTGTCATTTCTTTTTCCAGTTCATTTTACAGATAAGGAAACTGAGGCAAACAGGGTTAAATGACTTGCCCAAGGTCACACAGATGGTAAGGGTCTGAGGCCAGGTTTGAACTCTGGTCTTCCTGACTCCAGGCCCAGTGATCTATCCACTGCTCAACCTAGCTGCTCTGTCACCTGTAGTTGTCACCTTCTGAAAGTCAGTATATTCTCTGATTTCAGTTTGCTTATCTGTAAAATGAGGGGTGAGGGTTGCCTGGAAGACCTTTAGGGGACTTTCCATATTTAAATTTGCAAAGTACGTGGACAATTATGTTAGTATATGAAAAACTGGAGATACTTGTATGATATGTTAAAATATCTGTAGCAAAAATAATATTATTAACATGATGATGACTACTACTATCTTTTGCTCAATTTCTGCCCCTTAAACTATGAAAATGGTCAACCCTGAATACAAAGGGTCACAGAAGCACAACTTCAGTGTGGAAGAGGCCTTAGCAGTCATCTAGCCCAGGGCAGCCAGTGCCAGCATACAATGCCTGGCCTCGAGTCAGGAAGTCTTCTTCCAGAGTTCAAATCTGACCTCAGACTTCTACTAGCTGTGTGACTTTGGGCAAGGCACTAAGTTCTGTTTGCCTCAGTTTCCTCATCTATAAAACGATCTGGAGAAGGAAATGGCAAACCACTCCAGTATCTTTGCCAAGAAAACCCCATACGGGGTCATGAAGAGTTGTATAAAACTGAAATGACTGAGCAACACCACCAACAGCCCAGTGGTTATTAAAATTGGTGGTGGGCCCTCTCAGGGGCACCTGGGACCCTTTCATGGATTCTATGAGGTCAAAACTATTTTCATAAAAATATTTGGATGATTTAGTTTCTGATAAGGTAAATAAGTTATAACCCACATTAATCAAAGCTCTATGAGGTCTTGAGACTAAAAAGTTTCAGAACCATTGATCGTGACCATCGACCTTGGTGCCTATATAAGGAAATCAAGGCCCAGGGAGGTTGTGTGATTTGTCTAAGGTCAAAATGGTTCAAGCTCATGTCTTCTGACATCAAAATCCAGCACTTTGGAGGTTGGAGTCAATGATATTTCCCACTCTGCCCTGCTAAACTAACCACCTTTAGGCCATGTGGCCATGATGCTTTTCTGCAATGTTCTCAGAGTTACATAGAAAACGGTCTGTCGATTTGTTCAAGTATAGATTTTTAAGGGCCCAGGAGCCCATCTGTGAGCGGACACGAGAGAGAACAGCAGAGACACCGGGAGGGAGAGAACGGTCCCTTCTGAATGAGGTCACAGAGGCTTGTACCAGACATCTCTGACTTGTTCCCACCACTGGTTTATAGAATGCACTCAACAAAACACTGGTGACTGCTGACTGACTCTCTTCCCTTATGGAGGGCCTTGTTGATACTATGGCTTCGTTAAGCAGAAGTGCCTCAGGGAACAAAAGCAGAGAAGGTAAATAAGTATGTGGTTCTGGTGGAGCTGCTGCTCAAGAAATCCTGTAAACTGAGACTATCCATGGAAAGCCAGTTGCGCTCTCTTGCTCTCTCTCTCTCTCTCTTTCTCTCTCTCTCTCTCTCTCTCTCTCTCTCTCTCTCTCTCTCTCTCTCTCCCCCACCCCTTCACTTAAGTGCAACCATATCTACTATTTAAACTTTGAGAAGAATTCACAATAAATTGGTGTCCATTCAAAGTCAGGATTTTTGGCTACTTGTTACATGATTTGAAAAAAACCTCAATTTTCAGTGACAATAAGGAAGGGCGACCAACCCTAGTACTGTTAAACAGAGGCTGGTAGAGGTAGAAAGTACTTCAACCAGGGAAGCAAGAATGCATAATGAGAAAAAAATTCTACCTTTTCACCTAAGAACTCAGTGTTTTCATGAGATATTATCTTTGTTTTATTTTCACCAAGTCCCTAAGGAAGTAAGGGGTTACGTTACTATTTTTTTTTTGGAACAAGGATTATTTGTGGTTTGAATTGTATGCTTCATTTTTGTTTTGTTTCAGTGAGGAATGGTGAATGAATGAGTGATTTCTGTCAGGGCAAATGGGACAAAAGGGCCATAGGATCTTAAAGTGATCCATCAGTCCTTATTCACTATCTCACTTTGCAGAAAGGCAAGGAAGTGATGATTGAAGCTGAATTTCAATCCCAGAGTTAGAAAGTAGCAGTTACAATTACGATTTGCTACCCCTAGGCTGCCTCTCTCTAGCAGAACACAGTAAGCCCTGCCACTTCCCTGGTAGGTGAAGTAGGTAGGGTTTAGTCAACATGCAAAGTTTTAAATAGCTTTTATCTTCAGAAGTTAAGTGCTCCAACCACAGGTTAACATTGAGAAAACCCACTGAATTACTAAGCAAAAAAGTGCCTTTCTTATCATAATACATAATGTATATTTAATCATCATAATAAATGACTACTTCCCAAATTTGATTTCTATTATAATTCTAATTTTGGTGAGGAAGGTAGAAATATTTAAGAACCTAGAAAGCATAATGCTTTTTTAAACTAAGAGAAAACTAATCAGATTCAGTCTAACATGCCATTTAGAGAAATATGAAGCCTTCACTACTACAACGAAGAAATCTATTTACCACAAAATCTTCAATATCTTTTTCCTTCTTTAATCTTAAGGGTTAAACTTAGATTTCTTGTACATACTCTTATTACCAAAAAAAAAAAAAAACCACTGCTTTGTAAAAGGGAAGATGCTGAAAACACATTTCATGAAAATCTTAGAAATCTTTGCATTCTACCTCATTGGAATTCCTGCAGTGCCCAGGACAATGAGAGCATATTGCAGACACTCAGTAAATAATTTAACTGAAGTGCTCTGCTCTAATATGTATATTATGTAATATATTTTCTAAATAAAACACCCCTTTGATGCCATACATTTCCCAGCAGAAGGCTGAGATACTGATGAGCTAGGGTCATCCCTTATCTTGAGGTGGTTTCCCTTCACACAGGGAGCGATATAGAGTTGTGCCTTCTGATAATCTGTTAGCACATCATTTTTTCCCATCCTCCTCTCTTTTCAATAAGCACAATGATAAATATCAGGGATAAAGTCCTGAACAAAACCATATTTTGTTCCAAACTGTGATTACTTTAGTCCAATCCAAAAATAAACCTAAGCTGAACTTTGTTTCTAGCTCCTTTTTAACATTTCCCAATTATATTTTAATCTGGTTGGGGCTGCACTTGGGAATTTCCCTTGACATCATCTACATAGCTAGTAAGTAGCAGAGCCAGAGCTCAAACTTAGCTATTCAGACTCCAAGTTCAGTTCTTTAAAGATCAAGGACAACTTGTATAAAGGAAGAGATGTAAGACACACTATTAAGCCATGTCTGTCAGGGAAAGGAAATGAACCAGTCACAAGATGAAAATGAGAGCTATCAGATAGACTTAAGTGGTACACCAGTATCCCAGAGATACTAAAAAGTAGAAGTGCTGCGGCAAGTTGAGAAGTTACTTTATAGGAGATTTATTATAAAATGGACAAGAATGGAATAGGATGTGAAGCGTAAAGAAATTACCATCAGCCTCAGCAGAGGAAGTTGATGAAATTATTATAATCCATCAAAGTACCAAAATTAATACCAAGTGGATTATAAGGAAGTCTTAAATATTTTATAGCCTATATACTGTGCTGGAATTCCAATCTTCCTTCAAGTCCCAGCCTCAAATGCCCCCTCTTTGATGAAGCTTTTTTTGAGTCAACCTAAGCCAAAAATGATCTCTTCCCTACTCTAAATTCTTATGTACTTGATCCTGCCTGTGAGAGGCATGTATCGTATTCTCTATTGATTTATGGCTATTTGTGCATAAATATTGTCTTCCCTATTAGTTTAGAAGATATCAGAGGGGAGACAGAGTTTTATTTATTCTTGTATTTCCATGTAGTACTTATTACTGAACTTTCAATTGCATGGAATTATGAGAGAAGCCCTAGACTTTCGGTTTATGTTGTAGTTGTGATAGCCCCATCAATGTGCTGGCAGAGGGTCCATGAGGCCCAAGGATATTGAATAGGGTAAGCAAAGTCAAAACTCTAAAAATAAACACCACCCTTCCCTCTGCCTCCTTCTCCTATCTCTGGTATGGTGGATGGATGCCCATGTGGAAGGCTTAAAGACATGAACAACTGTTCTGGATGGTGGAAGGAGTATCTACATTGGTGAAATAGTGGATACCATGGAGTATGGAAGAATTAGAAGGAGCAACTCACTTCTGTGATAAAATACCATCCGAGCTTGTTAAATGCCAGTCAGTTGGCAATGCAAGCTTTTTTTTTTAGGGAAGATTCAACTTTTTTCAGCAAAGGCAAAGGCCATAGTTAGATAAAGCGAAACCTCTATGCAACGCAAGAAGATCCATTGTCAGGGCCAAAAGCTTTGATGTACAAATTCATTTTTGAGGGAGGGAAGCTGTTGTTGTTTTGGTCCAGCACTGATTCCATGGGTATAGAGACCTCCCTGGGCAACTGTTTTGTAACTGTCCTAAGAGTTACCTGGGACATTAAATAGTTGGGCAACTTTCCCAGGATTGCACAGTCAGTATGTCATTAAGTGGGAATTGAAAATCAGGGTCATCCTCATTTCCAAACTGGGCCTCAGTCCATTATGCCACATTGCTTCCCTCTACAGTATGGAAAGAGTAAGCAGCCAAACCGGGAGCAGAGCATAACCTACTGGTGAGAATGCAATCTCCTCAAGGGCAGGGATCATTTCATTTTTGTCTTTATATCCTCCAGAGGCCAGCACAATGCCTGGCACAAAGCAACTACTTAATATTTGCTTGCTGATTAAGTAAAATTAAAGCAATACTAATAACACAAGCTGAGGTTGGTGCAGAAATGGACGTGAAACATATAAACTCTTATCACATGATATCTGTTGATACAGGGTCCTGGAAAGTCAGAATTGAGGTGGCAATCTAAAGGAATGTCAAGAAGTAAGCCCCTCCTTATTCTCCTGACCTGGAGAGAATTTTTTCAGTCTTTTTGGAGTAGGTCCTAAGAAGTGGAGAAGAAAATGGCATACTACTCCAGTATCTTTGCCAAGGAACCCCATACAGGGTCACGGAGAGTCAGATATGACTGAATGACAGAACAACAAGGCCCTAAGAAGGCACCCTGGAGCATGTTTAGGCTGAAGTGGGTCCTTGAAGATTTCAGGTCACAAAATTCTGTCCTCCCTCTCCCTGCTCCCCCATAGACAAGAAAGACCCTGAAGCTGCAGGTTTTTGATATTCAGTTTGGAATGCAGAGAAATCCAAAGGCTTTTTGAATCCTCATAAACTTGGCCCAGGACCAAAGAAACAAGTGGTGTGTGGCTTCATCATTACTTTTTTTTGTTATGTACCAGTTTATCAGTGTGACAGAATGCTTAAAAATGATTGTTTTCATTATTAAAAATATTCATTCTTTAAAGAAATATCATAACACACCTACAGGTGATATGTTCCATTCGTCAATTTCTAGCTCAGTTTCCTTTTCATAGTCCTTTAGAAAACATTATAAAAAGATGGCATAGTACCTATAGGGGACACGGCACAAGCCCTATCATCCTTAAATGGCTGGAACAAAATGAAATATGAACCAGAGCAGTTGTTAAAGAAAAGGATGTTATAAACGCAAAGTAGGAGACAATAGTCCAAAAAGAACTAAATCAAAATCCAAAGACTTTGAGAGCAATTCTGAATGAATAAGTGAATAATTGATAAGATGATAATACCTGAAGCACAATGACTATTAGCCTAACCCATGCGTTATTTTGGAAGAACAACAAAAAGTCACTATGATGGATGAGGTGGCAACCAAGCATTAGCTTACAGCCGACGGATCCCAAATTAGGACTTGTTCTTCGGTGAAAAACTACATTTTTATAGCAACAGGAAACTGAGAAATGAGTTGGAGTTTCCCAAGGGATAAAAGCAAAAAAAAAAAAGGATGCAAATCAGACTGGAGACTGATGTGTTTAGCTTTGGGGAAAATCTCCTATGTTTAAGTTTGGTCTGGTATATAGAAAGACGGAAGCACTTTTTTGAGAAGAAATTCATTTTGAAAACCAATGAGATGTGTAGAGAGAACATAAGACTTTAAGCAAATTGTCCCTTTAGGGCATATTGAGTCTTGGAAGCTGCAAATTTGGGAGCAGGACTTGGGAGAAAGATTTTGACTTGAAGAGGTTATTATAACCCCTACAAATGACTAGTCTCCACCTCAGATCTCATGGGACAGCTTTGACCTAGGGTCCCATAAGCCAAGACAAGGATAATCTTAGGAAAATCTCTCCGGAACAGTGCTGAGATACAGAGTAAGTTACAAATGGGAATCAGACAAATTAATGGTTTGGAAACAAGACAAATAAGTTTTTACTACTAATAATAGTGATCCATAGAGTATTTTAATGTTTGTAAAGTACTTTACAGAGGTTATCTCCTTTGTTCTCCTCAACAATCCTGTTAAGTAGGTGCTACTATTGTCTCCAACTTTAAAATGAGGAAACTGAGGGCTGAAAAGTTAAGTGACTTGCCCAGGGTCACACAGCTAGTAAGTGTCTGAGGCAGAATTTGAACTCAGGTCTTCCAAGATTCCAAGTCCAGCACTCCATCCACTATACTACCCAGGCTAACTGGTAACACTGGTGGGGAAGGCACAATCTAGAAATTAATATTCTAGGTCTCTAGTCTAAAATAGAATACAGGATGAAGGAATGATGGCATGTATACCTCAGGAAGGCTCTCCGGTTTCTGTTTGACTCAATGGTCAGCATCTAGCATTGTGCCTGGCATAGAAGGGCTTAGTAAATGTCTTTTGAATCACACTGAGTCATTACCAGGTACAGCTGCCTACAAGGTAGAGTCCTGATGACACGCTGTGCCCCTCTACCCTGAGAGGGACAGAAAGTCCAGATCGGTGCTCTATTGTCTCTTTATCCTGAGCTTGGATGCTCTCATACCATGGCTGTGACATCTGACAGCAATCAGGCATTGGGAAGGAATGTGGAACGCCGAATCTGGGATGATGATGTCGACGATGCCAGTAACCTCGGTGTAGTACCTTACGAAGGGCTTTTATGTTCCATATCATTTACTCTTTATAATAGTCTTATGAAATAAGTGTCATTATCCCCTTCTCACAGGTGAGGAACCTGAAGCTCAGACTAAACTTAAGTGACTTGCCCAAGGTCACACGACTTGTAAATGGCAGAGCTGAGATTCAACTTTAGGTCTTCTGACTCCAATGTCAATGATTTTTCCACTACATCATACTGTATCCTTATACCTTAAGCCCTAAATCCTTTCCTCTAGCTTGTACCCAGTTTATTTCTTTTCAGTAATAGTCAAAAACATTTTCTACTTAATGGAATGAACTAGGAAATAATAAATGGAAGGTTTTAAATTTTTTGCTCTTTGAACCTAGCTCTCCCTACATTACCAGGACTGGGAGGGCAGCACTCTTCTTTCACAAGCCAGTCCCAATATTATTCAGTACAGAAGCTTCAACCTCAGCCATTTTTCCAATCTGGGCTGGCTGGGTCCTTGTTGGGAAGCTTATGGCCTTCTCCTCCTAGGGGCTCATCACACCAGTGCTAGACTTAGTAGGGACACCCAATTAGCTTTAATCCCATTTTAGCTCAGAACCCCCAAACTCAAGGCATCCATCCACCAGCCTCAGCATCCTCCAGCAACAAGGATTACAGGTGTGTGCTACCACACCCAGCTTTCAAGTTTTTCAAGGACAATTCTCAAGCATAAGGCACTCCATATTAGGAAAAACAAATTATGTATAGGGATGTCATGACCCACATAAAGATAAGATACATAAAAAAACCATTTTTTAGAAGTCCAACGATTTCTAAACAAAAAAAAATTCTTAACTGAGATGCCCATCAGTTTTGCTGATTTCAGAAGAAAATGAAAACATTTAATTTATAAATTGTCCCTAGTCATCTATGTTTTTCAAGGCTGTTATTACACAGGTTTTTCCCTCCTTTAAAAAAAAAACAACAAAAAACATCTGGCATTAAGACATTGACTTATTCCATATGTGCCACAGTCTGCAAATCAATCTATAGCCATGGAAAACACAACTCCAAAGCTTTTTTTCTGCAGTTAGAAGCAAATAATCCTCCTCACCTTTCTATACACTCCTTCACCACAGCGAAATTTCCATCGCCTATTGTCCTCCCGACTTTATATCTTTCCGCTATTGTGGCTGGAACCTGGAAGCCTTCGTCCAACACTTCTGAAAGAATCATTAGTACATTTTTATTGATAGGAAAGGAAACCCAGATGTGGCCCAGAACAGGCAGTTAGGGCGAGCATCAGAGGCTGGAACCTATTCAGAACCAGCATCTCACAGACTGGATGGTGAAGCCCTACTGCTGACATTGTATATACTCAACAGGTTTTACTAAGACAAATGTTAAAATAAAAGGAAACATATGGGTTCCAGCCTTTGCTACATTATTGCAAAATGCACTCTCCAAAAAAGGAGGCAGTTTAGATGAGCGTTCCCCTATTTGCTAGTTACCAGTATTTCTAAGTGTCCACAGTGTACAGGAACTGGCTTACTAAGAGCCGTACATGCGGAGAAAGTGGAACCTTTCATTGGATTTGGGCCTGGCTTGTCACTGAATACGCAAAAGAGATGGCCGCTATTCTTGCATTTACTTTACTACATTCTGAAATTGAGACAGACAAAAAAGGCACTGATCTCCTCTCTCACCCCCACCTCAGTATCAATAAGCAGATTTTAAGCAAATGTTACAAATAATATCACCTTAACCGTCAACCTGCAAAGCAGATGTTCAGGTAAAGCAACATTATCTATTATACTTGAGAACAGAAAAGCTCTGTAGTTTCGAATATTTTAGTGCCTATTAATGTGCTATTTTTTTTTGGCTTGAAAAGGCATATGGAATAATAGTTTACAAATGCCTAATAATATTTTTAACATTAAAGGCCGTAAACTTAAACAAACCATGTTTGGACCATATAAAAGCACTGCCTAACCTTTAACATCCTTAGATGTAAAAATCCTTTTAAAGGTATGGCTCTTGAATTCACAGTCTTGAAAGCCATCCATCTCAGGTTCCAGCTTTGCAACCCTTTCAGACTGTCCGTGGAATCCAAAGCTTTGATTGCGCACAATTTCCATACAAAAGCGTGATGGGCTTATTGGTTGGGACCTAAATGGGTTCTTCTTCTGTGCTTTGATCATTTTACTGAAGCTAAAATGACTTTTGAGGGTAATAACAGAGGCAGCAAAAGGCTCTGTGCCCCTCTCCTTGACTCCCTCCTGACTAGTGACATTTGTGTTGTTTTGTTTTGTTGCTGTTGGAGGGATCTGGAGATGGCAACTCATAAACATCAGATGTCCTCTCAAGACTTCTACGTTCCAACTTTGCTACCCTGATAAAAAGCCGCTGGGAATGGCTTGCGTAATCACGACTCCGGGGTCTGTGAAAATCCTGAAAGTACTGGGAAATACAGAAGATCTGACGCTACCGCTTTCTTGCCTCCTCAGTATCTGTGCAAATGGTACTGACTTACCCTCTGAAGCGTCTCTATACTAAGGAATCAGTTTGGAGGCTGGTGCTCCTTGCTCCCCCTGTAGCCCTACAGATGTTACAATTCTACACCTGAAGTGACTCAAAGGTGACAAACCTAAAGGACTCTATACTGGTTTTAGATTTGATCAGAGAATTCCTACCTACTTGAGGATGGATGGGAGGAGGAATGTTGGGTTTGTCCCAGGATTCTACAGTTTACAAACTTGTTGTAGAACAGTCTCAAATCTTTAGATAGGCTGCCCCTCAATTTACCTCTCATGCTAGGATTTTCTCCCTCTTATACGTCATGACACACAATGAAATAGAATGTGAGGTAGGTACTCTGGACCTGGAGCTTCTGGGGGAAAAGAAAACCCCAGGGAATTGGAATGTTCTTTTCTGGGACATTCACCCCACAAGATTCCTTTGAGGTCTTTGTGCTCAGAATGATCTATAAATTATAAGCTTAGGTCTTTTATGTAAATCTTAGCCACTGAGATTCACTTTTACTATGTATGACATTGAAAAGTATGAATTAATTACTTCTGGTAAATTGAATAATTGTAAAGGAACCAAAAATACTTGTCACTCAACAGCAACATCATCATCATATCGAGATGGTCATATTTTGGACTGGATCTACAATTTCATTGGCATAGGGACTTCCTACAGGAGTGAGAAAACTCACTTTCCCAATGCAGATCACGTGCTCTGCCTCTTAAAGTCTTACAGGGCTTCCTGGGACACTTAGAGGTTAAGAGAATTGTGGGGGGCACTGAGGCTAAATGACTTGCCCCGGGCCAATGTGGCCTCTACGGGTCAGAGGCAGGCCTTGAAATCCTTATGATAATCTTATAGTAATGATACTACGGTCATCTAAATGTAATGTATTTTATACCACTTTTATTTTATCCACATCTGGCTTTTATATAGGCAGTCTGTTCATTCAGTGGGTTGTGAGTTGAGGCTACAACTTTCATCTTCTGAATCTTAGGTCTAGTGTCCTGCACACCACAACATGAAGAAATTCTACAGCAGAACAAGCAATATTTTGTGAAACTATTAATTATCCTCCAATTTGCCTTTTCCTTTGTGGGTAAATCCGGCCTTAATGCATAAATCAGTATATTTCTAAACTTTTCTAATGGTTAAAATCTTAAACATATTTAAAGTGAATGTGGATTTGTGGATCAAAGGTACAAACTGAACTGCAGATTATCTTTACTTCCTAAGTAATAATTATCCTATTCTTGTTTGGGATGGTTTTACTCTAGTCTTACAATTCTCTGGTGAACAGGAGGAATAATATTCTCCTAATATAAAGTGAATTCGATCTGTCCTTGACAAAGTTTGAACCTTCTGCCCTAGCATTAAGTCAAAATACGTGCTTCACCTTCTCCAGGTCCATCATTTTCATCCATGGAGCTGCATACTTTGGTGGATGCCAGTGAGGTAGAGGATCCACCATGCTGAGAGCTCTAGAAGTGAACAGAAAAAGAGGTTAAAGCCACTACTGGGCAGAAATCTCGGGAGAGAGTTAGAGTCCCCATGGAGGGCTACTTAGTATTAGCTTTCTGAAAAGGGAATTCCTAGCTGGCTTATCGAGTGTTCTCTCTCACTCTCACTCTCCCACCATGTTAGAATTCAGAAGGTTTCTGTCAGCTGTTGCACTAATTATTATTGTAGATTTTGGATATCCTATCACTCTTCCTCCCCTCATCAAAGGCCTACTTGTATTTACACAATTTGATTCACCCATTACATGCCTCCATATTGTATTCTTCCATGAAATGGAATTCTTCCAAGCACTGTTTATTACCCACACTACTTGGTGCAAATATGGAAGCTTTTTCTGCGAAGAAGCTCAAAAGACCTCCCCCCAAAATGGAGTGCTGATTCTTGAAATAGTATTTTTGTGAGGAATCTCCCCTTACATTCTTGTGAAAAAGTTATGGGTGAGATTGTTGTTTTTATTTCACAAAGACCCAAACAAGGAGCAGGTTAATAGTTTGTGAAAAGCCCCAAAGAAAGTCAAGAGTACACGATCAAAGACCTAGGTGTGATGAGTCCATTTGCTATGTTTTGACCTAGAAACAGTCTCCATGAAAACAAACATGGTAAAAACTTACTTATTACACTAGAGAGCCTCTAAGACCAATAATAAACACTTTACAGTGGAAGAGATTATTGGGCAGCTTTTTCATGATGGACAGTTTCCATTTTTGGAATATGTCCTTTAAGAAAACAATTTGCACATTTTCTTTATGCTATTTCTAAAACAGTGTACACAGCTTGCCCTCAATGACCTTCCTTCTGTTTCCCCTGGGTTTCTCCATGTAGCCACTTAGTTTTGCTGATGGGAACAGGAGGTGGTGAGTGGGAGGAATTGGCTCACAGTGCTGACTGACTACAGAGCAGAGTGAAGGGAGAAAGAATCTGTCACTCAAGTGACAAGGGGACAGCCACGGAGAAAGCAAAACTGACCTCTCTCTTTCCCTATGCTCCTCTCATCCCATTTTGTACCAAAATGAAAGGAGGAACCTGGGAAAGGGAAGATGAAGAAGAATCTTAGTTGTCTTTAGTTGTATTATACCTAAGAGTGCCTTACACATGAGCCAAAGAGGAGTCTTCAGAGGTTTTATATTTTGTGAAATACTGAGGGAATTAAGGAACTGCTACCTGAATTGGGTCAGGGGTTTCTCAACTAACATGTGTTTGGAAGCAAATGAGATGTACATCAATTCAACATAGCTGACAGCAAACTCTCTGTAGACAAAACCTAAACTGGTACCAACAAGGCATTCTCCTCTGTGTAGGGTGTTCTAGAAGTTTCACGGTTAATTTGTCATAGCACTGAAGTCCAAATACTTTGGGGTATGTGCTTTCCTCCATATATGAAGTAATCCATGATCAGCAGGGAGCTTGATGAGTCGTTTTCCCATTGGTGGGGATGGCCTTGTACTAATCTGTCATTCATTTCCCTTTGTGGCCAACAGCACATAGTCCCAAGATGACAAGCCTGTGGTCTCAAAACAAGAGGTTCTCAGTGTGACATTAACTCCATTTTCACTATTGCCTCTGTAAAAGACACTGGAAGATTGGGAGAAATTTAAATTAAGCTCTAGTCCTTCTTATAGATACGCATTTTTGTTAATGCTTTTCTAGTTGAAATATGGAATCCAACTGAAAATAAAGAACGTTGCCACATTTTGGGGATCTGTTTTCCAGAATACTGAGGGTTCTTATTCCTTGTGGCATCCCTTTCGGCACAGACAGAATAGTATTCCAAGCAGAAAAGCACCCACTACATGGCTAAAAATTTAGACATTGTCTTTTGAGCTTTCAGGTTCTTGAGTGTTCTCTAGCAGCGTCACAAATGGTGTTTGGCAAAGCTGACACATTGTGGTATGAGGTGACAGGTGGAGTCTTGTTATGCAATGTTTTCAATTTTAGAATACAAAAACAGATTTTGGAAAATGAGCACCTGTATCAACACAGCTATAACATATTCTCAGCAAAGATTTCTCCAAGTCAGGCACTAATAAATTCCAAAAGTATGTTTTTCTAACAACAGAGAAAAAGAAAGTTTGCTTATTAATTAATGGGAATTCCATGTCCAAAATTACCATCATATACTATTGAGCGTACCATAGACTTTACATAGGTCTCAATATGTTTTCTGCATCTTAATAACTAAAGTCCCCAGGTTATGTGAATCCTGGTGAAATAATAGAATTTATACATGTTCACTTAAATATGTAATTAAGCGATTTCGACTTTAGATAACTATTCATAAAAACTTAATTTCCAGTCATTGCAAATGTCAGTCTGGAGAAGTATAACAGGAAAGTGTGGGGTTTTTTTTTGGAGGCAGGGGAAGGCAGGGCAATTGGGGTTAAGCGACTTGCCCAAGGCCACACAGCTAGTAACTACGTCAAGTGTCTGAGGCCTCATTTGACCTCAGATCCTCCTGACTCCAGGGCCCATGCTCTACTCACTGAGCCACCTAGCTGCCCCAAGTGATTGTTTTTAAAGGAAAATTAATGCATTGCAAATAATGCCTTCCGCCACCTAAAATTCTGGGACATTTAGAAAACAGTGGATAGAGCATTGGATTTGGAACCAGGAAGATCTGAATTCAAATCCTGCATTATGCATTTGCTAACTGCACTGTCTGTCCTAGGACAGTCACTTCAGACCTCAGCTTCAGTTTTCTTACCTATAAGAATAATAACATCTACCTCACAGAGTACTTTGCAAACATAAATGTCAACTATTATTCCAATTTTCTTTACTTTTCTCTCTAAAAACCATTATATTGAGTTTCTTTAAGCTACTACAGTTCTTTTGACAGGGCACCACATTATTGGGCATTATCTTCTCTTTCCAGACTATTTCTTTTTAAAATATTTTCATTTTTACAGGTCTAGAATATTATTCAAAAGAATTGGGGAATGTGAATTAATAATAACAGTTAATATCAGTTATAGATAATAAGTTATTTCTTTGGAAATAAGCTACAAAAATTTATTAGACCTATAGACTTTTCAGCTAGAAGGAGCTTAGATCATCTTGTCTTTTCTACTCACCATTTAATATGCGAAAATTTCACCCTAGAAGTTACCAAGGTGATACAACTAGTGACTGGCACACCCAGAACATGAACCCAGATTTCCTATTAACCTATGATCAGTACTTAAAAAGATCCATGATTTCATCAGCAGTGATGCTTCATATCCTGAAGCAGATAACAAACTGTTCATGGAGCTGAGCTAGTATGGTCAAAACTCATTGTGGTAGCCAAGTAATTTTGTAGTGAGCTTCTCTGAACTTGGCTACGCTGACCTCCAGGCTATGACCCATTGGCAGGCCTATACCTGAGGCCTTTCTGACTTACTAAGGCTTCTTGGGGAAAAAAAAAGAATTCTTGGCATAACAGTTGAGGAGCTATGAAGAGTTATCAGTGTTGAATTTTTGTAGTAGGCATGGTCATTAGGAAGGTCAAAATATCTCTATCGAGACACTTTCATGCAAATACTCGGAATTTCAATTGTGCTTGAATTATCTGAGACTTACAATTAAGGATAAACCATCACAGAATGTGTATGCTTGGCAAGGCTTTGTCTTTACCTCAACTACCTCGCTGGAACTGAAGTAGTTGTGCAATACAATGCAGCACCCTTGAACACACCATTAAAATTGTCATGAGGGAAGATCTTATAAGATCAAGATGTTTTCAAACTGTGGAATTTAATGCAATTAGCTGCTTTAAGAGATGTTGTGACATTTGAAATGTCATCACTTCCTAGAAGATTTAATATCAACCATGCGTACAGGTTGCTAGCACCTGGATGTCTTTATGGCACACCTTCAAAAAAGCATTTGCTTAAGAAAGATTGCTTCAGTGTAGCTATTTAGTTCAGGTTCGCATAACAGATGGCTAACACATCACACTTCTTCACAAAGTAAGTGGAAATGCTGACACAATCGTTCTAGCCACATTTTACCCAGATTCCTTGAGTAAACCATACGGTCAATAATCAAGAATTTAAAAACAGACAGATGGGCAAATTCTGTCACTGCCACTCAGTTGGGGGTGCACACAGCAGGAAGTGAAGATATTGACATGATACAATTCATTTAATCAAGGTAGAATGCCAAAGTACTCAATTTAGCTGGATAATTAATTATATCACTCTTACCTTACTTTGTGCTCTCTGAATTTAGCTACTGCTCTTTTCGGACTGTTATAAATTTGGAGGTCTAGAAAGCAAATTGAAACTTATTTCTGATGTCCGGATCAATGTTACAATGGAAGGACAACTGGCAAGCATTTTCCGGTCTCTCAAAAATTTTGCTTAGTATGCTAGAGTCCACAGAGTATTAGAATGTATCCTTAGTATCTTGCTGTTATGAAGGGAGATGCTGAACGACTAATAAGTGATAAAATCTACACAGGAATATAGATAGTTTAGCTTAAACAGACTATCCAAATTGAAAATATTCAAGTGTAAGAATTGGCTCAATACACCAAATGAAGACAGAATTCTAAGAAATTGAAATTGGGACATCTAAAATATTATACTCAACAGCACGTACATATTATTATTTGAGTTAGAGAAATATCAGAGCAGCTTTGTGAGTGGTAGATATAGCCTTAAAAATTTGGCATCACCGGTAAATATCTAGCTGGCAGGCAGTAAAAGCAATGTGTGCTGCCTTGCGAATCAGTGGCATCATAAACCTTTGTCACCCAGAATGTGCTATTGACCAGCATGACCACAACTCTACAGTGCAATAACTGACATGAATGATTTTTATGTTGAGGCACCAAAAGATCCTCAAAGGCCTTCTGAATCACTGGCAGCGCTATTTTATACTCAGCAAATGTTTAGTGGCTTGCTTTCTTTTCTTTCTTTTTGGCTGGAAATTAGTGATCCTTTTTTGGAATAGTAGTTTTCTTAATAGAGACTTAACAGAGTCTTAACAAAGTCTCTTAACAGAGACTTTTGATTCACCCCACAACTCATATTCTCAGTCACTGAATAGTATATACGGTGCAATTTTCTAGTATCCATAGAGAAAAGATCTTTGTGGTATTTCCTTCTGGTCCATCTGACCCCTGTGCCATGATGGGTATTGCAGTTGTATTGCAATGGGATGCTGATGTAAAGTGAAAAGAAAGTCTTCTCTCCTTCCCTCTCTTACCCTTCTAGATTCTGCACTAAGATTAAATTTAACTCTGGTTTAATCAGAGCAGTGCTTTGCAGAAGATGTGAGAATTAAAGTCAGAAAGGTTTTAAGATGTCATCTAGTTTGATGGATGAAGAAACCAAGTCTCAGAGAGGTTAAATGACTTGCCCTATGTCATACAGGCAGTAAATGGAAGAGGTGGGATTTGAATTCAGGTCATCTGACTCTCAAAGTCAGTCCTCCTTCCACTCTACTGTGCTGTTTTGGAGCTCCTTCAGTTGCCCATAAGAAAGAGCTCTCTGTTTTATCTATTATATTTCAACACTTTAAGAACACAAGATTTGGAACAGTGTGGGTTCTCCCTCCACCAAAGCAGATAACAGCTGGTCTGCGCCTTAGTAGGTCAGCTTCTTGAATTGGTGCAGCTGACAGAAAGCCATCGCTTGATAACCAACCCTTTGGTGACGAGATTTTTCTGAACTTAGCTAGGTCGATCTGCAAACATATAGTTTGTTATTTGTCCTGTCCTCAAAGCCTTTCCAGCTTGGTGAGACCTGCTAAAGCTTTCGCTCTGCTGGCAAAGCCTTTGAGAATCCATGGTCATCTCCATGGAGAAGGACTCTGCTCTTCTACACTGAAACAAAAAGAAAGAAAAAAAAACCCTGTGTTTGTGTGTGTGTATGCGTGCGTTTGCGTGCATGGGCATGTTTGTGTTTTTTGGGGGCAGTTATGTTTTATCTATCAACCACCATGTGAATGAGTTGAATATCCAGTCTCGTGCATGTGCCAGTCCCATCCCTGACGACATCTCTTTTCTTGGCTCCATGGCCAAGGCTGAAGACAACGGTACAGTAACACATGGGAGTGCCACCTTACTATAAAAAGAATGGAAGGAGATATTTTAACTCCATCTGCATAAATGTCCCAAGGAACTTCCACCAGTACTGTTGTTGCAATGAATGGGAGAATGGTGTTTTGTCTCTCTGGGGATGGAGGCCAAATGGGGGAAGATTACAAAGCTTTAATGGAGTTCACTATTACTGAAACATGTCCTACTACAAATCTTCAGAGAGAACACAATCGCATGGAGACACTTTAAAAAAGTATGGAAAAGACCTATTGGGATTTTGGAATTTCTGATCTTGGCTTGTGGGAAATGAACTAGGATTCTGTATAAATTTTTAATGGATCAATCAGTACTCATCTACTTCTCTAGGGAGATTTAGTTAAGCTTATTTTGGTAAACTTCATAAGTAAACATCACTCCTATGTGAAAATGGAACAGCATTTCATAGGATGTCAGATTTCGATACTTTTTTGAGAGTGGGATGGGAATCATTGAATGTTAGATCTGGAAGAGACCTTGGGAGATTATCTAGCTGTCAAATAACAGATTTCACAGACAAGGGAACCAATGCTTAAAGACATACAACTAGCTGATGGCAGAAACAGAGGGTCTAGTTTTTGGAGAATGTTTAATTATAGTGTGACTACTGAAGCCCTGAATTCTAGTAGGCCATTCTTAACCTCCAGGGAACCTATACTCTCAACAAAAGTGAACCAGTGTATGTATATATGATAAAATTATTTTTAAGCCATGTTTTGCCAAGAAGAAAACATATTTAAAATAATTTGTTCATAGGGCAATTGCATATTTAAGAATGATAAAACTAAAGCTCAATATTTGGTTCAAATTTGTGAGAGGAAATTTTTTTAAAAATTAAAATAAAAATGGGAAATAGAGATCCTCTTCCACTAGGAGAGGATTCCTTTCTTGCTTTAATTTATGATGGGTAATTTGCTTTTTTGGCAGGGTCTCCTGAAAATGAAAAATTTAAAGAAAACAGCTCATCTCTACAGAAATTACCTCACAGGAAACTATGAGCTTGGTGCTGAAAGCCTAAAAGTCAGTGAATTCTAATGTAAAGGAAGAAACATGATGCCATTATTTTGTTCTCTTTCCAAGCAGGTAGAGACCAAGTTAACGTAAGAAATCTGTATTCTTGGATAAGCCACCATCATCTACAAAGAAGGCACAAAAGAAATTCGATTGTTTGAGGCTCTGATTCTACCTTTCTCATTAACATATATAGATCGGAGAGCACTTAAATATTTTTGGTTTTGTATTGCTTTTTTTTTGACATGGCAAGTCATACACTTTTGTAAAAACTACATATGAACATCAGAAGGTATAGAATTTTACCATAAATAGGTGTTCCTACCAAAAGTCAGGATATCTGTTAATTAAGAAACATGCAAACAAAAAGAAGATGAAGAATATGGGAATGACAGAGTAGTGATAATACTGAAGAAGCAAAGGGAACTAAAATTACCGAAATGCATTGATCTGGTTATCAGCAGAGTAAAAGTCTAACTTACTTTGTATCAACACAAAGTGTATTAACAAATAACCAAAATCATTTCATCATTGTATTGATTTTATCCCAAATCTGTATGTTGAGAACTATAGACATTTAAATCTAAATACCTCTCTTAAAGCAAGTGTTGACTATTTTCTGGACAGGGATGTTGTGAAATTTATAGTTAAGAAGAGAAATTTTTCTTTTGGTGTCTTAAGAGAGGGCTGTTATCCATCAAATCATAAAATGTCAAAAACTGGAAGGAAGCTTGAAGGCCATCTAGGCTACCCTGTACTCAATTATATAAATCTTTATACAGTACCCCTGACATGTGGTCTTCTGGCCTTCAACAGTTCCAGTGACAAGAGGCTCACTAATTCTCCAGTTCCATTGATACAGTATTCTCAGAGTAATAAATGAAACAAACTAGAAAGAATATTCATAATCACATGGGCTTTGAAGCTGTTTAACTAAATTTCTAGTTGATCCTACCTTTGCTTTGGACATAATTTAAATGGATTATGGCTTAATATGATGAAAACAATGGTAGACTGCTAACTAAAATGAACTGTAACTTCATCATTAAATTGTTGTCAGTTAGTTGTTTCCAATTCTTCATGACTTCATTTGGGATGTTCTTGGCAAAGATACTGGAGTGGTTTCCTTCTCCAGATCATTTTACAGATGAAAAAACTGAGATCACCAGGGTTAAGTAACTTGTCCAGGGTTTATTAAGTGTCTGAGGCTGGATTTGAACTCAGGAAGACTCATCTTCCTGACTCCAGACCTGGCACTCTGTGCACTGTGCCACCTAGCTGGTCCCATCATTAAAATCATTTCAATAATTAAAATAGATTTAAAGAGGTTATTATATTCAGCTAAACAAGCAGGATTTTTCTCTTCTCATTTCTCTTCCTAAGTGAAATGAAGTTCTATTTGGTCTATAATAAAAATGAAAATCAAAAGAAACATTTATTTAATAATACATATATAGTTCGGGGTATTTATACCTTGCAATCATTTTTGCTGACAATTAGATGATT
Organism: Phalanger gymnotis; assembly: GCA_028646595.1. Lineage (NCBI taxonomy): Eukaryota > Metazoa > Chordata > Mammalia > Diprotodontia > Phalangeridae > Phalanger > Phalanger gymnotis. The sequence continues at coordinate 654,851,540 of CM053622.1, read as the reverse complement.
TAGGAGGAATATACCAGGAGATAGCCAGTGCTTACACACACTAAACTTGTTCTACAAGTCAAACAGCTGCCAATACAGCTACTAAATCCTACTGAAAGGAACCCTAGGCAGGTACACAAATTGTCTCCAAAGGAACTCCGTGAAACTTAATTTTTCAGAGATCCCATTCCTTTTGGTATTACTGTCAGTAGGTCACATTTCAGAGGTTCCTGAGTAACCACTCTCTGGAGAAATCTACAAGATTCCCTGAAGTCTACTTGCCAATATCCTAGTTAGTTCTATCACAAGAACACTATAAGCCCAAATAAAGGTAAAACTCTCAAGATGATTTCCAAGCCTTCTTTTCAAATTTTCCAAAAGAAACTCACTGAACAACATGGCTTTTTGTTTTTCCTGTTTATTATGTAAGTCATTCTAAAGTGGTAAGCATCACAAAGTAAATCGCAAGAATAATGACATGGTCCAATGGGAAATGTGAATACAACAGACCTCAATCAAACAGCCACACAAATTGCTGGGGATTTATCCATGGGATGAGTTCAAAAGAAACATTTCATCAGCATCATCCCTGGAATTCTCACAGACTTTGCTTTGGATTAATGGAATTTTATAATAAAAACGACTGTTTTTCAAAAACACATTAATACCAAAATGCTATCTTTTGAGTACACATCCAAGCAACTCTAAAAAGTAGAAGCACAAATCTGTGATGTCAAACTCTCTGGGAAAATTCAGCCAATATTTACAAAATTGTATTGAGTTGCAAAGTAAAGAGACATTGTAAGAAATAAAATTAGTCCTTTTTTTTTTTACAGGTGAATGCAAATTCAAAATAGAATATACAAGAAGAACGACCATAGCTCTGTGCCTATAACCTCTACACTTGATATAGCCACCTCCTATAGTGGATTTCGAAAACCTTTCACAGCTGTATATAATACACATTCTCATGTATTACATGCATCATTTATGTTATCTTGTAATTTATCCATCATCTTTTTAAAAAAGATCAAATTTTAATAATAGCATATACCATGCACCCTGAAACATAATAGGCAAGGCTTCAAATTTTTCATTCCCTCCCCCCCCCCATTCTTTTTACAGGCACAAAATTACATTCATTTTCCATTGACAGTATAGCAAATTACATCAGACAATTGGTATATTGAATATGGCATATCATTCATTTCCACACTATTCTGTAGTGGTGGGGATATCTGAAATATATACTGGTTTCACTAACACACATGCAGAAATACAGATGCTAGCAGGAGGAATGCAAGTATGCACATAGGGGCAAATGCATGTGTATATTCATTCAATTAACACATATGTGTGTATATATGTATCTCTACATATACACACACGTACAGTAAGTATAGTAAGATAATTATCCCAAGTATATCAAGAACAAAGAATACAATGATTCAAAAGCATGTGCAGTACTGCCTTGCAGATTACATGGCTCTGCTCTTATAAGAAATCAAAGGCATTTTGGATTACCTCTACCATTTAGTTAGAACAACTCCCACCCACCCACCCCAGTAAGACTTTATGCTTAAACAGTCAACTACTTTCCCACCTATGACACAAAGATTTTATTCTCACTGAACATTTCTGGTGAAAATCACCATGTTATTAGCGATACATATACCATAGAAAAATAAGAGTCTTGGGATACTTTGATTTTAATAAGTGAACACCAAGACAGAATAATATAAATCTATCATCGAATTTTACTAGCATGCTACTTACTCTTCAGATTTGTTTGCTCTTCAGTTTTAAGACCTGTTTAGCCAGAACAAAGAGCAAACTAATTTTAAACTTCATCATGCCACTGACTTTTATATGCCAGAGGGCTACAATTTATAACATGATGAAGATATTCTAGACGAATCCTTAAGAGCCAGTAATTTATAAGGCTGTCTCACAAATCTCCTCTTTTTTTTATCATGTTACAATACTCATAACACAAATACTCAATTACTGATGCACACACACAAGCCTGCATATTTACATGCACCCACAGTCCTGTATAGATATAATTGCCTAAATAGCAAATTTGGTTAGTCTTGTAGTTAGCAGTTTTTTTTTTTAAAAATCTGCTTTTTGTGAAGATCACACTACTTTTCAAAAAATTATTCTCCCTTAAGAATGTAGCTTTTAGGTTTAGATTTGTTATTAAAAAGCCAAACAAATGCAATATAGTAGAATGAGAATCTGTAGTAAGAGAACCCAAAATACTCCTATTAACTGGTGTTGTGGAAATAAATGCATATGTGGAAAGAATGGTTCTCTGAATGTATTTTCCTAGTTTTGGGGTTTTTCTCTTGTATTTAAGATGAGCCAGTATATGTACACAGGTCTGTTTGGTATTAATGGGGGCACATGGCAGTTTTTAAATACCTAAGGCAGTAGAGAGGCAAGCATTTTACTTTTCAATATTAAATCTATTTGATTAAGCAAGACATAAAGGAAAGACACTGCATGGATTTCAGAACTACTAGCCTTGCGTTCACACTGTACGTCATACTTGAACTATTAATTGTATTTTCAAATGCCAAAAGCAGAGAAATGTTTCTTATGTCTGTTTCCACAATGACTAAGACAAGCAAGTTACAAATTACAAAGTACCATGCTTTCGACTGCAATATAATCCCTTTTATACCACGTACTAATAAGTAAGCTCTAAAAAGATTGAGACACCCAGAGACAAAAACATCATAAAGATGCTAGAGCATTTTCCTACTCAGTAAAAAAACGTTAAAAGATAAGGTACTTTAATAAAAATTTTTGCTAGATGCAAGCAAATCTCAAGTGTCCATATAATGTCAATTCTGTTCCACCACTGAACTGAAACCTTCTGGTTTGCTGCTAAGAAATATTTCATTTCTGTTTGTGTATAATGGAATTATACTCCGCATAGAAGGATATCTCAAAGTCTATAAATGGTGTGTTGTTTCAACCTCTAAGGGACGTTCATTTCAAGAGTAAATGATATATATATGGCCCCTGAACAGTCCTTTAATAAAAGTCATATGTTCCAAAGATTAGATGCTGTGGAACTGCATTTCCCTTAGAGCTGTCTGAATGGAAAGTTGGCTATGCTATCTATTAACAATTAGTACAAAGTCCAATTTTCTTTTTCTGGCCGTATCTGAACAAAGCCATGGAATCCAAATCAATTGGCAATATCTACCATCCATCCAGAATAAATAACATTTAATTGACTTTTCTATGTAGTCATTGTAAGATTGACAGGGTGGGAACATTAAGGTATTTTCATTCTGGACAAACTGATCCCCATCATCTATTAAGTTAACTCTTTTATTGCCTTTTTAAAAATTTTTGATAGTTCAGCTAAATGCATATTAAGTCAACTCAGGATCATACTCTAATAAGTAATGCATTTTACCAAGACATAACTGGAACAGACATCAACATAGACAACTTCACAGATGTATACTGTTTCCACTAACACAAAGAGGCCTTTTGATCTCAGCAGGGGTCTCTGTTAATTTCTGTTGGAAAGAGCTGAAAAACCTGAAGCCTGGCACAGGTATGATGAACAGTTCTTTCAAGATGGAATGGTTCAGTTTGCATTTCTTGAACTAGCTGCCAAATCAGGCACTCTTCTCAAAAGACAGGATAATGAGGTACTAATTATTTGGTGGGGGGGGGGAGGTGGGAGGGATGGGGTATGGGAGTGTTCAAATGCTCAGTCTGGCTTGCTTGCCTGGCATTTAATTTTTTTTATTTGGGTGGAATATTTTACTTAGTAGGAGAGTGTGATGGTAACACATGTAACTATAAACCAGATGGCAAAATTTGCTAGCTGTACAATTTATTGAGCATCTAAATCAGAAACACTTAAAATCAGACATGGCAACTGAACTATTCTCCATCTTGAATCAAATTTGAATTTAAAAATTTGTCTTTAAATCAATTTCAAAGCATTTCAATAAGCCTGCCATTGGCAGAAAACATTTAATTTAGCACCTACTGAGATATGACACGTCTGCAGAACATCAAAATCATGCTTTGCAAGTCTTAAATGGTTAGTGTCTAAACTAAGAGAAGCAAGTAATCCCTAGGATATAGCTTAAATACAATAAAAATTAAAATTTAACATTCAGGTTCAAAAATAATTTAAGAGAAGTTGACTTCACGTTTCAAAATAAAGCACTAGAGGAGCAGAGTTAGTAGGTTAAAGTCAAACAATGAGTTATTATCATAGACCTACTTGGTGTAACACAAAATGAGTTTTGCATATTAATTTGCAAATAAAAGCAAGATAAGACCATTATCAGAGTGAGGATTTAGATGTAGAAGGCCTGATTTATAAAGTACCTTTTATGGGGAGGTTCAAATGGATTTCTTGGAAACAGTCCAGAACACATTTTCTTTGTGCCTGAGTTTAAAAAAAAAAAAGTGTTCCCAGCCTTTACACATTTGAAAAATTACAGATATGTCAGAAGGGAAGAATTATAACATTTGCAATATAACAATGCCACTGTGTATGTTTGTCATGTTGCCATACAGCAAAATGCATATCAATGGTACATCAGTCTAAGGGGAATTCTCTGTTTAAATTTACTTAACAACTGAAATAAGAAGACCTAGTATCACAGCCTTCAAGAGAAATGGTATCTTTCCCATTCATTTTTCCTTAGAAGTATTAAACTACGGAACGAATGCATTTGTCTGTTGTTCAATGGTGGAAAAAATTCTAAGCGGAAATCTTTTTATCCTTGTGCAATAATGGTACTTTTCAAAATCCAACCAAATCAACAGTAACAGCTCTAAATAGAAAATGGTATTTTGAGGGCACCATTTCACTTACTTATAGGTAATGATAAAAAGTTTTATCTCTACATCTAATTATATACGTTCAAAAATGACTGTCCCTGAAGAGATGATCACATCTTGCTAATTCAGTTGTTAAAATGTGTTCCTCTATTCAATATTTGATCTTTTCAGGAAATTTGTTGAAAACCAGGTCTCATACCAAAATCTAAGTTCATAGGTCACCTCCTTTGTACCCTCCAAATTAAATTCCCAGTATGAGATAGCAAAAAATCTCCCCTTTAAAGATTAAGGTCACAAATAGAAAACGCCCATATAATAGGATCTCTGAGTTTGGCTCTATATTTTCAAGATTATTTATGCAAAACTCTTTTGTGCATCTTGCTGTTAAAATTTCTCTTAGGAAATGTTAAACCTTCACCAAATCACAAACCATATACATTGCTCCATTTTCTCTTTTACACTGAGTCTCCTACTGAATCCAAATCATCCGAAGAGAGGGGGCGGTACAGGTCCTGTAAGATGAAGGGCAGTATAGAATTGTTTACTCATTTTCCTTTTGTGCTTTCTACTTGTCTTAAGTGTGGAACAAAACTAAAAGAGGGCTTTTGATCTGCATAATTACTCCTTTCATATTAAAGACTATTAATGGCAAATAGTTTTATATTGTTAAAAACCACATCTTAAATAAACAAAATTTTTGCTGGGGCTGTTGCTTAAGTGACTTTTATCCCTCTTTCCTTCAAATAACCAATAAAGGAAAACAGCTCAGTCACTGAGGTCTCGTAAATGACAGATTTGTTACCTATGAAAATCTGGGCTGCTTGTTTTTCTTCCTTCCTTCCTTCTTTCTTTCGTCCCTGCCTCCCTCCCCTTCCCTTCCCCTTCCTTCCTTCCTTCCTTCCTTCCTTCTTTCCTCCTTCCTTCCTTCCTTCCTTCCTTCCTTCCTTCCTTCTTTCCTCCTTCCTTCCTTCTTTCCTCCTTCTTTCCTTCCTTCCTTCCTTCCTTCCTTCTTTCCTCCTTCTTTCCTTCCTTCCTTCCTTCCTTCCTTCCTTCCTTCCTTCCTTCCTTCCTTCCTTCCTTCCTTCCTTCTTTCCTTCCTTCCTTCTTTCCTTCCAATAGTTTCTTTTTGTTTTGGGTAGAAAGGGAATATGCTTACCTCATAAAATCAATTATCAGGAACTGAAGCTCATTGGTCTCACAGACAGCTTCCTACAATTTCTGGTCCCAAGGTAGCAGTTCAATTGCTGCTTGTCTTTTTTTTTTTTGAACTTCATAAATGTGCGTTTGAAATTTTGCCTTGGGAGAATAGGAAGAATGCAGATCTTCTTCCTCTTTCTCAGTGCCATTTCCCTTAAGCCTTTATCATCTATATTCTTCTATCCTCCCAATTTGCTCCCCTCCCCCATTTTTTACTGGATCTTTCTCTACTGGTAGCTTGGCAACCAGTTCACTTCAGCAGAGAGTATGTGTCTGGAGTAGGCTTCATTTCTACTTTGTAACACCCACTCCTAGCATCCTCAGACTGATCAGATAATCTACAAAAGCCAGGGATGTGGGAGCATAATGTAGCTTCATTCAATCTACACAATGCAACATATTTCTGCCTGATATATTAAGACATGAGACTAAAAAGGTCACTGATGGGAACAGGGAATTGTATAACCAGTCAGGAGTTTGTAAATGACAAACTGAAGGAATACATGTGCATCTACATCTGTAGATAATGTCGGTCACAAAATACTTTGTCTATCCATATATAATTGCTTGAGAAGGAAAGCGTCTATTGATGAAAGAATTATAAAAGGTCAGTCTACAAACATACCAAAAAACGTTCTAAATAGGAACGTGATTTAGGAAAAGGGAAGAAAAACAAGAAACCTAATGAAATATGGATTAATAAACATATAGGCATCTTCTTACCCTAACTATTCCTCATTAAAAAATTGAAGTTTAGTTTGTTTTGTTGCTGTTTTCAAAGAAGTCAACTGATTTGACATGCCTTTAAAGAACAAACTTGCCAAGAGCTGCTGGCCTGAGTTTCTATGTTTTAAAATGGAGTGTGTGTGTGTGTGTGTGTGTGTGTGTGGGGTGAAGCAAATCCATTTTCTCAACCTTGTTGCTAAGCAACACAAGTGGAGAAATAGAAATAGCTGTTTTCAAATTTGCAATGAAAAAGAGTTAATTTATTCTTTCAAGTTCTTCTTTTAGCACATACCATCTTTCACTTATTTTAGTATATCCTGAACAGGAATTTATCCAACAGCTCAAGAATATTAAATCTGAAAAAAAAAATTCATTTTTGGGGATATTCAACTTCCACTTAAACTGGTCAGGGTCACATGGTACAACTGCCCAAGGAGTGAGATGAAAGATCTCCCTTGTAGGAGAAGGAGCAGCATTCTAAACACAAGTAGCTGGAAGAGTATCTTCATTTATGGGCATAGTACATGGAAGGAGGGAGGAATTTCGGGCCAAAAAATTACAAGATTTGGAAGCTGAAAATTCTTTATGACTTTATACGCCTTTTCATTTAGCTTTTACATACATTTCATGCTCCTGGTTTTTAGATGGTGTTAAAGTATCCCTTTTGCCCAAAGTATTTTATGGCAGTCTTCCCCATAAGATACAAACACTTTATAATTTAAAAGCAAAAGGAAAAACCTGTCAGAGAATCATTATATAAAAATTTGAGTACTGGTAATGTTAATTACATAATGAGCAGCATAAAGATGCTGTCTGTTCAATAGTCACAAAGGTTTTCCTTATCAAAAGGAGAGAATTCTCCAGTTCCAACAGGCAAAAATCAGAATAAAGTCAGGAACATAGAAAGGCTGGAGGAATTGCATTTCTATCTCTGTCTATACTGGTCCCAAAAGGAAAAGGTGAACAAAGTATAAAACATTGCAAAGACAGAGGGCTTTATGATAAGGCACGCAGGAAGACTCTCAAGTGTTGAGATGGGAGGTTAGGAATTACAATAATTTGAAGGAGCCTTATCACTTATTTCATCTAAATAACTAGCTTTGGACTATGCCAATAACTTTGATTGACAGTTGGGTATTTGCATGGTGGGGTAGGGTGGGTTTTTTTTTCCTCTCCTCCCCCTCAACATTTTTTTTAAAGAAGAAAACACTTTTTATGAGGCATCTTGGTTAGTGGAAAGAGAGCTACATTTTGAAGTAGGAAAGACATGGATTCAAATCTCACCCGACACTTACTTGCTTTCTGATCATAGAAAAGTTACTTGTCAGTTTTCCTCTTGACCATAACATATATAATAACAATAATAATAAAACATAATAATCAGTATCAATTGTCTAACAGGGTTACTGTTAGGATCAAATGAAGAAATATCTGGAAAGTGCTTTGTAAAAGAAAGTTGGAAACATCAGCTGTTAGGATTATTGCCACGTGAGGACCCTTCATAACTAAGAGCTAGAGAACTAAGAGCTCTCTCTGGCCATGTATACAAGGAAAGAATGAACATCATCCCCTTACAGATACACCTTTGTCAGGAAATGATATTAGTTTTGCTGGACCTTTTTTAAAGTGATTCCAGAAATATGAATGAACCCATTACCTAGGGGAATATAATTTAAAAAGCTAAGACAATGCAGCCAAGAAGACTACAATAAAAACAGCTCAACTGAAGCTCAAGAATTCTTTTGTAGAATCCTTCTATTAGAACTGGAAGAGAACTTTAAAGATTATCCAGTCCAATCCAGTCATTTTGTAGATGAAGACACTGAGGTGCAGGGAAGGGCAGTGGCTTGCCTAAGCTCATGCTGTAGCAAGACAGCTGGAACTAAACCCCAAGGGTCTAGACTCCCTGGCCAACTCTCTCTCCATATGCTGCTTGTCTTTTAATTACTCTGAAGAGGCTAGAAATGGGCATGGATCATTGTATTTAAACTTAGAAGGGCCTTTAGAATTCATTGAGTCCAACCCCATCATTTTACAGATGTGGAAACTGAGGCCCAGAGAGTTGAAATGACCTGCTTAGAATTGAGATTGAAATCTAGGTCTTTTGATACCAAAACTAGAACCTCTTCTACTGTATGCTGCCAAAAACAGTCCACTCAATGATATAAAATTAAAATTACATGTTTGGTGTCACAGACCAAAAAACAAAAAAAGGCAATCCCAAAATACCACCAAAACCCCAAATCCCAAACCCAACAATTAGTTTGTGACTAAGTTTTTAACTTTTCAACTATAATGGCATTATATAGTAAAATCATATAGATACAATTGAAAAGAAATGAAATGACTTTTGGATGTGACTAAAGAGTGTAGGTCAGAAGCATGGGGTTCATTTTAAAGCAGAGAAACAAAGACAACTAACCCAAAGATCCAATAACATAAAGCAATAGTCTCTAAAGGACTTCCTTTGCTGAAATCAACACTTATTAGGCTTTGACATAAAACCTCCCAAGAGTCTGTTCTCATCTTAAAAGCAGAAACAATAACTTGCACCTCTCCCTATTTCACCCCTTCACAAACCTCCTCCCCCTTTCTTTTGTTCTAGTATTTTGGTTTGAGTCAAGAGGACAAAAAGGATAGATTATGGAAAGGGGAACTTAAATATTTGTTGAATGAATGAATGGCTGACCTTCAACTCCCTTCTTTGTCATACTGAGGTAACTAGCAATGCTTCCCACAACCTTCACTTAACCTCAGGTCACCTGCTCACTCCTTCTTGATATGATCTTAAGATCACAGCTCAGCATACAAGTTGAGTTGAATGATTACACAGGAGGGTAGGAGGAAAAACCCAAACTATACAACAACCACAACAATAAAAACACTGCAACCAGCAAATATCCTTTCAAAAGGAAAGGTGCTTCACATGAGTGTCATTCACAAAACATGTCTCCCTCTAGGGATAGCTTACAACTCACTGTTGTTCTGACCCTGGGTCACACTGGACCATCTTTTTTTTTTTTATGAGTCAAATCCATACCACCACTGATTTCATTCAATCCACCAGAGAGACTGTCATGCTGCCCTACAGGAGTGATGGCCAGTTTTTACATGTGACAGCACAGGGAGCAATAAAAATAGATAACATACAGGTTAGCATGGGTATCCCTAAACTATCTGTCTGGTGACTGGGAGCAGGTGTGGGGAAGGGGAGGAAAAGGTTTAAAATGAAGCATCAAATATTTTCCTCTCAAAGAAGCCAGTTCTGGCATTATTATAGACAGGCAGAAAGCTCCTGTGTTCTAGTTGTTAACTGATACTAAGACAGATATTAAGAACACTGTAGAGGTTAATCTCCTATACCAGTACTTCCCTGGAGTAACAGCACTTTACAAAGAAGGCACCTACATTCCAGCTTCTCCACCTGATGCTCAGCATGCCTCACTTACAAAGTAGTTTCCTTTATTTCCTTACCCTCTGCTTCCGCAGGCTTCCTGGGCTGGTTGGAGATGGGCTTGGAGATTTCCCAGAACGGGGTGTAGAGAGCTGACTACCAGGGGTTCCATTAACTAGAAATACAAAGAATCAGAAAGAGAAACAAAAATGGCACTTTAAATATTTTTTCACATTAACTCATCTTCTCAAATACACAAATATCTATTAAAGTTCTAGGTATTTTATTTTAAAGTCAATCGCATCAGCTCCTGGGGTAGAGGAGCAAATAACTTTGGGGTGCTGGCAAATAACTTTGTTTAGAAAGTCAGTAATTCTCCCGACCCAGTGTCTAAAATAGCAGTATCTTACATATTGGTTAAATATCAAATCAATCTCAGCACAAAATACGTTTTGAACAAACTGCTGGCAAACTTTGTCAATAGTCCCTTTAACTAAAAGTGCCATCAGAAGATGTTAGGAATGTAGGCTAGTGGTACTCATAGTACTAGGCAGTAGACTGAGTTGCTTTGTGTGTCATTGGTTCAGCCGCCTAGGACTACTGGTCAAAAATGAACTTTGGTTCTGTTTGCAAGGGACACACAGTGATTTACTTGTGAAAACAAATTACTGTGACTGAAAACTAATCCCTCACTCCCTGCACTGAAACAAGCCTGGAACATCACCTCATTATAGATAGACTCTGATAGACTTGCCAGGTGAAACATAAAATAATTTGCTACTGACCCTTATGCCCACATCACAGTTAGCCTTGGCTCCTCATGAAAATGAAAGTTTCCTTCATATTTAAATGCTCTCCAAAATTCACATTTTCTTCCCTTCCCAGGATTTCTATACAATGACCAGTAAATTGGACTAAACATAACACATGTCAAGCAAGTTTTCTTTGTCATATTTATCTGAGACCATTTCTCCAAAGTGACCGAAACACTTCAAGAAATATAGGCTAAAGACATCCCAGCTATCTCTCTTTTACAATCAATGAATGACAGTAGTACAGTACTACAGGCAAGAAAGGGATTCAGTAAATAAACACACATGATTTCAGAATGGTTCACAACACATTTTTGCACAAAGGGAATCAAGAATGAATTTAAACTTACCTTCTATGAGTTCTAACATGGACACAGTCTTAGGGCTTTAACCTGACAATAACAGAGGGAACTATCCTCTCCCAGCTCTAAACCAAGCTCTAGTGGAGATGGAGAGCTGTGAGATTAGTTAAGGATAGCTAAGGCTGCTCCCAGAACAAGCTGAATGAGATGCAGGATTCATCGGCAGATGCCTTTTCTGCGTAAGGCTGACGTCTTTGGAGCCGAAGTGGGAGGTGCAGGTGCTGTCTCAGGGCTACATCAAAGGTGTCAATTAAGCATAATGCCACCAATTCAGAGTGCCGAGCCATCTCTGCCCCCACCCTGATACCAGAAAGCCCCCATAAACCCAAGCAATTTCAAATGTTGTGCACTGAATCATAATGAAATGCCTTTGGGGGCAATATACCCAGTGACTCATCCGAAAAAATTAAAATGACAATAACTTTTGTAAAACCTTTGCTGACTAATATCTACTGGTAATAATTATTTCACAAAAATTCAATACAAGCTAGCATGATTATTGATTTAAAAAAATTATTTTTTTTTTTACAAAAGCACTGGGCCTATATCACTATATCACAAAACAAGCAAGATTTTTCTTTTTTTCCTGTTTCTTTAGCCATCAACCTCCATCATCTTCATGCTGTCCTAAATCTTACTTTTACCTTGAAGATGCATCTGGTGCTTTTTCTTTAACTTATACATTATCCCGGCATCATACGAAAGGAGATCACTTAGGAAATCTTTAATTTGCCAGAATTTACAGATTCCCTCCCACCCCCCACCCTGCCCTTTTTAAACTATGTTTAAGATTGAAATCTCACTGGATGCTTAGAAAATATAAATTTACAAGTTTCCATAGTTATGAGGGAAATACTGAATGATATGGCTCAAGGGGGCAAGTCAAGTCAATAAACATTTGTTAAGCTCTTACTATATGCAAGGCTTTATGCTAAGGTAAAAACAGGACTCTCTACAGTCATTAACCCTCCTGGTTGGATATTGGACCGTGTTTCCTTCTTTCCTGCCTACCCCTGAGTAGGGGCTTTACACTGCCAAAAGGTGGCACACATGGAGAGGAAATAGACAATTGAGGAAATGTTTAGAAGCTTATGGCAACATTTTCTTTTTGAGGGTCTTTTATCTAATAAAATTCATGAAAATAAGGGGAAAAAACTCAAAGAACTCCAGGCAGATTCAGTTTATAAGCATATGTCACGTATGAAGGGATGTTCTCACCAGGGCCTCATTTCCCCACCTGTCACTGCTAGAAAAGATTTTCTTTCCTCCTTAATGTCACTGGAGTTCATTCTCTTGTTTGTTCCTTGTTTCCCTACTCTCTCCTTCCTGATAAATCCTCAGGAGTCCTACTTGCACTGCTGTGGCGAAGTGCAGAACGGAAGCTGGAGGAGTCTCTACTAATATTGCCAGGGTGTCACCAGGGAGAAATATGTTCCTGGCATTCAACTTGGAACTTGGGATCGTTTTTCAGACAAAAATTACATCCTAAATGATGGTTGGAATCTGTGATATTCTGAGTATCATGACTTAGCTATATTTTGCATTAAATGGGTCTTTGTGATATATCTTTGGAACGTCATTGACATTTCTGCCACAATTTCTACTGGGAAATTCTTAGCACCAACTGACCACCTCAGAAATGAACTTTTCAATATAACCTAGTCATAAACTGGAGATTCTGTATTCTTAGGGTCAGAATTACATTGATAATCTTGCCTTTGTCTGTTCAACATCTTTTAATCTGCAATCTACACTTCTGTCTGACAGGCTGAATAATTCTTCAGGAGAAATACCACATGACATACTGTTAGATGATTGTTGGGATGAATAATCTTATTACATGAGTAACTTTGACACATACAATGAACACATTTGTTTTTTTTTATCATATGGTGCCAATGGTTCCAAAATGCCAATATAAAAAAGAATGTCTATGCTCTGTTCCATTAGCCATGAAATGCACCTCATTAAAATTCAACATATCAAATCTGGTACAGCCAAGAGTACAATTAGTTATTTCATTTGGGCAACAATCTGTCTTAACAATTTAGTCTGATGTCATTAACCAAATCTATTGACCAGCCAATCAATCAACAAGCATTTTTTTTAAAATGATCTCATCTACTATGATGTCAAATATAGTACCAAGCCTTGAGGATAAAAAGACAAAAAAATCATCTCTATCATCAAGGAGGTTGTTTTCTATCAGAAGAGACAGCATGTACATAAATAAGTACACATAGAATAAAAAGAAAGTAATTTTGGCTAGGAAGGCATTAGCATTTGGGGGAAATCAGGAAAAGGTTTCTTATAGAAGGTGGTGTTTGAAGGAAATTAGGTATTCTTTTGGGTCCTGCTGATTTTCCACTATGCATACCTTCACAGTCCTTCTCTCTCTTTACAATATCTTCTTTTGCTCCCCCCTTCTACTCAATGAATGAGAAATACTAACCTGGAATGCCACACGGTTACCATTTGTATAACTGGTCACTGACGGACTCTAGAGGAAGACTGGTATTGAGCTAACTTCTGAAATTATCTTTCAACTCAATGTCACACTTAGTTTTCAGGAGTACTGGATTTAAGTCACGACTAACACAAACCAGATGAATAATCTTGAAAGATTTTGCCCTCCTCAATTTCCCTTCTGAAACCTCTAATCTTGTCTTCTATCATCACTCCAGGAAGAGGATCTTGCTCTCCTTTGAAAAGTGGGACAATAAATCTATGTCCTTACGTATCAATCTACATTTAGAGGCAGCTAGTGGCTAAAGGGTCTGGAGTCAGGATGATCTGAGTTCAAATCCAGCCTCGGCCATTTCCTAGCTGTGTGGCCCTGAGCAAGTCATTTAACCTCTGAATGCCTGACAAAAGGATCTCCTAGATCCACTGGAAAGGGAAATGAATGGCAAACCACTCTGGCATCTCTGCCAAGAATATCCCACAGATAGTATTGTTGTATCATGGTCCACAGAGTCACAAAGAGTCAGATACAACTGAACAAGAACAACAAAAGTCAATCTGCAAAAACTTACCATGCCCCAGAATTGGCCTTCAAGGAACGTGAAACGATTGAGGAAGGAGAAGAAGATGGATGTCTTCTGTCTTCTAGTGCCTTATAGCACTGGATCAAAGTACAATAAACATTTTCACGTTATTGTACGAGGTCTGTGACTCACAAAGTAGCTACTGAGATTGCCATTTGGGCTCTCTAGCACTGCCAACATCATCGATGGAGTTATCGTAGGATACATGCTGGACTTAAGCTTGAGGGTGTTCAACATAAAAAAGGCACATCAGACAATAGGTTGTCTTCCTTACAAAGGAAAATGGCATCCACTAAGGCATGCTGATAGAATGGGTGTGTGAAGTTCTTGTGTCTCTCAGACATAGCAACTCTTGGTGTGCATCCCAAAGCAATGTCTTTTTGGGTGTATTCAATAAGGTAGCATATCAACATGGAGACTGCTAATTTTTATTCATTAGCATATAGCATAGTGCCCTATCTTGTCCATAAAAGTCAGGTCATGAGTTAACTCCCTTGGAGCTCATAAGTAGGGTGGTCACTTCAGAGAGTACATAAAGATGAAATCTCTGAGTGACTGGTACAATCTATATATAAAGATGATTGTTTTTTTTTGATGAGATACTTGACAAGAGATCTCTCATATATCTGACAAATTGCATTGGTATACTAATAAAAATTCTCCCCATACCCTCAGCTTAGGCTATTGCCTTCACTTACTTGCATATTGTACAAGACATCTACATGAAGTAAAATGTGAATTGTTAAGTAAGAAGCAATTTTAAGATCTTAGGATGCGATTAAAGGTGAAATTCAAGGATTACATAGAATGGTCCTGCAATCAGGGTGAAAAACCCATTCACCATCTGTGACCTAATCCTTTTGTGGCTAACATCTAATTCACAGAGGTACCATGCAGGGGAATTTGGATCTTAATATAAGTAGAAAGGCCAGGAAGCTTTCAATGTCCTTTTTTTTTTGAAATGATGACTAAGTATAAGCCATAAATATATGCTGATTTCTTAATCTGTTGATAATTTCATAGTGACACATTTTTTTTCCTTCCAAATGGCTGAGAGAACATACTCCTTGAGGAAGAAAGATGCTTAAAGGGATTCTGGAGAGCCAGAACAAAACCATAGACCAAGGGTTCTCAATCTTTTTTGGGGTCATGGACCTCTTTTTGGCAATCTAGTAAAGTCTATGGACCCTTTCTTAGAACCATGTTTTTAAATTCATAAAATACATAGGATTACAAAGAAAATCAAATACATTGAAATGGTTATCAAAATATACAAAATAACCACACCACAAACAAATTCATGGACCTCACTGTCCCACCAAGTCCAAGTAACCGAAAGAGCACTGGACTGAAGGGCAAGAGATAGTTAAAGCTCTGTGAAGAATGAGACCAAAGACATTTCTTATCTAAACTCTGCTTATCCCCCTTTTCCTGTAGTATAATATCCTACACACGATAGACAAAAACTGCATATTTTTTGGATTGAATTGGTCTTGTCTCTGCTACTGCCTACTGTGACATCAGTCAAGTTGCTCAACTGCTTATTTACCCATCTTGGGCATCAGTCCTCATCTGAAGAAAATGAGAGGGTTGAACTAGTTATTCCTTCTATTTCTTAGATTCTAAGCTGGAAGATGAGGTGAGCTTTTTCCTTATCTTGTCCTGAATCAGCCATCTCCATACTATGCGGTCTGTATTCCCATCTCCCTGCCATGGGCTCTGAACTATATGCCCTTATGAAACTGAGATGTGATCTGTGAGCTTCTGCTTTGTCTTGTTGCAAACCAGGCCTCCACAATATGTCCCCATCACTACACTCCATCCTGCTGAGCTCCTTACTGGCTCATAGTACCTATCTTGTTAGATTGTTGTGAGAATCAGATGGAATATTGGAAGTCTTCAAGCAGCATGCTCCCCTCCCTCACCTTAAGACGTAAACTTCTTGAGACAGTATTTGCATTCCTGGTGCATAGCACAATGCCTGACACATAAGCACTTAGTAAGTGATTTATCTGTTTATCTTTGTATAAATATACATACATGTATATATACATATACAAACCTATAATCGCAATCCTATTTTTCATGATATATTTCTCCCTTTCTCTCTGTCCCCTCATTGTATTATTACCCACTTTTATTAAATGTCTGTTTTTAGGCTTTGCTATTCTAAGCACTGTCCAAGTTATATCTAGGTCCTTCCTTGTATAATAATAATAGTTAATATTTATAAAGCATCTACTATGTGACAGGTAATGGGCTTTACAAATATTTTATTTTATTCTCACAACAACCCAGGGATGTTATGTACTATTACTATCCCTATTTTATAGATGAGGAAATTGAGGCAGATGGAAGTTGTGACTTGCCCAGGGTTACACAGCTAGTAAGTGTCTAAGGACGCATTTGAGCTCAAGTGTTCCTTACTTGAGGTCCACCATTCTATCCACATTGCCATAGCAAAGACATCGACAACGACAGTAAAGATACATAGATAAATATTAAGTAAATACAAAAAGGTATTTCCATTATGTTTGATAAAAGAGACTCTGCAGACTTTGTCATTAAATTTATGTCCAAGAAGAATCAGAACCTGTCTTCTCATTGTTCAGGATGGACCAATGAAATGGCTCTACTTGGGGGCCCCTACCCCTTTCTGTCCTCCTCTGCCATTACCTCATAGTTGTACTTTAACTCTGTGAATCACTTAATCCTTCTTGATCCCCTTTCCTTCCATAATGAGTCACACTGGCTTCTTAGTTTTCTGACCTCTCTCCTGTTTTGCTAACTCCTTCCTCTCCCTTAAACAGGGATATACCTGAAGGTTCTGTTCTTGATCCAACTTCCTTCTTGCTCTTCATACCTTCTCTTGATGAGCTCATGCAATCGTAGGGGTTCCAATTAACACTTACCTCTATGTCAATGACTTCCAATTTCCTATTTCCACCCACGATGTTTTCCCACAGTTATGGTCTTGAATATCTGACTTCCTATTAGATATTCCCATATGGATGTTTCACTAACATCCAAAACAAAGCCCCACAAATTTACTCCCACAAACCTGTCCCTCTCCCCAGATTGTCTACATGGATTACCATCCTCCTAGTCACCCAGGTTCATACATTTGAGATAATTTTTTACTTGTCCTTCTACTTCATCCTACATATCCAATCAAGTGCCTGTTGACTCTACTTTCGCATGTCATAGGATAAAGATCACAGAATTAGAGCCACAAAGGATCTTAAAGGCCACCAAATTCAACTGCTCATTTGAAATATGAGGAAACTGAGGCACAGAGTTACCCTGTGTCATATGAGTAGTAAATGCCTGAGATGGGATTTGAACTTGATCTTGTCCCTCTGCTCCAAGTTTGGTGTTCTATCCACAAAATTCTGTGGCTTCTCATGTCTCCAATTCCACTTCCCCTAGTTAAGGATCTATATTTTCTAGAAAACACTATTTTGACAGCCTTCTAAATGCTCTTTTTGTGTCCGGTCTAATTTCCTTCCTTCTCCCCCAATTCATTCTTCACACCATTATTTATAAAATAGGGGTAATAATAACTCCCCTGTACAGACTATCCCAAAAATCTTAATGCAGTTGCAAGCTTTGTGAAGCTTTCCTTCCTTACAAAGAATCTTTCCTTCCTACAAAACTATGTAAAGCTTACAGCTGCATTAAGACTTTTGGGACAATCAGTCTATCTCACAGGGTTGTGAAAATCAAGTCTGAAAAGGGATAAGAAGTTATTGTGTAAACCCTAAAGTGGCAAAATAATATCAGCTGATATTTATTTAGCACTTTAAGGTCACAGAAGTCAGAGAATTTTAGAGTTGGCAGGAATCTCAGTGGTTACCTATTCCAAAAAGGAATTCCCCTCATAACATACCTGCCAAGTGGCCTTCTAACTTGTGCTTGAAGACCTTCAATACCTCATCTGATTCTCACAACAAGTTAATAAGATATGTGCTATGAATATCATTATTCCTATTTCATAGATGAAGAAAGTGAGGCTCATGTAAGTGCCTTGCTCAAAGTCAAGGTAAGCGGTTAGAGCACGATTTGAACCTAGCAACTAGGTCTCCTGATTCATGGTCCAGGGGTCCTTCTACTATAATCAGCTCTTCATCTATATAAACGTAATAATGCCTTATTAATATTCAACTGCTTGTTTGACTTCCTATTGAACCATACTCTAAGCAACACACATAACAAATCTAACTGCTTCTGTGTCTTCATCTCAGAACTTCTACCTCAAAGTCCACTGTTTTACTGTCCCTCTGACCTCACCTTCACAGCATGTAAGGTACAGCCACAAAGCATGGAGACTAAAACCAAATGCATGAGGACTCATGGATCCAAAATAAGGGCTGTGCTCCAAAGTCACCCTTTTTGGAGGTTAGACATATATTCCAGTAGAGCTTAAAACCTTTTTGGAACTTCTCTTACATATTCAGAGCTAATTTATGAGCCAAATAAGAAAATCAGGCTTCTTATGAGTCACACTTTGTTCTCCATCAAAAACAATATTAATGCAACTTGATGACCAAGCTTGGCTCCAAATGACTTTTGCCTATGTCCAAACATTAACTTCACCCCCAGGAGACAAACATTTGCCACTACTGAGAACGAGTGAAAGGATGTACTATTAGTTCTGAAGATAATTAATTGTAAGAAACTTCCCAAAGCTGTATTGTTGAAATAGGTATACAGCTTTCCAGTGCCCTCTGCTTTGGATAAGATCACTGATGTTAACTGGGATGTATAAATTCTGGTGTATTTGTTAAAAAGATCAATTGCATTATTTTGTGGTGACACTTTTCCTGTCTTCTTCCTCCACTTTTTTCCTCCCAGGGATTGCACAAAATGGGTAGGAAGACCAGTTAGGCACCACCCTACTGAACATGACTGGGGTAGAGAACATACAATTTGAATAAATCAGTCTGGATCCCCCAAATCTCTCCCTCCTGGACCCTCCTAAACACCCAAGCTCATCGAACTCATTAATTCATCATTGTTAAATAAGAATGGGGAAAAGCTACGGGAGGGGATGGTCTCTCTCAAGGGAGATGATAATTCGGCAGTACCATAGAAAGTAGGGCATAGGACCACAGTTTTAGACTTGAAAAGTCTAACCCCTTCATTTTATAGAGGAGGAATACGGTGTCCAGAGAAGTTACCTGAATTTTATAGATCACACAGCTAATTAAATATCTGAAGTAGGATGCTGGAGAAAAGTACAGAGCTTACTTCCAATTCTTCTCCTGAAGCAAAATAGCTTTCCAAAACAAAACCCCAACATTTAATATTCCAAATTAACCTTTTAAAATAAATTTGGCATGCATGTTGTTCAGTCTAATCTGTTGTTTTTACTCTATATGTATCCCCATCAATGTGCCTTCTTTGGGACATAACTTCTATCAGGGCAGGAATAGTGCTATAATTCACGCATTGATAATTCTTATATTAAAGCACCTTTAAAAGAGGCTTAAGTGCATTATTAATCAGATACAGTTGATAATTTCCACAACTGCAAAAAGTGGAATGAACAAAGTTGACTAATTATCCAAGTATGAATGAAAACACATTGGAAATCTGTTATCGTCTCAGGCAACCAGGAGGATACATAAGATTTTCCCCTATATGTAATCAACACATGAAGAATTTTTTGTCTAAATGACAAAGAATCCAGAAATGAAAACACAAAAGAGCTAAATGTGTTTTTCTCATCTTTGACTATTAGCAAAGGAAATAAAGAAAAAGGAAAAAAATCATCCAAAGATAGGAGCTCTCATTAAAGTCCCATTAGTTCATACTTCAGTTTCATTTTTGGAAGGACTATAAAATTTTAGATGCACCTCTCTCCTTACCCATCTAGATAAAGTTTTAGTTAGATTGCAATCCTATATGGACTACATTTTCCTTGTGAAATAAACCATGTCCCATAAACACCTATGCATTAATACTCATTCACATATCATAATATGTCCACTCTATTTCTTCTTTTAATATCTACAAAACAGCATCATAAGTCCCTTTAGATGGCTCACCAAGGCTCTAGTAGTTGGTCATTCAGATTCCTGCCTTCTCTACCTTTCTCAGCATTGCTTTCATTTTGGCCATTTTAGGACTTGCTAGTAGTACCAAAGGAAAGAGAGAGAAAAGTAGAATAGCAAAAATTTAAGTCAAGCGAAATATTAATCTGTGAGTTTCTTGGGGATGATACTAGACATAAAAATGATGCAGGATAACTAGCACTTTTACTTTTGCAATGCCCCTTCACATTGACCTACCTGATCCTCACAATAATGTTGTGATATATTATTTTAAGACAATATTCTGACAAAAAAAATTGTAAACCAAAGTTTGCTGAAGTTTTAACACAAACTAAAAGGAATAGGACACCGAGATTCTTTCAAATTGGTAATTATTTTTATTATCAGGGTCAAAAGCATTATCAGGCTCGAGAAAATTAATAGTAAGTCACATTTGCTGTCAAAGCTTTACTCAAGTTTGGGTATCTCTTTACCTCCTCACAAATGTAATTGTGAGGCTGATGACTTTGCACTTTGACTCCTATAAAACCCAATTCACTTGCAAATTAAGACATCACCCTCTTGAAGTTATTGGTCTTCTTCAAGAACAAAGGAGGAACAACAAACACAAAGATAATTAGCTTTAACAATCATAATACAGATTGAGGGCTGGATTCCTTCAATACCTATCAAATACTGCCTTCCATAAGGGGCCTTTCCTAGTTCTACTGTAATTGCTAGTACCTTCACTTCTAAGTTATTTTTGTCTCTTCTTTAGGCATCTTTTATGCACCCATTTATATTTACATTGTCTTCCCTCAACAGAATGGACTTTCCTTGAGGGTAAAGATATTAGGTTTTTTTTTCCCTTTGTATCCCCAGTACTGAGTACAGTGTTTGGTAAATACTAAGTGCTCAATAAAGGCTTTGCTGAAATTGATCAATGACTAGCACTATGTTTATAAAGTGTGTACTTTTTTGATTAGATTAATTTTTGAGCAGCTAAAAAATTCTGTATTTCTGAATAGCTAGAAAGCTGTATATTTTTCTGTCATCTGTAAAAATTCATGGGGCCTATGCAGCTCACATATGGATTTCTGAAAAAACCTTGGCTACCTAAGTATAGATATTTTCCTTTACTAGCTTAGGTAGTAAAAGAAAGCAGCAACTCCATGAGCTGTCCATACAAGTAGAAATGATCCCCTTCCCTCGGCCAGTGAGGTAGTGAGTCTACTTGGAGAGAACAGTTACTTCTAGCAAGAAGGTTCCCTGATACCCAGGAACCTTAAGTCTACCTACCTAGACATAGAATTCATCAGGGGGAAAGGATGCAGGTAAGAGCTGCTTGGTTTCTTCCTACCTGAACTCATCGGGGGTCACTGTGGTAGGGTATAGTTCTTGGATAATTTCTAATTTGGATAATCCAGTCTCTGGAGAACCCTAAGTTAATACAGAAAGCAAGAGAACCTTACTAATTGAAACTCATGAGAAGAAAGCACAATGGAAGGAGCACTAGATTTGGAGTTGGGAGATTTCGGTTAACATCTTGACTCTGCCACTTACCTCCTGTGTGACCTTAGATAAGTCCTTTTATTTCTCTTGGCCTCAGTATTTTCATCTATAATATAAGGGAATGGGATAAGCTAATCTCTTATAAATGAATATGGGTCATGGAGCCCACTGTGAATATTAAAGTATAGATTTTAGTTGTTTCACATATTTGTCATCCTTCTTAAAAGAACATATCTGTTTCCATTTTTATATGACTAAATGAATATATAATCCCTTAAGTAGCAGAACTTCATTGCCAAAGGTCCCTTCCCATTTTTCATCCTACAATCCCTACAAGGCAAGAGGCTAAGAATAAATTTTATGCCACAGAATATTTTAAAGAGATGAAATGTTATGATTAGATAAGGAACTTCTTGGCACAATATGATCTGGGCTCAAATCTCCTGACACTTACAAGTTGTTTGACCCTGGGCAAGTCACTGTGCCTCAGGTGACTTCCTAGGATTTATCCAAATCAGACTGCTTGCTGGAGTCATAAAGATCTATACTCGGGTGGTGGCAGTGACAGAGAAGAGAAGGGAGCATATATGAGAGATGTTATAGAGGTGAACTTGCCAGGCCTGGATAACAGATTGGATGGGGGGTGGTGAGAGATAGTGAGGCATTAAGGATAACTCCTAGGGTGTGAGTGGGAGAGAGTAGGAGGATGATATTGCTTTCTATGGCAGAGAAGGTGGGGGGACTACTTAGGAGACAAGATAACGAGTCCTGTTTTGGACATATTTAGTCTAAGATGGCTACTGGACACTGTATACTTTGATAAGCTTGAGTCCTTGTGATGAATTAGTTAATGTCTAATTCATTTTACTTGGTTCTGTTAGTTCAGTTTTACAAACTTTTTTTTTTCTGATTTGGAATTAAAGTTGGATTTTTGTAAATTCTAACTCTAAAAAATGTTCTTAAGTAGCAAATGAAAGGCCACTGTGGAAAAAAGAGAGAGTATTTGTTAAAAGTCTCAGAGTAAAAAATGAAAGGAAAGCTTCTGTTGGGATTGGGGGAGAAATAGATTCTATAGGCTTCCATCTTTGAGCCGAAGGCATCATGTGATGGGATGACGCATCAGTCCACACACCTACAATGTGTCAAGCAATGTGCTAGGCACCAGGGATACAAAGAGAAAAGAAACAAACTCCAAACTCTCCAAAGAGTTCACATTCTGAAACTGAATATATTGACATTTATATAGAATAAATTTTTAAAAATTCAATGTATGTAAAAATAACGTATGTGAATGCACAGAAAACTATAGCGCTTTACATATCTCGGCATAACATCTCAGAGAAGGAGTAGAAGAGAGTGTGGATATGGGACACAGAACTTGGCACAAAGTGGCCACTTGACAAATGCTGGCTAGATGGGGCAACTATCTAGGGCCGTAGATAGAGTGTCGGACTTGGAGAAAGGAAGGCTGGAGTTCAAATCCTGCCTCGGACACTTACTAGCTTTGTTCAGCCTCTGTCAGCCTCAGTTTCTTCATCTACAAAGTGGGAGTAATAGTAACCCCTATCTCACACGGTTGTGGTGAAGATCAAATGAGGTAACACATGTACAATGCTTTGCAAACCTTAAAGTACTATTTAAATGCTAGCAATGAGCTAGGAAAGAAAGACATAGGGAGGCAGATGCTCCCTAGTAAGGCGATGTGCAGGGTGTCCCTAAAGTCTGGACACATAGGAAACCTCATTAACATCTCATTAACCATTTCACCGATGACTCTTTGTTGTTCAGCGACTTCTTTTTCTGGGGTATGCTAAAGGAGAAGAAATCACAGATGCAATATACTTGAATGAACGCACAAAGGGTGAATTTGCTAAAATTGATGGCAATGTGGAGTTATTGCATCGAGTTCACGCAAAGCGCATCAACCTTTGCATCACAAATGATGGAAATCATATTGAAGATGTTATTTGTTAATATTCCAATTAAATAAAATGTTGTTCAAAATTTCATTCATTTCTTGAAAATATGCATTTTTGCCTGTGTCCGGACTTTAGCATTGAGAGAGAAGGATGCTTCCCCAGGGATCATCTAGTCCTATCCCCTTATTTTGCAGTGGAAGAAACCAAAGCCCAGGGTAGTTTATAAGTGACTTGCACAGGTTCACATAGCTAATTAATAGCTGAGCTGAGGGAATAGAACTTAGGACCTTCAGTCTTTTCCCTATATTATATCATCCCAAGTAGAAGATAAAGTTAAGGTTATACTTGAAGAAGAGATAAAATCTTTCTCAAGTTCTCTATAAAATTGTTAATAATAATAATTTCTATTTTTGTAGAATTTGGAAGTTTGCCAAATATCTCACACTGGATTCTTGCCACAAACCTGTCAATGATGTGCTGCAGGCATTACTGTCTTTATTTTTATGGAAGAAACTGAGGCTCTGGAAGCTGCTAGTAGCTTCCCTCTTCCATACAATTTCACTTTGACTTTGGTTTGTATATCCTTTTTTATGTATGTATTGTCTCCTCTGAGCACATGCAAGCCCTTTGAGGTCAAGGACGTTTCATTTTTGTTTTTGTGTACTTGGTGCTTCTCATAGGATACTATATAGTAGCATATTACACAGTAGCAGAGCACATAGGAAGCACTGAGTAAATGTTTGTTGATTAATTTCCCATGGCTTTCCAGTTGGTCAGCATCAGAAAGTGTACTGGAAGCCAGGTCTCTTCTGATTCCAATTCTAGAACTCCTCACTATTCCACCCCGAAAGTATTTTTACCAGTTCATCGTTTACATTTAACCCCATCCCCTCCTCACCATCCTTTGCTTCTCATGATCCCTATTTATATGCAAACTTCAGTTCAGGCTGCATCTCCTATGGGAATCTCCCCCCTTCCTCAAACAGCATCATTTTAGAGCCATGTTGTATGCTACATCTCTCCTATAGAATGTATACTCCATGAACACGAACGAATACAGGGGTGATTTCATTTTTGCCTTTCTATTCCCTGCATTTAGTTGAGGGACCTATAGATAACAGGCACATAGGATGAACTAAATCTGCCGAAAATCTTTTTCTCCTAAAATCAAAGCAGCTGAGAAATTCTCAATTTGTCTTAATGACAAAAGGTCTTCAAAAGGCAGATGTAGTGATGATTGCAACTGCTCTTCTGGATCAGATTCTGACCAAGAAGGTAGAGCAGGTTGTCGGAGGAGAAATGATGGGAACCTTGCAAAGAAGTGGTTTCTCCCCTCTACCTGACAGTTCCACGTTTCTGCTTGACAGGAGGCAGGTTCAGAATCAGACAGCCAGTAGCTTCCAGGAGGCTCTTATTCTCACCACTGTGTGCCTGAGAATCACAACTGATTACCAGTAAGTTTGAGGAGGTAGCATGGGGCCAAAAGAACGAATACAAATGAGGAATTGGGAAACATTAACAGCATGGTGCCCTGCACAAGAGGAATGCTCGATACATTTTTGCTGAGTGGATACATGAATACAACTCTCAGAAAGTCACTAGTTAAAACATTAGCAAATATAAACTATATGTTTCATGGTAAACATATACAAAGCGAAAAACTTCAGACTTGCTTTTATATGAATTGATGGAGAGCTGGTCTTTTCCCAATCATTCCATAACACATCATCTTAAGTTTGCTGGATAAATTATTATTATGTTGCTTATGAACTGTAACAATAGTAACAGTGGTATTAGGGATAAAATCTGCAATTTCATTAGTATAGGGAATTCTTGATTCTTGGCAATTTACAGTCTTAGTTACCTAGATCTAGCACATAGATTAAATGACTTGCTTAGGGTCACACAAGCAGGAGGCATCAGAGTCTTCCTGGCTCTAAAGACATCTAATGTTATGCTCCTTCTATATTATTACCAATTGGTTGCGACTATTTCTTCAGAGGAGCCATCAACGTTCCAAATTATTTCACTCACCATCATAATAACCTATGCATCATTCAGATAAAAAGTAAACTATTATGTACAGAGATGGTGGTGGTGAGAGAAAGGCATGATGGTGGTCACAAGGATCAATTTTCCTAGAACTGGATTTGGGCCTGGTTCCAAATGAGTACCAATTTCAATAGGCTGTTTGTCTTGACTCTCGTTTCTCCTTCCATCTGCTTTTGGGAGGCTCCCTCCAAAGAATACCCCCTCTATTCAGGCTGTCCTTGGTGACTAAGGACCTACAATTAGGAGGTCTCATCTAGGCAGAATGTGGACTCTTACCAATGGCTCTTCAAGACAACATCTTAACCCAAAGCAATAAATCTAGCAGTGGAAATTTCCAGAATCCTAGTGAGTTGGTGGGTCAGTGATATATAGGTGGCCTTATGTGGTCCCTCAAATGTTTTGGGGGTCCAGATTATCTACTGAATGATCTTTCCATCTGATTATGTTGCCAATTTCCACAATTAACATGCTATCCTGCAACAGCTCTGTGAAATAAACTACGATGTTCTAAAGCTGTAAACTGGAACTTGACACCGTTTTATCAACATCACACAAAAACTTCACGCACTCACTATTCACTTGGATTCAAAAATTAAAGCGACAAAGACAGTTCATGCTAATTTTCTTCATTACTTTACCTGAGCTGGTTGAAGCTGGGGATTTGCTGCGTCGTGATGGACCAGGACTCTTGGTGGTGCTCCTGCGAGATGTTGAAGCTATTTTGGTGTAGGAAGTAGATTTTACCACTCGACATTCTAAGGGATGGAAGACAAAAATAGGTTATCATTGAAGATTGTTAGTGATGATACAAGATTAAAACAGCATTACCAGGAAAGAGATGCACATTTA
This sequence comes from Phalanger gymnotis, assembly GCA_028646595.1. NCBI lineage: Eukaryota > Metazoa > Chordata > Mammalia > Diprotodontia > Phalangeridae > Phalanger > Phalanger gymnotis. The sequence goes on along the minus strand of CM053622.1, from coordinate 654,824,826 downwards.
AACATAAGAACAAGCACTGGGTCAAACCTATGATCCATCTAGCTGACAACGGTGTCTCTGATAACTGTGCCAGGGGACATGTTGGAAAAGGACATAATTCTCCCTGATATCAAACTAAACCTTACCATGAGCATCAAATTACTTTCATCTTTGGAAACTGTTAGGTAGAGTAGCAACTTCATGCAACAAATAATGAAGATTCCTAAAGAAGAGTTACTATAACCACTCTCTTGTTTTCTTTATCCTATAAGGCAAGGGTTCTTAACATAAGCTCCAGGGGTCTGTGAACAAATTTCAGGGGATCTAATTTAGATGTGAGCAAAAGAAAGACATTTTAATTTTCATTAATTCTAACTGAAATTTAGCATTTCCCTCAATTATTTAAAAACATACTTCTAAGAAGGGGTCCACAGGCTTCATCAGATTGCCAAAGGGGTCCATAAGTCACACAAGATGAAGAATTATTACTGTAGAATCAAAGTGTAGAGCACATTTCTGTGTGTGTGTGTGTGTGTGTGTGTGTGTGTGTGTGTGCATGTGTGTGTTTTCCATCTAAATTCTTATTTCTTCTAAGAAAAATGACAGAGGAAAAGCAAGCCTCATAAATCAAAACATAAGCACTACTTCTGAGGTGACGCAAGTTTCTGTCAATTATGACAGGCCTGAGTAAAGTGAAACAAGTCTGTTGTTTCTGGATAATCCTCTGGTAAACAATAACCCAACCAGTAACATGCAGTTCATCTTAGTTTGATGGAAATAACCCCATTTGCTCATAAGAGACAACAGTAAAATCAATGGAGAGACAATATTGCCTTCCTACACTGAGACAGAGAGATGTTCAGGTTAGAGCTTGTCTACATCCACACAACTTTGCAGGCACACTCACATTATGCCTGTAAAATGGGTTCTGGCCTGGGGATGAAAAACAATTTGATTTTCATCAGAATTTCAATCCTTTGCTTTCAAGCTTACTAAATTCAACTTTAAGCATTTTAAATAGCAAATAATCATTTCTGTGTGTGTTGGCCAACTGCATTAACATTATGCAAGTTATAACATTTTACCAGTCTGCATTTCTGCACTCTAGAGGATACCTTTAAACTCTAATCTCTGACAAAATGAAAGTTCCAGACATGATTCCAGTGACTGATGAGGACATCAAACACGGTCTCTCTTTCTTGCCATCTTGCATCTTATTCTTAACATATAGAAATGGTTCTTTTTCCTCTACCTAAAAGGCTTCCGTATATACATCTTTTCTATTTGTTCTGTCAATAAAAACCTGCACCAAAATTTGGAATGTTGAAAAACCCCAGAACTATAGGCATATGCTGGACTGATGGTAGAAAGAGCACAGATGGAATAAAGTAGAAGATTCTCTCTTCTGATGAGTGTTTGGGTTTGGAGGCCTTAGATAGCTGGAGGCAAACCAAAATGGAGGAGGAAATTCTATCTTGAATTATGATTAGTTGCTTCTCCATGTTTTAAGTGCTGAAAGGAGATCAAATTCACTATTGGTTTCCCAAATCTGCCCAAGGCCCCTCCCCACCCCCGGGAGTTTTACTTAAGATGTTTGTCCCTAAGGAATGGCCAAGATTTCAAGTTCTCCAGAAGAAATTTCTCTAGCAGAGTTTTCTGCTTCTTAGAAGAGGGTCATCTACAGAAATGTCATCCAAAAACCATAAAAATGAAGTAGTCAAGAAAGGGAAAAAGCAAATTACTAACATCAGGAGGTCTGGTCAAAAGAAATTTCAAAAATGTCAAAGCACTGGGTCAAACCAAATTGTGTGGTGATTTAGCTTGGAGTGTGTGTGCCTGCGCGCATGTGCGTGCACATATGTATGTACACATGTGCATGCACATATTTTAATTTCAATGATAGAATTTTTGTTCTTATCTCAATACACACCTGCTAATCTAAGGCTTTACCCAACACAGTTGAAATAAATAACTGCAATGTTGCACATGATGATGTGATATTAACTAACATAATGACCAAACCTTATCAGCACATGGTCAATTTAGTCAACTAAAGGGATAAATGGCAGAAAAGAGCTGACTATATGAGATTATAATATTTTCACATGGCTTTCTAGAAACTTCCATAAGATTTCAGTTGAAAAAAGTCAAGAACATGGGACATATCTATTTCTAATAAAAACTATTTCTGTCTTCTAACTTTTAAAAGTAATAGGTAAGATGTGGGTTCTACATAGGTGGAAAGGAAGGGACACAGTAAATTGTCTGAGAAGAAAACTCTTAAGTAGGAAACTTCAGAAAACAGCCTATATCATGGCCTCTGAAGGAGTTAGGGGCAATGTTTTTGGGAATATAGAAATAGTCTGAATGCTGCATACAGGAACAGCCAGTGGAAAGTTATCGCCTTCCCACTGTGACCATAATTCCTTGTTCTGATGAGCGAAATACGCCAGATAAACTAAATGACCCTAATGCTGCTATTTCCATAAATACATATATATATTTTTTAAAAAATGCTAAACTCAGGGAGGTAGAGCCAAGATGGCGGCAGGAAAGCAGGGACTTGCTTAAGCTGCCCGCCAAATCCCTCCAAACACCTGTAAAAAATGGCTCTGAACAAATTCTAGAGCTATGGAACCCACAAAATAACAGAGGGAAACAGATCTATAGCCCAGGAGAGCCTGGATGGTCTCTGGGAAAGGTCTATCTCACAGTGCTGAGAGTGGAGGGCAGCCCAGCGTGGGCCATGCTGGGACAGACCAGACCCAGAGTCAGCCAGCCGGAAGAAGCCTTGGGGCCATGAAATAGTGAGCTGTGGCAGTTACCAGACTTCTCAACCCACAAATGCCAAAGAGCAGGTTAGGGGGAAATTGCAGGATCCAGTTCAGAGCAGGCGGGCCCACCAGCTCTGGGGGTGGAGGAGGTCACACAGTGGTGGCAGTAGCAGCAGTAGGAAGCTTCTGAGGATGCCTCCAGAGTGCCAGCGTCAGTGGCTTCCCAAGTCCCTGGCTCACACAGTAGGAGGAATGTAGCAGCAGATCAGAGCAGGAATATAAGAAGAGCTTTGTGGGCACAAAGGCAGATTCTCTTGCTGTGCCCTGCTTGGATCTGTACTGCGGTCCTACTTGGTGGTTCTTGTGGGGAGGAGGAGTGCTGCTGTGACAGAGCCTGGGGTGATGGTGGAGTAGAGGTAGCTCTGAAAACAGCAGTGCTTATACCCTAAAGCCTGGGACAAAGTACTCTCTACTCTACAAGCAGTCATACCCTGACAAAAAAGCTTAAGGGTCAAGTAGTTGGCTGGGAACGTGAACAAGCAGAGAAAACGACCTCAGACTCAAACTGAGACTCTAACTCAAACTCTAGATTCTTTTTTTGGTGACAAAGAAGATCAAATCATACAGCCAGAAGAAGCCAACAAAGTCAAAGAGGCTATGTCGAAAGCCTCCAAGAAAGATATGAATTAGGCTCAGGCCATGGAAGAGCTCAAAAAGGATTTGGAAAAGCAAGTTAGAGAAGTAGAGGAAAAATTGAGAAAAGAAATGATAGTGATGCAAGAAAATCATGAAAAACAAGTCAATGACTTGCAAAAGGAGACCTAAAAAAATAATGAAGCAAATAACATCTTAAAAAATAGATTAACTCAAATATCAAAAGAGCTCCAAAAAGCCAGTGACGAGAAGAAGGCTTTGAAAGGCAGAATTAGTCAAATGGAAAAGGAGGTCCAAAAGACCACTGAAGCAAATACTACCTTAAAAATTAGACTGGAGCAAGTGGAAGCTAGTGACTTTATGAGAAACCAAGATATTATCAAACAGAACCAAAGGAATGAAAAAATGGAAGACAATGTGAAATATCTCATTGGAAAAACCACTGACCTAGAGAATAGATCCAGGAGAGATAATTTTAAAATTACTGGACTACTTGAAAGCCATGATCAAAAAAAGAGCTTAGATATCATCTTTCAAGAAATTATCAAGGAAAACTGCCCTAATATTCTGGAACCAAAGGGTAAAATAGAAACTGAAAGAATCCATTGATTGCCTCTTGAGAAAGATCCCAAAAAGAAAACTCCTAGGAATATTGTCGCCAAATTCCAGAGTTTTCAGGTCAAGGAGAAAATAATGCAAGCTGCCAGAAAGAAACAATTTGAATATTGTGGAAACACAATCAGTGTAACACAAGATCTAGCAGCTTCTACATTAAGGGACTGAAGGACTTAGAATATGATACTCCAGAGGTCAAAGGAGCTAGGATTAAAACCAAGAATCATCTACCCAGCAAAACTGAGTATAATGCTCCAAGGCAAAATATGGACTTTCAATAAAATAGAGGACTTTCAAACTTTCTCAATGAAAAGACCAGAGCTGAATAGAAAATTTGACTTTCAAATACAAGAATCAAGAGAAGCATGAAAAGGTAAACAAGAAAGAGAATTCGTATGGACTTACTAAAGTTGAACTGTTATGTTTACATTCCTACATGGAAAGATGATGTGTGTAATTTAGGAGACCTTTGTCAGCATTAGGGGAGTTGAAGGGAATATAGACAGAGGGCCCAGGATGAGTTGAATACGAAGGGATCATATCTAAAAAAATGAAATAAAGGAATATATTGAGAGAAGGAGAAAAGGAGAGATAGAATGGGGTAAATTATCTCACATAAAAGTGGCAAGAAAAAGCAGTTCTGTTGGAAGGGAAGAGGGAGCAGGTGAGGGGGAATGAGTGAATCTTTCTCTCATCAGATTCAACTTGAGAGGAAATAACATACACACTCAATTGGGTATCTTACTCCACAGGAAAGTATTGGGAAGTGGATAAAAAAGGGAGAATGATAGATGGGAGGGCAGATCAGGGGAGGAGGTAATCAAAAGCAAACACATTTGAAAAGAGACAGGGTCAAGGGAGAAAATTGAATAAAGGGGGACAGGATAGGATGGAAGGAAATATAGTTAGCCTTTCACAACATGAGCATTGTGGAAGTGTTTTGCATAACGATACATGTGTGATCTGTGTTGAATGGCTTGCCTTCCTAGGGAGGGTGGGTAGGATGGGAAGAGGGAAGAGAATTTGGAACTCAAAGTTTTAAAAGCGGATGCTTAAAAAAATGTTTTTGCTTGCAGCTGGGAAACAAGATATATAGGGAATGGGGCATAGAAATCCATTCTGCCCTACAAGAAAGTAAGGGGAAAGGGGATGGAGGGAAATGGGGCAAAAGAGGGCAGGGCTGACTGAGGAATAAGGCAATCAGAATATATGCCATCTGGGAAAGGGGGGAGGGTCGAAATGGGGAGAAAATTTGTAACTCTAAATCTTGTGGAAATCGATGTTGAAAAATAATATATTAAATAAAAACATATACAGAAAAAAATGCTAAACTCACACCTTCAATGCCTTTGTTACATACTGAAAAGGTCATTATCTTAAGAGTACATGGGGACTGAATGATAATGAATAAGAATTGCAAGGATTGGAAGTAATTCCTAATACTTGCTTTCAGGATAAGCATAAAGCATCAAGGGTCCTACAATGGTGACCATATTGGTACTAAAAAAGATGCGGCCAAACAGCAAAACAACAATGATGAAAAAATTTGTAGTCACAGCTTTTTTCTTAGATCAAAGAGCAAATTCAGTTTAGGACTAATTCAGAGCCAAGCCCTAAGGCAAAACAACCTCTTGCCCATTAAATTTTATATTTTAAATGTTTTAATTAATTTAGATGAGCATTATATTTTATTGTTGTAAAAATGCAGTGAAGAAGAGCAAATGCTTAATTAGCTTAGGGAGAATGCCAAAACTCAGCTGGTTTGAAACCAAATGTTGGAAATATTGTGAATAATGCAACCTAAATGACCAAGAAAGTACAAAAGCTTATTTGCTGACACAAAGGACTTTGTTGAAGATTCTGGCAAGGAAGAAACCCTGCAACCCCCGCCTGCTTGGGGAGTTTGCTTTTTAGGGGATACACTTGCTTGTGATAATATAGTCTAGCATTTTTGACCTCTCCTTCATTTTACCACTGGCCTAAGATAGATATCATGGGCTCGTTTGGCAGTCTGGTGAAGCCCCTGGACTCCATCTCAGAATATTATCTTTAGGTCATTGAAGGAAATATTAAATTTCTTTTAGAGGTTAGCAAAAATAAAGACGTGATTTTTTTTCTCCATTCAAGTTCAAAGACTCACTGATACTTTTTCATGGGCATTCCTGGACCCCAGGTAAAGAGCCCTTACTCTAGAAGGGCGATTTTTGGTGAGCCTATGATGAGAGATGGACCATAAGAATGGTGATGGTAAAGAACACTAGGTAAGCTTCTTATAAGAATGAGTGATGCAGGCTTTTTTTTTTTTTGCTGTAGTTATTCTAGATTGTGACCTATCAAAACTGTGGAATCACAAAGGAAAATTTTCTACTTAATACCGTGGTAGGCCCTGGGGCGGGGCTAACCTGGCTGAGGAATGGAAGGTGGACACTTAAAACATGTCTCAACCCTCTATCACTATCAGAGCCCAAGGACTGTCTTGACTGTCCTAAGGCAAGGGTGGGGAACCTACGGCCTCAGCCTCAAGGCTACATGTGGCCCTCTAGGTCCTCAAATGAGACCCTTTGACTGAATCCAAACTTCACAGAATAAATCCTTAGATTCTAAGGCCTTACCTCCTGATCTGGTGCTATAGCTTCCCCTAGTCTACCTCTTGATAAAAGTTTGGTGATAAAATTGACACAACCATTATTAATGTGAAGAGCACGACACTCCTGTTGCTCTAAAGCTTTGCTGGGAAGTAGGAGACAGCCCCAGGTAATGGTCCCTTCCCCAGCCACTTCTTCCTCCCTCAAATGTATCCATGTAAGCTCTATCCCTCTTGTGTTCCCAAGCCATCCCACCCAACTCTTTCACTGTTTATTTTGAAGCCCATTCTGTAGCTAAACAACCCTTCATGTTAGACCAGTACTCTATCCTTGGAAATTACTTAGTATATATTTTGTGTTTAATTTCCTGTGTATATGTTTCTTCCAAATAGAATGTAAGCACCTTGAGGGAAAGAGTTGTTTCATTTTTGTCTTCATATTCACAGTGCCTGGTGCCAAGAGAATTTGCCCAAAATAAATGCTTATTGAGTTGAACTGAAGTTAATAACATTAATTTGTCTTTTAGTAGTTTATCATGACAGAGTAAGCAAGCTTTGATTCTTCTTCTAAAAATGTGCTTTTGATTAAGCCTATCTGTCTTTCTTTTAAAAATTCCCTACATACTTCAGGAATCATTTTGGAGGGTACTGTTATCACCTTCTCCAGGCAATTGGTAAGAGAACTCTCTGCATATAGTCAACATTGTAGGTATCCCGGAACTTTATAAAAGTAGTAGACATTAAAATGTATCCCCTAATCTTAGGTTGCTAATACCCCCCAGAGAGAAGGATGCACCTGGCAAACACACAGACAGTAAATGTATAAGGAGAAGAGTGGGGATGAACTGCTCTAACCAGCCACAATTCAATACATTCTAATTTCCTGAGAGCAGGGACTGCTTTTGTCTTTGTTAGGTATTCGCAGTACCTAGCTGAGGACTTGAGAGCACAGCAAAGAGCTGATAAATTCTTATTGATACAGACATGTAAATGGAAAACAAACAACAGAAAAAACAAAAACTGAAGCTAAATGTAGTGTAACTGTAATGACCAAGTTTGGCCCCAAAGAAGAAGTATGAAAATGCAGCTCCTTCCCTTCTTTGCAGATGGGGGCAGGGGGGAGGCTGCAGGTATAGAGAACTAGATGTAATGTTAGGCTCAAATGATATGTTTGTTTTGTTGAACACTTTATTCATCCTTTTTAAAAAATCTTTTATATATCATTATAAGGGATGGCTTTCTTAGAGAGGTAGGGAACAGGGAGTATATTGAGAAATTTAGGTGATAGAAAAACAAAAGATATCAATAAAAATGTTACAATGCTTGTTGAATAAATGAATGAATGTAGAAGGTACAAATTCTACCTGCCTCTGAAGTTTCGACTGGTGCTTATATTCACTGCTCTAAGAAACAGCTGGGAAAGCTAATTGAAGTGATGTTGGGAGTAACTTCAGGAACAAAAAATAAATTAAAAACCATCACCAGAATCCTGCAGAGACCCTGACTGTCATGCTGTGCCACACTTTTAATTTTGCCTGTTCCTCTTTAGGGTGCTTATTAGGTAAAAAGTGATTGGAGTTCTTTCAAACTTACACTATAGCTGCTAAATAATACTTTTTAAACATGGAATGAACTTGGTTTTTGAGCCTCTTCTAACGTTTGCCAGAATGAGAGCTCTTTCAAAAAGCTATAGCATCTTTATTCTTCATTCTTAATCACTTAAAAGAACAAATTCATATATAAGGGTTCATATCAAGGACAATAAATGCACTTTGCTCCTGACTGTTCCAGACTTACTACAATCCAGTAATTGTCTTTGTACTTTTTAAATCTGGCAAAGATGCAAATCCTTATAATGGAGGAAAAAATGAAAAATAGCTACCCTTCATTGTGTTGCTATATGCAAATAAAGGCCTAAAACACCTTCTGTCCTAGAAGACTTCATAAAAATGGGCTAAAAGAGTGACAAAGGACAAAACTGGCCACGAGAAATCTTTTAATTTGCTGTCTAGCCAATAATACAACTTTTCTATTTCCTTCTCATGTAAACATGCAATGACACTTGTAAACCATGAAAGGTGGGGTGGGGGTAGGAAGAATGGAGGGCAGCCAGTGAAGCTAGAATACTCTGAAAAAGCAAGAAATCAAAGCAACAGGAAGAAGACACCATGGAAAGAATAATCTAAGCTCTAGAGGTGGAAGAGACCTTAAAGCTTATCTAGTCTCACTTTCCAGATGAAGAAACTGTGGGACAGAGAGGTAAATTGGTTTGCCTAATGTTATACAGGCAATCAATATCATAAGAATGGACAGATGCAGAATAAAATTTTAGTAACTGAGATTCAACTCAAATCCTCATTTATATGCATATGTGCACAGTAAACATCAAATTGGGTCAATAATTTTTTACTTTTTATTTCTGTCACAGGCTAAGCATTCCAGATGGTACACAACATACCCAAATGTGGTCTGGCTGGCTGGAGAGCACTTCATGAAACTAAGAGGCAGCAGTACCAAGTGTTCCCTGAATTGACTGCAGAATCCCTACATGGTTCTGCAAATGGCTTTTTGGTTCCATGATTTTTATAATATTAACATCAAAAAGAGGGATCATTCAGAATGGTTGATGGCTCTGTTCACACATCCATAATAATTTTAAATGTCACAAGCAAGTTAACTAGTGCAACCTCTTCTGCCAGGTCTTCTCTCTCTGCCACTGAAGTCCCCATGCTCTCTTTTACACATTTATTGTTCTGGTTAGTATCAATTGTCAATTTTTAGCTTCACACAGGACTGCTAGCCACATGTCTTCCCTTTGATACGTCCCAAGATTCTCTTTAATACTGCATTCTACTATCTAAGATGTTCTCCACCAATGCCCTATTCTGAATTCCAACCAAAGTTCTCTTTTCTGATATTCGGTCTCCTCCTACTACCCCCAACCCCGTACTTTAGCACAAGCTGTTGTTCTTTCATGCCTGGAATGCTTTCCTTCTTCTTCTCCATCTCTTGGAATTCTTATCTACATTTAATTCTCAGGTGAGGTGCCACTTCCTACACAAAGCCATTCCTCATTTCCCAACTGTCATACCTTCTCCCCATGTACCTCACCTGTTTTGTATTTCCTTTCCATTTATTGTGTCTTTACTTACTGGTGTACATGTTTCTGTCTACTCCATAAGTAGAATGTACACTCCTCAAGGGGAAGAGATATTTTCATTTTTGGGGGGTCTCCAGCACCTGACACAGTACCTGGAACACATAAGGTACCTAACAATGTTTAATGACTTGAGGTGAATTTAAGTTACCATTCTCCCTGAAAATCTTGCTCTGATTATTTGAAATTTTTTGAGATCTCTCTTGTGATAACAAATGCATCTGGCTCTCCTCCTCTCTTTATGACAGTTCCTTCTCTGGCTTCTTTACCATTTCCTCTTTGTGACTAATAACTATGGGCCCTTCTAAGACTCCTGTAAGGCTCAATCTTGACTTCCTTCTTTATTTCTTAGTCACTAAGGGTTCATCTGCTCATATTTGAACGATCACCTTTATTCTACTGACTTCCAAATCTCTCCTTCTATGGCCCTGTGGATACAGCATTGGACCTGGAGTCAGGCAGAAGTAAATTCCAAATCCAGACTTAGACACTTACTAGCTGTGTGACCCTGGGCAGATCACTTAACTTCTGCCTCAGTTCCCTCATCTATAAAATAATTATAATAATAACACCTACTTCCCAGGGCTACCAACTTCCCAGGGTTGGTGCAAGGATAAAATGAGATGATATTTCTAAAGTGCTTTGCAAAGTACTTAAAGCACTACAGAAATGCTGCTATAGACAATTATAGTATTTTAGAGTTGATTAGTACTTCAGCAGCCATCTAATGCAACCCATAACTTGAAAAGAATTATTATATTATATTGTATTATATCATATCATATTAAAATATATCTGACAAGTAACAATCTATCCTGTGCCTGAAGACCTCCAATGAGAGGGAACTCATTAACTACTACGGCAGCCCATTTCGCTCTTGGATGGCTCTGTTTGTCAGTTTTTTCTTGACTTTAAACCTAAATTGTTGCTCTTTGAAATTTCTACCCATTGTTTCTAGTTCTGCTCTCTGGGGACAAACAAATTTAAGGCCCCTTCCACATGACGGCCCTTTGAATTTGGACACATGGATTTTGTTTCCATTCCTTTCCCCCAACCATGTCCTCTCTTCTCTGGATTAAACAGAGGTAGTTCCTTCAATTAATCCTTAAGTGACAACAAGTGAAACAAAGTCCTGTGTCATCCTGGTTGCCCTCGTCCCCAGATACTCTCATTTTTCAATACCCTTTCCAATACTATGTTTCCCAAAATTGAACAGAACATTCTAGATGCTATCTAACCAAGGCCAAGTACAGTGACTATTAATTTATTCCTGGATCCCATGTCTTTCCTTTCTTTGGTATTTGCATCAGTCTTTTCCAACAACTTCCTTCTCTCCTCATCAGAAATGCTTCCCTTTTTGTCATCATAATTTAATTCTTAACAGTTTCCCATTCTTCCTGTGTTGCTTTTCCCAAATTTAGTGTGTATGTCAGACTATGACCATCTTTCTTTTTTCTCTTTATCACGACTCTAGGAGGGAGTGGTCACTTATCTCATTGAAGTTTCTCACCTTCTAAATAATTCATATTACTTATCTCATCTCCATTTAAATCTTCCTACCGAATATGAAACTAACTTAACTAAAACCAAGATCATATCTTCTTTTCCACAATGGCTCTCCTCCCTGACTTCCCCATGCAACCACAGGCATCACTTATCTCCTAATACCAGGGCTTACAATCTTGCAGTCATCATTTACCAATTCCCTACATCCAATTAGTCAGCAAGTCCTGTCACTTCTTTCACCACAATTATGTCTCAGATCAGATCCATCTATTCTGCTTCCACAGCTCCCCTACTCTTGTCCAGATTCGTATGCAGAGATCACTTAAACCACCTACTCACTGGTCAAACTGCTTTATTTCATTCCATACACTGTTGCATGATTAATATTTCTATGACTATGATTCATCACTGGTCACCTGCTCAAGTACCTGCCATCCATCCTTCGTATTTTCAGTATCTAATCCAACCCTTTAACCATGAAGTCAAAGCTCATTATTCAAACCCTCAACTTTCACCAGTCCTTAATTAGATTCGTTTTTTACTTTATGTTCAGGCTATATGTTGTATGGCTGTTGAGTCATAGAATACTATAATTCTGAGTATCACTCAGAAGGCAACGGAAAGGCATATGAACAAAAAGCATTTATTAAGCATTTACTATATTATATGCAAAGCACAGTGCTAAGTTTTGGGGCTATAAACCCAAACAGTCCCTGTTCTTAAGTAGTTTATATTCTAAAGATAAAGATAACATCTAGTAGAATGGTGTTTAGGGAAGGGCATGATCATTTGAAAAATCACAGAAGTGGCAAGTGGAGGAGATCGACAGACCTTTTCCTGTAGCAAAAATTATCCTATTTTGATTATGTTTTCAGAGCTGGAGTGGGTAGGAGGGATCACAAGGTGGATGGGAAGATGCTTGAGTAAGAGCAGGCCACATCACAAATAAGCAACTGTTAAGAAGTGAAGTAAAGGAAATAAAAAAGTATGATGGGAAATTCCCATTGAAGCACTATAGAAACGCTGCTATGGACAATTATAGTATTTTAGAGTTAATTAGTACTTCAGCAGCCATCTAACCAGCACTTCTCTGGTACCCTCATAATGTCAGGAGATCAAGAGAGTTCTCCCACTTCCATCCCCCACACATTGGTCAAATCCTTTGTGGTGAATTTATGGGTGGTCATAGACAAAACTCTTACAGGATAAGGAGGAATAGATGGCTTGTAATTTGTATTATTGGAAGGAAAATCCACCTTGATGGTTTATGGAATGCCCTTGAACCTTTATGTTGATAAACGCCATCTTGAAAATGAACAGAATCCAGGCAACGAGCTGGTCTTCAATATCAACTGTGGTAAACACATGCTTGACACATGAGCCTGATACTAGCCCCTGCAATTAACTCTTCTCCAACAAAACATTAGGCTGTTCTCAGAAGGCATAGAACATAGAAACTTTCTGATGTGAAGATAAGGTGTTAACACTCAGAGGTAATGGACTTGCAAAACTGTACAGATCGCTGATATTATTTAGCATAAGAGTTCTTAATATTTTGTGTCATGGACCCCTTTAACTGGCTAAGCCCGTCAATTCCTTAGAACAAAATTTTAATTCATAAAACTAATTTTTTAAATTCATAAAATACACAGGATTACAAAGAAAATTAATTACATAAAGTTATCAAAATCTATACCTACAGTTACACCTTCGTCTATATCTTCACCTAAACAGACAAATTAGCAGACTCTAGGTTGAGAACCCTTGATTTAGAATGAATATTATAGAATATCTGAGTTCATTTGTATCCAACTATCCTGGTGGTATCAAAGAAGGAAATCAGAAGATTTGCTGGTTCTAAGGTCTCACTGGAGATTGCTATATCCAACTGAAGTAATGGATGGTTGCGGAAAAATGGAACTTTTGTGGCTTAGGAGCTATCCTAAACTTGGAGGACATTCCAGAGGAAGACCATAAGCTCCATAGACTCTTTCCATGGCTAGCCTAGAATCTACCGGTACCATTCATCACTATGGCTTCCACATTAATAACACTGACAATAATAAGCTAATATTTATACAGCATCCACTATGTACCAGGCTCTGTGCTATGCACTTTACAAATATTATCTCATTTGATATTTATGACGTAGGTGTTGGGACAAAGGTGCCAAGATACAGATAAGGAAACTGAGGCAAACAGGTTAAGTGACTTGCCCAGTATCACCCGGCTAGTAAGTGAATGAGGAGGGGTTTAAACTCAGGTCTTACCGACTCTAGGCCTGGAATTATATCCACTATGTCACCTAGTTGTCCCATAGTGCCCCAACATATTGCTAGAGGTCATAGTCCTCTTGGCTAGACTGGAGAGCATATTATCACCACTATGTGTAATTTGTATGTGTCATCCACTTTCAGGGAAATGGAGTAACTCTTAAGCTTACTGAAGGTGAGGGTGATTTCATTGTTGTCTTTGTGTATCTGATGCTTGGGGGAAGGGAATAAGCATTTATACAACACCTACTATGGGCTGGGCATCCTGTTAATCACTTCTTATAGATATCTCATTTGATCCTCACAACCCTCCAAGAGATGTACTATCATTATCCCCATTTTATAGTTCACAGACTTTAAGCCTAGGGTCACACAGCTAGTAAATGTCTGAGGCTGAGTGTGAACTCGGGTCTTCCTGACTCCAGACCCAGGATTCAATCCATTGTGCCACAAGGTCCTTCTGAACATTGTAGGCACTTAATAAGCATGGGGATTCAGCATTGTACAGCGAAGAGAGTCCGGGATTTGGAGTCAGAAGAACTGGTCTGAATCCATACTCTGCCATTTGTGTGACCTTGGGCAAATCATTCCAAAGCCTCCATTTCATCATCTGGAAAATGAGGAGCTGGATTAGATGTCCTCTAAGGCTCCTTTCAGCTCCAAATCTTTGATGTCACAAACCCTCTCAGGCCTAAGCAATAAGAACTTCAAAAGCCTGTGGGAATAATCTGGTATATGAACTAAGAAATTATTAGTCTTAGTATTTGAAATAGTTATTATACAAAAGGGAAGGAAGGAAAGAGAATGATGGATTAAAATGTGTGGGTAGGTAAACTTGCTCTTGAAAACCAATCCTGGAAAATGGACAACTTGCCATCCAGATTCCTATTTGACCCAAGCCTATTTCTGGAAGAACACCAAAATGTCATCGTGACCTAGGCTCCACCCTAGGCCAAAGCCAGACCTTGGAAGAATAACAAGAAATCATGGGGAAAGACAAATTGAGGCCACCTGGCTTTTGTCATATCCAAGATGGAAAGGACCTCAAGCCAAGCAAGAATTGCCAGTGACATGGGAAATTGGTAAAGAGTTTGGTAAGCCTCTGGGACAAAAATGCAGTATCAAAAAGACATGAATTAGAATAAAATATGAGATTTTTCCTCTTAGAAAAGACATTCTGTATCCATTTCACACATGCTATCTCACACTAAGATGATTTTGCAGGCCTCTGAGAAAGATTTATCTGGAAATAGAGGGTCAAAAGATGAATTATTCAGGTACAGGCTGAGGTTCCTGCTGGGGAATCTTCTTTAGGGAGTGGTCGAGGGCTCAGTGAATATGGAGATAAACTGAAATGCCTGGGATGGGGAAGTGTGAACGAATGACATCCTGAACAGAGATTGTGAAAACCCTTGCAAAGTTGAACTTCAAGTAAAGGATAATGTATTTGTCTTTGGGGAAGAAAATGATAGGAAATACTTGAGTAATGACTCACCAAAGCTCCATCTTAGGTGCTGAGAGAAAAATGCATTCTCTCCACAATAACTAGGGCAATTTTGGTTAGGGAAGCCTTTCCGGAAGGTTGGGGAAGTGGGGAAAGATCCATGAGGGAAAATAACTGGAAACAAATCAAATGAAAAGGAAGTGGGGGAACAGGTGAATTTGAATGTCCTAGACTACAGTGAAACCTTTAGGGAAAGATGGAATGTATCTTAGGGGAAGGGAATGCAGTATAAGACTATAGTCTCCTGTTCAGAGATCTCCCTTCCTCTCACCTTTTGAACAGATGGGCAGGAAACTCGGAGTAGACTGGTTTCTCCTGAAGGGCAATTTATCTCCATGGGAGTTGGGAAAGTAGAGTTTAAGAAGCGCATGCTTCATGCAAGTTGTAAGAAAGACACATTTTCCATTCTAGGGATTCTATGAAATGGGCTTTGAGCTCGGTTGATCTGCTAAACTTTAGGAGGTTCAGCTAGGAACAGTAATAGGTGGGAATACAGGAGACATAACTACATTTGAGGTGTAGGTCATTGGTTGGGCTCCTCCATGACATGCTGAAAGGGCAACTGAGAAAGGATATTCAAATCCTAGTCTAAGTGTGGAAAACAGTTGCGTTCATTGCTTTCCTGACCTCTGCTGATCTTGGGGAGGTAACACTGGCTTAAGACCTTCCACATAAATTCTTCTTTCTCTTAAGGGAGAAAAGTTCCAAATTCATTAATGGCTTGTGGGGGTGAGGGTGGGGAATAAATTGACAACCACATGAGAAATGAACAATCAACTAGAAATATGAGAATAGTCTGGAAGTTACAAGTTGACTAAAGGTCTCATTACAAGGCTAGCCTAGTTTCAGTAAGTACTAGCAAGAGCCTAATATTCAAGAAACAAAACATCATTCTATCATTATATTAAGCTGATGAGCCCTGGTCAAGATAGCGTGTTTAGATTAGAGCATCTCCTTTTAATGGGCATACAGGGAATTTGAGAGCTGATCAGTTCAGAGGAGAGTCACTAAATGACTAAAGCTTTGGGAAAATGGGAGCTAAAAAGTGTAAGCATGACAGATTCTGAAGGAGAGAAAAGTTGGAGAGGCTTAATAGTCATCTTCAAGTTCATGGAGAACTATTATAAGGAAAACAGTAAGAAGCTGTTCCACATCTAAAATAAGGACAGAACAAGAAGGAACCAGCTAAAATTATAGCAGGGGAAATTTGGCTTTGATACAAGAGAAAGTAGCTAGACAAGAAGGAGTGATCGACTTGGGAACAGGTTGCCAAGGAGAGCTATATATTCCTTCCTTGAAGACCCTTCCCCAACAACAAGATAGGCAAATGATTTTCCTCCATGATGTATACCTGTTTGCTGGTAGATAGGAGGTACTGCGGGTAGAGCACTGGGCTTGGAATCAGAAAGACTTATCTTCATGAGTTCAAATCTGGCCTGTATGACCCTGGGTAAGCTACTTAACCCTGTTTGCCTCAGTTTCCTTATCCATAAAATGAGCTGGAGAAGGAAATGGCAAACCACTCCAATATCTTTGCCGAGAAAACCGCAAATGGGGTCACAAAACGTCAGACATGATGACTGAAACAAATGAACAGCAACTAGATAGACTCTGTAACATGTTTGGAGAGCTTGAAGGAGCATCTCATACTAAAACACACATTCTATGTGTCTTCCAGCAAGGAGCCATGCTGGCATAGCTCTTGCAACAGAGATGACATAGCAGATAGAGGACTGGACTTGGAGTCATAAGTCTTGAGTTCCAATTCTGCCTTAGATGCATAGTAGCTGTGTGACCCTGGAAAAGACATTTAGCCTCTCTCCATCTCGGTTTCCTCATCTATAAAATGGAAACAACAGTAGTACCTATTATTAGGCTTGGTTTGAAGATCAAATAAGATATTTGTATAGTGCTTTGCAAACCTCTAAAGGATAAATGCCAGTTGTCGTTATTATTACCTAGACAATGCCACCTTTTCTGAAATATTCTGGATTACCAACTGGGGGCAAAATGCAGAAATTAAGTGTTGGACACAGATTTGTTCTCTGTGAATCATTTATGCCTCTGGATCCTGCCATTTCAGTCAGTCAATGACTATGCATTCTTTAAGCTCCTACTATGTGCTAAATAGAGATTAAAAACCAAGACCGCCCCTGCCTTCCAGAAAAGAATTATAATAGCTAGTATGTGCCAGGCATTGTGCTAAGCTCTTTACAAATATTGTGATTGGATTCTCACTATAACCCTGGGAAATAGATGATATTATCATCCCTTAAATGACTTGCTCCTGCTTATACATCTCATTAAGTGTCTGGGGTTGGATCTGAACTCATGTTTCCCTCATTCCAGGGCCATCTAATCGCTGATTCTAGGTCATTCTTTGTAAAATACAGCATATCGGCCAGGAAGCAGGCATGAAATAAATGATTTCCTTTTTAAAAAAAATAACTTGGTACTGATGAAGTTCTACATGTTAAGAGCTATTCATTCAGTTGAGGCTGTCAGAGGGTCCTCACTGTCTACCAGATCTGTGGGAGAAAACAAAAGTCCTGAAGCCTGATTTAAAAATTAAATAAGAGAGAATGATCTTACATCTCTAGAAACAAAACCTCACATTTAATGACATTAGAAAATCATCTGGAAACAACAAATCCTAATGACTTCACACTCCTGAGCCTTCCTCTTCATCTTCACTGGTCTTGCCTTCCCTTCTTTTCTAACCTTTTCCCAAACACAGTCATATTTGCAGTTCTTTGTAGCCCTTGGCTGACTACTATTCTCATTTTACTTGGCAAACAAAGCCAGAGATGAGGAATGGTTAAGATTTTGTCACAAATTTCATCAAGTCAAAATTTATCTCTCCAAATTAAAAAAAAAGCTGCTGTTCACAGCTGTCAATCACTTAGTTAAGATACTTTAAAAAACCATTTGGTATAAATGAATTGGAATGTCTGTATCATGGGTGGTAAAGGTTGCCTCATTTCCGGAGGTAACTGGGTTAGCTGTTGGATGTGCCAAGGGCTGGTGGCAGGGGTGTATAGGGGTAGAAATAGGAGCAGATGTCCATATGGGTCCTGCAGTGCACCTTAAAAAGTAACTCAATTTTTTTTTCAGAAGTAAATAATGTTTGGCTGAACTTCTTGTTTTCCACAATAGTTCTAAAAATAGTACCATTTTGAAGAAGCTCCATCAGGGCTAGAGCTTCAATGGAGCATTAAGAATGACAGTTGGCTAACTGCAGAGAGTTATGGCACAAGACCACTTTTCTCTCTAAATCAGCAATCACTTGATATGTTCAATTCCCAAAGCCACAGAGACTGCATTGTGATCTAGGGGATAAGATACAAACACAGATAACCATAATTATTAATCCCACAAAGGTTCAAGAAATCAAAGAACCAAGTGCTATGTGAGGTCAGAGGAGGAGGAGGAGGACTTTCGCTGCTGGGGGCAATCAGGAAGACTTCAAGGAAGAGGTGGCATTCGAGTTGGTTTCTAAAGGGTGAGGAGCAATTCCACAAGCAAAGAATAGCAAGTAAGACCATGCTAAGTAAAAAAGTACCAGAAACAATATGAACAAAGACACAGGAGGGAAAGTCTGGTGCTTATTCAGGACACCTAAGCATAGTTCAGTTTGACTGGCTGGGTGAATTCATAAAAGGTAAAACTGGAAAGGTGAACGACTGCAAATTGTAGAGGGTCTTAATACCAGCAAAGGGATGGACTCTGTTGATGAGGCAATATGCAGCTAGAGTGTATTTTTGAGTGGAGAAATAACATGAACACATCTATTGATAAGTTAGATTAGTCTGGCAGGACATGAAAGACTAAAGTAGGAAAGAGAATGGAAACAAGAATACCAATAGGAGGCTATGGAAATAATCCAACCGCATAGTACTGAGGGCCTGTCTTACAGAAATGGGGATGGGAATAGAGAGGAGGGAACTGGACATGCTACAAATGTGAAACTTACAGGTCTTGGCAACCAAATGGATATGTGAGATGAGGAAGAAGAGTTTAAGATAGTAGGGTTTTGAAAATGAACACAATGAGAAAAGGCATTTGACTGGGAGACATGGTGGAAGTCAGGAGAAACAGGATTGGGGGGAAATGATAAGTTCCATTTTGGACAGGTTGAGTTTGAGGTGCTGTTGAAGCCTCCAGGTGAAGCGTTCTTAAAGGCAGTTGGGTCTAGAGTCAAATCAGCAGTTATTTGTTAAGTACTACATCAAATCAGCAATTATTTGTTAAGTACTTACTACATGCCAGGCAGGCACTGTGATGAGCGTGGGGGATGCAAAAAAAAAAGGCAAAAACAGTCTCTTCTCTCAAATAGCCCTTAAGTCTGATGGACAAGACAATATACACACAATGGTGTAGGCATTATACAACTGGAAGCTAGGAGGCACTGTGGAGTCTAGAGCTCAGAGGAGAGAACCGAACCAGAGACACGAGAGTGGAAGTAGGAGTAGCTGCAGATTCAAGGGTGAATGAGATTGCCAAAGGAAACAGGATAAAGAGAGATGAGGATCAGGGAAAGAATCCTGAAGGAACACCCAGACAAAGTGAACAGGGAAGAGGTGAGGTGACTGAGAAAGGAACAGTTGGGTAGGAGTCAGGTAGGAGGAAAACCAAGAGACCATAGTCTCTGAAGTGATGGACATTGAGAATAGCCAGTAGAAGAGGATGGTCAACAGCCTCAAAAGATTTAGAAAGGTTAAGGAGAATAAGAATTGCCCAAAGCCACTGAACTTGTTTTCATTGGTTACCTTAGAACAGTTTCTGTAAGTAGTAAGGATGGAAGCCTGATGGCAAAGAGATAGGGTATGAATTGTGAAAAAATGGAGGCAATGGGTAAGAGACAATTCTATCAAGGTTGGCAATGAAAGAGAGGAGACAAATGGGGTGGAAGCTAAAATGGGTTGAGGGATCAAGGTTTTTTTTTTCTTTTTAAAGAATTGTGGAGATCTAAGTATGTCTGTAAACAGATGTGAAAGAACAAGTGGAGAGAGGGAAATTAAAGATGCATGGGTGTGGGAGGATGACTGCTAGAATGAGGACTTGGAGGAGGCAGGAGGGAATGGAATCAAGGGTACAGTAAATGGAGCAGGGGGATTGAGTCCTTCTCTTCTGTGACAAGGAAGAGAGAGGAAAGAGTGGGTGATAATGCTTACAGGTCTGGAGAAATAGCAGAGGTGGCTTGGGAAGCTCTCATTAGTTGGACTCAATCTTTTCAGCAAAGCAGAACCTAAGTCATCCAGTAAGGATGGAATATTAGGATATTACAAGTTTAAAACTGAAACGGGCTTTGCAGGGTGTCCAGTGCAACATTTTTCTATAGAGGAATAAACTTCCCAGTTCCTTTTAGGGCTAGTGCCTTTCCCTGAGATTACCTCCAATTTACTCTGTATATATTTTGTTTGTACAGGATAATAGCAATAATGAGAACAACAATGATTTTAAAAAATATTCTTTCATTTAATCCTCATAACAACCCTGGGAGGTAGATGATATTATTGTACCCATTTTATAGATGTAGGAACTGAGGCAGGCAGAGGTGAAATGACTTTCACAGAGTCACATAGCTACTAAGTGTTGAAGGTCACATTTGAACTCGGGTCTTCCCTGACTCCAGGTCTGGCACTCTCTCCACAGAGCCACCTAGCTTCCAGTTGTATGATGCCTACACCGTTGTGTTTATGTTGTCTTGCCCATCAGACTTCTGGGCTATTTGAGGGAAAAGATTGTTTTTGCCTTTTTTTTTTTTGCATCCCCTATGCTCATCACAGTGCCTGCCTGGCATGTAGTGAGTACTTAATAAATAATTGCTGATTTGACTTGACTCACGAGGCCCCTTCCAGCTTTAAATCCCAAGAGGGAAGCCATTTTATGAGTCAATACTTTCTTTTAAAGGGGGTATAATTAAAATGTTTTTCCACCTATTTCCTCCTTTATACTCATTTGAGATAAGGAAGACATTGCAGAACTCTGATCATTCTATTTGTTCTGCTCTGAAAACGTTTTCCTTCCCTAACTTTTGCCAAAAAGCATTCCATTTGATTAGGTTTCTTATGGTGTTCCATAGAATCATAAAATTATAGAGCTGGATGAGACCTCAAAAGTCCACTGATTTCTGGTAAATTTTTACCATTTTGTCCAACTTTTGCTGCCAAAGTTACTTCTTGAAACTTATCAAATGTGTGAAAAGGAATGGGGCTTTCTTGAATTTTTATGATCACAGTTACTGTTTGGGGTGTCCCCAAGTCTTGGAGCAGTTTTTAGTTATTGATGGTTAAATAACTGTTACTGTACATAGTATACACTGAATCCTGTACTTGGAATTCCGGAGTTATTTTCCCTACCACCCCATGACTCTTAGGACCCTACCACATGATTTCCTTCATATTAGTCTTTACCTCCAATTGGATAATCATAATACAGCAAGCCCAGGTCACAGAATCACATGGGGACATAGAATGAAGGAAGAAAGGAGCTATAGAAGGAATCTATTCTGAATCAAATTCTTCATTTTACAGATGAAAAACTGAAGCTTTAAGAAAATGGATGCTTTATTAAGATCATATAGGTAATAGGTAGCGGAACTGGGATTCAAAAATCCAGCAATTCTGACTCCAGATTCAGTATTCTTTCCACTGGAATCTGCAACCTCTCTTAATTAGGGGTGGAAAATGCTGGCTAAGAGGAAAAATGGTATAGAGGATAGAGATCTTCTTTCTATATCAAGAAGCCTTGGTTTCAAATCCTGCCTCTGAAACACATTGACTTTATGACCTTGGACAAGTAACTTAGCCTGTCAGGGCTCCCAGGTAACTGTATAAGATTCTAAGTTGCAGAGCAAACGTGCCCACCTATATTGGCAGAGGAAGTTTCCTCATAGGAAAGTCCTATGATAAAATCACAGGCTTAGAAAAACAAATAGCTAGCATTTACATAGTGTTCTAAGGTTTGCAAAGTGTTTTATATATGTTAATATTTGCTCCTCACAACAACCCTGTGAGATAAGTGCTCTTAGAAAAATTATCTCATTTAATCCTCACAACAACCCTAGGAGGTGAATGACATTATGATTCCCATTTTACAGATGAAGGACTTGAGGCAGGCAGAGGTAAAATGAGTTAGAGAGTAATATAACTAGTAAGTATGTAATAAAGTATCCCCATTTTGCAGATGAGGAAACAGGCACAGAGGGGTTAAATATCTGGGGCAGGATTCCAAGTTTTGTGCTCTCTCCACTGTGCCAAAACATCATGTACAGACATACACACATGTCCTACTCAAGTGCTATGGAGATGACCCTGGGCTTCTGAAGGCAATGTCAGTGGAGTACAAGCTCTGGTGGCTTCTTCCAATCAATCTATAAGTATCTATTGAAGCACTTACCATACAAAGAAAAAATGGAAAGAGTTCATGACTTCAAGTGGCTTACATTTAAATGAGGAGACAGCACACACAACAGGAAAATGGGATGATATTTGTAAGGCATTTTGCAAACCTGTAAGTGTTATGCAAATCTAGCTATTATGATTATTAATAGATATGTAAAAGATACGTAAAGAGAAAATACCTTATGGGTACCCATAGAGGGGAAGATAATTGCTGTTGGGAGAAGAAGGGACTGGGAAAGGTCTCCAAGCAGAAGATGGTACTTGAGTCAGCTTTTGATTGAAGGAAGCCAAGGGATTCTGAGAGATGGACTATTACAATCTCGATATCTGCTTTTTGAGTACTTAGCCGAAGTACCAAGAGGCTCATCCCCTTCTCAAGAGAGACTATTTTCCATGTAAACTACCTTCTGTTCTGTTTCTCATCCTTTGTTCTCAAAGAGGACCAATGACATCAGGAGGGTGATTCTTGACTTGTGTGAACTGAATTTAGGTGAGGCAGGGCTGAGCAAAGTCCTCAGCCTCACTCTCTCCTCCAGAGTAATCAAAGTCCGGGGGCAAGAAAAAAGTCTGGGCCATTGCCAGTTGTCTTGAAACTACCTTGGATTTACTGAGCTGGGTACATACTATATGCCCCTAGGAAAGCACAGCCTTCCAAAAAGCCTTCCTTAAGAGCTGTTTTGCTGTCTTTGTATTCCCAGTACTACACATGGTGCTAAAAGATGCTAAATAGTGTTTGTTGAATGGTTAATATTTTGAAAGAGCAAAGTAGTTCTTTTAAAGCAGATATTGTCTTAGTGTGTGCAAACATGGTGGATGTAGTAGGGTCTTAATAAAAATTAAGTAGTACGTTTGTCTCATAGTTTCACTGGCAAGTTGCAAGTGGTTGATTGGAACCTGCCTAAAAAATTCAAGTGAAATGGAATAGAAAATAGGCAACCTTAGTAGACCTTTAAGGAAACAAATGGAGAAGCAGGGGAGCATTTCGACTCATAGAAACATACAATGTTACAACAAGAAGCAACCTCAGAGATGATCTTGTTTAAGACCCTTATTGAATGAAGGCTAGAGTGGCCTTGGTCTCCTGTCTCCCAGGCCAGTGTTCTTCTCACTACAAGCATTTCCTTAAACTCATTCCTGGAATTAGTCAAAATGGGGGACTTCGTTTTAGCCCCTTTAAACCTACCAGAAAAATATTTGAAGATGTAGTTCAAAAAAGAGTTGAAATAGGACCTAAGTGAATTCATACAATTCCTTTGTTTATGTTATTGCAGGGCTAATCAAAATTACAGGTACCTCAAATAATGCTATCTGATATGACATTTATGCTTTGTAGGGCTTTGTGATTTTAAAGTCTAACAGGACTCTGGCTGGAAGGAGACACCATAGCTGACTTGAAACAGTTGAAATCAGATGATATTTTATTTAGAGTTGGCCTTCATCCATAAACCAGATGACTCATTGCTCACAATTGACAAGGCATATTATGCCTGGCAAAGTAATTCACAAAATTTCTTTTAGTAGATGGCTTCTTTTTGTGAATAAGAATTTTCATATTCCTACTTTTTCCTCTCTAGTTCAATGCTGTACCAAGAGAAGCCTGCATGGGTGTGGCTGATATTTAGCAAGGCCGATTTAGCAAGGCCGACATCCGACATCCTATTTTTCACTTTTCTATTCACTCTCCCCCTCTTCACTGTTCCAGACTTTCTTGTCCCTGCCCAAGCTTCCTACATTACCCCTCCTCTCTCACCACCCCTCCTGCTGAGAACTCTCCTCATACTTCACTCGCTTCCCATCTTCTCTCATCCTCATCTCACATGATTCAAATATCCTCTGTCTCCTTCACTCTAGCGTCATATGAAAAGGTGGCCTTTCTTTTCAAGGTCAATTCAACAATGTGCCCATCCCATTCATTCTATCTTTTCCTGCAGATTTCTTATCTTTAATCTCTCCCATCTACCTGGCTGCCTACACACAGATTTATGACTTTCCCATCCTTAAAAAACATCCTCAATTGATCTGACCATTCCTTCTAGCTGTCAACTTATATCTGTCATCTTTTTTAGCACTAAACCCCTTGAGAAAACTGTCTATATTCGGTGCCTCCACTTCCTTTCTGTTAACTCTATTCTAAATCCTCTGCAATCTGGCTTCCAACCTCAGTATTCAACTGAAATTGACCCTGATGCTGTGACATTGCTTTGGGTCATTTTAACATTCTCATTTGTCTTCGTAGCCATGTTTCTTCTTGTCAACGACCTGAAATGCACACAATATTCCAAATGCATTTCCTTTCACTAGGGCAGAGTACAGTGGGTCTGGTCTATTAAAGTAGACCTGCATTATCTTAATTGACTGCATCACACTGTTGGCATGTGTTGAGCCTGCAGTTGACTAAAAGGTCTATTTTTCTTTCTTTCTTTCCTTTTGTTTAAGCAACTTTCTACTGGGAATGAATTCTACGAGGCATTATGGTACAGTGGAAGGGACTATCTTATTCTGTATTTTTGTAATTAAGGGCCTATAAGTGTAAGACTTTGCATTTCTTCATATTATGGTCAGCTCAGCATTCCTGCCTGTCAAAACCTTTCTAAATCCAGATTCTATCATTGACTGTATTAACTATTACTCTCAGATTTGTGTCCTCTGTAAGACAAAGTAAAGCAGAGGTCATTACTCCTAATGACATACTTTGGTTGACTTGCTACTAGCCATAATGCTATTTATGAAAAACAGAAAGACTAATTGTTAAGTTTTCAATTGTTTGCTTTCTGTTTCAATAACAAATCTGGATGTGATAGGTCCATGAGTACAGGTTTGTGCATCCCGAGGGCTTATTTAGATTTATTACCATAGTAGCAGAAGGATCTTCATAAGCAGCTTCCTTCACAAGTATACATTTACTGCAAATTTACTTACAGGACATTAGGATTACACAAACATGTAGAGCCGGGAGAGATCTTAGAGGCCATCTAGCTAAAAACTCTCATTTTACAGATGAGGAAAGGGAGGTCCAATTGGTTAAGTGATTACTCCAAAATCACTAAGGGAGAATTTGAACCCAGCCCTTTGACTCAAGAGATAACGTTTTTTCCATTGTACTATAATGCGTCTAATTTATTCTCAGTTTCTTCTCTTTTGCACATTCCTCTCAAACACATGGAAACAAAATGGATCTCAAGGTGACACTTAACTATTCCCCTTCTTGCCCATATTTTACACTCCAGTCACATTTAAATAGTCACCGATTCTCCCCAAATACCCCCTTATCTCCTCCTGCTACACTTCTGCCAACATATACCTCATAATTAGAATACTTTCCCTTTCTTCTAACCTGGACTTTGCCTGTTGGGACAAGAACACAGCTAGTGCACCCTTTCTATTTCTCTCAATGGCACTAACACCCAGACTGGAACAATGGGGTCATCTTTAACTCTTCCCTTCCCTTTGGCTTCCATAACTTGATCACTTGCCAAACTCTATCTCCACAACATCTCTCTTTCTGAAATGGGGTTAAGTATTTTTTTTCCTCTTCTGTTAATCTAAGCAATTTATATTTTGTAAATATTCACTGATTTCCCTTAGATTGTCAGATAATTATTGGCATACAGTTGGGCAAAAAAAGCTCCTAATTATTGTTTTAATTTCCTCTTCATTGGTGGTGAATTCATCCTTTTTCTTTTTTACACTGGTAATGTGGTTTTCTTCTTTCTTTTCTCATATTAAATTAACCAAGTTTTTTTTTCTACTTTATTTCTATTTATTTTATTTATTTCTATTTTGCTGGTTTTTTTCATAAAACCAGCTTTTAAGTTTTATTTATTAGTTCAATAGTTTTCTTAATGTCAATTTTATTAATCTCTCCTTTGGTTTTCAGAATTTCTAATTTTGTATTTAATTAGGGAGTTTTAATTTGTTCCTTTTGTAGTTTTTTAAAGTTTCATGCCCAATTCATTGATCTCCTCTTTCTCTATTTCATTTCCGCAACATCTCTCAAATGTATTCCTTACTCTCTACTCACAGAGCTACGACCCTACTCTCTACCTCTCCATATGGTTAATGAGAATGAATAATTTTCTCTTTTTTAAAAAGAACAATTAAGTACCACTCATCTGGATGACTATAATGGCCTCCTAATGGTTCTCCCCGAGTTTAGGCTCTCTTCTCTCTATTCTTCACACAGCTATCAAAATAACATTCCTAATTCACATATCTGACCATGTCATTATTCCACTCAAAAAACTTTAGGATAAGATATAAACTTCTTAGCCTGGCATTTAAGATTCTTGACAATCTGACATCAATCCACATTTTAAGCTAAAATGAACTATTGTCTATTCCCCGGTCTCAGCTTGGCATTTCTGGCCTCTATGCATTTGTACAGGGCATGCCCCATACCTGAAATTCCCTCTCACCTCATTTCTACTTGCTGAAATCCTTTTTCTCATTTCAAGTAGGTTAGTTACTACTTTTTCTATGAAATTGCCTGTTTTATCCTCTGTTGAAAATGTTCCATCCCTTATCAGTTTTACCCTCATCACACTTTACTCCGTATAATACTTGAGTGCCTCTTGTATTCCACTTGCCCCCCAAGATTATCCGCTTCTTGAAGACAGACAGTATGAAAGACATTTCATCTTTGCATTCCCAGCCCCTTGAATACAATAAGCACTTAATAAATGGGTTTTTTTTTTGGATTAGAATATATCCCTACACAGTAGACAATTCTCTAGGAGCCATGGAGTAAATTACTGCTCCAATTTCCACTTACTGAAACCCTTTTCCTTAAAGACCCCAATCAAATACCATCTCCTCCATGGAGCCTCCTCTGTTCTCTACCAGCTGGAAGAAGTCGTTACCTTATCAAACTGTACATCACTTTGTACTCCATAATTACTTAAACAGAATACAAATTAAGAATGATAGCTGTGCATATCTTATAACATCCATTAGAGTTTAAGCTTGAGGGCTAAGATGTCTGCTCCCAGTATTTCCCCTCAGTACTTTGGCCCAATTTCGCACCCAGTCTCAGTACTTACTAGATATTTACTGTTGGATAGGGACTGTCCTTGTTATGTAACCGCATTACAGGTGAAACAATGTTACAGTGAGGTTCCCTTGGACTCACTTGGATACTTCTGAGACTATCAATAAAAAAATACTTTTGGATATAGTCCCAAAAAGGTGTCGTTTATACACTTAATCTGACAATGGGGAATTCATATTATGGCAAGGTTTCGATAAGAGCGAAAAAAATATTATATGAATGACATGATAATATCATATGAAAATATGATATGAGAATATAATAGGTTTTTTGTATAATGAATATTTGGAAAAGTCAGAACAAAAGATCCTGCCTGGCTGTTCTTACTAAGAATAATCCCAATTTTAAAATAGATTTTTGGGTGCTAGGACTGATTCTTTTTCCTTTAAAGTTTTTTTTAAATGTTTTGTTTCTGTATTACAAACATTTACAGATTACTTCCACTTCATGAGAAATCTCTTGCAACAAAGTAAAACTATGAATATAGTGACTTCATCTGAAAGTGCATTCAATATTTCACATTTGTAGCAAGTCATCCACATATTTAAAAATTCTGTGTCTCATTAACACATGCTAAAAAGAGAAATTGCTTGTAATATATCTGTAAGCAAAAAAATCCCTTAAAGGTTTATATAAATGTGTATATATATGCATATACACATATAAATGTATAAATGCATATATACACATGCAAATATATATACATATATACATATGATTCTGAACACCTCTGTCAAGAACTTTATCAAATTGATTAAAATGTTTATTTTTTTAAATTAACCAAAAAAAGGTAGAGAAATGGTCAAACTTCCTGGGATACATTTTTTCCCTAAGAGAAATGAGAAACCTAAATAATCTCTAAAAAGCAATGACAACAAAACCTCAAGCTCTTGTAAATTCTAAGAAGGCAATAGCAATCATTCATCATGAATTGTTTTTGTATCTAGCATATGAGTTTTTGATAAGTCAGATTTACAATACACTGGAGTTGTGTTATTCATGTTTTGTTTATATATTTAAAATACCCTGGGGTACTTGTAAAACCAACATTTATAGTATTAGTAAATAGTATAGTACAGTACTTAGGCCAATTTTATAGGACTTAGAATATTTTAAAATGATTATAGATATTTCTAGTCATGCTTTCTTTGGTTTTATATTGTTGGTCATATCTATAATTTAACTGATTCCAAAAACCTGTTTAGAAAAGCAATTCCAAAATATGATATTATTCCTTTTTAGAAATTCTGATTATTTAATGGCAATCCCTATCTGGTAGTTTACAGAAACTAACTGCTTGTAATGTATTTGCTTGATGAGAAACGGATTTTTAGTATAATAAAAAAAACTTTGTTATAGAAGTGGGAAAAAAGAGCATTTCAATGAAGAAAGTCTCATTCTTCTTACTACCAAGCAGATTTTCATTCAATCAATCTAAGAAATAAAGGTGGCTAATTCTATACTGTCATCGTGATTATAGATTGTAAAGTCGTCTTATGATATGGATAGGAAGTTTATTCTGTCTCATGCAAACCAGATAAGGATATCCTTAGCAAAAAAAATTGCCTTTTCACTCCTCCACATCTCAATTAACCACACATGGTTCCTGCCAAATACTGTAGAAAGAATGCAATTATAGTACTGAATTTTGATAGCATCTCTCACAAGCACTGTATCCACAAATACTTTCTGGATATACTGTTAAATACATACATATAAACAAGGGGATAATTTTTAACAGTAGTCCAGAAAAGGAGTATAAGATTGATGAGGCAATAAAGTATTCAGTAGTCATTTCCACGAAGCAGGAGTGTTAGAGGGCCTTTAGTGGGAGTACTTCGTGGAAAGGTAAAAGAAGCATCCAAGAAATAAAGATGTAGTTTTAAAATTATGTCGATGAAGCTTGATGGGTGGATGAAGAAACTGCATTATGATGAATGATCTCTTTTCTTGGGAAGCAAAGAACCATCAGCAGGGTTCTGTTTATAATGTGAAGTTGTTATTGCTGTGCAAAGGATGGGAACACATGGAGAAACTGTCATATTAGGTAACCTTCCTATAACTCAATAGTAGAAAATCAGAATCATAGATTTAAGAGTTGAAAAGGATTTTAGAGGTCATTGAGTCCTAACATCATATATTTAGAGTCAAAAAGGAACTTAAAAGATATCTGACCCAAACCTTTTATTTTACACATAGTAACACCAAGGTCAAAGAATTTATGTAACTTGCTTAATGTCATGCAAGTAGAAGATGGTAGATTTTAATTCAGGAAACCTCAAAAAAAGAGTGAAACATATCACATCACTAGATAATATAATGGATCTGAAAATGAAACAAAATTTAATTAAAAAATAAGTAGTATAGGCTGATAAGCTAAAAACTGCCTTTAATAGGGGCAGCTAAGTGTCAAAGCAGATAGAGCCCTGGCCCTGGAGTCAGGAAAACCTGAATTAAAATCCAGCCTCAGAGACTTACTAGCTGTGTGACCCTGGGCAAGACACTTAATCCCGATTGCCTCACAGAAAGAAAAAACTGCCCTGCATGATATAAATAATCATGGGTCTCATTTTTCCTGAGGAGGAGGCCTGTAGTGATCTAGGACCCTAAGTCACAAATATAATGCTATTCATGACAAAGAGAACCTCTCCAAATATAAGGAATTTCTCTTTTATTCAGACTGGACAAGATGTCTCTTAAGACACTGGAAGATACCTCAGATCAATATATGCTTTCCTGTTTTAAACCTTCCTTGATACTGATACTCAGAGAATTAATAAAGTTATCTTGGTGGTCATATTCATCACATAATCTTCTATGATTTTAACATACATTTGGGAGTCATACCTTGTTTGAGGATAACTTTTAAGGTTAAATTTTATTCTCTGGAAGCAAATACCTTTTTCTGAAAGAAAGAAATTTAAAGACACAGCTGGATCTGATTTTCTCTGCCCTCCTCTACAATGCATGACTGTAAAGATGTGGGCTGTTGTGGAAATTTGCCTGTGAAATCCTGTTATTTCTCTTCTCATATTTGCATCAGTGATACACAATGTGTGGATAGATCAGTCTCATTAAAATTTTGCAGAGATGACAAAGTGTGCATATGGTTCAGTAGCTGCTAATGTCTCAATTGTCTCATTTGCTTCCCTTTTGGGGGAGGTGGAGTACCACTCAGTCTTTACCAATCTTCTAGAATCTTTACCTCTGATATATCTAAAATATTGATCCAGTTGCCTTTAAAAGATTTCGCCTCTAGTATTGGTTTGTTTTGTATGTATCTGGTTAGTTTGTGCTACTATGCTTGACTTCATCTTCTTAAATCCCAATGGTACTTTCTCATATTACTTTCACATATACTAAGGCACATAGAGTCCACATGTAGAGGGGTTCCATTGCTGATAGTAATGAGAAAAAATGAACTTAGAAAAACCTGCATATCACATCTGTCTCAAGGACAGATTTAAAGATATTGGCCATGGTGAGCACCAAACAAAAACCGAAGTGAATTATATTTTTAGAACTAATTAGACATGAGAATTATTTCAGAATCAAATTGTGTGCAAGCAGATTACTGACTGTTCAGAGCAAAAATAAAAAGGAACAATATCAAATTTTAATACAGGACAAAAATGGGAAGAGAACAAGGCAGACAGTGACAGCAGTTCCATCCTGATCTTTTGGAAAGAAGCTAGAAATTTTGAAAAATGGGAAACCGACAAAAAAGAACACAGACTTCTACCACTTCTTGGAGAAGTTTAACTAATGCAAAGCAATTGTCCCAACAAGCACAGCTCCTGGCACAGTGTAGGCACTTAATAATGTCTTTTTGAATTGAATGTATACAGCAGGCCCTAAAGTAAAAACTGGAAGGGAGCAATAATCAGTTAGGTTCTATGATCAGTGATACCTCCTCTCCTGAGACATTAGACAGGAGTTGACATTATAGCAGCTTTCACAGTTTTATTCCCAAGAATTGCTAAGGGTGGAGAGGTGTCAGAGTCATCCATATCTTTTGGTTTCCTCCAAAACTTGGTGCCTACCCTGTCAGAACATATTCCTTCCCCTGTGAACCCCCTTGGACCCTGCCATTTTAAAAAATGTTAATTTTTAAAATTCCAAACTTAAATATTAAAATGGATATTTCCATATACACAGT
Source organism: Phalanger gymnotis (assembly GCA_028646595.1). Taxonomy (NCBI): domain Eukaryota; kingdom Metazoa; phylum Chordata; class Mammalia; order Diprotodontia; family Phalangeridae; genus Phalanger; species Phalanger gymnotis. The sequence goes on along the minus strand of CM053622.1, from coordinate 654,793,168 downwards.
AGAAAAATAGAAAGGTTTGACCATAAAACTGCAAATATCTATTATGTATAGCTTGTTTTTCCTTTTAAATACATAAAAAATTCAGTATGTAGCTTTCAAAGCTGTCCAGGTTGTCTGTGTTTCTTTCCCACCTTCCTTCTGTTCTTTTCTGTGCTTCAATGACCCTCTTTTCTTTCATTCTTTTTTTTTGGGGGGGGGGAATCCTATTGTTAGTGTCTTTCTCCACTCCCACTCCTCCCTTAATTGAAAAAGAGAAAGTTGCTGGAACCAATGTGCCAAGTCAAGCAAAATCAATTCTCACATTGGCTATTTCCAAAAATGCATCTCATTTTACTCAACATGTAAAAAAAAAGACACCCATCATCTCTCCATCAGAGGTGACCTGTGCTACTTCTTCCTCTAGTTTTCCACATGGTCCTCCCAAAACCCCAGAGGCCAGGGATCCAAAATTAATATTATGGTTCTGTTTTTCCTCTTTCCTTTTGCCATCATTCCCAGCTTCAGTATTCATTGCCCTACCTCAGCTCCAGGATGATCCAACTCTCAACAACCCAGCTGAGTCATCCATGTACCTCCCAGGAATCACAGGACAATGGGGAGGGAGGGATGGGAGGATGTAGGGAAATAAAGATGAAGGCAAAAGTGGCTGCAAAGATGACAGAGTATTTTTTTTTGTTTCAATTTGTATGAGGAAGATAAGGAACAAAGTATATTTAGTACCGTGCATTAGGAAAAGCTCCTTATATTGAAAATGATTATTTAGATCAGGCCTGCACAACCTGCTCTAGAAAAAGGAGAATTATCAAAAAAGAAAGAAAAGTATCACATTTGATTTGTAAAAATAATACTAATTGCAGTCACAACCATGAGCTACTTACTCTATGCCTAATTAACACATAACACAGTGACAACTTGGCATACCATTAAATATATGTCAGATGAACTCTTCTTCAGATATTTCAGATGATCCAGGAATTCAGAAAGGATACTCACTCCACCCATAATGCAAACACCTCCCCCTTTTCCAAACAGCACCCCCCTGTCTTATACACTCTTAGAAGAGAATCTTCCCGAGTTGTTGCCCCTCCCCCAAAACAAAACAAAAAAAAAAACAAACATCGCTTGGTGACTAACTGTGGTAAGAATCTCTCTCCACTAAGATTTTAAGTTGTTCCCTCTATTAATCTACTATGCTTTCTGTTATTTAAGTCTATTTAAACACCATCCTTCCTTGGAGGCTCAGCTCAAGTGCCACTCCCTCTATGACATCTTCCATATTCCCCAAAGCTAAAAGCAATTTCTCCCTACATTAAGTTTTCATAGTACATTTCTTGTAATATTTATCATACTTCGTTTTACATAGGTTTATTTTATGTCAAATATATTATAAACCCTCTTGAGGGTATGGACTGTGTCTTACTTATAGGATCGTGGCTTTAGAGCGGGAATGTACTTTTAGAAGTCAAGCCCAACCCCTTCATTTTACAGATGAGGAAAACAAGGCCAGGAGAGATTAATAGCGACTTGCCTGAGGTCATACAGTCAGAAGTGTTTGGGGCAGGATTCAAATCCAATTCTTTTCTCTGTCACTTTCTACTAAATCAGGGTCTGCAAACTATTTCACAAAAACTGTTGGGAAAATTGGAAAACTATGGCAGAAACTGGGCATAGATCAATATCTTACGCCATATACCAAAATAAAGTCAAAATGGGTTCATGATTAGGCTGAATAAAGCCTGATACTATAAGCAATTTGGAACAGCAAGGAATAGTTTACCTGTCAGATTTATAAGAAAGGGAAGAATTCATGACCCAACAAGAGATAGCATCATAAAACGCAAAAGGGATAATTTTGATTATGTTAAACTGAAAAGTTTTTGTACAAAGCCAATGCAATGAAGATTAGGAGGGAAACAGAAAATTGGGAAAGAATCTTTACTATCAGTGTCTCTGATAAAGGCCTCATATCTAAAATATACAAGGAACTGAGTCAAATCTATAGCAATACAAGTCATTCCCCATTTGAGAAATGTTCAAAGGATATGAACAGGCAGTTTTCAGAGGAAGAAATTAAAGATATCTAGTCATATGAAAAAATGCTCTAAATCACTATTGATTAGAGAAATGCAAATCAAAACCACATCTCTCCTGTCAGATTGGCTAACATGATAAAACAGGAAAACGATAAATGCTGGAGAGGATGTGGGAAAATTGGAACATTGTTACATTGTTGGTGGAGTTGTGAACTGATCTAGCCATTCTGGAGAGCAATTTGGAACTATGCCTAAAGGATTATAAAAATGTGTATACCCTTTGACCCAGCAATACCACTTCCAGGGTTGTATCTCGAAGGCATCACACAAGTGAGAAATGGACCACTATGTACAAAAATATTTATAGCAGCTCTTTCTGTGGTGGAAAAGAATTAGAAATCAAGGCGATGCCCATCAATTGGGGAATGGCTAAACAAATTGTGGCATATGAATGTAATGGAATACTATTGTGCTACAAGAAATGAGGAGCAGACAGACTTCATTATAACCCGGAAAGACTAATATGAACTGATGCTGAGTGAGGGGAGCAGGACCTGGAGATCATTATACACAATTACAGACACATGGTATCTGTAAGGACTAACTTTGATAGACTTGGCTCTCCTCATCATTGCAAGGTTCAAATACAGCTCCAAAAGACTCATGATGGAAAAAGCAATGCACATCCAGAAAAAGAATTATGGAGTCTGAATGCAGATTGAGGCAAACTATTTGCTCTCTTTTCTCTCTTCTTTTTTGGTTTTATTTCTTCTTTCTCATGATTCATTCCATTGGTTATAATTCTTCTTTACAACTGGACTATTATGTAAATAAGTTCAATGTGAAGGTATATGTAGAACCTACATTGGATTACATGCCATCTTGGGGTAGGGAGGAGAGGATGAGAGAGAAAATGTGGAACCCAAAAACTTGTGGAACTGAGTGTTGTAAACTAAAAATAAAAATAAATTTATAATTAAAAAAAGATAAGAAGGGTTTTCACATTTTTAAATACAAAGTTTTATTTAAAAATGCAAAAACCATTCTTAGCTTGCAAGTCATACCAAAGCAGGAGATAGCTAGGTAGCTTAGTGGATAGTGCCAGGCCTGGTGTCAGAAAGACCAGAAGTCAAATACAGTCTCAGGTGCTAACTAGTTGTGTGATCCTAGACAAGTCACTTAACCTCTGCTTGCCTTAATCCATTGGAGAAGGAAGTACCAAGAAAACCCTATGGACAGTATCCATGTGCTATGGTCTATGGGGTCACAAGAGTTGGACGTGACTGAACAACAACATAAAAAAACAGGTTACTTGTTGGATCTGTCCCTTGGGCCATGGTTTGCTGACCTTTGCACTAAATCATGATGCCTCTAGTTAAACTCATCTTTTTATTCCCTGAAACTTTGCCTAGCATAATGTTTTCCACATAATTTTGTTCTTTATCACCTCTTTGATATCTTTCCTTCTGGATACTCTCTTTTCCCTGTATCGTTATGACACTGTTTAGTGATGGAGCCCCTACTACTTCCTGTCTCACTGACCTTTTTCAGTCTCCAATGCAGGATTTTTACTGATGTTCTTCTCCTTATGTGTTAGTATAAACCAGGGCTCCCTAATGGGCCTTCTCCTCTTCTCTCATTATACTGTGTCTCAGTGAGCTCATCAACCCCTGGGTATTCAACTATCATTTCTATATAAGTCACTCCAACATTTACACATTCAGCTTTCATCTCTTTCCTGAACCCCTGTCTTACATCTTCAACTTCCTGCTGGACATCTTTACCTGGGTATCTTATAGGCATCTCAGACTGGACATGTCCAAAATGGATCTCATTTGTCTTTCCTCTATATCCACCCAACTCCCCCACCCAACTTGCCTATTTCAGTGAAGAGCTTTACAACAATTCCAGTCAACCCAACTTTGCAACCTAGGACTCATTCTCAATTCTTCACTGTCATGTTTTGTTCCCACCTCCATTCTATTAGCTGCCAAAACTTGTTATTTCACACACCTCACACCTATACCTTTTTCTTTTACTCCATGGCTTCCATGCTAGTCTAAGGCATCTTGGGATGGCTGCTTTCTGCTGCAATGTCTTTCCTTCCTACAACTCATCATTAGAAAACCACAAAAATTATATTTCTAAAGCAGCTTAGGCCATACCATTCCTCTGCCCAAAGAGCTCTACTGGCTACTTACTGGTAAGACATGAACTCCTCTGTTTGGCTTTTACAGCTCTTCACAAGCTCCCTCCACTCTACTATCCTGGGGTGACTTCATATTACTCCCTTTCATGTACTTGACATTTCAGCCATGGTTGTCTATGTTATGTCCCTTCTATGACATCCATCTCCCTATTCCATACCATGGCACAAACTGTCCCCATGCTTAGACTGTCTCCTGACTTCCCTTACCTTGTGAACTAGGTAGTATCCAGTGAAATAAAGGAGATTCTCCACCAAGTTTAAAGGAATCTTGCAGCGAATCATCTTCAAAAGCAAGGAATTCTCTTGTACAAATAATCGCCTGATAACCTGTTTTGAATCTGAAATTTCATATCGCAGGTATTGTGAAAGTAGGGGAAATTGGTACAATATTTGTCTTCCTGGCTTAATTAGATGAACAAAATTGCATCTACAACAACTTCAAGGATAATAATAATTTTCATACATCTCAAATTGCATTCAACCTTAAGGTGCTTAATCTTTGCAAGTTCTGACTAGAAAGCATCTGAGGGTATTTTTTTGTGAGACAGAATCCACCAAACATTCTTGGCAGTAAAGTTAGCAATGCAAAGTATTTTCTCCTTCTTTGTACCCACTCAGCTCTCAAATCACCTCTTTCCATTTCAACAGAATACTGGGAGGAGAGTAATGCCCAGTTGTAAAGATACAACCAGCATTTTTTGTTATATTAACAGCGATACGCAACTTGGTGGATGGTATTCTAACTTCAAAAAACTCCAATTGTCAGGCTTGTTTCTATGCCTCACACCTAACAGGATTTGTCAAGTCACTCTAACTGGTCCCCTGTTTATAATATACCTTTAAAACCTTAAATTCAGTGCTTGCTACTTAATTAATGACCTTTTTATGGCTCAGTGTCTTGGTCATCACTGAATCAAGTTGTAAAGATCATATTTGGTGCTGGTTGTGGCTGGCAGCCAAATAGCTTTCACTATGTCCCAGGCATCTGAACATTAGAGAAAATGCTTCTAGACCTCAGCTTTAGAATACAATTGTTTGAAGGCTCAGAAAAATGACCTTTTACAGAACTGTCCATTACAACTGGTGGTGAAGTTCTGATTAAGAAAAGGGCTTTTTTGTTTTGTTGGCATTTAAAAAATAAAGGTTATTTGAGCACAAACTATTGAAAATCATGGGTCCCAAAAATCTGTTAAGAAATACGAAAACATTTGTGAATCATTTGCAAAAGAAACCATAGCTCATTATTACATCACTGACTGACCATATGCTAGGTAACAGATGTTTTCCAGCAGTTCAGTAAAAAAAAAAAGACACAAAAGAATATTTTGATCTTAAGATGATAGTACATAAACTTAGGCTAAACATAAACACAAAATAAGATGGTAAATTTTCTATTAAGTATAAACCCATGGAATGAGTCCCAAGTTGACTTTATAAAAAAAAAAACCAAAGAGCTGTGCATGTGGGTTCCATTATGCTCACATGTTTTGATACAAAGACTTAGTGAAAAGGCATTAAGCGTTGGGGAAAATCTCATGGCTTTTCTAAAAATTGTTGCAGACTTTGCATTTGCAAGGTTGGGGGGAGGAAGAGAGTTCTGGTTAGTGTCTAGCATTAAAGTGTTTTCTTCTCATTTTTTTTTCTCTCTTAAAAATGTAAAACGGTTGAAAAAAATTTCATTTGAGAGTTCCTATTATTTTGATCTGGTCAACCTAGGTCGTTGCAGAATGTCTGAAAGACCATAAAATAAAACAAGGTTAAATTATTTCTTGTTGCCTGAGACCAAAATAATTTTTTACTATCATAAAATATGTACCTTCTTGTACAAGTTTTTCTAATGTAAACATCAAATGGAAAGATACATGGTGGGCATAAGTAGGCTGCAGTGTATTACCAATGACAGCTTGTATGTAAGAAGTGGCATAAAAGATTTCATTCAGGAAATATATGATCAGAAAAAGAGACATAGTAAGGATGAAGGATAATGGATGGAGAAGTAGGACGGATACAATCAAATGATTTTAAAAAGCCCCTCTTAAAGAACCAACCACTACAGCATGGTATTCTAATTTTGATTCTTAACTATAATTACATATCTACAGAAATGCAATTTCATTTCAGCATCACTACTGTTATCAAAAAGTTTCTCTGGGATGATCTAGTGCTATGAGCCCTCAACTACATAACAGAAGATTGGGGTCTAGTGATATCTTGGACTCTTGCTAGCCATGTGACGCTGGACAAGCCACGAACTCCTCTGATACTCAGATACTTCATTTGTAAAACACAAATAATAGTACCTGACAACTACTGTAGAGCTCAAATGGGATAATATATGCTAAGAAACTACAAAACTAGAAAGGATGATAACAAAAATGAGGTGGTGTATTGGTGTATCCATTGCATTACTTTATGCTTACACAGTGTCATGGGGTGGTGCACTTGGCATCAGGAGTTTGAATCTTCCTTCCTTCCTTCATTGCAGTTCACTCTGAATCTCAGAGATTGGGCCACAATAGGTCCCTGCCCAAGCTCCACTTAATGGTTATATATTCTGGGATCTCCTGGCTTTGAGTAAATGTCAATGGTAACTGTTTCTCTTTTGGTTTCTCTGAGCTTGATTTTCTTTTTTTTTTTCCTAATTAAAGGGGCCATCTCTTGACTCACTTCTTAAAGACGCCTATTCACTGAATGGGCATACCCTCACTCTAAGTGAGTACATGAAAAAGCCTTAGCCTGAAAGGGCTAGGGTCTCCCACTGCATCCTGGGTCACCTCCAGTCATCCTGAGAAATATCAGGCCACTGGACCCAGATGGCTCTGGAGAAGAAAGTGAGGCTGGTGACCTTGCACAGCCCTCCCTCACTCAAATCAAAGTCAACTTCAAGTCATGTCATTTCCCTGATGTCATGATCCTCTTCAAAAACAAAGGACAAACACAACAACTAGCTATGTGTCCCTGGGCAAGTCACTTATTCACTCCTAGTCTCATCTGTAATTTTGTGTAATTCCTCTGTAAGATGTATTTCCTCCTCTATAAAATGGGGATAATAATAGCACTAGGTTCACAAGAATCAAATAATACACATAAAGTGTTTGGCAAACTTTAAAGTGCTATATGGTAGCCACCAATACATTATTACTGTTAAGCATTAAAAAGGAATGTTGGAATACACAAAAACCAACACATTACTATAAAGCCAGCTCTTGCAGATATTCTCATCTAAAGGCGAACTCATCAAGATAAGAGCATATTCCTAACATACTTAAAATGTCTCACAGTGAGTACTTGACTTTATACTTGTAAATGTAATTACATGTCGAATTTATAGGTAAAATCACTCTACAGTTACAATATGAAAAGGAATGGAAAAATAGAAATCATAGGCTCTTAGGTTTAATGCTGAAAAGGACTCTGGAGATCTAGTCTAATTCCCTTTTATAACAAATGAGAAAACTGAGGCCCATAGATTTGTCCAAGGTTGTAAAATGGCAGCGGAGGGGTGTGGGGGGTGGGGGATTTAGGACCAGTTCTTCTGACTCCAAATCTGTTCTCTTTTTACTATATCATGCTGCTTCTCCTACCTGAAAAATAACGATATCAGGGGGAAAAAAAAGCTTTCTTTCTTTTTACCAAATCAGTCATTTTGTCACTGGCTATTTGTATCCTAGAACAAGGGGTGGAGTGTGTTGTTAAGCAAAATTGTCTCATTAGCATGGCTTTTGTTTCTTTTGAGTGGAAGTACTTTCAGCTGTTAAGTGCTAAGCCCCAGGCCCAGGGCCCTGTCAGGTGTG
>CM053622.1:654642418-654784632 GCA_028646595.1 Phalanger gymnotis | reverse complement strand
TTGCTGCGGTGGGGCCTAAATAAATTTCTTGTTGTTTTCTCCTTAGAGAATCTCTCATACCTTGCGATTTCGGACCATTCAAACATATACATGATTATATTTGAGATCATAAATTCGGCCTTCCTACTACACTATTTTTGTTTGGTTTTTGATGGGTATGTTTTGTCATTCTTATTAGATTGATTCTAAGGTTGTAAGACTATTGTTTATATTTATGGCAAACTGCAAAATCCTAAATACCTTAGGGGAAATGCCTTTTAAAAATATGATCAGTATGATTTTTAAATTCTCTTATTTAGGAAAAGAGTTTAGGTATTATTTTTTTGGAGTTTGACAGTATTTCCTTACACAAGTAATTTTAACTGGCTTGTGTTACAATGATTTTCCCTAGCCTGGTCCACTAGTGATAAATTTAAACTATATGACCATTATCTAGAGACAATCTCCAGATTGACACTAACGATAAATTTAGACTACACGGTTGTTATTTAGAGACAATCACCAGATCTGAAGTTTATCCATAAACTGGAGCTAGTGAAATTTGTCTATAACCTACAGTTTCAAGATAGGAATTAATGAAAAATATCATTAGCCTCTCAGAAACAAATGGTTGTGTACATTTTTGGCTGATCCAAAAGTAAACTGAGTCTTTTCAGGGAAATGAAAACTTGCCTGGCTTCAGATTCAGTAACAACACAGTTGGTAGGCACAGAGACAGCTCAGCTGCTACCCGGCATCTGGTCCCACATTGTGAAAATTAAATTCAGAGTAATAACATCCTTTGCTACAATCTCAGGAAGCATGTTTTATTTTGAGATGGAAGCTTGATGGCGTGGGAATTGCATCTGGAAGATCTGTGGTTATGAATGTAGCAGTTAAGATATCTTGAGAATTCATTCAGCAAACATTTATCTAGGGTCTACTATGCACAAAATGTACTTGGTGTCGGGGGAAGAAGTTTAAATAGACGTGATCCACATTCTAATAAAATTGATTTGTATCATTACAGAGGAATAAGATACGAATACATAGAACTATGATACACAATACTACAGGAGAAATAGTGTATGAGTGCTACATGGTAACACTAAAGGGTTGACAAAGAATGGAGGGAGATGGGGCAGGGAACAGGGAAATCTTCAAGAAGGTGGTAAAAGCTAAGTTGGACTTCAAAGCAATAGTAGGAATAGAACAGGCAAAAAAAAAAGATGGTGAAGAGGAGAACATTCAAAGGTAGTGATGATTTTAAGAAAAGAACTAAGGAGAAAAGATTAGTAATTGCAAAGCGATGAAAGGAAATGAATATAGATCTAGGAGTGAAAATTAAAAAAGCAATGGCACAAATAGGAAAAACATACCTTAGTGTAGGACTAGCAAAGCTCCCTTCCCCCTTACTTTGAAGGCTAAAATTTTAAACTAATGATATTTAAATATTTGTAGGTTTAAAATATTAGCCTTCAAAGTAAGGGGAGGCTTTGCTAGTGCTACTCTAAGATATGATTTCCTATTTATGGCAATGAAGAAAAGGGCAAAGAGCAGAGGTGTCCAACTCATGGAGAAAAACGCCTGATACCAGACTAAAATACAGTTGGGAAATGTTTAATAAAATCAATAAAAATCTAATCCACAGAATGTTAATTTGTGCTTTTCTAAGTCAATATGTATCCTGAAGGGGTACAAGTTTGATTGAGTTTGAGGCCGTTGGCTTAGTGGATAGACAACTAGTCGCAGGCTTATCAAGAGCCAGGTTCGAATCTTCCCTCTGGCACATTTTCTTATGTGACCTGGGGCAAGTCACTTAACCTTTCAAAGACACATCAACTCTCTAAGACTGTATAAGTTTTACAACTATTTCTGATCTGCATTGGCAATGGTAGTTTCCTACACCAAAGCAAAGTCCAGACTGGCCTTCTACCTCTATCCTCCCACAAAAAAAGAAAAGAAAGGGGCACTTAGGAGAACAATTTGTTCATACATTATAGATATAAGTGGACAAATTTTTTTGGAGGGGAGAAGGGAAGGCAATTGGGGTTAAGTGACTTGCCCAAGGTCACATAGCTAGTAAGTGTGTCAAATGTCTGAGGTCAGATTTGAACTCAAGTCCTCCAGACTCCAGGGCCAGCGCACTACTCACTGGGCCAGCGCACTACTCACTGTGCCACCTAGTTGCCCCTAAATAGACAGTTTCTTCCTCCTCCTACTATACGCAATCCTTCCCTGCCCCTCAACTTTCTCTTGCAATTGTTATGTGAGCTGAATAACACTCCCACCACTATGACTTCTAGCTCTGAAGATTCCTACTTAGACTTTCCATGATCACTTGCATTGAGAAGAATTCAAAGCTACCATTGGTATTAATTTTCTCTCTCTCTCCTTTTTTTTTTTTTTGAGGCAATCAGGATTAAGTGACTTGCTCAGGGTCACACAACCAGTAAGTGTCTGAGGCCGCATTTGAACTCAGGTCTCTCTGAGTTCAGGAATTTCCAGACAGCACTCTATCCACTGCATCACCTACCTGTCCCCACTGGTATTAATTTTCAAGTAGATTATCTACTAAATGTGGTTTTGTGGGCTAGCCTTGGAACCTAAGTACCACGGAGAAAATAATTCCTATGGGAAATTGCATTTCAAGTTCTCAAGTGAAGAACAGACTTTGGAAACTACTAATTTGTGAGTCTGGGCAGCTGGTGCAGTAGATAGAATGCCAGTCCTCAAGTCAAGAAGATTCATCTTCCTGAGTTCAAAACTAGTCTCAGAAACTTATTAATTGCGTGACCTTGGAAAATCAATTAACCCTGTTTGCCTCAGTTTCTCATCTGTAAAATGAGCTGGAAAAGGAAATGGCGAACAATTCCAGAATCTTTGCCAAGAAAATGCCAAATGGGGTCACAGAGAGTTGGACATGACTGAAATGAGTGAACAACAACGGCAACAATTTGTAAGTCAGAGATTGCCGATATCAACTATTATACAACTGAAGAGTAAGAGGTCCCAAGTACGCTCCCAAGTACAAGATTTCTTTCCCCTTTTTTCTTCAGAGGCTGCCAATTTGAAATTTTAGTCTAGACACATTCACACCCTTAAGATAAGATTTTGAGCTTAAGATCTGAAAATAGAATGATGCTGACATTATAATAGCCTAGCTATTATTCATTTAGGAACTCTTAACTTTCTATTTCTTCCTTGTTCTGATCAGGTTTGATTTACCAAAGGACAGGCAATGCATAGCAGATGGCTCACAGGAGAAAATAAAATCTTTTCCTTATATGTCTTGGTTGGATGAAGGCAAAAAGCAAGATGTGTAAGCAATCATAACTGCTACATACGGCTGGATGAATTTCTTTTCCCCAGCACATACCATTACTTCTCATTGGAAGATGAAAAATTTCTGGTCATCCAAGAAGAAAGGTTATTTAATTATTCATATATTTTGTCTGACAGATGCAAAAAAAGGGGGAGAGAAAGCAAAAAAGGGAAAGAAGAGGGGGAGGGAAGTAAAAGAGAGAAGGAAGTGAGTAGGAGGAAGGCAGGAAGGAGAAAACATCACCTTATGACAGCTTTGGCTTGTACCATGCTATGCCTAAATCTGATTCCCTAGCCGAGGCTCTCAATTTATGCTCTGTGGTTACGGAGAGAAAAGTGAAATTGTACCTTGGGTACTCATTTCTTATCACTGATTTGGCAAACAGATTTTTTTTTCTTACAACTTTGTGCTGAGAAACTGAAATTTATATGGGCAGATTTTCCCTAACAAAGAATAAGGGAGAACTTATATCCTAAAATACTCACTTCCCATACTGCAATATGACAAAAACATATGTTTCCGGAAACTTGTATATATCAAAAAGCAGAGAATGCTATTACTTGGGATGTCACTGAAACAAGGAAGAATACTTTAAAAACATGCTAGCATCATAAGAAACTAATTTTCCATAGAATTTAATTTTTGTTCCATTTTTACCAAAACCCTGAGGAGTGATAATGGAGAAGGGGATGGAGGGATGCACCAGATCTCAAATGTGTAGTCACATTTTGTGTTATTAATAAGTAATAACAATAACTTATATTCTCATAGTGCTTTACAGTCTAGTGCTATTGAAGAATTTATGCATTAAAGTAAGAGTGTGGAACTTAGCATTCATTTCATCTCTTAGGGCTAAAGGATTAGAGCAGTGAAGGAGCTCTGAGTGGTATTTAATCAATTCTTCATCTTTAAAAGGCAAAAAAGCAAAGTTGAAGACAATCCTACCTCCAAACCTAGGGAGCCTTTGGTCTCATTTAATTTTTTTAATAGATTTTGCTATTTTTTGTTTTTATATGGCCTGGATTTCCCCTGCATTTTTCTCCCGCATCACTTCCTTTAGAGCCATTCCTTACAACAAAGTATTAAAAGAAAGAGGAAAACAAAAAAAAAATAGCAAAACAAATACATAAAAAATCTTTTATCCTATGTAATATTCCACACACCTGTGGAGCCTCTGTGAAGGAAGTAGTATGTCACTCCCAATTTTCATTGCTTTCTATTCTTATCTTCCTCCTTCTCTCATTCCACCCTTATCCCTATGTTGTTCTTTCTTTCCCGTTTTGTTTTCTTTTCCTTCCTCCTTGTTTCTTTCTCCTCTCCCCACTTCTCTTCTTCAATTACACTTGTAGTTATTGTATGAAACTGTTTTTAAAGTAAATACCAGGTCATGTGAACATTTTGCATTTTTCTAAGGTGGAAAATAGGATATAAAGTCAGTTTTTTCTTAATCATATTTGTTATTTAAGGCAATGGGCCTCTCTCTATCTTTCTGTCTGTCTCTTTACATCTCTCTTTCTCCCTCCCTCCCTCTCTCACCATATATAAACTTCTGTATTAAATAACAGAATTAAGTTGAAGCACCTGAGCTTTTGTGAGTACTTGGTAGTGTCTTATAAAAATGAAGGATAGATAAGAATAAAAAAAAATAGTACCTGGTGTAGTGCTAAGATTAATTTTTTTTTTTACTTTTGCTATTGTGTCATATCCTCCTAGGCACGTAGTACTCCAAAGGATCTGTGATCTTTTTGATTTTTGTGTATCGTAGTGCAATGGAGGAGCTTATAATTCATTCATACCTTCTCAACCTATGTGTTCTCCTCCATGTCCTTCCATAATTTTCCCTAACAGATCTACCCAATGCACTTGTTATCCTACATTTTGACTACTTGTATGGCCTACGACTTTTATCAATCATACATTTCCTTGAAAATATCTCATCTGTTTCTTCTTTAGCATTAGTCCCATATGCTGCGACAAACTTAGGACCACAATGCATTTCTCCATCACATATAATGGCTCTCAGTTCCTTTCAACCTCCCCAATATACTTTTCCTCCTCCTTGTGTAGTGGGGTAGAGGACAAAGGAGAGAGACCTTTAAGAATTAGGCAGTGTATGCTATCTTTTCAAATATTTCTCCATGAGGGATTTATTTAAAGACATGGACAAGAATCACAATTTGGAAAGGCACCAACATTGCTCAGCATTTTGTGTGAATCTGGTAGAACCTAGATCACAGGGGTTTAATAAAAGTGGTTTCAGATACAAGAACCTATCCACACAGATTCCCAAAAGACCCCATTGTCTTAAAAATCCAGTGTACTAGTTTGGTTTTTTCTCTCTACAATATATTAGTGAGGCAGAAGAGATGGAGAGCCTTTCTAATCAACTCAAAGAGGGTCTTTTTGATTAAGTAAGTTTTCCTTTCATTTCAACATAAATTCACAAGTGTTTTAACTTGATTTTTCCAATCTCCCTATTTCTACTGTATATTTTTCTGAACGTACTGCATTATAATATGAATACTCTACCAAAATTCTTAGTCATTTAGCATTTCCATGGCACCACTGTTTGGCAATGTGCTTACTATTCTTCTTTTTTTGGAAATATATTTCTCCTAATTCCTCCCTCAGATAAGTTATTTTAGTTGACCCCATTTGAAGGAGGGATAGTAGAGGAAACACAGAGAAAGGTCATATAAACAACTTCTCTTTCATTACGCTGCTTAGCCCATTGAACCACATTGTTCCTCATCTTAAAAACCCACTGGCAGCTCTGATTCTCCTTAAAGTGTCAGACAGAAATAGGTTAAATATAATTCTTGTTGCTAAGTGGCTTTAACTAGCAGAAATTGTGATGCTGGGTGTGTGAGACTTTCAAAAATGTTAGAAAAGTGAAAGCTTATGCCTTTGGGGAAAAAAAATAGTTACAGATAGGTAGGAAGAAATCCAACACAAAAGAGATAGAATGCGGCAGTTTAAATAGAAGCTTGCAATTTGCAGATCACCAAACAATAGTTTTGGTGGGTTTTTTTCTCCCAATTGGGTAGGTAGCCTTCATAGCATTGATTAGGGAAGTGATAATTCCTCTGGACTCCCTTCTTTGGATTATTTAATTCTAATTTAGTTTTGTTGGAACAGTAAAGATATATGTTTTTGCTTATTTTTGAGAAAGAACAAAATTTATCATAGGAATGCAGTCTGACTAGTGAGATATGCTGATATACAGGAATTATTTTTAAAACTCTCTAATCTAGACTTTAAACATTATTGTCCACAAGTCAACAATAACTAGGAAATAAATACCAATATTAATTGTTTCACTGTACTTTGGAATCCACATAACATTAATTGGTCCATAGAGTTCCCCTATGAGAAAATTAATTATTCCACTCGACAAATGAGGAAACATATATCATAAGAGGCGGCTAAGGTTAATTGTAGCAGAGAGAACATAATAATAGTTGCATGTTCCATATGCAAAGGAATTATTAATTTTTAATCCTTAGGGCTGGATTAGACAATCAACAAGGCAAGATGAGAGACGTTTCTGGGACAACCAGATGAATCAACAATAATCATGTTGGAAACAAAAACTAATGTTGGAAATAACCTTTAACACTGTCATGAAGATTGATTAAAGATATAATTGAATCTGCTCCCTCTCAATTTCCAAGACATTATGCTATTTCTCTGTGCCTATCATTTTACAAAAAAACAACACCTCACTGGATTGATATCTCTGTCAGTTAGACACTTAATTTTTTTTTTAAACCTTGCCAGTTATCCATGGACACCATTAGGACCAAAATAGGTTTCAAAAGTATTTTGATTGTATAATTGAAAACATTCTAGAAAGGTGACAGGGAACAAAAAGGTTTTCATTACTAATGCCTTTCCTCCTTTGTGAAATTCACCAGCTCTGCCTCACTTGAAAAAACAAAACAAAACAAAACAAACAAACAAACAAAAAAACTTAGCTCAACTCTTAAATGAACCTACAGATGATGACAGGAACCTAAAGCAAAGGTAGATAACCTCTCTCTCCCCTATTTGCTTTAACTTTATTGTACTTAGGCAAGTATCTTATGCATTTAGGTTTGCCCCACCCAAAGGAAGCCAGAAAAAAATTCCCCAACTGTGTCCTGGTGCCCTGCTGTAATCTATGTATCCTATTCTGAGGAGCTGCAGAGGTTTGGATGGCTTTAGCTGATTTATTCCTAAAGTTCTCTCACCTCGCCAGTCCATTTTGCTTATTTTATTTTGGTTTGTCTCTGTCCCAATAAGACACTAGTCCAAAAATTTGGATTTATTTGAAGGTGGGGAAAAAGGCTCTGAACAATTACACAAGTGATTAAGTATAACACCTTCAGAATTTGGCAAACGAGACTCAATTTCTCTTCAGTAGATATATTTCACCAGTATTTCAAGTATAAGCATGGGTATTCTAACCCATCTCTGCCTTTCCAGACTGTGTGATTCTTGTCCGAATCTTTGAATAAACTCCTTACAGAGAAATGTTTGAAGAGGTAGTAAAAACTGCATAATTTTTTAAGCCCTCTCTTCTTTGTGCTCCATACTACCACAGGAGGAAGAGGAGGAAGAAGAGAGTAAATTGGGGAGGTTGAAAGGAACCAAGAGCTATTACATGTTTTTGTCTGTTTGATGGATTGCAATGGTCAAAGAATTCATTATGTAATAGCTAAACTTTCAGTGATGAGCTTTTCTGTATTTCTGCTGTCCACACTGTATTTAAAGCCTTTCTAGGTGGACAGAACTTGCAAAAATAAGCACTCTACTCCAGTGAACTTTAAGGTTACCTCTATGCCATCAGCATTACCAAAGCAGGACTTTTGTGGAAGCCTCATCTCCCAAAGAACAAGACTGAAGCCAAATAACAATTCAATGTTAAAAGAATTTTCTGGCCATAGATAAAAAATTAACTGATCTTTTGTAGTGTTTCGAAGTAAATTTCTAAACCCCAAGTTTCTTCATATTCATGAACAACCTTTGCCCTTGTGATTATTCCTTCTCTCTCTCTTCTTCAATCTCTTGTTTTCTATTGTATTATTCCTGCAACTATACTTGAATCTATCTTCCCCTTCAAAAATGTTCTTTTTATCCTGGCATTCCCTGAAATTATCCCTTCTACTCCTAGATGGTCAGCTCACTCTGACCTCAGTTCCTTTACTCAGTCATTACATCATCACACAGCAATCTCTTATAGTCTGCCTTCAGACTCCACCACTCCACTGAATCTGCTCTCTCAAAAAGTCACCAAAAGACCTCTTAGTACTAACTTTGATGGCCTTTTGTCAGTTTTCTCCCTTCTTGACCTTTGTATGAGATAGGACAGCACTGACCACCCTCTATTCTCCTGAATACTTTCTCCCATCTTGTCTTCTATGCTAGTATTCTCACCAAGTTCCCCAATTTGTCACAGTATTCCTTGAATTACCTCTTAAATGGCTCATCCTTTCTCTGGTCCCCAAGTATGTTTTCCTTTCCCCCATCCGAGATGCTGTCCTCTTTTTATACTCTCTACCTTTGTGATCTCCTCTATTTACATGGGTTCAATTGTCGCCTGTATACAGATTCCCAAATCTATGAATACAGCCCTGTCTGGCAAACATCTGCCTTTAGATGTTATTCTGACACTTCAAATTTATCATGTTTCAAACTGAACTCTTCTTTCCCCAATAATATTTTTTCTCCTCTTTGAGGCAGCTGGTGACACAGTGGTTAGGGTGCTGGCCTAGGGTCAGAAAGACTTTAGTTCAAATCCAGCTTCAGATTCTGTGGGACCCTTGGTAAGTTACTTATACTCTCTGTGCCTCAGTCTTCTCAACTATAAAATGAGGATAATAATAGTACCTCACAGGGTAGTTGTGAGGATCAAATTAGGTATTTGTAAATGCCCTTAGCACAGTGCCTGGCACATAGCAGGCTCTACATAAATGCTTGTATTTTTCTCTTCCCTTTCTCTCTCTTCCCCTTCCATTTTCCATATTTCTGTTGAGGGCACCATCCAAGGTGCCATCTCAATCTTCTTTGATTCTTTCCTCTCAATCATTTCCTTCAACCCATCTAATCAGTTGCCAGATAACATCAATTTTATATTCACAACCTCTCTCCTTTCTCTACTCAATGCTTCACCAATTCTCTAATGCCTTATAGGATAAAACAGGGCTGTCCAACCTTAGGTTTTTATTGAAACAATAGACAATATGTTTTGATTTGCCATTTTAGTGAGAGCTCTGCAGTAGCTCGGCTTCATTTACTAAAGCATTTATGTAAATTTCTATGTTTATAGATGGGCTGCGTAAGTCATACTGTGGGGCATGTGGGCCAGTCGCATTTTGGACAGCCCTGGGATAAAATATAACCTCCTTGTGCTGACAGTTAAGGCATTCCATAATCTGTCTCCAAAATACCTTCTCAGTCTTCTTTCACATTACTCTGATTCACACACTCTCTAGTCCAAACCAAGTGGATGACTAGTTGTTCCCTGAACTTAACATTCCATCTCCCAGCTCTGGGCATTTGCCCACATCATCACCATGCCTGGAAAGCACTCCCTTTCCCATCTTTGCCTTTCAGAGTCCCTCTTTTCCTCCGAGATCAGCTGAGGTTTCACCTTTCTTAAAGACTTCCTGATTCTTGTTCCAAATGAAAGTATTTCTCCCTCAGATACTCTTTAAAAAATTTGTCTGGATTTTGCTTTTGCCCTCATCATACTCTACCTATTGTTATCTGTGTACAATCCATGTACTATCCACTCTCTCCTTCCTCCTTTAGCATGTAAGTTCTTTGAAAGAAAAAAGTTCTCCTGTCATTTTAAAATTTCTTCACTCCTAGTCCAGTATTTTGTTCATAGCAGACACTTAATAAATACTTACTCAAGATGATATTATTTTGAAGAATGCCATGAGGAAAAAAACCCTTTCGTTTCCAAATTACACTTTGGCATTCAGAAATAAAAGACAGGCTATCTGTATTTTTAACTCCTCTACATATAAATGCCTCAAAGGGATACCTTAGCAGAGGGCCAGGAGGCCTCAAGAGTCATCATAGGTTATCTACACGTTCAAATTTGGAAAGGCAAGTTAATGGATATGAGGATACCAAAGGTATAAAATTGACAACAGGATGCTGTGCGAGTGCCAGGACTCTTGGGTTAATAACTAGAATGAAAGATGCTCTGGGGGGTAACAGGTAAAGAAGTTACACATGCTGCCAGATGGTATCCATCTGGTCAAATGTGTATTATGTATACTTTGTATACCTCAAGATGAGATGCAAGATGTTGCATGTTATCTCTATGTTTGGTTCTCTGCATGTGCTTTCTTAATCAGAACTTCTTTTGAAGGTAGAAATCAGGAGTAAGAAACTGGAGAACAGCAGATGACAGCGGAGTAGAATGGTAAAGGAGACCCAGAACCATTCATGCCAAGGGAGCTGAGAGATGTGGAGGCAAGAAACAGCAAAAACTGCCAATTGACAAAGTTGGAGAAGTATTTCTCTCCTTTCTTATTTCAGAACAGAAATCACCTGAGGAGTAGAACCCTTCATCCCTGGCATAAGAGTCTATGGGCGAATGTAATACACAAATGTAATTAACTACTACTGTGCTAGAAAAATATAAATATGTGGGATAAAGAGAAAAGACTAAAATGAATTGATGCAAGGTAAAGTAAGCGGAGGTTAAATGTGCAACGACTATAACATCATGAATGGAAAGAACTACAACCACAAAGCAAAACATGATGTTGCAATATTATGAAAAATAACATTGATGCTGCCAAAAAGAGATATGAGAAGATATCTCCCTTCATGCCTTTGTAGAGGTGGTGGAGAGCCGGGAGGAGGAGGGCCCATGGCCATGGAACACTGCATATAATGTTCATTTTTAATTTATTAATCAATATTGCTGAAATTTTTCTCACCTTTCTCTTTTTAAAAAAAATGTTATAAGAGATGGCTCTCCAGAAAGAGAAGAGAGGGCTATGGAGTGGGGTGGGTAAAAACAAAATATCAACAAAATCCATCAAAAAAAGATATGAAGACTCATTGGGTGATAATATCCACTCACATATGGATACTAAGAAGGCTTTCCTTCCTAGGTTTTCTCTGCTATCTTCTTTGACAATCTGTTCCAACTGCACGTTTTGCTGTTTGATTTATGGTTCCTATCTGTTCTGTTGGTACAGATTGCACCGGATGAATATTTAGCCCCCACATTGGAATCACATTGATGTTCAAGTGTGGAGTTGTCTGTGAAACCATTACCTTTGGTGGTGGTCTGTGCAGTATACCTAAAGGCTGTATTAGTTCAAGTTGATCCTATCCTGATTAGCATTTCAGAGATCCACTGACACCTTTATGTAGGGTCAGGGGCCACTAGGAAGTTGTAAAATGTTTTAGTAACCTTGCAACGGACATTGGTTAGATTATTCCCTCCCACCCAATTCATTTTTCCTCTTACTGAATTCCAGGTGGTATTTTGGCAGTAATTTTTTTTTCCTTCAATATTGTCAATCTAGGCACCTCGATTTAAAGCAGCCATGTATAGCTGTGGTAAAGTGTCACTGTACACTTTTTGAATGTGACATTGTTGCATTGTCATTTTGTGACAGCAATAGGCATATGTGCATGCTTCTGACACTAGACTGATTCAGAACATCTAGCCTTGATGAATTAAAGAAAGATTGTACTGGTTCCCCACCTTTATTTAGAACTCTACGTCAGGCAAGTGCAAGTAACAGCATGCCGTGTACAGTGTGGCATTACCCTTCTGTTGTGCTTTTAATTCTGTGGGTTTTAACAATGGCTATAACTCCAAGAAAAAGTTCAATAGTTGTAGCTCTTAACAAGCATATTTCAGTGACTGTTAGAGATAATACAGTGGATATTGATGAGTGAAGTTAAGTGCTCAAAGGATTATTCAAAAGCCTACAATAAAACAAGATCAATTATATAGGATCTACACCAAAGGGAAGGGTAAAGTGTGGCCAAAACTGAAAAACAACACCAAGAACTATGCATGCTATTGCTGAAATATAGCCTAATTAATCATCAGAAAACAAGCAAAATCCTTCAAAGGAGCCTGGCAATGGAAGGGGCTGTCATTTATTCATTCCAGTGACATTCAGACAGCTTGGGGTTGTAACAACAGCGAGAAGACCTAAAGCTGCTAACTTGCCATGAAGAAAAATTGCTTTGCCTGAAAAGATAATACAAAGACTACAGTGCTGGAGACTGTAAAAGGTAATTTTTACTGATGACACTCACTTTTTCATTCACGTCGCTATTCAAACAATTGTTAAAGATGTTCAGATAAGCTTTAAAACCAGAGCATCTTCATCAGACTATAAAACACTGATTCAAATAATGTTCGGGGGGATTTTTTTTTCTTTACTTCAGGTGGGCCAGTCTTGTCCCCACTGAGGAAAAGATGAATTCAGATAAATATACTAATATATTGAGAAAACAGAATTAAAGAAATTCTCAGATTGAGATAGGATGCAGCAGCATAACTGTGTACCATTCCACATCCTGAATGGCTAAGAAATCTATCCAAAAGAGAGATAGAAATGGTAGAATAGCTTGGAAACTCATCTGATTTAACTATAGGTTATCACAAAACTATAGGTTATAATTGAAAAACTATAGGTAGGCTTAGAAAACTGGACTGGTTATCAAAAAATATGTTTAATAGCCACATCTGATGGTGATAAAAAATTATAGAAAGTGTCAAAATCTTGTGACCTCAATATCATATAATACAAAAAAGTGGTGACAGCAAACAAAGCACATATTACATATTAAAAGGTTTTTTTTTTTAAAAATGTAGTTCTAAAGTTTACTGCCAATAACCTTAATTATATTACTTTGTCTCAGTTAATTTGAGCACAGCTGTATTGGATCACTGATGATCAGTGGTGAACTTAATTAATAATGTTGTTTTGGGGGGCACCTACAAAATTGCCTTGAAGCTTAAACAAGCTCAGGAAGGCACTTGGGCAACATTGCTAGGAAGGGGCAGACCTCTTGTCATGACAACAAAGACCTTCTCTCTCTTTGTAGAAATAAATGATCACTTTCTTGGTCTTAACCATAAAAGATGATAGATATCCTATTTTTATTTATCTAAAATAAGTAGCAATAAGATATATTTTTTTTAATTTCGTGTAGTTCTAAATTCACTTATCGGGGAGTAGCAGTCCTTCAAAAGAAAAAAATAAGCCCTTGCCCTTATAACTGGCCACTGATTTGAAGGCAAGGGTTTTCAAGTCCCTTTTCCTCTCACAGAGAACAGTCATGAGTAGCTTGGAAGGTGGGGGGATGGCTTGGGAGGAAAAAAAGGGACATTGAATCAGCTTTAGTCTGGTTTTTCTATTTTCATATCAATGTATTTAAAACTAAACAAAAATTCAAAACAATGAGGACAAAAGCTTATAACCTGGAAACTTGCAGATTTCAAAGCACAACTGCATGACCCTCCACCTACATATTTCAAGTACCATGGCAACATGAAATTTTCTTAATAATTAGTCATTCATCCTGTGAATATTTTAAGCAGAGATTAGCATAGTGTTTTCCTGTGGTGAGCAACAATTTGGAAGACTTTCTTTAGATGGCTGATGGTTACACAAACAGCATGGTCTGATATGTATTTCTGAATCTGCTTTATGCCCAGAGAATTGGAAGGGAGGGGAGAAGAGTAGGAGTAAAGAATACACAGAAATATATTATTCCCACATCCATTTCCCTGAAGTTGGCCCCTAACAAAGCAGTGTACAAAAAAAAGCAAATATGTCTAACCTCCAGCTATGTTATACCAAGAATTTATAGCAATATATAAGTACTATATTGTGCTTATTAGCTTTCTGTGAACTGTGCAGATGTTTTATGGAAAAGGATGCACTTAGTTTTTCAATTTTTAATAAAAAAACTGAACCATTTGTTCTTAATCTCCTTTGGCTCAGTGTAGTCAGAATTAACAATTTTAAGTACCTTAATGAACAAAAAAGATTAATCTATTCCATGTGTCCTCATATGACTTAATAAAAGTATTCCCTCTTTCTAAAACTCAATGAATTATGGATTTTGAATAATTATGCTCTTTTGAAATGATTAAGCAAACTGCTTTTTAATAAGTTATCTACAATAAGAGAAATCTTGAATTGGTAGTACGGATGAGATAAAAAATTAACTTAATTCTAACTCCTTTTTTCTTAGTATTTTTAAAAAATTTTATCATTTTATTTAATATTTTAGTTTTCCAACATTGATTTCCACAAGATTTTGAGTTCCAAATTTTCTCCCCATTTCTACCCTCCCCCCCATTCCAAGATGGCATATATTCTGACTGCCTCTTTCCCCAGTCAGCCCTCCCTTCTATCACCCCACTCCCCCCCACCCCTTAGTACTTACTAAGGATAAAAGGTAGCTTCTTTTGTATTGCTTTCATATTAAGCCATTTGGCAAAGTGTCAGAAGTGATTTTCACTTCCAAATGGCTTCAAAATATGTTGGTAAATTAAAAAACACAAAACCCATCCATTCAGTATGGAGGTCAAAAAAATGACTTGCCTACTGGGAAATGAACGATAGGTCAAGGAGATGGTGTCTCAAAATGGGATTTGGATTTCCAGACTATAGCATGAAATAGAGAAATTATAGAATCATGGCTAGGCACAGAGTACCTCCAACAAGTGCTTTTAAGATGTATGGATATGGAGTCTTGCAACCTAAATTAAAAGGTATTTAAAGCGAGAAGGAAGGTGGGGGGTGGGGGGGGAAGAAAACTGACAATATAGATCCATCAAGTTAGAGAGGAGGTATTAGATAAGAAGATACCTGTAAATTCACAGGAGATAAAAATCTAAGGGAAAAATACAGTAATAAAACTCAAAGACTCCAATATCTGTACACGGATGCCCAAAGTAGTATCAACATTCAAGATGAACTAGAGATCCAAGACAAGGAGGCAATTTTGACCTCAAAGGTATCACTGAGACATGTGATGACACTCATGACTGGAATATGGCTATGTTACTCTACTTAAAGGAAATATGGCAGGTAAAGAGGAAGGAGAATGACATTTTATACCAGGAGTACTTAACTTGGGGTCCATGGACCTCCAACGGATCTTTGAATAGATTCTGGGGGGGTGTCTATAAACCTGGATAAGAAAAAAAATTACATATTTATTTCTTATTAACCCTGTAACTGAAATTTAGCAATTCCTTCAATTATTTAAAAAAAAAAAAACCACTATTCTGAGAAGCAGTCCATAGGCTTCACAAGACTACCAAAGGGGTCAACAACCCAAAAAAGAGGTGGGCAAGAACTCTTGTTCTATGTTAAGAAGACAGGCTTTTGTGAGAAAATCCAAGAACTAACCTTGTTACTAAAGGGTTACTAAACTAGGAAGTCAGGAGAATGCTGGAGGCATAGTTTATATAGATTCTAGAAAGCCATTTGTTATAAAGTTTTTCATGTAATTCTGTGGAAAAGTTGAAGAGATAACAGGGTGTGTGAGAGAAGGATGATGAAAAGCAATGAAAAGAGAAACAGAAGCAATATTGTTATAGGAGAATACTACAGACTGGGTAGACAGAGAGAGGAAACAAAGGAGAGCGAGGAAACTGATGATCTGAAGTCTGACACAGAGACGTACATCAAACAGGAGTGAAAGGAAACTTCAATGGGACCACATGCTGGTACTCTCCATCAACAGCAAAACGGAAAATAACTTTTTGACACTTCTTAAAAATAATTTCATTTTTCAAAGAGTGGATGATCCCCAAGTGAAATAATAAGTGAATTCTTATTCCAAATTTGAGTCTCACAAAGAGAGAGGAACTCTTTGCTTGGGTGGAAACAATGGATACATTTGGTGAGTGATCTCTCTGTTTTAGAGTATCTGATAAAGAAAAAGAGGAAAACTTAGCATGCCCTAGAGCTGGGGAGGACAGCTTTTAAAAAGGTTAGAGGAAGGATGGGTGGGATTCCAAGAATTACTATTCTACACAGGAAGTCAACACAGTTGGGATGGGAGGTTCTCAAGAAGGAAATTCTGAAGATATAAAGAGAAACAATTTTGATGAGGAAAAAGGAGAGTTGTCTGAAGAGACAGATGTGGATGAATAGAGAACTCACTAACAGATTTCTGAAAGAAATTTATAGAACATAAAACTGCAGCAAAGAACTACAGAATACTGTTGGGAGTGCTAAGACTCAGAATGAGATGACGTTGGTGAGTAAAGTTAAAAACAAAAAGAGTGCTTTAAAAAAAAAAAAGCTTTATTGTGGAAAAGTGTGAGATTATGAAGGGGATAGGACCATTGTTCAGGGCAGATGGACAGAAGGCAGAAATACCCGATTGTAATTTTGTTTGTTTTCTCTGCCATGGAGCATGAGAATGTGAGGAACAGAAGAAAACCAGTTACCTCCAAGATAAGGAAAGATTTAAGAAAGCATACTAAATTGCACCCTGGACTTGAACTGAGGAGTTCAAGTAACATACTGAAAGAACTTGGAGATATGCTTGCTGAGCCACTATCATTGTTACATGAAAGATGGTGGAAGACAGGAATGGTATCACTTGAATGGAGAAGGATATGTCCCAATTTTCTTGTTTTCCTTCTTTTCTCTTAAAATTTATTTTTACATGCCTTTATTTTTCCTGCTGAATAATAAAAAGGAAAAGAAACTATTCTCATAAACTTGCATAATCCTGCAATTAAAAAAAGGGAAGAGAATAGAATGTGCAAACTATAGGCTATTGAATTTGACAAAATTCGAGTACATATTATTGAAGAGGTAGTGAACATTCAGAAAAGGAAGTGTCAATGGCAAAGAGCCAGCAAGGCTTCCATAAACAGACTGACCTCGTTTCGAAAGGGTTACTAAACTGAGATGTCAGGAGAATGCTGGAGGCATGGCTTATGTAGATTTTAGAAAGGCATTTGTTATAAAATTTTTCATGCAATTTTGTAGAAGAGCTGAAGAGATACAGGGGTGTATAGTTATTGAGTCGTCTTCAAAACTCTGCTGGTCCTTGGCAAGCTCGTACGTGCTCTTATCACTTGTTTCAGCAAAGCTTGGCCAGAGACCCAATTAGGTATTTAAGGGTGAGACTCAAAGGTGACGTTCTTGGACTCTTGTCATAGCCTCCTAAGGGTATCCCTGACTCTACTCCCTTTTGGAATCCTGAATCTTGTAAGCCATGCAAGATTAGTCTTTCATTATTTTGTATGCCCATCACTTTTCCATGGCTCTCCATTGCCTACAAGATAAAGACCAAACTCTAACCTGGCTTTCAAAACATTATACAATATAGTTCTTGCTTCTCCAAACTTTTTCTTGTAGTACTAAGAGATACCTTTGGTTCCCTGCCACGCACATTTCCATCTCTCTCACGTCACCAATAAACATTTATTGAATCAATCAATCAAAATTTATTGATTGACAGAGGCAAGATTGAATAAGAACTTAAATGCTAAGGAAAGAGTTGTCAATTTTATCTTTTAGGCACTGGTGAGCCACTGAAGATTTTTGAACAAGATTATAAAATGTATAATGTTTTATCTATCTACATATACTATCTATAAACATTAACTTAGTTCTTGGTACTCTAAGAACTTATTATGTGTCAGGCGCTATGCTATACACTGGAAATACAAAGAAAGGCAAAAACATGCTCCTTGTTCTCAAGGAGGGTACATTTTAATGGGGGATACAACATGTAAATAACTGAACATATAGCAGCTAAAAATGGTGTAAATGGAAGGTAATCTCAAACATCTCAGAGGAAAGGTGTTGGGTAGGGTTGGGAGGTATGGCCTATAATAGAAGGTGGAATTTGAGCTGTTTTGAAGAAATACAGGAAAGGCAGGAGGGAAAAGCAAGGAGAAGGAATGTGGGATAGCTAGCAAGAGAAGAGTTGGGAGATAGCAAAAGTGTAAAGAGTAGCAAGTAGTGTAGCTAGATCACAGAGTACATGAAGGAGATAAAATGTAAGAAAACTGGAAAAGTAGGAAGGGGTCTGCTTGAAGAGTATTAAGTGCCAAACACAGAGGATTTTATATTTGATCATGGAAATAATAGGACGTCATTGGAGTTGACAGAGTAGGGGGTGATGTGGTCATATCCGAATTTTAGGAAGATCGACTTGGCCGCTGAGTGGATGATAGATTATAGCAAATGGTCCTGAGCCAGGAAACCAACCTCCTGCCAACCGGGCAAGAGGTGGTAAGAGCCTGTGCCAGGGTGGCAGCTGTGTGAGTACATATACAAGAAATATTGTGAAGGCAGAAGCAAGACTAGACATCTGATTGGCTAGGTGGAGTTAGTGTGAGTGAGAATTAAGCATGATACTGATGTTGTGATCCTCTGTGACTGGCAGGAGAGTGGTACACTTGACAGTAACAGGGAAGCTGGGAATTAGTAAGGGTTTGGGGGAATGATAATGAATTCTGTTTTAGACATGGTGAGTTTAAGATATGTATGGGGACATCTAGTTTGAGAAGTCCAAAAGGCAACTGGCATTGTAAGACCTCAGGACAGAGGTTAGGACTGGATGTGTGTGCCTGCATGTGTGCGTGTGTGTGTATAGAGAAAGAGACACAGACATACAGACAGATGGAGGAGAGATAGAGACAGACAGACATGGGGGGAGAGAGAGACAGAGAAACAAGCAGACACAGGGGAGAGGGAGAAAGAAATCTGAGGATCATCTGCATAGAGATAATCATTGAATCAATGGAAGCTGAAGAGATTACCAGGTAAACCAGTATAGGGTAGTGGGAGATGAGAGCAGGGAGATGAGCCTAGAACAACCTTGGGGTACACCATTGGTTAATGTACATGACCTGGAGAAAGATGCAGCAAAGGAAACTGAAAACAGGCTATCAGACAAGCAGGAAGGAAATCAGGAGAGAAGAGTGTTGTGAAATTCTAAAGAGGTGAGAGTATCCAGGATAAGAGGGTGATGGACAGTGTCAAAGGCTATACAGAAAGGTCAAGAAAGACGAGGATCTAGAAGAGGTCATGAGATTTGGTAACTTTGGAGCAAGCAGTTACAGTTGACTTGATGACGTCAAAAGCTGAACTGCAGTAGGAAATGGAGGCATCTAATGTAGACCAGTTTCTCAAGTAGTTTAATTATGGAAAGGAAGCGAGATATATAGGACAATAGCTAACATGGATAGGAAAATAAGTCAGAATTTTTTTAGGGATGAAGGAAACATGACTATGTTTGTAAGCTACATGGAGGGGACTGCTAGATATAGATTGAAGATTAGGGAAAAAGTGGGGGTGATGGCAGGGAAAATTTGCTGGAGAAGACAAGATAAGATTGGATCAAAGTGCATGTCTGACTATAAACATTTGATTCAGTATAGCAAAATAATAATTATAGACAGCAATTACGTAGCACTTTAAGGTTTTCAAAATGCTTTACATGTTCTCTCATTGGTTAGCTCTGTAAGGAGATTATTTCCATTTTACAGATGAAGAAACTGAGGCATAAAGACTTGTCCAAACTCATAGCTAGTAATCTGAGGCAGGATCTGAATTCAGATCTTCAAATCTAGCATTCAATCTGGCAGCCAAGCAACATACTAGAAATACAGAGCACTGTGCCAGGAGTCAGAAAGACTTGAGTCCAAATCCGGCCTCAGTCCTTTTTGGTGTATGACCTTGAGCAAGTCACTTAACCTATCTGCCTCAGTTTCCTTAACTGTAAAAAATGAGGACAATGATAGCCCCTACCTCCCAAGGTTGCTGTGAGGACAAAATGAAATAATACTTGTAAAGTATTTAACACAGTGCCTGGTATATAGTAGGTACTTAATAAATGCTTCCTTACCTACTGTGCAACCTAACTTCCTTAAATGCTACCATAAAGACTCTCCACCAATGGGGTGCTTTTTATGCATATGACTGACAATATAAAATATAATAGCAGAAGTAATTTTATTTGATGGTCCTCTGATGACCACTATCAAGTAAGGCATAAAGCAGGGAGATGTATAATCTTCAAAGATATTTTTCAATGCATTGGAGAGGTACCACAGCAGAGTTCAAATTAACGAAGAATTTTCTAGAAATAATGAGATCCTCCAGATGCTCCTATTTGCAGATGACATTGTTCTTATTACATCCAACCTTGAAATATTGAAGATTCTTTTAAACAAGATCCACAATCACTCAGAGGTTAGCCTCATTATACACACTAAAAACAAACTTGTGCAGACCAGTATATATCCAGGGAAGGACAATCCAGGCAGCTCATCTATCAGTATTTACCCATATCTTAGACAAGAATCACAAATAGAAGAGACATTGTGTCCAGAATTGTCCAGGAGGAGGAGAATGGGCTGGACCAACTTTAATACCAGCATTCTTCTGGTGATGCAATTATAGCCGCTGGTGGTAAAATAAATACCACAATCTCTTTAGATTTTAATTTGAGGATTATTCAAAGGTCACTAGAGAGGTTCATGGGGGACTGAAACACACTGCAAACAAGGTAAACATGCTGATGAAATAGCATAAAGACTGTCATTAGGAAAAAATGACTAGAAAAAAAAAGATGCGCTATTAACATCGTATTCCATTGGTATTCACACAGTCCATCAGCAAGCACCTGCCAGGGCCTGGGGATACAATACAAAGAATGAAATGATCCCTACTAGCCAGGCACTTACCACAGTGTCAAAAGAAGGCCAGGTGAGCTCCCAGGATGTTGGGCCACCCCCTCGCGATAAATCCAAAGGGGAAGACACAGACAAGAGTCGCCAAGTCAAGGCAGGCATGGGGAGGAGGGGGTTACGGTCTCCATTGCTGGAGAGATCATAGATTCACTGGAGTCCTGTTAGTGTTTGCTATTTTCTCCAGGATGGGATTGTAAGCATTCTAAAGGAAACCTGATACATTTTTTGGTATGTCAATGAAAGCACACATAGGTGCTCAATTAGTCCTTGCTGCTTAGTAACAGCAGAAATAACCCACATGCAATGCTTCAAGTATTGCAAAACATTTTGCATGCATTCTTTAATTTAAATCTCACAGCGCCTTTTGTGAAAAGAGTATGAGTTAAGTGACTTGCCCAGGGTCACACAGCCAGGAAGTTTTGGAGGCAGAATACAAAACTGGCTCTTCCTGACACCAAGTCAAGGAGGGCTCTATTCCTCATGGAATACATATGTACATACATTATGTAATGTACATATATTAATGTGTATTGCTGTGCTGTGGAGCTGATGATGACACTGCCTCTATCCTTATTTTTCTGGAAAATACAGAAGACTCTGGAAGAACCAAGAGACAAAAAATGAACCTGGAAATTAAATAGAAGGCTAAGAACTACAAAACTTAAAAACAGATCCCTAAGATGTCTGAAGGTGTAGATATTTAGACACAGCATTTTAGAACTCGAAACACCCTTCTAGATCATCTGGTTCGACCCCCTCATTTAGTCCAGTCAGCGAGGCCCTGAGATGAAATCACTTGCTCCAGCCCACACTAGGAGGCAGGGTCAGAGATGGGCCTCAGGTCTCACCTTCAGTTCACTATCTCCTGCGGCTGTTTCATCACCATACTTAATCGCCAAGCTGTATTAAAACCTTGGGGAGGCCATGTGAGTCACAAGCACAGTGTGTAGCTATATTTCTGGGAGTGGGAAGGCCACAACATCGATGATCAAACAGGGGACACAGAACGTAAAGGGCAGGCCCTACAAGGGCCAGGACTCAGCCACCCAGTCCTGTGACTCAACTGTGAATCATGTCCTGAGGGAGGGGGAAAGAGATCTGCAAAGGGCAAGAAGCTTGAAGGGGCTTTTATGCTCTGGGCTTTTTTTCTCCCTCAGGAAGATTAAAAAAAAGGCCAACTACCAAATAAATGTACAGCCTCCAAAACTTAACATATACAGCAAAACAAACAGCACATTTGAGGAATTTTTGTTGCTGTCATTTTTAACTGGCCTTAGTGCAAAAGAGAGAGACTCAATGGATACTTAATATCAAAGGATTTTAAATGTAGAAGTAACCTTAGGGATATGTTCCAATGTATTTGTTTGACGAGGGAAGGGCAAAGAAAGGGAATATGCATTTAAGTGCCTATTACATGCCAGGCACTGTGGTAAGAGCTTTACAAATATCATTTTATGCAACAACTGTGCATTGCAGATATTGTTATTTATCTCCATTTTTATAGCTGAAGAAAACTGAGGAGAACAGAGGTTAAGTGACTTGTCCAGGGTCACACATTGAACTCAGATCTTCCTGATTCCAGGCAGGAGACAAATGAGGAAACTGAGGCTTAAAAAAGAGAAATGGCTTTTATGTCACAATTATGTTATTCTGAATAAGGGAAATCTTTACACTGGAGTTGGCCTAGCACCTGTACTCACTGATGATAGTGTGGTATGAGAACAGACAGCATAGGACAGTGGAAAAAAAAAACATTCAATGGATTTGGAGTCACAAGACCTGGGTTCAGTTCTTGCCTCTGGCGAAATAATACGACAACAAATCTTTCCTTTGCCACTTCTTATCTGTGTGACCTTAGACAAGCCAATTATAATAAAGTACTGGAATCTAAGTATACATCAAAGGACCAAGCTGAATCTATTGATGTAATACATGAGGCAAAGAAAACAGAAATAGTAGGATGAAAATTTTAATTTCAAAGTAAAATTATAATACCTGTTGTGTAATTATTTGTGTTTAAAAGTGCATTTACACAAATAAATTATAAATTTGTGTCAACCAATTTGTCTGGTCCTTCTTAACTTTTCTGGGCCCTAGTTGACATCATGGTTCAGTCATTTTTCAGTCATGTTTGACTCTTTGTGGCCCCATTTGGGGTTTTCTTGGCAGATACTGGAGGGGTTTGCCATTTCCTTCTCCAGATCATTTGACAGATGAGGAAACTGAGGCAAACAGGGTTAAGTGACTTGCCCAGGGTCACAGAGGCAGTAAGTGTCTGAGGTAAGATTTGACCTTAGGAAGATGAGTCTTCCTGATTTCAGGCCCAGCGCTCTATCCACTGTGCCACCCAGCTGCCTCTGGGCTCCAGTCACCTTTTCTATAAAAGGAGGAAGATGGATGTGAGGAAGGATCTAAGGTCCCTTCTAGATCTAAATCCATGGTTATTCTTGCTATTTCTTAGTGAGAAACAGAAAAATCAGGAATATGGAGTCCAAAGTTCATCCATCAGAAAAGCATTCTAAGTCTCTGCATGCCCAGTAGAGTCAATCCTACCTAGACAGACACCATGGAAGCTTCCATGATCCAAAGCCCCACAGACTGAGCTCATCTACAGCTGTACTCTCAATCTGGACTCAACACCTTGTCTGGGCGGAAATCTGCCGGCACTCTCAATGGTCAGGGCTCAAACTTCACAGTATTAACATGGTAAGATGAGGGTCCCCAGGGCAACAGAAGCAAATTACACGATGAGTAACCAGACCCCCATTCTACTGACATCTGGAGAAAAGAGTCAGATGGAGTGGAAAGAGTGATTACAGGTACTACTGTTACAAAATCAGACATCTTCTCTGTGTTCTTTTCCCACTGGTTTTCAGTATGTATTGAGGGAGAATCAGACCCAAATAAAGCCCAAGTGGCTTAGGAAGGGTGTAGCTGCTTTATCTGGGGTCTCCAGGAAAGGTCTTTGAAGTGGGTACCTCTGTGTCTGTTCCTGGGAGGCCACGGGGGAGGAGGCGGCGTCTGTATGCTGTGGCCTTCTATAAAATGAGGGCATTGGACTGGCTGGCCTTTGAAACCCTTTCCATTTCTAAACCTATAATTCTTCAGTGTACTCACATATATCTTACACTGCATTTCTAATGTGATATTTCCTACAAAATAGAACACAAGTCCCTTGAAGACCAAGATCATTTTGGTTTTGCCTCTGAATCCCCATCATGGAGCAAAACACCTGGCATACAGTAGGTACTTACTAAATGCTTGCTGAATGAATCATTCGTTCTGACATCTTGCTTAATCCCAGTAAGGGGCAAGTTAGAGTGGCCCAGATGGAACACATAGACACCACATGAAAATCCAACACTGGGGCATGCCCTTGCCTTAAATCTGTTCCCATGCTCAATCTATTTGTTTGCAAGGAATGTACAAGGTGAGATATTTGATATTGCATCCAGTGTGTCCACATCCAGGGGCAATGTGGTACAAAAGGAGACCCCTGGGCAAGGAATTGAGAGAGGAAGAAAGGAAACAAGCATTTTAAAGTCCCTACTATGTGTTAAGGCAAGCACTTTACAAATATTACCTCATTTGATGCTAACAACAATCTTGGGAGGCAGGTACCCTTATTATCTCCATCACAGAGCTGAGGAAATGAAGCAGACAGAGGCCCAGGGCCACAAAGCTAGCACGTATTGGAGGCGACCTTTGAACTCAGGTCTTCCTGATCCCAGGCCCAGGGCTCTATCCACTGTACCAACTTAGCTGCCTCCAGAGTATGTGGGTTCCAGTACAACTCTGGGAAAATCCTTTAACCTTTCTGCACATCTGCGTTGATTGTAGGAGTCTAAGCAGCTACAGCGAGTTACCTCAGCTGATGAAAGTATAAGCGCTAATAAGCCTTCAAGTCTGTTTCTGGTTGACAGGCCAGACTAATAATTCCAGGAAAAGCTGTTCTTTCACCACAAACTAGCCCCAGGTTAGTTATCTTGAAAATGTGCGTCATTGGTCACGAAGAGAACTGCACAAATCCATCACCATTTTCTGGGAAAATAGCTCCAAAAAGTCACCTTTCCTACTGGTAGTGAGTCAGTAGCATCATGTCTGTGTAAAAATACCTAACACTCACATAGCGCTTTAAGGAAAATGAAGAAAGATTCAGTAAGTGCACATACCAAGTACAAGTAGCCGGCACGAATATTACCTCATTTTAACCTCACAACAACCCTGGGACATAGGTGCTCTTATTTACCCGCATTTTACAGATGAGGAAACTAAGGCAAGGCTGAGGTTAAGAGATTTGCCCAGTGATTTGTTAGAAGCTGGATTTGAACTCAGGTCTTCCTGATTTGAGAGCCTATGCTTTTAAACACTGCACCACCTAGCTGCTCCTAAGCGTTGCAGTTGGTTTAGTACATGCTATCTCTCCATCCTCACCATAAATCTGTGAGGTAGGTACTATTATTATCATCATTCCCATTTTACTGAAAAGGAGACTGAGGCTGAGAGAGGTTAAGTATCTTGCCTAGGGGAACACGTTACTTAGTGAGATGGGTTTCGCGTTCCAGTCTTCCTGACTATTCTGTGCATGTTGTTGTTAATGTTGTTTCAGTCACATCTGACTGTTCCTGACCCCACTTGGGGTTTTCTTGGCAGAGATACTGGAGTGATTTGCCATTTCCTTCTCCAGTTCATTTGGCAGATGAAGAAACTGAGGCAAACAGTGACTTAAGTGACTTGCCCAGGGTCACACAGCTAGCAGGTATCTGAAGCCAGAGTTGAACTCAGGAACATGAGTCTTCCTGACTCCAGGCCTGGTGCTCTATCCAACCTGCCACCTAGATGCACTATTTTGTGCTTATCCTGGGCCTGAAAAGGAATTCTTCCACAAAGCAGCCATAGGTCCCATTGATGGGGGAATAATGAAGCCCCATTATGATGTGTGCATATAAACAAAAGAGTCGTAGATATTACAGTCTTTGTCTGTTTATACAAGAGAGCCTTTTGATAAATTCTCATTTAGAGTTTCTAACCACAAACACACACATATGAGCTCAGAGGCCAGAGTCAGGGGTGTGCTGGAGCTCATGCGGGCTCATGAGAGCAGACTGTCGCATGTTCAGTGTGAGCATTTACATATCTTGGAAATCAACAAATGCTACAAATTAGGGCTTATTATTAGGACTGTCGATTGTCTAGACTTAAAGTGAGGGAGAGGCAGCTAGGTGGTGCAGTGGATAGAGCACTGGCCCTGTGGGGTCAAGAGAAACTGAGTTCAAATCTGACCTCAGATGCTTACTAGCTGTGTGACCCTAGGCAAGTCACTTAACCTTAACTGCCTGAAAAAGTGATGGAGTTTCATGTCAATAATGCAGGTTAAACACAAAAGCATGCCCTGCCTTCATTTTCCCTTGGTAAACCATCAGCACACACACGCCCTGCATCTAGCCCAACCTGTGTCGGAACGAGAAATCTTCTAAGTTCTGACGAGTATTCATGCAGCCTCCATTTGAAGTCCTCCAATGATGAGGACCTAAATTCACTTTGAGGAAGCCCCCATTCTACTTCTTGATAACTCTTGTTAGGAAGTTTTCCCCTGTGTTAAGTCAAGATTTATTTGACAGAATTAACATGGTATAGAAGACTGAGAGCTGGTCCTGTAGGAAGACCTAGGTTCAAGTCTTAACTTAATTTAACACATACTAGCTATGTGACCTTGGGCATGTTGCTTAATACTAACACCATTTGTAAAGGTTGTTAAGGTTTGTGAAACATTTTACAAATATTATCTCATGTTGTCCTCATAAGAACCCTGGAAGATAGGTGCTATTATTATGTTCATTTTACAGAAGAGGAATTTGAAACAGGTGACAAAACCAGTGTTTGAGGCTTGAGACATGAACTCACGTCTTCTTGATTCTAGGTCCAAAGCTCTATCCACTGTGCCACTTAGCTGCCTCTCAGTGCTCCAGGTAACTAAGAGGATGTGCCAATCTGTACTGGTACAGGGAGTTTCCTCATTGGGCATTCCCTATACCAGTGAAATCCTATGTTCAGTTCCCTCACCACACCCTCCCCCTCCCCCCGAAAGAGCTTAACCATCTGCTAAAGTCAATTCAATTTATAATTTCTGCAAAACCAAAAAAAAAAAAAGACTACCTATTAAGCAATTTGAAGTAGAGTCTTGGAAATAAGGCAGTCATCCAAGAAACTGGGAAATTTCCTTCTCTTTTTCTATCTTATAGTTCTGTTTTCTCACCTCCAGATCTTCTGGTCTCAGTCAATTAGCAAGCATTTATTTATTAGAACATCAGTGTAGCAGGATGCTAAGAACACAAATCTTTGAGCAGGAAGGGTCCTGGGTCCGATGTAACTAACTGTGTAACCTTGGGCTAGCAAACATCTCTGAGTAATACATACCTTCACTGTTTACTCCATAGGGTTTTGGGAAGGAAAGCACTTTGTAAACCTTAAAGTCCTACATAAATCTGAGTTTCTATTAGTACTGAAGTGTAATTCCTATGAAACCTTTTTGCCAGGCACTGTATATAGTCTATTATTATTTAATCCATCTGCCTTCAAGCTGATACTTGAGTCCAGAGACTAACACCTAAGAGACAAAGGACAACACAAAACAGAAGGAAAGTGTTAAGGGCTTTTAGAGAAAGCAGAAGTCAGCCTGAGCTGAGCAGTCCAGAAAGGCTTTATAGAAGAGACAGACTTCCGACTTTTGCCAAGAAGTAGATTTTTTTTAATTCCATAATTTATTCTAACACCACTTCATTTTTTATTGTTCATCCTCCCCTATTGCCTTCAACAAGTCTATGAGGTTTTTTGGGGAGGGGGGAGGGAAGAAATAATTGTTTTATTTTTAAATTTTTCTGCTAAATGCACAGCATTTACGTTCAGCAAATGAGTACCCAAATGATCTCCTTTTTAAAAAGGTAGTAAAGTGTCTTCCTTCACAGCAGTGCCTACTAGGTAGCCACAGAGCTGCTCTGTGGCCAAACTAGACAGTCTAGGAAACCTCTGGTCTATGTTGGCCAACAGCTGTTTGCTGATTCAGAACTAGCACCCTATAGAGGATTTTTTTTAAACCTTCACCATCACCATCACCAGTATTAATACTATTATTACAGCCAAGGTTCATACATTCCAATTGCCCATCCCAGAGAGGAGTAATCTCTTCTAATCTAATCTATTAGGGCACCTAGAGAGCACAGTGGATAGAGTTCCAGGCCTAGAGGCAGAAAGTCTGATCTTCCTGAATTCAAATTTGGCCTAAGACACCTAATAGTTGTGTGACCCTGGGCAAGTCACTTAACCTTGTTTGCCTCAGTTTCTTCATCTGTAAAATGAGCTGGAGAAGGAAATGGCAAACCATTCCAGTATCTTTGCCAAGAATGGGGTCACAAAGAGTCAGAAAAGACTGAAAAACAACTGAACAGCCTAATTTATTTTTCCTGAAAGCCTTATAATAACCATGTGGAGGTAGGAGAACTAGGAAGAAGGCAGGTAGATTAGGCTTCTTCCCTGGCTTCATTGCTGCTCTGCTCATATACTAACTCATCTTTGTGAGGTGTTGGACTAGGGATAGGGCTGTATTGGTAAATGTTTATCAGTCTGTTCTCCCCTCCCAAAATTTATACACATGCACACACACACAATACACTTTTAAGATTATTCTGTATTAACATTTTCCTTATTACATTCTAGACAATTAAAAAAAATCAATAAATCAAGCCCTGATTTTCAGGATCTGCTGATTTGAGGTATAAATGCTCACACAGGTCCAACATACCAGGGAAACATGAAAATAATAGCTACTGTAAATCAGCCCTACTTTTTGGCTATAAATCAAACATGAGAAATGACAAAATGAGTAGGAGAACATCCAAGAGTTGATGCTTTAGATTATCCATATAATGAAAGAAATAACAAAACATAACTGCTGAGCCACAGTCAGTGATCTCTGAAAGATCACCAAAAATGAGAGTTGGTCCATCAGTCAACAAGTATTTATTACATGCATACTATGTGATAAGTACATATTAAGCACAAGAGATATAATGAAAGGCAAAAACATAGTTTCTGCCCTTAAGTACCTCACATTTTACTAAGAGAGACACTGTCCAAAGAACTATCTACATATGATATCTAATCTTAAAGGGAAATTGCTAACAGAAGAAGGGACTAGCAAAGGCCTTCTGTAGAAGGTGGAATTTTAGCTGAATCTTGAAGGAAGCTGGGAAAAGCCAGTTGGTAGAAGTAAAGAAGGAGAGTATTTCAGGCATGGTGGACAGCTGATAAAGAGGCATTGAGTTTGAAGATTGAGTATTTGTGCAAGGAATACTTCTCTTTCTCTCTAAGTATATATATATATATATATATGTGTGTGTGTGTGTGTGTGTGTGTGTGTGTGTATATATGTATGTATATGTACATATATGTGGAGAGAGGGAGAAATAGAAAGAGAGAAGTGTTCCTTGCAGAGACAAAGAGAAAGAGAGGGAGGGAGGGAGGGAGGGAGGGAGAGAGAGAGAGAGAGAGAGAGAGAAAAGAAAGGAGGGAGAGAGAGGGAGGGAATGTTTGGGAGACAGCACAGGAGTTGAAAAGAGCAAATCTTGTCCTGATTTTTTAAAAAAGTAACAGAATGGAACATACCTACTACAGACCAATGAGACTGACTTTCATTTCTAAATATATTAACATTGCTATAATAAATTAATAAAAAGAATTAGTGAAGAGCTAAGAAAAAGGAGCTGTGATCACAAAAAGCCAACATGGCTCCATTAAGAACAAGGCATGCCAGACTAACTTTATTTCTTTTTCTTACACTTATAAAAGAGGTAGATCAGAGGAATGCTATACTCACAGTTTACCTAGATTTTAGCAAAGCATTTTATAATGTATCTCATGCTATTCTGGAAATGATGGAGAAAATGTGGGTTGGAAGATAGAATTACTTGATGAATTTGGAACTGATAGACCAGCCACACTCAAGGAGTATCATTAGTGATAAAATACCAGCTTGGAAGGCTGTCTCCAGTGGAATGTCCCATGGATCTGTGCATGGCTCTATTCCATTTCACATTTTTATTAATGACTCAGATAAAAGCATGGATGAATTATGGCTTCCTTATTAAATTTGCAGATGACACAAAGCTGGAAGGGATGGAGGGCTAATGATCTGGATAACAGAATCAGAATCCAAAAAGGTCTCAACAAGCTAAAACTTTGGGCTGAATCTGATAAGATGAAATTTCAGATAGTGGGATCACAGTTTTAGAGCGAAAAGGAACTGAGAGCCTTAAAATCGGATTCAGAAAATCAGCTTCATAAGTGTGGGACCTAGCATGATATGGCTGTCAAAAAAGCTAATGTGATCTTGGGCTGTACTGAGAGAGGCATTCTCTCAAGGAAGGAAGAAAGGAAGAAGGAGGTGAGAGTCTGACTGTACTCTCTATGGTAAGACCACTTTTCAAATAGCACATCTGGTTCTTTGCACCATAGTTTATGAAAGACAATAATAACCGGAAGAACATTTCAGAGAAGGGCGACCAGAATGGCAAAAGTCTGAAGCCCACTGATTTAACAAACTTGAGGTGTTTTGACTGGAGAAGACCTGGGGGACTTGACAGCTGTCTCCAAGTACTTGCAGAAAACTCTCGTGGAATACATATTAGACTTCTTCTGTCTGGCCCCATGGCGAAGGACTAAGAGCATTTGTGGAAACTACAAAGAGGTAAATTTTGGATTTGTTAGGAAAATCTTGCTAACAGAGCTATCTCAGAGCAGAATGGATTGCCTCAGGAGGATGTAGGTTTGCCCTGACTGATCTTCAAGGCCATGTGGCATTCTCATTCTGACATGGGTTGGACTAAATGGTCACTAAGTACTCATCTAATTCTGAAATTTGTGTGATCGTGAAACTAGTGATATTAATTTAAAAGCATATTTTTAGGAAATTATAAAAATAAATGTTAATTAAAAATCTTCAGCCAAAGTGCTATCAATTTCACTTCAGTTCTTTTAACTTTTAAGTGCTCATTTGGTTAGGTTCATTATTTTAAACTTAATAAAACGTGGTATGTTTTTTTAAGCTTAAATATTTTTAAAGCGTAAAATCAAATTCCTCAGTGCATCTGTACAGGCCCCACCTATCCATCTGCAAGTGAACTGGCTCATTTACAAAGGGGTCAGTTCATGCATATGAGCCTTAACATTCAGCCCAGATCAGAATGGTATAGTGCAAAGAGTTTTAGACTCAGGAAACCCTGAGTTTAGGTCCCAATTATGACTCATGTTAGCTGTATGAGCATGCACAAGTCACAATATCTCAGTGTCCCAGACAACTAATGCTAAGCATATGAACTACTGATCTACATTAGTGGAGAGGGTTTTCACACTGGGAGTTCCCTATGCTGTTGAAATCCACACACTAATATTATATTTTGATAGGCCCACTGATTTCATCGTTGCAATTTTATTTAGCCATAGGAAAGAAAATTCATATACATATACACATACCTATATATGCACCCATTTGCACATATATTATAGAAAGGCAATCTTGGATTGTAGAGAACCAGCCATGGAATCATAAAAATCTGGGTCTGCTTCTGTCACATGCTAGGCATGTGACCATGGGTAAGTTACCGACCTCTCAATGCTTCAAGCAACAATCTTAAGACTCTAAGTTAGAGGTTTGTTGCTCTCCATTGGTGGAGAGAGGTTCTATACTAGAAACTCTCCCATAATTATGGAATCACAAGTCCAGTCCTCTTTAAAGTGAGCCCTTTCCTTTATCTACAAATCTATCACTTTTAGTATGGAATGAGTCTTTATGTTATTCTTTTCAGACTTGGGAAATTTCACGAGTCTTTTAGCATTTTATGCTTCAGCTGGGAGTGGGGGAGCAAAGAAGCACTAGTCTTTCCATATTTTCTTTCACGTCTGCTAGTCATCACAACACTAACGTCACCGTCGGTATAATTCTGCTGAAAGGTTATGAAGTGTGAAAAGATAAAACTATATTAAAACATAAATTCAACTAAGTTAATGTTAAGGTTCATTGGCGAACATATAAAATGAAATGTTGTTTCCTTCAGGGCCATTAAAACCCAAAACTTTTACTACCTCAATAAACTGAAGGGGAGAGATGTCAGATACTGTGGTCATATCTATGGAATGCCAAACAAATGGATGCCCACGGTTGTAATTTAATGACCCAATGCATCCCACTGTTTGATTTCAGTCTCTGGACAGAATGGTACCAGCTAATGAAGTGATCTTCCTCTTTTTCCTTACCCTGCTTCCTACCCAAAACCGACAACCTGACCATTTATTTGCTAATAGCCTGGCATCCTGTACATGTCCATACTGGTTGTCCCCACTCATGACATTTTCCCTTGGAACTGGATAACTTCCTTTGTGTTTCAGAATTGTTCTGGGTCCAATTGTTTCTGAAGCATGCCCTCAGATCTGTTCTGAGTCTATGCTTCCACAGAAGCTTAATGCTTTCTCAGTGACTCCCCCTGTGTGGGCAAGGCTGGAATTACCCAAGTAATTACTGGCTAAAGGTCATGTTCATTATAGATCTGTGTCAGCAAGTCCAAACACAATACTTGGGAAGTAGTAGGAGCTTAATAAATGCTTGCTGACTTACTGGAACTATCAGTGCAGAACTAACCTTTAGGGAAGAAAGCTAGGTTTTTATAAAATGTAGTCCATATTATCTGTTAAGTAGAGAATGTAGGCTGCTTATTAAAAACATTATTAGGGATCAGTGATAAATACTAGGTTGCCTTAATACAAAGAGAAATAGTTTTCTTTAAAAAATAAAAAGAGGGGTTTTCTGAAACAGTGCTTAAGACGGCCATAATTCTTTTCTCTTCTCTGTATAATTCCAAAGAATTTCAGAGTTGGGAGGAACCTTGGAACGAGCTAGTGTAAACCTCCTACTTGGCGTATATAAATGCTTCTAAAATTTAACATTTATCATTGTCCCTAATGCCAACATATTCCAGAGTAAAAGGCAGCATTTAATAAATACGTGCATTCAATTTAACTCTAAGTAGTCTAAAGTATTAAACATTACGATAGCTTAAAGAGAGATGAAGTCTGAGGAAGGTAAAGTATAGTAGGACCATTTTTTAAAAATTAGGTAAAAAACAAAAGTAACCATCTCTTTAGTGATCTATTTTAGGAATTTCCTAGAAATCAGAATCAAGGTCTCTGAACTTTTGTTTTCAGGCTCTTTTCTCTAAACTTGTTTGAAATTTGGGAGAACACTTGCCTTTCTCCTTGTAGTATTTCCCTTTTTCTGTGGGTAGTATCTCCCTTTCTGTGAAAGACCTTTTGCAGGTCTTTCAGAGCTAGACATGGTGATTAGAGTTCACCAAGGACAATTAAGCACTCCCTTACTATCTCCTTTACTTAATTTGGGAATCAACCTTGTTGGCCTGTTTTCCAGTGTAAAGTTTATGTCTCTGTCAGAGAAAACAAGTACAATTAGCTCTGCCTCCCCCATTATCGTCACCCTCTCCACCTCAAGCAAACAAACACCCTAGTCCTTCTTTAATCCTCTGTTTCCTCCCAAGTTGGCTTTTAAAAAACCTCTTTAATATTTTCTCCATCTTCCCTTGCTAGCTTCAGCTCCTTCTTAGCTTTGGCACTTCTGATACTATTTTTATCGACTGTTGCCATGCTCATTTTCATCCTCTGTTAAATGGCCTTACTTTTATCTTCTGTACACTTTTGAAAAAAAAACCCTCCATCTACAATTGGTCTCTTCAAATAAATCTCATTTTTTATCCTCAATGGAATTATTTCCCTTTGTGTCATGGGAATTACATTCTTGAGCCTATCCCATCCCTACTGTGCTTACTTTCTTTGGAGAAATTTAGTCCATGAGATCTTCCTTCTCCTTCCTTTGAAACCCTGAAATCTGATTTCCCCCACTTCATAGGGTGAATGTTGAATTCTGCCCAGATGTCCTCTCTTCTTCTACAGATTCTAGGAGGGCATATTCACTTCCCATGGGCTTCTCACTGTTTCTCCTCGAAACACTATTTCCTCCTTATTAGTGAGAATCAGATCCAGAATACAGTTCCTATTATCTGATCACAGAATCATTTCTTTTCTAAGATCCATGATCCTATGACCTTACTATTGATTGAACATGTTCTTGTACACAGATATGAAATTGAAAAATAAAAACTTTCAATTCCATGGAACAAGATGCCTCTCCCAGGATAAGCTCATCACTTCTGATCTCACCACCACCTCTCTCAGCTTCCTCTCCCCTCTGATTAGAGAGCAGGAACGTAGAGTTCCAAAGTTCTCCCAATGTCTTTCTTTATAAGGGGCAAAAAGTGGGCTTCTAGGTCATTCCACTTTGTATCTGCTGCCCCTTCCTGGTTTCAGCTCTCTGGAACAAGATGATCCATGCCCTGGTACTCTCTGATGCTCTACCCTCCTTCCCTGCTTCCTGCCTCCTTTTGTATGCTGTCTCCCCCAATGAGACTATAAGCTCTTTGAGGGCAGGGACTATCTTTCTTTTTATTAATTGTATCTCCAATGCTTAGCCCAGTGCCTGGCACATAGCAGGTGCTTAAGAAATGTTTGCTGGATTGGATTGAAATAGTTTTTAAGGTATGCTACACCTCCAAGGTTCTATGATTCAGTATCTAGATGAAAAAGGTAAAAAATTGGTGAATTAAATTAAAAAAACTTATTTACAAATATGGAAAAGGTAGAAAAGTTGTCTGAACGACAGTTCAGCACACTGAATTCATTGGGTACAGTTCAAGAAGCAAAGAGTGAGGGATGTTAGCAGAATGGATGTTAGCAGAAGGAAGGTGCCTAATGGCATACTATAGGTTGAAGATTTTTTTTCCTACTATGTAAGTACATGAGGAAAAACCCTTCACAGGAGCTCATGAAAAAAAGATGGGAGGTTTTTATTTGATTGGAACCCTAACATGAACTGTAAATAAAAGTTTTTTTTTTAAAAAAAAACCAGTACCAATTAATTATAAACCACATTAATAGAAGTATTCTACTATACTCTGATCAGATTAAAAATAGAATAATGTGTTAAATTCTGAGCACAGTATTTAAAAAAGATAAATATAGGGACTGGACCTATGATTTAACTGGTAAAGAGAGCTGTGGGATGAAGAAATTCCTCCTGCCACAGGAAGATGGTAACTTCTTTGAAAATTACAATCTTAGAGAGTTGCATAGAGTACAAAGAAGTTAAGTAACTTGCCCATGGCCATAGACCCATTAAGACTTAAACTCAGGTCTTCTTGGCTCCAAGGCCAGCTCTCTATTCATTCCAATGCTTCTCTCATTTTAAGAGGGATGTTGATACATTGGACAACAATGTTCAGGATAAATGAGAAAACGAGAAGTCTGGAAGCTGTCATATAAGGAATGCCTGGGGA
Organism: Phalanger gymnotis; assembly: GCA_028646595.1. Taxonomy (NCBI): domain Eukaryota; kingdom Metazoa; phylum Chordata; class Mammalia; order Diprotodontia; family Phalangeridae; genus Phalanger; species Phalanger gymnotis. The sequence continues at coordinate 654,749,156 of CM053622.1, read as the reverse complement.
TAGAATGAATTTTATGTACTTTTAAAGTACTTTTGAGGGGACATAATAGAGTACTTTTGAAGGTACTTTTGAGATCAAGTGCTCCAATCCTTCTCATTTTGTTGAGGGAGAAATTGGAGTCAGAGAGATTAAGTGACTTTGGCCAAGCTTTGAGATAGTAAGTCCGTGAGCTGGGACTTGAATTCAGATCTTTTAATCCAAAGCCCAATGTTTTTTTTCCACTACGCTTTTTTCCATGGAAAAGTCAGATGAAACATATCACCCATCTTTAAAATCTTTGAAGGGCTGTCAAGTGGAATTTTTGTCTACTAGAAAGGACCAGGATCAAAGAATGGAAGTTAAAAGGAGGTAGATAGATTTCATCTTAATATACGGAAGAAACCCAACATTTAGAGATGTCCAACAAGGGCAGTCGGCTGAGTATCAAAATAGAAAGCTCACCATCACTGGAGATGTTCAATCTGAGGCTGGAGATTCAGCTGCTAGGATTATTTTTGCATTGGGATGAAAGTTAAACTAGATAACCTCTATGACTTATTCAGATTCTATAGCTGTTATCTTTATCTTTGGCAGTGTGTATCCTCTCCAGTGTCTGATGTTGTTATTCTTACATATCATGAAAGGAAGCATATTGAGGATAGCAGAGAAATTTTAAAAAGCAAACTGAATGCTGTTATGTTTTCTTAAATGGAAAACACTCTGCATGGTAAAAGGACCACCATATGTTCCAATTTGGTTATAACTCAAAGATATGATACTGTATATGGCTCCATATCTTAGGAATTGATTAAATCTAAAAATGTCACACTGCTCTGGTAAATTTTATATTTACACCTTGCTTGAACATATAGCTATATTTGAGAAAGTTCTAAGAACTCCCTGTGATTTTACCATGGATAAGTTTCAACAAGAAGACAAGGGCAATGCATGCCAGCCCCAAGGTTTTCCATTTGTAAACTTATCACCAAGATGCTACCAGTATTAAAATGTATTTTATAATTTAAAGTCAGTGGAAATGACACTGATTTTCATTTCCTTTTCTCGCCTGGGTATCACCAGATGATCAAATGTTACAAAAATTTGACAATTATTAAAAAAAAGAAGCAACAAATTTTTGGTATTCGCTTTTCTATAGTCTAAAGAGTCACACTTCTCATTTAGGATTGCCCCCTTGAGGTACCTGATGACTACTGTTGATTTCAAGGCATCACTGATTCCTGTAAATGGTAGTTGGGTCATTAAACTGTGAACTTCTTGGTAGGGACCTCTAAATTACCCTCGATGTCTAGCATGGTGTCTTGTACACAGTAAGCATTCATTAAGTGTTTAGTGAAGGAATGAATGAACAAATGGATCAGGACCAACTGAAATGTTTTTGAAACACTGGCATTGATATGTGATATATTCAAAGAGCTGGGCCCACTAATTAAGTTTAAATTAGCTATGATTTCCAATTAAAATTAAATGCATGTAAAACTCTTTGATCTTGCCCAGACACGGCAGTCATTTTGTCCTACATCGTCTCTTTAGCATGGGGGCTCCTGGGAATAGTAGTGACATTTGGATATTTTGTACAGATGTTCAGCAACTAAGATGCTCGGTGAGTGTAAAAGATGATGATGATCCCTAAAGGCATTTGAAACATGTTAAAAACCATATATGTACATTTCATCTGCATTATAGCTTATAACTGCAATGTTAACTCTTCCTCAAAATTATCTGTGAGGGAGGGATTAGTCCAAAATTAAACTCTGTTGCCTAAGGGTGTGTAATGGCCGTTGATAGCCTCATGCTATTACTGGCCTCAAGTGAACAAGAGTCGTCACACCTCACTTTGAACATGGCATAAACACGCTCAGCAGCACAATTGCGATAGCGGGGATACTGCTATTTGTAGCCAATTCTCGAGCCCTCCATTCTTTGCCATCCCAGATGCCATCCTTGTTGTCCTGGACAATTTCTACCACTTAGCCCTCCAAGGTTTAATTTCTTGCCAGATATAGTACAAAGAATAGTAATCATCCACATTAATATAAGTGCCTGAAAGGCTGCAAAGTGCATTATATAAATTCTCTCATTTGAGCTTGATGTATTATTATGGGCACTGCTGTTCCCATTTTACAGGGGAAGAAATGGAGGCTTAGCAAAGTTAAGTAACTTGCCAATGAACACACAGCTTAGTGTAATGGTGACAGGCTTGAATCCAGGGCTTTTGAAATCTAAGCCCAGCACCCTATCTACTATGTCACACTGCCTGCCATCAGTCAGAGGACCTCAGGTTAGAGTCCTCGCTCTGGTATTTTCTACGTGGATTCTCTGTAGAAGTGTCATCAACTGAATGAGCCTACATTTCATTCCTGTAAAATGAAGGAGTCGGATTGCTGATGCCTTGTATACTTCTGCATTCTAGGAATCAATGGAATGAAAGAGCCTTGAGTGTATGAACCATTTTTTTTGCCTTGAGCCCCTAAAACCTAATGTATAGTAGGACCTTAATGAATGTTTTTTTGAGCTGAATTGAAATTGAATCCTATAATCACAGAGGTATGATTTGAAGATCCAAAAACCTTTCCAAAGAGGTACTGAAAGGGAAGAATCTATATTCCTTGCTCGCTACCTCATAAAATCCTTACTATTAGAGGTTCCTTGAGTAAAAAGCTTTCAGGTTAAGAAAAAGTTATAAATTTGAGAGTTAATGACATTTGCACTAGGGTACAAAGCCCAGGGTCTTCACTAAGCACAGCTGTATCCTGAGTTGGCTAAGGAGGTGTAATCACCTTGACTGCAAATGTTCTGCTAATTAAGAAACTTAAAACCCAATGTAGCCAGAAGCTATATCTGCATGAATATAGAGACATGGCTACCATGTGAAAAACAGTTGCTTAGTGCAACTCCAAACCACAAAGATACACATTTGAAGTATGTGCCTTTCTACTCAATAGAATATATAGAGATGGGCTAATAAAGATGAAGTTTCTTCCATTGGGTCTTTATCTTGAAAGCTTTTTACTCCGTGTTGTTTGGAATAAAGAGTATTATGGTGGCACCTATTAAAACTTTGCTCTTAAGTTTTTATGGATCACTGTTGGGACTGGGGAGTGGTTAACAACTATTCTGCCTGTGATGATGTTACATTTCCAGCACAGTTTATTTGCTAAATTCTCAAAGATATTTTGGAGTTTTAAAATTTGTAGTATGGGGAACTGTCACGGCAGCTTATAAAGGATAGCAAGCTTCTTGGTGTATAATTCCTGCCATTCTGTGTATCCAGTGAATGCAAAATTCTTACAATGACATATTGTACAGTTCCTAGCACTTTGCTGCATGATTTTCACTGATCAGTAAAGGATAATTTTCCTTTCCTTAAGAAAACCTATAACAGTTTCTTATGGCAATGGCCTGATCCTGAATCATTATCATTAACCGTTCAACTGAAAAAAAATCTACATAATTCAGCCATCTTTTCCATACTACCTTGTCAATATATTAGTGGTTGAATTCAAACAGATGTCACCCACAGAAGGCAATCAGATTCCACTCTTGGGCTTTAGCTGTCCACAGGTTTTGTCTGTAAGTAAACCACTATCTCTCACTTTTAACAAATCCAGGGGTGAATACTTGTGGTCAGCTTTTACTATTGCTTTGTGAAATCACCTTTATTTGTTCCAAAAATATTTCTAAAAAAAATTTTTAACCTGCTTTATTTGTGTTCAGAAAATATCTATATAAATTCCTTTTCTCCTTTCTGATGAGGAAGTGCTAATACTCAGGGAGAAACAAGGGAAAACAGGGAAAAAAGTTGTATTCATGAGTGGTCTAAGTAGAACGATGAGGAGGCAATTCAAGGAAATTAAGGGAGAGAAAACAATAGCTTTCAAATTCATTTAGGGGCAGGTAATGAGAAGGGGGGCAGCTAAGTGGTGCTGTGGATAGCATTCTAGGCCTGGAACTGGGGAGACAGGAGTCTTCTTGAGTTCAAATCTGACCTCAGATACTAGCTGTGTAATCTTGGGCAAGTCACTTCACCCTGTAAAATGAGCTGGAGAAGGCAACAGCAAACCACTCCAGTACCTTTGCCAAGGAAAACCCCAAATGGAGTCATGAAGAGTCACTTGGATACAAATAGAAAAATGACTTGCCTCAATTCAGTGAGGAGCAGGGGTTATGTTATAGAAACATCACTGCAACGTCATTTTTAACACCTCAGTGGCTGAGTGGACATTTCTCAGCTAAAACCTGGCACTTGCTAATGGTGACAATCCCCAAGTTTGCCATTTTGTCATCAACATACAAGCATGATCATTATCATCATCTTTTCTCTTCTGGCACGCTGTCTGTTCTCATCGATCAAAATTAGACCATTGGCCAAGTGGGCAAAGAACACACTCGTCTCCTTGCCGCTGCTTTTCCCCAGCATTATGCCAGCCATTTGGTACATGTTAAACATTTGCTGACTGATGGTGAGACCACTAAAATAATTTACATTTTGAAGTAGAAAAGAAAGTTCTTTGTAAAAACTCAGGAGCTGGGAGAAGTGTTTTTGTTGTTTCCAACGTGCTTCTTTGGCCCAGCCACATTAAATATACATATCTAATGGCAAAACACCCCACCGGGAAGACCTTAAGGACTATCTGCTACGAGTTTCCATAGCAGTAATTAGAGGGATATATTATTGCTAATCCTGAACATGCTGAGAGTTGGATTAATTTTGAAAGATAAAATAAAAGTACTGCTGCTATTATAAAAGGCCGTATCTTGGTGCCATTAAATGGAGTGTGGTTCTGAGCAGGGGTGGGAGTATTAATTCTAAAGATGTCTGCACCCCCTGTTGAGACTCTTTTCAGAGCCACTGTGGAAACAAGGCAAATGAAGCATCAATGTGCAAATACCATTTAGCAAATGCCTCTAATCTGGGCAAAATCATGTTCCCAGCACTTAGGGAACCAGGTTCAAATTTGAATGCATTTAGTGTAAGAACATGCTGGAGAAGCAAGAGGATAATGAGAGTTATCAAAAAAGGGGCTTAGTCCCAGGGCAAATTCATTAAGACTGAGGCTTCTTTCCTATAGATGCATCTTACACCTTTTGTGGCATCATCCCCAACTAAGATTTCCCACCCTCTGGCTGCTTGGTAATATATAGAGAGTGAAAAAAGAATGCAAAGGGAAAGTCACAACAAAGTTGACAAAGGTCTTTTAAAGGGAGTCAAACCATAAAGGAAAGAAAGATGGTGTGTGTGTGTGTGTGTGTGTGTGTGTGTGTGTGTGTGTGTATTCTTACGTTCATCTACCTATAGTTGCCCTGCCTTAGATTAGAAACTTCTGGAGCTAAGGCTTATTTCTATATTTGGGCTATGTATGGTACCCAGCATAGTGTAGCTAAATATCACTGGCACAGGACCACCCTGCACAGCATGCCCACATCAAAGAATGTGCTGTGCGTTATGAGCAAAGCAGAATTGCAGTAGCTCAAGAGAAATATAAGTGGAGAGATATCTCCACTCCAAATGTTCATATGGACTATTTGTGCCTGAGTTGTGGTAGAGCCTTCTGAGCCTGTATTGGTCTGATCAGCCAGAGTCAGACACACTATACCTTGACCCCAACACAGCGATGTCATTTTAGTCCTCTTTGAGAACAAAGGACAAAGACCGACCAGCTAAATATTAACCTAGAACCTAAACAACGGAGCTTTTTCTTGGACTATTCTATCTTGTTCAGATTATGTCTTGTTCTGTCATATCAGCCACCCCCCTCCCCAAAAATAGCTAGCAAAAATGCAATGACTTTCCATAAAAATGATGTTTTGCTTTGAGTTTTATGTGGTAGGTCTATGTGTTATTCTCTTCTGTTCATTTTAATGGGCAGTATCAATGTGGGGAAATCAGAATAGTTCTTTTGGGGTATACTCATCAACCCTTCCTGTTCTGCTTCAAACATGCTGTGACACACTTGTGCCTGTTAATAGGAATTTGACAAACGTTAACAGAGACAACCAACCAAGACCAGAGGAAGACCAGGAGAATTTTTTGTGAGGCAGTATTTGGAAGGGCAGGTAGAATGGTGGTGTGTGAACATGTATGAGAGTGTGTGTGTGTGTGTGTGTGTGTGTGTGTGTGTGTGTGTGTGTGTGTGTGTGGATAAGGAAAAGTGGCTAAAACTGTGGGCTAAATCAATGAGGTACCGAAATTGATATAATACTATAGAGTGGGTGAGAAGCCAATGGCCAAAACCTAAATGGCTGTGATTTGAAGCTGAATGGTATCCCTGGCTGAGTTTGGTTCTGACAAAGCCACAGACATAACCTACCTTTCAGGGTATAACTGGCCTCTCTTTGTCTAGTTCATCAGAAGTGATCTTTAAAATGAAAGGCACAGTAGCCTTCCTCCAATCTAAGCTGTTATCTCACACCCATATTTTAACTAAATGTGCTTTTGTACTATATGAACTGAGAAACCTTGTCTTATCCCTAAGGGAAAAGAAACTTCTCTAGCTGCAGACTGCGCTTACTTTTTATGGAAATTTTCACCCCAAAGGGCAACTTTCATTACAGATAATGGTAGAGACGAAAATTATTTATCCCAGGAACCATAACCATTTGTTGAGACTTGTTTAAATGAACCAATCGCATACACAATTGGGTATTGTTAGTTCTCACAGGCATTTTGTTATCTTTTAAAAGGCGGGGGAGAGGGGAGGAAGCTGGGCTTCTTATTCTCTTTCTCTTGTACCAACATTAGCTTCTTTATACATGATGAAACAATTATATTAGGTTTAAATTTCTGAGAAGTGGACTTAGGCTGCAAAAAAATGTGTGTGTATGTGTATGTAAGAATGCATGTATATGTATGTGTAGCTATGAATATATATACATACGTGTGTGTGTGTGTGTGTGTGTGTGTGTGTGTGTGTGTGTGTGTATAAACAAATTCTGGTGAGGCATAAAGAACTGCTCAAGCTACATTCTTGGCATTTCCACCTCCCACCCCCCTCACCTCAACCTCTTCCATAACTGATGTTAGCACTCAGACGTTTTCCATCTACTCTATCATACATAGGTCACCAAATTTGTTCTTGAGTTCACCTAAAGGGGAAAAAAAAAGCACCCACCCATTTCACTTCAAAAGCACATTCAACAAAAGGGAAATCTAACTATGAGTGGATGTTTAATTCCTTCCTGATGGGAATATGGTAACCATTAATTAAATTATAAACAAAGCTACCATTAGAAAGGTCTTTCTTGGTCCTGCCCAATGGCCTCTCTTGCTAGATAGTTATGTTTCTGAGACCAATTTTATCATCGGCAATCCATACTAAAAACAGACACAATTTTCCCTATTCATCTTTTGAGGCATACCCTCCCCACGACCCTCCATTTTTCCCCAACAATTACCACGGCTAGCTGGTTTTAATGTCCAGGTTTTCTTTGTGTGAGACATATTCTCCGTCTTTTAATGCTAGCTAGAGAGGACTAACAAAACACAGACTCTGATATTTAGTAGAATAAAGAGAATAAAACGACCAACCAGCTTTGCTGATACAGAATTTGATTGAGGCTAAGTGCTAGCTGAGCCAAGAAAATACGTTCAGCAGTTTAATGATCATGAACCCCACAAAACTTAAATTTTATTAAAAAGATCATATAATTAGAAATGTAATAACGATTCCTATAATTTTCTATAATTATTGATTTAGTTACTGTGAAGTTCATATAAATTAGCCAATAATCATTTATTCTTTTAAACATGTTAACCTCATTGTAAATTTTCCAATCTTTTCATCTGTTTTCTATATCAAAAATCAAAGAAATTAGAGTGATGGAAAAGACACGCTGGTCTTGGATCTGAAACTGATTTTGGTAGGCTTTGGAGTTGACATAATCTTGGCCCAGCACTGCACATTTGGGAAAGCTGCCTCAAATTTCCCTCCGTTTTGAACTTTTTTTTTTCCCTTTTTCTTACCACTTTCATCTAGCAAGAAATCATCCTGGTAACGGAACTTCTCTGGTCCACATGCAATAAAAATGTCATCATCACCAAAAAAATCCTGAAGGCACATCACCTACAAGAAAAAAGCATGGCACTCAGCATGGGATCACTCATAATAATTATTATAACAATAAATCCCCACAAGTCTACATCTGCATAAAACCTTTCCACTTTTAATGAAATCAACAGGGATTCCTCAGCAGAGAAATTTCAAAAGAGTGTTTAAACCATCTGTTACGAGTAAGGAACATGTTACGTTTTGGTTCTGCAGGAAGAGGTGAATGAGGGCTGTGGAACCAGTAACTGTCACATTTATTACTTGATGTATCAATAGGCTATGAGGTAAGAGCCCTTTGTTTTCATAATGGAGTAGATTCAGCAACATGTGGGGAATGAGTTTCCTTTCACTCTTTTAAATGTAATACTCCTTGATAGCAGTAAAAAGTCAGCATATGGTTTCAGCAATAAATTTTTTGGGATTCAATAGCATCCACATGATGATCAGATCACTATGGATCACTCCTGAAGGACCAGCACACCTACCCTATGCCACTTCCCCCTTATAGGGAAAAACACTTCCATAAGAGGAATATAGCATGAGCAGATCATGTTACGAACATTGAGATTTTTTTAATGGAAAAATGTATCAGATATTCTGACCACAGCTATCGTATACCCACTAATCTAGATAAATCTTAAAAGGGAAAAAACAACCTCATGTATCATTTTTTCTTTAACATTTTAAAATGAATCCTTGAAAATTTATTTCTTTTAAATTAAGACATTTGAAAAAAGAGAAGCTCCAAATTAAATTTTTCAGATTCATTAAGTTACTATATTTCCCAGGAGTTCTCACAAACGCACTTAGTTGAGGATCACACATCTAGGAGAAAATTAATTCCAAAAGTTCCAAGGTCCAAAAAGTTATAGATATATAATTCTTGTTTGGGGGAAATAGTTACAACAAACAAAAAGAATTTCATTTCAAGGCAGTGAGTTTATCATTTTTCTCTTTGTATACCCTACCACAATGCCTGACACTCAATAGATGTTTAGAATCAGAGGGCCTGAGTTCACGTGCCCTTTATAACCTAGTTACCTTTAAGTCACTTTGACTCTGTGGAGCTCAGGTTTGTTTTGTTTTTTAATTCACTTGTAACACATGAGTCCTGGAATAGATGATCTCTAAGGTCCCTTCTAGGGTCACCTAGGTGGCAAAGTAGCTAGACTGCTGGCCTTGGAGTCAGGGGGACTCAATTTCATGAGTTCAAATTTGGCCTCAGACATTACTAGCGGTGTAACCCTGAGCAAGTCCCTTAACCCTGTTTGCCTCAGTTTCCTCATCTACAAAGTAAGCAGGAGAAGGAAATGGCAAACCATTCCAGCACCTTTGCCAAGGAAACTCCAAATGGGAGTTGGTCACAACTGAAATGACTGAGCGATAATAACAATGGTCCTTTCCAACTCTATATTCCGAGATCCTAAGGTTTAAAGAAGAGATGTCACTGCCTGTAGATACTATGTGTAATAATTGCATTCTCTACAATATGAATGATATTACAAGACATTGGAACTGTCGCTGGTTCTTCTTTCTCCTTAAGCTATCTCAAGCTCATTTTTTCACACATTGTCAATGAATGCCTTCAATTATCAGGTTGATGATCTGTTTAGGATGACAGGATCATAACTCTAGAGCTGGAAGAGTCTCAGAGGTGCTCGGGTTCAATCGTTTTGTTTTATAAATGAAGGGAGCTGAGGTTCAAGAAGTTTAAGGGACTCGTCCAAGGTCACAGAGATAGTGAAGCATCATAGGCAGAATTTGAACCCAGATCTTCTGACTCCAAAGCTCTTTTCATTATACCATATAAGGTCTTGGCAGCAAAATACAAGCTTTTATGGGGTGTGAAATTTTCAACTTGTGGTCATCATTCCCTTCTGCTATAGCTTCACCTGTAAAGCACATTCTGAGTTTTGAACTTCTGTCCTACATTGGGGGGCAGTGTGAGGACAGTATCAGAGACTTAATAGGAGGCAGAAGGAACTAAGGTGTTGCTCTGTCTCCACAAGGGCAATGATAACATTAAAGGCCTTGAACAATTGTTTAAAATGATCTCAAAAATATTTAGTTAAATATTTCTTACAACACCGTAATCACGTATAAACAATTAGATAATGCATACTGATTTAATTTAGATACATTCCCATGGTTCCTAATGTGAAGATGGCTTAATCATGCAATAGGAAGTATCATTTTCTACAAAGGATAAGCCTTTCAGCATGACCATTGGATGATAGTATCATGAATTCAGAGCTGAAGGGACCTTAGAGGATATTGAGTGGTTCAATTCCCTCATTTTACAAATAAGGAAGCATCTCACATTTCAAAATTAAAAAAAAATAAATCCTAACTAGATCAGAGCCAACTCTGTTTTTATTTTATGCTAATGAGAAATAACCCAAAACTGATTTTAAGATAAGTTTCTAAGAAGGCTTCAATCAGCTTTTCTCCATCTTCACGGTGAATAAAAATAGAACAAAGAAATTAAATTATGGCAAGAAAAAACACAAATCAAATGCAAGGAAAACCTTCTCAACATAAATGGTTTTTAAAACCTAGATCACGTTGTATTGCAGATGGAGTCTCCTTAAAATTTAAGAATAGCACAGAATAGCTTGGCTGGTTTATATTTATGACTAGTTTGTTTTTCTTTGGTGAATAAGGAATCTTTTTTCCCGGGCTTTTGGACCACATAAAATGAGCATTTCCATATATAAAGAATAAAAGAAAGAAGGGCTGTATGTGATTCAGATAAAAGAAAAAAGCAAATTGGATATAATAGAGATTAAGTAAATAATAAATTCACCTTGAAACTTTCAAAGCTGTCCTGCCTGTTTGTATTTCCTTCTGGCCTTCCTTCTGTTTTCTTTTGTGTATTTTTAAAAAAGCTTCAATGACCCCTCTCTTTCTCTCTCTTGGTAATCATTATCACTACCCTATTTTCCTTCCTCAACTTCCCTTCACCAAATAAGAGAAAGAAAAACAAAATCCTTGTAACATATATATGCATAGTCAAGTAAAATAAGTTCTCATATTGTAAATGTCTGAAAATGTGTAATTCATTCTGTACCCTGAGTCTACCATCTCTGTCAGGAAGTGGATAGCACACTTTATCACTGGTCCTCTAGAATCATGGTTGGTCATTGCAACGAACACAGTTTAAGATTATCCAAGTTGTTTTTCTTCACAATATTGTCTGTTCACTTTATTCTGCATCAGTTCATACATGTCTTCCTAGGCTTGTCTGAAACCATCTCTAGTAATTTTTTTTGGAGGGGGAGGGCAGGGCAATTGGGGTTAAGTGACTTGCCTAAGGTCACACAGCTGGTAAGTGTGTCAAGTGTCTGAGGCCAAACCCAAACTCAGGTCCTCCTGACCCCAGGGCTGGTACTCTATTCACTGTGCCACCTAGCTGTCCCCTAATCATTTTTTAAGACACAATAACACAAGGTATCTCAAAAGTTTTAGTGTAGTTCATAGCTTTGATAGTTTTAATAAATTAAAACCATACTAAGACTTTTGAGACACTCTATATCTCATTACATTAATATATCACAACTTTTTCAGTGATTCCACAATTTAGAGGTGCCCATTTCTTTGGTTTCCAGTATTTGCTATAATGATAAATAACTGCCATAAATATTCTTGTATATATTCTCAAACATTTTTTTTCTCTCAGCTTTAGTTCTGATGGAGTGGAAAAGATAGATTTGACTATCTCAAGAATCATATGTTCGTGAAAGCATAGTATAGTGGAAGCATACAACATGCTACAGTGGAAGAATGACTCAGAGGTAGGAAAGAGCCAGGTTCAAATTCCGACACTGATACCAGATCTATGACTAGGAGTGAGTGAAGGCTGTTTTTCATCAGTAATATAGTGATGATAGCCATACTTCTAGCATATTCTCTAAAGGGTCATGGTGAAGATCATATGAAATGACATGTGCAAAGCCCTATGTAAACTTTAAGACACTATATTTTTGTTGTGCAGTCTTTTTATTGTTCAGTCTTCACAACTCCATTTGGGGTTTTCTTGGTAAAGACACTGGAGTGGTTTGCCAGTTCCTTCTCTGCTATATATATTCGCTATTGTAAAAAGATACTATGAAGAATTCTGAGATCTAGCATATAAATATGAAGACTGTCATTTCCAAGAACAATGATCTGTGACAATGTTATTTGAGATTCAAAAAACCCCTCTCTACCTCTCTGATTTTAACAACATGAACTTGCTGGTTTGTAAACTAACTAGAAACTTTCCTGATCTTTGCTTCTTTCTGACCTTCTTCTACCCCTTTCAGACCCTTCACAGCTCACTAGCTTCCCACAAGGGGGGATGGGCAGAGGAAGAGCGGACAAAAAACTCACATTTCCCAAACTGGTTATTAGTTAGGGAATGAGAACAATTTGCTCTGGAAAAAGGCTTGTTCAAGTAAAACTTGAAAAACAAGGCTAAACTTAGGTTCTAGAATTATCTGTGCATTTCAATCAACAGTTCTTCCCTGCATCCCATTTACTCTAATAATCCATTGGCTATAAGGCCTTTTCAAATCAAATGACACAACATATGCGAGGTGCTTTGCTGACAATACAGACAGGTTAAGGACTTTTCTTAAGCCACTGTTTGGCTACCTAAGGAACACCAAGGGATGGTCATGTCACTATCAGAAGCTTGTTTTAATGAGTTCTGTTTCAGCATGCAGTTTAGTTGGGACTATTTCTGTACCTTAATTGCTGTTGCTTTTCTGATGTGGATGACTCAAATTCTGTTTAAGTGAGAAATCCTATACAGCAGATACTGTCCATTGGGCAGTCAATCTAAGAAGTTGTCCTTTAGGTAAGGTTATTATGTATGCTACCTTTGAATACCTATATCATGTCTAATGCTGATTAACTCTGACATTTTTCCAAAATGCTGCATTGGCAAATTATTATTTTTAAAATAAAATGTGCTATTTGGTAAAGAATACTTCTGGGCCATTAGTGATTCTGTGGAATGATAGGGTACCTGACCTATCATTTTAATGAAATGTCAACTTCATAGGTGTCAGGTGCAAGAAGCCCTTAGAGGCATTGGGGGCTGGTGGGAAGAGAAGAGCAAAGATGTCAGGTTTGAGCAGAAGGGGGCCTCTCCAATGTGCAGAGGAAAGATTTTAATTTGGATAAGGTGGCCAGACATCTCAGTTTTGACAACTTGTATGTGTGCTAGGTGGGCAACTTGTCCTGTTTTTTGGGGGGAAGGTAGTTTAGAAGTTTTGGTAGAGTTTGGAATGCCTGAGAGAGTGAAAAATGAAGAAAATTGATGGAGACGGATAATTATTCAACAAAAGGACTACATGGGGGGCTGGATAGACCTGAGATCTCCTCTGCACATCAATCTGATTCAACAACTTTCACAATGAATTAGCCAGTGAATATTGCTCTGTAAAAACAGAAAGGACGGCTTGGAGCCTGAGTGTGTCTGGAATTGATAATGAAAGGGAGAAATAGAAATCCTTGTGTCTAGGCACAGGAAAGGCCTGTGTATTTGCGAGTGGGGGGAAGGGTGGGGCTGGGGGGTGGGGTAGAAGGAGGCCTGCAAGATAGAAGAGGCTAGCCCTGGGAAATCAAGCCCTCATCATATTGTCACCAATCACACTTTTCTGAATTAGAAGTAGCAGCTGGGACTTTAAACGTAGCCCCAAGATGTTTCTGAGTGCTTTAAACTTCTAAACTCAAACTTGCACGGAAAAGAGAATGCCTTGAGGGAAAGGTCCCTCAAAATTATTCCCACTTGTCAACTTTTCTCAAGGGCTTCCACACCTACCTACCCACCCACAGTACAGAGCACACTGTTCTGTAATGTTAATAGATTTATAATAGCTATCTGTGTTGGCCTTAGTTCCTCACCAGACTATTATCTGTGTCTTATCTAAGCCGTATATCTCTCTCAACCCCCCTACATATACTGGGCACTTAATAAACATTTTTTATTGTGTTTTTGTTGTATTGTAGCACTCTGGAATTTCAAGAATTACCTCTAAGGGGCAAAATTCAGTTATTCATCCTTCTTGATCACCTCAGGGTATGGACATGGTTGACCCACCCGGTGATCATATTTATGGAGCATTTACTATATGGAATATGTTCTGCTGCTAGGTACTTTGGGGACAGAAAGAAAAAGAAGCTGTAGTCTTTAAGGGCTTAGTAATCAAAAGTGTGTTAAGGACAAAGAATTGAACACCTAGCTTTGAATCAGGTCTCAGACTCTGGCTGCCCTATCACCTCTCACCTTTTGTCCAAAGGCTGCTTAGTGATTCCTATTTGGCAATTCTTTCTTAATCCCTCCAAAGCTTGCAGCCACTGTTCTTCCATTTGCTTCTTACTTACATTCTCTCGTCTCAATCAGTATCTCCTTCTCAGGTCTGAGATTTCTTTGCCTTCCAAGGTAATCTGATAAATGCTTTATAATAGTGGGCTAATGGCAAAAGGAACTTCCTGGAGTCCTCTCTCAAGTTCTCGGGCCAGACATGTGCATTACAGTCAGGATCTTCTGGAAATATCAATTATTCTTTAGCCGGGGGCGGGGGGGAACAGACCTGTGGCCTCAAGGTCACATTTGCTCTCTAGGTCCTCAAGTGTGGCCCTTTGACTGAATCCAAATTTCACAGAACAAATCCCCTTAATAAAATGATTTGCTCTGTCAAACTTGGACTCAGTCAAAAGGCCACACCCAAGGACCTAGAAGACCACAGGTAACCTCTAGGCCCCAGGTTCCCCACCCCTGCTTTAGTATATTGTATTGAATTCTATAACTTGAATGTAAGAAACGCTAGATTAGGGCAAACCTAATCACTTCCCTTCTTTGCTTTCTGTCAGCATGGAAAGAACTGAATACTTACAACACTACAAATACTAGTCTGTCCAAACAGGAGTCACATTTTCCATGAGGCCTCCAACAAAAGTCTGGCCTGATAGCAGGTCGATGTAAAACTCTCATGAGATGTAGTACTCAACGGACAGGGAATGTCACAGTGAGAAAAGAGAGAGATAGATCTTAGCCATTTATGGTGGACACAGCAAAAAAGTCGAGCGATGGAGTCATCTAGAAATGGAGGTCAGTACGCACTAGAGAGAGGCAGGCTGCTGGCCAAACCATAAGGAGCATGTTGTAAACCAGCAGAGGTGCAAAAATTGCTCCGGTCTGCCAGTGTGAGGTAGAAGCTGGGAAGGGAGGCTCCTGGGGGTGGAGTGATGCCTGGGAGCTAACATTGGTGGGTGGCTGAGAGCAAGTGGGAGTAAATGACAATCTCTACATCCTGACTCATAAGGTAGACATCTGGGCTCCATGAAACAGTGTCCTAGCAGCCAGGCTACAGAGATTTTACCCTGTTTCCCTAGTCACAGGCATGAATTGGGAAGGGGGAAGCTTCCTTCCGGGGATAGGCTGGAAAGAATTAAAAGTGGGTGCTGAGACTATTTCCATTGTTTTATGTGTCTATTTATGTTCCCATTAAATGCTTTTTACTGATTCTGTACTGTCATTTGACTTTGTTTTCTGTTAGCAGGGAAAGAAATGAATACTTAGACCTGAGATGACTTCAGAAGTTCCTAGTCTCACCACCCTAAACTTCTCTATGGGGTGTGTGTGCACGTGTATGTGTGTGTGTGTGTGTGTGCACGTGTGTGTGTGCGTGTGTGCGTATGTGTAGGGGCGGTAGCGCATGGAACACTGCACACCATTTCCAAGTGAATTTGCTGATTTTTTTTTCTCTTCTTCCTTTATCTTTCTTTTAAAAAAATTCTTTGTTATATGGAACAGCTCTCAGAGAAAAAAGGAGAAAGTCTATAGGGGGAAATGTAGTTAACATAAGGACAAAAGATACTCAAAATTTGTCTGCAAGAAAAAAAAGATTCCCAGTATCTGACTCCATAGGGTTGGTTGATTGTTCTTTGTTCTGTTTCTGAGGGAAAGGGACCAAATCACTTAGGGAGAGAGTGAGAAAAGACCAGTGATTTACCAGAGAATTCCTTCACAAACATAAACTCCAGTTCATAAGGCGCTAGTTCTCTTTGGCACAAGGTAAAAAAGCAAAATAATAAAAATGTAGAGACAAGTACATTTAAAGTTGGCATGAAATCTAAATTCAATCCTTTGAAAGTGTGCATGGTATGAATGTGCATCTTAAGAATGTTTGTAAAAGTGTTTCTTGTCCCTTAAAAAGTTGGTCTGCTTTAGAGATTTCACTCCTGTGCTGTTGAAATGCTCCTTCACCTTAGCCTTAGGGATGCTTAGGGATACATTCAAGCTCTCCTTCTTCTCCAACTGTCCTTCTTGGTTTCCTTGCATAATTTCTCTTTCTCTTCCCATTCCTGTATGTGGACATTGGCCAAGGTTGGTTCTTTGGTCTCTTAGGCTTCTCTCCACCAGAAAACTTCACAGCTTTTAGGCTTTAATTTTGTCCTCAAAGCAGCTCTCCAGACTCTCACCCTCTAGGCCTGTTTTCCTGCTGAACACAGTTCTACCTGTACACCCCATTACCATGCTAATTTCAACATATCTAAAGCCAAATTGATTTCCTCCTGGATTCTTATTTCTAATAAAGGATGTCATCGTGTTTTGTCTTCTCAAACTCTATTATCCTCCATAGCCGTCACCAAGTCCAGGCAATTCCTTCTTGCATTTGCTCTTTCCCTTTCATCTTCCCAATTGGTACCTTATTTCAGGTCCTTTTCACCTCATGGTCCACTGGCATAAGCCCCCTAATTTGTCTGCTAATTCTCCTGTCCAATACTTACTTGCCAGTTAATATTTCTTGCAACAACATTTTCAATTTAACCATTCTCATGTTCAATAAAGTCCAATGGCTTCCCCTTTTTCTACAGAATAAAATTCAAGTTCGGCCTCAGGTGTTCCAGGCAACTTACAATCTCACTGCAACCTATTCTCCCAACTATACTGCTTTTCTTTAATTCTAACTTTTTCAAACCTTCTCCTCCAAGTAGATTAGCCTAACTAGCCAAATATCTACATCCCTTACCACATGCTCCTCCAACCTCCACACACACCCCAACAAATTGCAGAAAAACATTCTACATTTTCAGATCTTCTCCATTCTTCTAGGCCCATCTCAAATCTTCCCTCCTCCATAAAAGGCTTCCATGACTACTCTTGGTGATCTCAGCTTTCGTTGATTTAATTACCATCTCTATGCTGATGATTCTCAAATCTACCTTTCCTGCTCCATTCTCTAGCTGACCTCCAGTCTCCCATCTCCAAGTGCCTTTCGGACCCCTTGAACTGGATATTCAACAGACATCTTAAACTGGATGTGTCCAAAAGAGAATTCGTTATCTTTCCCCCTAAACCCTCCACCCCTACTCCTGTAGTGGGCAACACCAACCTTCCAGTCATTTCAGCTTGCAAACCTTGGATTCCTCACTATCTCTTGCCCCTCACATTCAAGGTATTGCCTGTCAACTTCACCTTTATAACATCTCTTGAATAGTGCCCCTTTTCTCCTCTGACACTGCCACCAATCTAGTGCAGGCCCTCATCACCTCATGTCTTGATTGACACGAATAGCCTGTGGGTGAGCTAGCCAGCCTCAAGTCTCTTCCCTCTCCAATGCATTTTCCATTCAGCCACTAATATGATTTTTCCTAAAGTGCAGAGTCTGTCATGTCATTCCCTACTCAATAAACTCCAGTGGCTTTCTGTTGCCTCCAGGAACAAATACAAAATACTCTGTTTGGCATTCAAAGCCATTCATACCTAGCCCCCTCCTACCTTGCCAGTCTTCTTACACCTTACTGCCCACCATGTTCTCTTTGGTCCAGTGACACTGGCCATTCTGGACAAGAATGGACACTGGACAAGATATTCCATCTCTTGGCTCCAGCCATTTTCTCTGGCCATTCTCCATTACTGGAACATTCTCCTCTGCTTGGACTACTGACCTCCTTGGTTTCTTTTTAAACCTCAACTAAAATCTCACCTTCTACAGGAAACCTTCCCTAAGTTTCTGCACATACAAAGCACTCCTCTTTGCACAAATGTCTTTTTTTCCCCCACAAAATTATAAGCTTCTTAAGGGATCAGTGTGCATGGCTTACATATCTTTGAATCCTTCCACAGTGCCTAACACAGTGCTCCATATCTAGCAGACATGTAATATTTATTGACTGATTAATAATGTCTGCATGCAAGCAGTAGGAGGTAGGGGAGCTGGGGTGGGGGGAGGGTAGCATGGCCACAGTAAAGAACTGGAATCAAAGGAATTATAGCTTTGTGCATTACTTCAGCTAAGACAAACTGATTATATGAAAATTCACCAGGTAATACATCATGCTTCAGATGGCTGACTTTTCTGTTAGATCTGAAGTGACCAGAGCCCTATCATTTTACAGTCTCAATCAACCCTCCAATCAATAGGCAGGAAGTGTTCTTTATTTCTTTTTCTTTTTTCCAAAGCTAGTTAATATCAACAAACATGAATGTTTCCATATACAAAGAACAGGGGAAAAAAAGAATTGTATGTGAGAATGTAAATCTGTTATGCACACCTTATTTTTTAGGTATACATGGAATTTAACTAACACTGACATATTTGCCAATGACTTCTGAGCTTCTTTCTGCTCTCTTCTGTGTATTATGTTAATATTTCATAGCTCATTGACATTCTTTTTTCTTTTCTTCCTTTTTATGAATCACTATCACTACCTACCCACTCCACCAACAACGACTATTGGTTATTACCAATAAGTATAGTAAAAAAAAATTTTTTAAATCACACTTTGGATATGTCTGAAAATGCATGCTCCATTCTGTACCTCTAGTCCAAGGGTAGGGAACCTGTGGAATCAAGGCCACCTGTGGCCCTCCAGGTCCTCAAGTGCTCAAAGTCCTCAAAGTCTCCTTTGACTAAATCCAAACTTCACAGAACAAATGCCCTTAATAAAAGGATTCATTCTGTAAAACTTGGACTCGGTCAAAAGGCCGTACCTGAGGACCTAGAAGGCCACAAGTGGCCTCAAAGCCATGGGTTCCCCACCACTGCTCTAGTCCATCATCTCTCTTCAAGCAGGTAGAAATCGTGCTTAATCATCCTTTATGACTGATCACTGTCATGATCAGAATTCCTTAAATTTTTCAAAATTGTTTTCCTTTATATTATCGTAGTTAGTGAATGGATTGTTTTGGCCCTGCTCATTTCACTCTGAAATAGTTCCTAAGTCTCCCCTGGTTTCACTAAATTTGCCCCTTTTGTCATTTCTCATGGCACAATCATATTCCATTAAACTCATGTAATATTATTTATTCAGCTATCTCCCAACTGATGCATAATTGGTTTGTTTCCAGAGCCTTGCTTCAACAACAATGACAACAAATTTACTATAAATATTTTTGGACCTATGAGTCTTTTCCCCAAATCTCTGACTTCTTTGGGGGCATATGCCTAGTGGTGGTATCACTGGGTCAAAAGGTATGTACAGTTGTGTATAATTCCAAATCACCATCCAAAGTGTTTGGATAAAAAGTATTCTTTATCAAAAACAAAATAAAACAAAAACGAAACCCTAAATAACGATTAGCTCAACAGTCTGAAAACCTATAAAATACGACTACTTAAGAATTACTTTTGTATTCACAGAGTTATGGCAAGACAATGAATAGCATTTATTCTCTGGTGCCACTGCTTTGGAAATAGAAAAATATCCCTTTTGACACAATTTTCATTAAATTCTACCTAAATCTCTGTTGGCAAATTTAGTGTATACTAAACTTTTGTTTTGGATAATTATTTTTTTAAAAAATTGACAATAAAACGTACCTGTTTGGTACGGTGCACTAACAGGATTCAGTTTTAATAAAACCTGATACAAAGGCAATTGCTTTGCTGATACCACTTTTCATTCTTACTGCTTTTCTGTGACCTTGGGAGGCTTCCTTGCTTCTCTAGGCCTCAAATGCCTCATCAGAATGAAGAAGTACTACACAGCCCCTGAGATCCCTTCCAGTCCTGAAGCTACGAGCCCATGATTCTACACATTCTGTGGTCCTTTCAGTCTAATCTCGATGGGATTTGTCACTATTGGCGAAAAGAGCCCTGCTTTCACTCATACTTCTCCATGAGATTTGTGGTGAGGAGTCTCAAGGAGTCTAATGCCACTTGCCTACACACAGATGTGAGGCACTTGGAAGAAGGCATCATTCAGTTCTCTAATTTCCATTAGCCTTTTATCAAAATGTTATTGTTAAACCCACTGCAAGTGTTATTTTCCTTGTGATGCTAACAGACCATTTTATAAACTGGTGACCCATTTCTCAGGATCCAAGGAACCTGGCAGTGACTTATCAGTTTCCATCAGTATTCTTGAGTTCCTCTAAGGCTGTCAGCTTGGCAAACAAGGTGCTATACTGCAAATGGAACTGGGAAACCATGAAACATGACTGAGGAAGTTTCAAGTTAACAACTTTATTTTTAGTGTGCTTTTTCTCATGACTAAAATCTTCCAGTGGCTTCCAACTACCTACAGGCTTAAAATATAATCTTAGCCTAGCATTAAGGGCCTCCACAATCAGGCCCTCACTTACTTTTCTTGCCTTATTTCACCTCACTCTCCTTCATGAATTCTAGCTAAACTGATGTAATAATCATTTCTTGAACTCAATACTCCATATCTGGTCCTCATACACTCTAATAAGCTGTTGGGAATGTGCTCTCTGCTTATCCCCACTTCTCAGAAACTTTATCTTCCTTCTTCAAGAGCCTGGGACCCCTTCCTTGTTCCCCTCAGTGAGGTGTTTAAAAAGCTTTCTCTTCTGCCTCAATTTTCCTCATATTACACTAATTTATGTGTCTACTGTAATATTTTAATAGAATGTAAGAACTTTGAGGCCCAACACTTTGTCCTGAGGTCCCTGGTACCTACCATAGTACATAGTACGTAGATCTAGTTTAGTAGACATTTGCTGAAATGAATTGAATTTTAAGTGTTTGTCATTTTCAGGGATCATAGGATTACAGATTGAGAATGGGAAGCAAGCTAGTCCAATTCCCTTATAAATGAGAAAGTTGAAGCCTAGAGTGATCAAGTGGCTGGCTGGGGATCACAAAAATATGGCAGCTCAGCCAGAATTTAAACCCATCTCCTCTAATTAAAATCCAGGACTTCTACTCAAGCATGCTGCACCCCCAACCCCATTTTATTATCTTTCAATCCTTCCTAAACACTTGGATAATTACATGACATTTTAACAATAAAAAGTCCATTCATTGTATTTCATGAAAGAGATCTTGGAGTTCATCTAATCCAATAGCTCCATTTCGCAGAAGAGGAAACAGTTTTTTGAACCAATGTAAAGAATTTGATGGCTATGATAACACATGAAATAATGCAAAAAACAAAATGGCCGGTGGAGGACCAAGGTGTTCTTGGTGTTGAGTCCCAGCCTCCATACCCCACCACCTCCTTCAAATGCCTTTCCAGAAAGGCAGAATAATAGAAAAGAGTGAGGGAAGCCCTACATTAGAAGCATTCTAATAAACAGCCACTTACTTCTGTACGACCTTGAAACAATAACAACAAAACCCACAAAATGACCATCGGTCCTGTACTGTCCTCTTGTACTTCTGCAGTGACTATGGAAGAAATAGGGGTAGAGGTCCGAAGAATCAAAGTTTTTAGGCCATCTATAAACATAAGCTTAGCTGTGGGTACTTTCAACACAAGCTTCTTGTCCAGTAACCTGAATGGACTGGAGGAAATGAATTCCCTAAGTTTTTGTATTCTCTCTACACTGAAACTAGAAAGCAGAAGGAGCACTGCAGTTAAACGCAAGGATGGCTTACAGATTATCCTTGGATAGACAGATAAGGATTTGAAGGAGCTGGTTTATGCATCTAAAGGAAAAAAATAACATTTCATTGGATAGGAATTAGGCCCAGATTTGAACATGTGGAAGATGTGAGAAATTGCAAAGTTCTTTTGATGACCATAAGCTTCTACTTGAAGATGTTTTTAAGACTAACATACTTCTAATGTTGTACAGCTTCAAGTGATGGAAGTCTATAAGGTCTCTGAACAATCAAAATTGAAAGTAATCCAAAGGTCAAAGGAAAATTGCATGCTGGCTACAAACAGGCTGCAACCCATTATAAACAAAGGATTACAAAGAGGGAGCATTTTAAAGAATGGCATCAAAGAAATGTATGAAAGAAAAAGAAGATGAACTGATCATATGGTGAGAGTGAGAGAAGGGGACAGCCCACATATTTCATCAGTATTCTCCATATGTCTTGATGTGGAAGTGAGACGAGCCCAAAGCATACTGGCTGGACTTTCTGTGATGAGCTTTTGGCAAGATAGGGACAAGAGGAGCCCCATTGGATGGTGAGGCAAGGATAGGTTGCGATCTGAAATCACTGGAGGAAATATTCAAATTAATAAAAGCCCAAGTCCATCTAACTAGTGTTATAAAACAGGCTACATGGCACAATAGATAAAGAACTGGTCTCAGAGAAGGGAAGACATATGCTCTGACAAATACTCTGTGACTCCAAGCTCTTTTCCTAACCAGGCAACTCTCTAATTTCAGAAAAGCTGCTCATCTTCTGTGGTAGACTGAGTCACCTCACTGAGATCTCCCTATGCTCATATAAGCGTGGGCACAGAAAAATAAATAAATGAAATAGCTGGCAATTTAAAGAGCTTAAAAATATTCTCTCTCTTACATGGCACTGTAGTAAAGATTTTAAAAATTCAGCATTATGAGAATGTTTTAGTTCATGAATATGTATACTAATAATTAAGTATGCACTAAATTTCCAGTTAAAGTGATACATTACTTCATATAAAATACAAATTGCAATCACCAGTCACTTTCTTTACCAAATACAATAGTGTATAATGGGAACAACGTTTTTCTAAAATGAGACATTTATTTAAAAAGAAAAAAGCAAGTTGAATGATTTCTCCTGACCCAGGGAAAGGATATCTATCCATCTCTCTAATTGTCTCTGGTGAAACTCTTTATTCTTACCTATTTCATTAATCAGTCATTACACACATTTATCCCAAGAGACTAAGCTGCTTACGAAAAAATAATTCACTACTGACAAATATGTACTTCCTCTCGCCTTCGCTTCCGGCTCAAGTTTCCCTGCCAGGGCGGAGAGTCAGACAAAGGCAATAAAGGCATCTGCTATTGACACATTTCTAAAGTGGAGCTGTGTGGAATTCATTCCCTCTCCTTGGAATGAGATCTCCATGGTGACAATTACATCACCAAGCTGTTCCAGGTTTCCAATGGCGCCTCTTCCAATGGCATTTCCTTTACAAGAGTGCCCTCTACAAATGAAAAAAAGAACATGGTTCTGTAGTGATGGCTTTGTTTTAAACTCCCCAAAGCCACTGTGCCTTTACCAAGTGTCTTCGGTCATGTTACAGCCTTTGAAATGTTATGCTATCCACTGCTGAAAGGTTATACTCATCAGTTCAATAGAATAGTTCAATGGAATGTTACAAAAAAGAAGGCATTGTAATGGGGGAGAAACCTATAAAAACTGTTCACCTAGTCCCATGCTCGGGTAAAGAAAATATGTCCCTTTACCTGCTGAATATTAACAATTCCAGTGTCTGAACCATATGGTCCTAGCAGCCAATGGTCAGCCACCCTTTTTATCCTCAGTGACCCTCCAATGAGGTTGTAAAAAAAAACAGTGATCAGTGTAGGCAGGTGACCACATTTATCACTTACCTCCCTTTTTTTGCTCAATTAGTAACCTGGCCATTATAATTTGCTTCCAGTTAAAACTTGGCATGTATATGCTGCTGCCTCCTGCCAAAAATTAATTTACTCATTTAGACAGGGAGGCCTCTCTATCTCTAAATGCATTCTGAACTTGGCTCCATTTCTTTGTTCTTACCACTGAGGGCTATTCAGTCATTGCAATGATTCAGCTATTGTGAAATTTCACTTTCGGCAATCATATTATTCCATTACGTTTGAGGATCTGATATGATTAAAGCTGAGTAGATAAATATTAAAAATGTTTTCACCAAAACAGTCTCTCCCCCTCTCCCTCTCTCTCTCTCCTCTCCCTCTCCCTTTCCCTCTCTCTCCTTCTGTGGTGGCCCCTGCAATTCTGAAGTGAGTTTTGAATCGATAGTTATTTGCTTATCTTATTTTTCATTTTCTTCTTCTATGGATTTTTGGTCTGGACCTGTGACTTCATTAGTGTAAAGAATTCCTGATAAGGAATTTCTCTGTACCACTGCAGATAAGCAACTTTGCTGCAACTCATGGTCTGAGAGATTTGCCTGGGACACAAAAGATTACCTAGCCAGGATGTCTCAGCAGTCAGAATGTGAACTCAGGTCTTACGGACTCCAAAGCCTGTTTACTATACACTATACCACTCTTCATGCTTACTGATAAAGGAAACTGATTTTGACCAAAGGTAAGAATTCATTCAGCAAACATTTATTAAGCAATTATTATGTGCAAATCAATGTACTAGATACCCACAAAGGTACTGCCCTAAGGACTGTTAGGTGCCTAGGCCTGAAGTCGCAAAGATTCATCTTCCTGAGTTCAAATCCAGTCTCAGACACTAGCTATGTGACCCTGGGCAAGTCACTTAACCCCATTTACCTCAGTTACCTCATCTATAAAATGAACTGGAAAAGGGAATGGCAAACCACTTCAATGTCTTTACCAAGAAAACCCCAAATGAAATCATGAAGAGTCAGACACGACTGAAACAAGTGAACCACAAAGACAGTTCTAGTCCTCATGGAACTTAACACAGAATGTGACCCAGACACTATATAATGAATGATATCACAGGATAAATGCAATATTGTAAAACAAAGCGCTATATGAGGTCTGAGAGGGAAGTTGTTGCCACCAAGGGAGATCACGGTAGAAGACAAGGGGAGAATGGTATCTGAGTTAGGCATTTTAAGAGGGGCAGGAATGTAACTGGTAAAGAAGAATGGGAGATTTTTGCAGGCAGAGCAAATCCTTTCAACAAAGGCATAGGAGAAATAATAGAACATATCTGTGGGGCAGAAGAGTCCAATTTAACTAAATCACAGAATGTGGGGATGGAAATAATACACTGAAATAAGGACAGTCAGATGCCAGACAAGGGAGTTTAAGGAATAAGCAACAGTGATATTCTTTAATAAAGGAATGATGCGCTTAGGTCTATGGGAGGAAACTAAGGCTGGCAATAGTATGAAGGATGGATGAAAGAAGGAAGAGAGTCGGGGCATAAAGATGTGTTAGGAAGGTATTATAATAGTCCAAATGGATAGTGATGAAGGACTTAATAGCATAGTTATCATTTGATAGAGAGGAGAGAAGAGCTTGTAAAGATGTTGGGGAGGTGTTACCAACGAGCACTGAGAACCAACCGTGCACACAATGCATGATTCTCTAAAAAAGGGCACAAATCTGATGGATTTGGAACTGAATTCTGAGATAGCTTGGAGTAATTTGGAAAGAAGAATGCTCAGACTTCAGATTAGAGTATACAGATCATGTTCCAGGAACCACGAGTGTTCATTCATTTCAGTTGTGTCTTACTCTTCACAACCCCATTTGGGGTTTTCTTGGCAAGGATCCCTGGAGTGGTTTGCCATTTCCTTCTCCAGGTCATTTTACAGATGAGGAGCTAGGGTAAACTGGGTGAAGTGACTTGCCCAGGGTCACACAGCCAGTAAGCGTCTGAGACCAGATCTGAACTGAGGAAGATGAGTCTTCCTGACTCCAGGAGCAGCGCCCTATCCACTGCCCCACCTAGCAGTCATCATATATTCAAAATATCATTAGCTAGTATTAATTACATCAAAGTTATTCATTCAGGTTCCAAGACAAAAAAGAGGCACTGCTAGAAAGGGTGGAAGAAAGTACTGAGGTGTGTCTTACTCAAACTTTATCTTCCTCCAGTAACCTAACACAGGGCTCTGAATATGTGTGTATAGACATACTTATATACATGTGTGCACACACATGCACACACATATATACAAACACACACACACAGATATCTCAGACACTTAATAAATGTTTATCGAAGGAGCAGATAGGTGGCACAGTGGATCAAGCACCAGCTCTGGAGTCAGGAGGACCTGAGTTCAAATATGACCTCAGACAATTGATACTCACTAGCTGTGTGACCCTGGGCAAGTCACTTAGCCCTGATTGCCTTGAAAAAAGGTAAATAAATAAATTAAATTAAATTAATGCTTTTTGACCTGAGTTAAGATACTTTCACTAGAGCAATGAAGAGTATTAATGTTTTTCAGACTTTCTTCTGTGGAACAGAACATTACACAAATTGTACATAGGGATTCTGTGAAAAAAACCTGAACGCTAGTGATACTTCTCTTCTTAATATTAAATAATAATAACAACAACGCAAATGTAGAGGTATAGAAGAGAGTGTGGGACTTGGAGTCAGAAAGGCCCAGGCTCAAAGTCTGTTTGAGGTACTGATTAGCTGTGTGACCATGGACAAGCTACTTACCTTTTCTGAGTCTTCCAGTCACTCTCTAAGACTTGTTTATGAATTTAAAGGCTAATGGTCAGCTTTGGAAAGGGAAGGCCCCACACCTACGAAACCACAGATTGTGGGTGCACCGGACCCAATATTCACAACTCATTTGTAAAGTGTTCTAAGCTTTATGAATACTCATGAATCAAAAAATATTTAATATATGTAGCAACAACTTAGAATGAAAATGCTTTCATATACTAACAGCTGATTGATAACAATGTGCTAATATTAAGGACCAGAGGTCTTTAATATCTGACATTTGGACTCTGACTTTAACAGTACACGCAAAAACACTATAAAACATTTACTTCAGTTTCTTTGTGAGTGTGTGGGTAGAGAGTGAGGGGAGTGTTTAGTTCTATAATTTCATCAATATATAAAACATTCCAAATGGAAACACCTTCTCCTAAGGCACATGCACAACTCTCCATACTCAAGAGTTTCCTGGAGCACTGAGAAGGCAAGTGATTTGAGCACAGTCACACTGCTATATACCCTCTGGCAAGACCTGAACCCAGGTCTTTTCATCTCTAAAGCCAGCTCTCTGTGTACTATCCCACAATGCCTCTCACTTTAGATATAAAGAATTAAGTTAAGAAAAATCAGTTTCAGAACCACTAAAATAAGGCAACAGAAGCTGTCTTTCTCATATAATTGGTTTGCACTGGAACACTACACAGGTTCTGGTACACGCTGTTCTAAAAAGATAATGTTAATGATAACTGGCATTTTACATAGCATTTTATGATTTATAAAGTGCTTGACATCAATCATCTCATTTGGTTAAACATGAGCCCAGTTTGAATATCAGGTATAGATATATAAGACATTTATGTACAATATAATTATATACTACATGTATAACATAATTATAATATTTAATATATATGTATATAATCCTCTCTGCCTATACTAGGCATTCTTCAGTTCTGTTCTGAGAACACAATACAACTGTCACTAATAAAAATAAATATAAAAACAATACAAATCACTTGCTCACATCCCCAGAAAATAAACAATCCTTTTCAGAAATCCTGACAACTAGATGACTGAATTTTCCCCGTGATACTGATCCATTTGTCCATGTCAATCACAGAGTCCTGGGTTGTAAAAGAAATGAGCTCTAAGCAGGTATTGTCACAGAACACAGCAATTTAATATTTTTAAACTATGACAACTGCATAGGCAATTGTGTATGTTTATAACTAAAATGCTTTTCTCATCAGGCAAATATGAATGAAAAGCAGAAATTTTAATGTTCAGTTCTGTAGCCAAGATTGGATATCCTGGTATTTATTCTTATTTGGGGTATTAACCAACGGCAAAATCATGCATGATATCTAAGGTAAAAAAACGCTCACTGCTCCTTTCTGGTTTTATTTCCAGTGTTACACTGCCCTTTAGTGTCCAGACATAAGAACTGTAAAAAATATTTACGGATCCAAACTAATGTTTTCTCATCAGTTTTCCTCGTTGGCAAGAGAATTGTTTTATCAGTAGTAATAGTATTTTCTCCATCATGGACACATTTTGTACATAAACATAAATATAAGGAAATTGTGAATATAATCTGCTCCTGTTTGTTCCCTCCCTCCCTCCATGACTTAGGCAATTCCTGGAAAATACCTTTTATTTCATTTTAAATGAAAAGACAGGAAGTAAAGTTCAAAATGCCATAGCTTGTAGCTTAAATAACAGATGGACTCTAAATAATAATTTAAAAAAGTTTTATTTTTCCTTTTCTTAAGATCCTAGTAGATTTTAAAGAAAAAAATGGAAAACATGGCTCGTTCTATTAAAAACCTGCCCATGTTCACATTTTAAAAATCAAAGAACTTTTTTTTTTCCTTAAGGAAAGTCATCTCATTATTGTTATGCAGGTCTCCATCTTCCTCTTGCCTAGTTCTTTTCTGGCCAATCAATTAAGAATGTTATTGAGCACCCTCTGCAGCCAGAATACAGTGGCAGTCAGGCAGAAGCCTTGAAGCAGTGGCCTGAAACCCAATTCAGGTTATTTTAAAGCTGCTATCACCATCTAAATCTTTCCTTCTTTTTGAATATCCGGTGATCTGAAATATAGGCTGCATATAATTACTGAGGGCAACCAGGGCTGGGAATGCTGGGAATAAGGGAAGTTTAGGGGGATCTAATTGGAGATACAGAATATACACAAGGAAAATGACTTTACAAACTTTTAAAGCCATAAAAGACATGTAAGGAGATATCTCATACATTAACAGGATCTTCCAGGAAGGAAGGAAAGAAAGAAGGAGAAAGAAGGAAGGGGGAGGGAGGGAGGGAGGAAGGAAGGAAGGAAGGAAGGAAGGAAGGGAGGGAGGGAGAGAGGTAGGGAGGGAGAGAGGTAGGGAGGGAGAAAGGGAGGGGAGAGAGAGAGGGAGAGGGGGGAGAAAGAAAGAGAGAAGGAGGGAGAGAGGGGGAGAGAGAGAGAGAGAGAGAGAGGGAGGGAGAGAGAGAGAGAGAGAGAGAGAGAACGCAAAAAAGAAAGAAAGGAGTCAAATCTCTGCTCATTAGAAGCATTAGGCAGAATTTTAAACTCTTTAATAGTCTAGGTGTCTTCGAGGATAACAAACAGTAAGACTGATGATAGATTCAGAGCAAAATAAGATCTTAAAAGCCACTAAAACCCAATCTCCTCTTTTCATGGATTAGGAAAATGAAGCCCAGAAATGTCAAGTGACTTGCCCAGAGTCATACAGCTAAATAAGTAGTTGAGGCAACATTTGAATTCAGGTCATTCTGACTCCAAGCATGGTGCTCTATCCGCTGCACCACCTCACTGCTGGTACTCTAGTGCACGCTGGGGCAGCAGGGAGTTGAATATCAGAAGTAACTTTTAGAAATGCGGCAAATTTCTTGGGGCATAATTCTAAGTAGATAAATGGAAACAATCAAGAATGATTATGGCTCCCTTTATTCATAGTGCTTTTGGAAGAAGATTAAATTTAGACAAAGAAGGGGTGGATACAAATTAGTGAATTAAAGACATTCAAAAGAGAAATCCAGCGAAGTGCCAGTTTCTGAGAATTTATAATACAGGCTAATAAAGGGGTGGGGGGAGGAAATGGAGCGGTTTTCACTGACATGAGAATTATAAGAATTCCACTTTGCAAGAGGGGGAAATGGAAGCGAACAGTATGAAGAACACACAATATGTAAGAACACAGAACACGTAACATGTAAGAATCTATAGATAGCACCAGCAAAAGTCTCCAACCGAGCCTCCTCCCTGGCCTTGTTTGCTACCTACATTTCAGCAAATATTAACAACAGCTTCACAAACTCTACCAACAATGGCATTTATGGAGCTTAATTTACTTATCTGTGGCCCACAAGTCTACATCTTTGTTGATTACACTTGGAAAGATTAAGAGGTTACAAGCAGATAACCTAAAAAGGAAAAAAAAAGGTATTTTTTAAAACGTTCAATGTTTCGTTTTTACATCAACTATATTTCTCTATGAATTCCTTCCCTCTCAATGTTCTAGAGAGCCATCTCTTAAAACAACAACAACAACAACAAAAAATCAAAAGATGGGGGAAAGGTTCATTAAAACTAACCAAGAATCTACTGCTAGGCAATAATAATGATGGCTGGTCTTTATATAATGCTTTAGGGTTTGCAAAACGCTTTACAAATATTATCTCATTTTATCCTCACAACAACCCTGAGAGGCAGGTCTAGCTTTATATGCACAGTATTACATCCTCAGTCTCCACTCCCCCACCCCATACAAAGAAGATAGAGGTTCCCTCTTACATCTCTTTCTTTAGGGCCAAACCATGTCATGATAATTTCACAGAATTCAGCTTTGACTGTTTTTTCTTTCCATTTCTATCGTTGTAATTATTATATATATTGTTTTCCTGGTTCTGCTTACTTCTCTTTGTATCACTTTCTATAAGCCTTCCCATGCTTTTCTAAATTCATCATTTTCAAAGCTTTTTAAAGCCCCAGCACAGGATCACCACGGGATCACACATTTAGAACTGGATGTGACCTTGGAGGCCAGTCATGTGTCACAAATTGTTTAGCCATGCCCCAATTATTTGGTATCTACTTTGTCCCCAGTTCTTTGCTACTGTAGACATTGTACATTATATAGGAATTTTGTTTTAATCACTGGGATATACGTCTCACAGTGGGATCTCTGGGTCAAAGCATATGACCATTTTAACCACTGAAAAGATGATTTAATACTGTCTTGAAAAATCATTATTACCAGTTCTTCATTTTCAGAGAGAATAGAAGAGGAAATTGCCTTAGCGTATGGAAGAAAAATGGTGATGGTAGGGGGTCAGTAGCAGGGAAGGGCAGAGAAAGAGGAAAAGGGACTAGAAAGGGAACTTTAAAAACTGAAACAGTCAAGGAAGGTATGAAATACCCTTCCAAAGGGACAAGTTTGAAATCTCTGTGGGACAGCAGGAATGTATAGCTATATAAATCAAATGTGAATTAGTTAATGCTTAAGTTCTGAGGAAAAATACTTAGAAAAGGACAAAATAATTAGAAAATCTACACCGGTGAAAATGCTTACACACACATATGCATGCTACGTTGGATCACTTCTCATAAAAATACTTGGTTTTTTTTTCCCCAACTGTTTCATGAATTTCCATGGCCAAAAGAATTTATCAGCTAGTGGCCTAGTGATAAATGTCCCCATGCTAAACCAGGCTGGTCCACGGATAACTGAGGCACTCTTCTGAGAAGCCTTTCCAGTTTGGCGGAATCTCCCCGAGCTTGCGTACAACCTTTGAGTACGAAGGTTATGTGACAAAGCATTAGAACAGGATCTATGCAAGAGTTCACTAAGAACCTGTGGCATTTCCTATACTTAACATCTTAAAGAATAGGTAAATGAGTTGCTAGTTTAGGTTCAGTTTTGCTGAGAGGTAGAGGCTGGAATAAATGATTTTGTTGTGCCTTCTAATTCACTAATCCTATAAGCAAACCCTCTGCAAATGGGAGGCCAGAGTTAGAAGGCCAAACGCAAAGTGCCGCTCCTGATCCTGATACTTGGCATAAACCATGTTGTTCTTCGTTTGTTTCGGTCATGTGACCCCATTTGGGGTTCTCTTGTCAAGGATACTGCAGTGGTTTACCATTTCCTTCTCTAGCTCATTTTACAGATGAGGAACTGAGGCAAACAAAGTTAAGTGACTTGTCCAGGGTCATACAGCTAGTGTCTGAGACTGTATTTGAACTTAGGAAGGTAAATCTTCCTTGATTCCAAACACAGTGTTCTATCCACAGCACCACCTAGCAGCCCCATAAGTAACTTACTTACTTAAAAACAAAAGCCAATACTAAGCTACCTTTCAGAAATTTTAGTCAAAATTTAGAAATTTTAGTCAAAAGCTAAACACAAAGAAAATCACTTGATAAAAATAAAATGATACTGACAACTGGTAATCATTTCACAGCTAGCCACCCAAATCCACTGAAAGTTTAATTCAATCGCTGGGTGTGTCTATCAACAAGCATTTACTGAGTGTTTAATATGCTCTAGGCAATGTGTTAATACTGGGGATATAAAGATTGGTAAAAAAAAAAATCCCTGTCTTTGAGGAGCTGACATTCCAGTGGTAGAGACAACAGGAGAACAACCATGTACAAATAGATACACACAGGATAAAATGCAGACAGCCTCAGAGGAAAGGCACTACTGTTAAGAAGGATGGGGAAAAGCTTCTTACAGAATGTGAGATTTTAGCTAAGAACTGGAATTAGTGAGGAAAATCAGGAGGTGAAGGTGAGGAGGGAGAGAACTCCAGGCACGGGGGAGGGATCTTTTGACCTCCCCATGCCTGTCCTTCCCTATTAGGCAGAAGGGTCAGTGAAAAGAGAACTGAGTCCAGAAACCTGGTTTTTCCTCCCTTCTATGCCACTAACTACCTGTGTGTGACCTTGGACAAATGCCTTCATCCCTCCAAGCCTCTGTTGGAAACCTGTCTGCTCAGTTATCCTTGGCAACATTATAATTAATAGCTGCCACCCAGTGTCATTGTCATTATCATCATCATCACCATCATTTAACGGTTGCAAAGCATTTTACATGTTATCTTATTTGACCCTGACAACAATCTTGTGAGGTAGGGACTTTTACCTTTCCCATTTTATAGATGGAGAAACTGAGGCTGGGAGAATGATTTAAGCGATTAAGTCACACAGTTGATAAGCGTCTGAGGCAGGATTTGCACTGAGGTGTTCCTGACTCCAACATTATATCCACTGTACCACCTTTTTTGCCTCCCAATCTCTATTTTCAACCCAAAAATAATCTCAGCAAGAGCAGTCAGAGTGACAAGGCTGTAGAAGTGTATTTTCATTTATTAATGGGTCAGGATATCCTTGGTTCGGATTTATGCTTCCCAGTAAGTTCTGTGAACAGGTTAAAGAAGGCAGCTTTTTGTCATGAATAGAGCAAGACTTCCTTGAAAATAGTTTCAAAATTAATGCTTTCCTTAGAAAATAAGTCAAAAACTCTACTGACTTGGATTGTAAAAGGTATAATGCTACCTTCCTCTAGCCCTCCAGAGGGCTGAGCTGAGCAGATTTGGATGAAGGTATATGTTCTTAACTTGACTAGAATAAGTAGATGGGCCTTAAAGACAAAGAACTCCTGGAGTGAAGCTGGCTCAGTCTTTTTGCTTCTAGTGGGAGTAGAACATAGCTTTTGTTTCTCCTTTCTGCCTCTCTCCTCTTTCTCTTGGTCAGAACTACAACATGGCTCCTTTGTTCTTCTCTTGGGGCTTCAGAGTAGGCTCTGCTGGGACACATCAAGCCTCGGGGGTATTCTGGTAGAGTAAAAAGATGGCAGAGTAAAAAGAGGGTAGAAGAGAAAGAATACTGGGGTTATAGTCAGGAAGATTTGGCTTTGAGTCTCACCTCTAACATTAGCTGTGTGATGACAAGCAAAAGGAGTCACATTCTCCAAGTTTCAGTTGCCTCATTATAAAATTTAGAGTGCAAAAAGACCTCAGATGTTATTTAGTCCAACTGCTTTATTTTTACAGATGGGAAAACTGAGGACCAAAGAGATTAAGTGATTTGACTGAGGTTACACAAGTGGTAACTGCCACAGCCAGGATTTGAACCAGTCTGCTGGCTCTAAAAATAGATCTGTGGCACCTACATCACAGGGTCTTATGCTGATCAAATGTGATAATAGATGCAAAGTGCAAAATTGGCTACCATGGCTATGTAAGTCTTAGACTGCCACATAAATTCCAGTTATCATTATTATGATGATTAGAAGAGAATTTTACTAGTACTCTACTTCTAGTTTTTTCCAGGAATAATTTTCTTTTTCATATCTTTAGGATTGTTGTTAAAAATTATATTACATAGGAGCCATTATGGATTCTTTTGTAATTCTGAACTCCTTCTTCTTTCTTCTTCTGTATCTCTAAACTATTTCTATTTAGTGAGTGGAGTTTGGCTTGCCAGTCATTTTAGTGGTCCCATGGCTAGGAATATCCTGAAAATATTGAACCTCAGCAGATTTGGGGTAAAAACAATTGCATTTCTTCAGTGATCAAATGAGATTGTTGGGCTGAGTGATCTCTAAGGTCCTTTGCAACTCTAACCTTCTATGATTTTACTTCTCAGTGTCTCTGTCACTCCATCCATTGACCTCAGTTCCTAGGGCTACCTTCACTAGAAGTCATCTTATTTTTTTAAGCGCTCAAAAACTCATCCATAAGGGCTAGAAGAGAGCAGACCTCAAGAAATGAGTGAATGTGAGATATGTGACCAGTGTTAGATTTTGCTTGAATTGCAATGAAAAATCTATATAAAGAAAATCTATGTAAAGAATTTGGGTGTATATCATTAATTCTAGGTAGAAATATGTAACTGTGTCTCCTGTGTCCCTAGGGAGGTGTGGTGAATATTAGGAACTCACCAATGACTTTTCGCACAAGAAGTTCATCTTTAAATTAATTGTTTTGGTACCAGGAGTACATCTCTCTAAAGAAACAATGTTATAAAAAGTGGTTAGGTTTCCTTGCCAGGTGACTAAAGTCTATTGAGCTCTTTAATTTGTATTTATGTTCTGGCAACATTATGTTTTTGGACAGCATGAGGACACAAGGTTTGAAGGGAGGCCTACCAGCAGTTGGAAAAGTTTGGAGTAGGAAGGATTATAGTAAGGCACTGTACTGCATTTTCAAGTTGGTAAACTGGCTGTGTGACCCTGGCCAAGCCAACCTCCCAGCACCCCTGGCAGTTTCTAAGACTATAAGTTGCAGAGAAGGTATCCATCATTGGTGAAGGGAGTTTCCTGAACCAGGAGATCTCCAAACTAATTAAATTTCAAGTCTGGTAAAAAAAAAAAAGCCCACTGAGGAAACATATCGTATGAAAAATTACTATTCCGTATTTTCTTTCAAAATCTCCAATTTGTAATAGAACACAATTACTACCTAGAAGAGGCATAAATAATTCCTTCAGGTGTAATCTTTAATGTCTTCATGGACAAAGGAAGGAGGCAACCTCTTAATGAACCAGTTCAATCCTACACTAGAATCCTTTGTCCCCTTGTTCCATTGCCAATCATGCCTTGTTAAATTCCAACCTTGGATTACTCCAATCATCCACTCTTCCTGTGCCTATTTACCTGCTGTTGAATGCCCTGGGCAAGATCACAAAATCATGCTGATTACATTTAGTACAAATTCATGTTACAAAATTTCAAATTGGCTTTCGCTAAAGCAAGGCAATGATTTTGCACACCCCTAAATGACTCCCTATCCTACCCACTACAGTGGAAAACCTTTTCATCCCTTCTCAAACCTCCTAAGGCTCCCATAGCATACTTCCCACCCACCCTCTCAGCTGAGGACTTTACCTTATCCTTCAATGAAAAAAACTGACGCCACTGGCTGAGAGCTCCCTCTTCTCTCCCTATCCTCATCTCTCAATCACTCAGATGTCTTCCCTCACCACGTTTTAAGCAAAGAAGTGACCTTCTCCTGCCAAGGCAACTCTACATAAACCCTTCATCCCATTCCTTCCTAACTTCTTTAGCAACCTGCCTTTACTACCATTCTCACTCTCTCTCTTCTCTTTAGTCTCTCCCAATACAGTGGCTACTCCCCTGCATGCCAGGTCTCCCCAAACCTTAAAAGACTCTCACTCGCTCCAACCATCTATCCTAGATATCATCCTGTATTTCTCTTCCTTCCTACAGCTAAACTCCTTGAGAAAGCTGTCTACAGTTGATGCTTCCATTTCCTCCCCTCCCACTCAATTCTAAAACTCTGACCTCTGACATCATCATTCAAATGAAACTATTTTCTTCAATGTTAGCAGTGATGGCTGGCTTAATGGCCAAGTCCTAGGGCTGATCCTCCTTGACCTCACTGACGCCGTTGATCATCTTCTCCTAAATACTCTGTACTCTTTAGTCTTTCAAGACGCTGCTTTCTTCTCCCTCTTTTCCTACTTGTCTGACCTTTCTTTCTTAGTCTCCTTCACTGGTCCTCATCCAGGCCATTCGCACATTCCTGTTTTGTTTTTGTTCTTCTTTCCTTCTCTTTTTATACTATCTCACTTTATCTCATGAGCTTCCATGGACTTAATTATCATCTTTATGGAGATGGTTCTCAGATCTATTTATCCAGTCTCACATCTCCAACTGCTTCTTGGACATCTTGAACTGAATGTCCTACAGACATCTCAAACTCAACATATCCAAAACAGATCTTGTTATCTTTCCTCAAACATTCCTCTCTTTCGAACTTCACTATTACTTGTCAAAGGCACTATCCAGTTACCTGAACTTCCAGTCTAGCTGTCTTCCTTATTCCTCACTCTCACCCCCCATTATTTAATCTGTTGCCAAAGCCTGTCAATTTTACCTTTGCAAAATCAATCATATACATCTTTTTATCTCCACTCACAGAGCTATCACTTTGGACTAGAATCTTATCATCTCACTCCCAGACCACAGTGCCTGGAACATAGCAAATATTTCATAAATGCTTAGTGACTGATTAATTTAATGAAAGACATAAACAAGATCTGAAAGGGATGGTATGAGAAGGCATCAATGGCTTGTGATGGGCATATGTAAAAACATTTTTTTTTCCCACCAAGACCTGGGATTTCATCAGTGCGGGAACTTCTGGCATGGAAATTCCATTTGCCAATGCAAATTAACTCAAATAACTCGAGTCTTGGAGTGTTAATTGGTTGTACAATAAAGTGAGATGTTAACTTGATGTCCTTATTTTTTGTTTCCTTTGAAATATATCATCAATGTCATTTTCTCTTTTTTTCTTCTTTTTTTTTTACAACTGTTACTTCCTAATGATTCCCCCTCCCTCACAGATCCCTCCCTTACAATAAACAGGTTCATGTAGGCAAAGCAAATAAAAATAATAGTCATATCTGCCAATATATGCTTTAGTCCACATCTACAATCCATTATCTTTTTGCTCAGAATCCGGAGGAATCAGGCCACTGTAGTCTCCATTGATCAGAGTTCTAAGAATTTCAATTGTTTTGTTTTCCCCATTACACAATTATGGTTACCATGTAATTTGTTCTCATGGTTTTTCCTTACTTGGCTCTGCATATACATCCGAGTTTTCTTAAGTTATTTTTAATTTATCTGAATTTTATGTTTCTTCATATTTATCACATAGCACAAAAATATTCCATGACAATTTGAATAAATCTGTGATTTCACTCATGGAGGAAACTCTAGGTGAGGAAACTTCCCTTCCTACTATGCAGATGGTTACCTGTTCAGCAACTCATAGTTCTAGAGAGCTGCTTGGGGTCACTCAGCTAGTGTCCCTCTGAGAAGAGAGACTTCAATCAGTTTTCTTGACTCCAAGTCAGCTCTCTGTCCATTATGCTGCATTAAATACATTATATTAGATTCCACAATTTGTTCAGCCATTCTCCAACTAATGAGCAAATACTTTCTTTTCAGTTCTTTGTTACTAAAAAAAATGCTGCTATAAATATCTGTGTTTATATGGGACATTCTCCTTCTTGTATCATAGGAACATAGTGGTAGCTTTGCTGGATCAAAACATAAATATAACGGCTGTATGATTCCCAAGTGCTTTCCAGAATGGGTTTACCTATTGAAAGCGCCACCAATAATGCACTTAGAGCATCTAAGTTCCTATAAGCCTTCTAAAAGTGATCACTCATCTTTTGTCATCCTTGCTAATCTGATGCCAAATAACTCCAATTTATTTATATAGATAGTTTGTTCACAGTTACACATCATCTCTCTCATTAGACTGTGAGCTCCTTTAGAGTAGGGACTGTCTTTTGCCTTTCTTTATATCCCCAGTCCTTAGCACAGTGAGTGGCAAACTGTAGGTGCTTAACAAATATTTATTGGCTGATAGGAGGAAAATGAGTCCTAGACAGGGAAGGAGTTTGCCCAGTGTACCAGAGGCGACAAAGCAGAAGCCATGGTTCCATACTTCCAGAGGTCCAGTGCTTTCCCCAACAACATATACTACTTTCTTGTTTTTCTGGTACTCCTTGAGATGAAGAAAATTTTGATGAGGCTCCAAAATATTTAAATGATGAGCAAATGTGGATTAACACAACATAAATACAGGATTTCATTGCCTTATTTCCTCAGTCACGTTTGGTGGGTCATCGTCCTATTCAGTCATCATAAATCTGGTTTATTTATTCCCTCATTTATTATTCAGGAGGAATGATGACTGTGGAGAGAAAAAGGACTGAAGATGGGGAAATGAGGTCACAGCGAAAAAGAAAAAAAAGAAAGAAAAACACATTAGGAACTTTCTCTGCAAAAGCAAAGAAAAGT
Organism: Phalanger gymnotis; assembly: GCA_028646595.1. Lineage (NCBI taxonomy): Eukaryota > Metazoa > Chordata > Mammalia > Diprotodontia > Phalangeridae > Phalanger > Phalanger gymnotis. The sequence continues at coordinate 654,710,726 of CM053622.1, read as the reverse complement.
GAGAAGGATTGAATTCATAAGGGGAAGTTTAAATTTTAATTTATCTTATCTGAGTAATCCTGAATACTCTTTTGTTGTAATGTTTTTAAAACTTTAAGATTACTAAGAATTTTTTTTTGTACTGTGTAAGTTCATTATAGGACAAATCCTCCCACAATGAACATCTGTCCACACAGTGTAAAACAAAGGACCCAAAAGCTCTAGTCCATGGCTCATTCATTTACAATGAATACATCAGAAACAACCAAATCCCTGCACAATGATAGGATATTCATTAGCTGGCCCTTGGATGTGGGGATAATGAAATATGCCCAATGCTATCCAATCAGTCTTTAGGGTCTTTAACCATACAGCCAAGTAAACCACAGGATTATCTCGAACACTTCCCTCTCCTCCAAGTTCTCTGAATTCAAGTCACTTCTACAATTCTCTCTTTTCATTTCTACAATTGTCCTAATTCTATTACCACACCTATGATACCATCCTCTAGGAACTTTTAAATAGCCTTCTAACAATTTTCCCAATACTTCTTCCTACACCAATACATGATAGATCCAAACTAATCTTCCTTATGCAGATGGCATTAGGCATTCCACACTTTTGATCCAAAATCTGCCATACTTCTCCATGGCCATCAAGTAGAGCTCAAAATCAAACAGCTGCACAGTCTGGTGCCACTTTATCTTTCCGACCTTTCCAACTATACCATTCCTCTCTCTGTCTTCTAAACTACGGACACACTGTACACACTGCAGTTGCTTTCTTTTCCCAATACAAGATGTCCTATTTTCCTCTAACTCTGTGGCTGTTCATTCCTACTGAAATGTCCCTCCTTTCCCTTCGCCCCCTGAATTCCTGTTCATCCTTTAAAGCCTAATTCAAAAGCCACCTCCTCCATGAAACCTTCCCTTAACCTCCATGAGTATCAATCTTCTTCTCAGCCCTCACATGGCACTTGGTTTAGCAACTCTCTAAAGTATTAATATACTCTTTATTATAGCTGCCAGTGCTGGTACCTTATCTGCCTACTACACTATGAATTCTGTGAGGGCAGCAGGGAAGGACTGTGTCTCATTGGAACTTTGCAACTTCTTTTGCATCTAGTGTGCCAGATACTGACTGCTGTCTAATGAACTCTGGGTGAGTCTTTCTACTAGTTATAAATATGTGATCAGTTATGCTGGGGGCAGAAGGAGGGGGAAGGATACATACAAGGATAACTGATAGCTCCAGAAAGTGCCAGCTCACACCTCCTATTCAACATACTGCAGTGAACCAAGAAGAAAAAAAAAGGTCAAGGTATTGCGCTAAAACTTCTCAGGCAAAATTAATCTTGTGATTGCAAGTAGAGAGAAGATATCAGCTCCATATATTATTCTAATGAATGTTAGTTAGAATAGATGATATCTTCTTAAAACATAAGAACCCTCGACTTAGAGTCAGAGGACTTCAAAAGCTAGCTCTGCCAGTTACTGCCTGTGTGACTTTTTCCAAGCAATTCATCTCCTCTGGGACTCAAGTTTCTTATCTGTAAAGTGAGATGGTTGGACTACATGGTCTCTAAGTTCCCTTTCAGATCTATGGCTTTGATTGTATGAGTATATAAAATTTAATATGTAAGAAAGATCTATTGTTCTAAACTATCAGGACCAAAGTTACAGAAAAAAAAATTGTCATTGATTCTATTCTTATAATCTCCTCCATGAAAATGGAAATTTTAAAATTATACTTTGATATCAACAGTTAATTTAATACTAAAAAAATTATTTGGCATCATATAGCCTGATCAATTAATCAAATGAATTCTCTACTTTACAATTACGTAGATTGCATCAAGATAGCATCTTCCTGAAAATAATCGATTGACTAGAATATTGATGGTTCACTCAGCAGCAATATGTCTCAATAAAGGGAGATGAACTGAAGGTTAATTTTGACTTTATAATATATCTTACACTTCTCCTCCTTCCTCTCCCTCTGTCCACATAGGGTATCATACTCTTACCTACAGCTGCTCTGCTCAAAGCCATGCAAATTTTGATCTGAAACCTTGCAAGATTTCCTGGGGTTTATGGCCTAGATTTCCCCCACTGAATCCTGGGCCATCTCTAGTTGTCCTGATCCATATCTGGCCACTGAACCCAAATGGCTTTGGAGGAGAAACTGAGGCTGGTGACTTTGCACAGCCCACCCTCACTTAAATCCAATTCACTTGCATGCCATGGTATCACCTCCCTGATGTCATGGTTGTCTTTGAGAAAAAAGGCCAAAGAACAGCAAGCAATATGCATATATACAAAACCAGGAATCTACAGTTTTGTTCTTTCCTAACTAAATTATAAGGATGCCAAATTGACATTGAAAATCTTTATGAACTCCCACCTTAAATTAATTATTAGTGATGCTGAAGTAAAAGGAGATAAAAAGACTTTATAGAGTCTATTATAAAAATAACTTTCTGATGGATCTAAATATAAGGCTATACAGTTGCTAAGGTAAAACTTGAAATAAATATATTTCCTTAATTTTATTTCACTTGGCCTAGAATTGGCTATCAAGGCAAAATGGGAACCACAAATAATTTACCTTATTTTAAGCACAGAATTTCAGGGTTGCCTTCAACTTTTCTCCCAATAGTTAGATTGGATCCTTATCCATTTTCCTCTGTGACATTCCCAGAATGTATCTTTATCCAACTGTACAAGTTAAATACATGACCATATACTCATCTTCACATACCTATTTTAGGTTACTCTCTTCTCCAGCAAAATGAAGAAAAAAAAAGCTTTCAATGATTTTTTTCTATGTATTCAACCAATGTCTTTTTCAATTATCACTTTTCTCGGGGGAATAAAAACTACTTCCTACTTTCTGTTTTAAGGCCCTGAGTTCAACTTATGTAAGAAGAAATGAAATACAAATGAATAAGACACAGTTCTTGCTTTCAGGTAACTTATTATCTAGATATCAAGACTAATACATATGAAGTGATGCATAAATAGAAAACTGAATGTTGAAGTATATGGTACAGATAACAATATAACCCTGTGATAATTACAATAGGAATAAAGAACATAGGCAGATCAATCAACAAACATTTATTAAGCACATACTATTATTGCAAGTGGCAGCTAGATGGCACAGTGGATAGAGGGCTGGGGCTGGAGTCAGGAAGCTGGAGTCAGTTTCCTCATCTGTAAAATGAGCTGGAGAAGGAAATGGTAAACCACTCCAGTGTCTTTGACAAGAAAATCCCAAATGGGATCTTGAAGAGTTGGACGTGACTAAACAACAGCAATATTGCAGGTACTGTGCTAAACACTGGGGATACAGATAAGAATGAAACAGTCCCTACTCACATTCTAATGAGGGAGACAACAAGAACATATATAATCATGTACAGAAAAAATGTCAAGTGAATGCTACAGATAAACACAAAATATGAAAGTACAAGGTAGTGTGAAAGAGAGGAGTTTCGATTTTATCCTAGTGTGGCAACAGGGATTCACTACGGTTGACTGAGCAGGGAATCACATAGTCACATATGCACTTAAGGATACATGTATATATAGAATGGATAGATACAGATACATATTTGGCATCTGAGTGGAATATGGGCTGTAGTAGGGAGAGACTTGAGGCAAGCAGATTAATTAGGAGGCTATTACAATAATCTAAGCAAAAGGTGATGAAGCTGAACCAGAGTTAACTGTGTAAGGAGGGACAAGAGGTCAGGTTCAAGAGATAACTTCAACAGAAACTGTTAAGATTTGGCAACTGATTGCATCTATCTGGTGATGGAGAGTGTAGCGTCAGGGATCACACCAAGGTTCCAAAGTTGGGAGACCACGAAATTGTATGCCTTCATTAATAACAACGAAGCTCACAATAGGAAAGACCTTGGAGGAAAAGGTAATGGATTCAGTTTAGGGTTGAGTTTGAGATGTCATTGGGACACATAGTTTGAAATGTCCAGTATATAACTAGTGATGTGGGACTGAAGCTCAGGGGATATGTAGATTTGGGAGTCATCAGCACAGCAACGATAGTTAAACCTACAGGAGGTAGAGGAAGAAGAGACAAATCCTTAGGGGATGCATACCATTAGGGTCCAAGATATTGATAATAAGCAGCCAAAGGAGATTGAAAAGGAAAAATTAAATACATAGGCGGAAAAGTATCATGTAAACTCAGAGGGTATATAGAGAAAAGGTTTCAAATGAAACAGAGTTCAAGAAGTTTGAGGACTGAAAAAAAGTCATTAGATTTGGTAACTGAGAGATTATTGGTTTTTTGTTCAATGATGAGGATGGAAACCAAATTGTAAAGGGTTGAGAAGTGAGAGGAGAAGAAGAACAGGTAGTGAGTGTGGACAGCTTTTTCAAGGCAGTGGTAGGACAACAGTTTGAGGGAATGGCAGGGGAAGTTTGAGGATGGGGGAGACTTGAGATATAGGGAAGGAATCAGTAGATAGGGAGAGGGTGAAGATGGGGATGAGGTGCTGATTGAACTTGCCATCTGCTGGAGAAGAATGAGATAGGAACAAACAAACATGTAGGGAGGTCGACCTTGGTAACAAGAAGGCCACTTTAGTCAGACACTGGGGGAAAGGAGGAGAGAGCGGGAGGTGGAGTCAAGAGGTACTGAGATGAAGAGAATGAGAAAAGAGACAGCTCAAGTTGAATGACTTCAACTTTCTCAACAAAGAGGAGCAAATTTCTCACCTGGGACAGTAGGGTGTAGCTTCTGTAGGTGTGAGATAGGAAATCAATTACACAGGAATAAAAGGACTGTTTTGCTGCCATGAGATCAATAAATTTCTATCAAATCTATTAAGGTAAAATAGGAATAAATTTCAAATCTCATAGTTGAGGTTAAAAACTTCATACATACAAAATGGGGAGACATGAATAGGCATCAGTTCATCTGAAAAAAAAATCTGGGTGTTTTAGTGAACTCGGTGCTCAACGAGTCAACAGCGTAATATGGAAGCCAAAAGAGTTAAAGTGATTTTAGGCTATGTTGAAAGTACAGTGTCCAAAGAGAGGGAGACTATAGCGACTGGACGATTGTACTCAGTTCTGGGTGCCACCTCAGAAGAAAGACAGAAAGGCTAGTTGCTTTCAAAGGAAAGCAGCCAGAACAGTGCATACAGCAGAAAACACCAGAGGAAGATGAAGAATTGAGGATGTTTATCCTGGAAAAGAAAAGACTTACAGGGAAAGTAATAACTATTTCTATATGAAAGCTGTCACATGGAAGAGGGCTTAAATTTCTTTTGCTTGACTCTACACGGCAGAAATGGGAGCACTTGGCGATATCTTTAAAGGGACAGATTTAGCTAGACGTAAAGAAGAACTTTCTAACACTTAGAGGTATCCCAAAGTATAATGAGCTACCTCAGAAGACAGTTGGTTCCTTCTAGAGATCTTCGAGCAAAATGCTAGATGGCCACGTGTTGGGTATATTGCAAAGAGGATTCTTGTTCAGGTATGTGTAGAATTACGTAGCTAATAAGGCCCTTTCCAACTCTATGACTTATAGTAAAGTTTAGAGTAATAAGCAAAGAATTAATGTAGAAAGGAGGCCTTGGGCTAGGTCTCATCGGATGATTTGGATTTGGATAAACAGAGGAACTAGAAAGAGACTAGGAAAGGGCATTCCTGGCAGAAGGATCAATATAAGCGGATAAATAGTCTAGAATGAGCTTGAAGAATCAATATGTGTAAAGGAGTGGTCTCAAATGCAAAGAAGAGATGGATCCCTACTGGCCCCACATTGACTTAAAAAAAAACCCACAAGTTAACATCATCTATGTTCTATTGTATTTTAATTTATTTTGTTAAATATTTCCCAATTACATTTTAATCTGGTTCAGACACTGGGTTTGAGGGCAGCATTTGGCCCATAGGCTGCAAGTTTAATACCTCTGGTAAGGCACAGTGTAAAGAAAAAATTTCTATGTATACTAAACAAAGACCAACACCGCACCATACAGTTATAACACTCAATGTGAGCAACTTTCATTCTTCGTATCTGAGTATCTAACATATAGCAGTGTCTGATATATGGTAGTACTTAATAAATTATGTTGATTATTTGTTGAATGCTTACCAAGAGAACAAAAAGCAGACAAGAAACTTTAAAATTAATAGATAGCTACCGTAGGTTTGTGAGCAGAGGAGAAATGGGTAAAAGCAATATTCATCAGCTTAATTTGACTACACTCTGCAAGGTAGATCGGTTTCCTCACCTGTAAAATGAGCTGGAGAAGTAAATGGCAAGCCACTCCAGTATCTTTGCCAAGAAAACCCCAAATGGGGTCACAAAGTGTTAGACACGACTGAAATAAACAATAACAACATACCTCCTAGTTGCTCAGTCCTGTGGTTCAAAGAATGTTTCTAAGAGGATGAAAAATGTTGGAAACAGTAGAAAAAGATTTTTCTTTAAAAAGAAAAAAGGGCAAGGAACCTTGCTTTACAACAGATGGACCAATCAATGTTACCATGCAACAAGGTAGAACTACACAATTACTAGTCTGCTTCTGCTTTCTTTACCAAAAAAAATGTTCTTAGACCAGGGAGAGCAGAACAAAAATGCCACTCTCCACAAAAAAAGAGCCTTAAGGCAAACAAGTACTTTGCTTTTAATTTGAGATGCAGTGATACCTCAGTGGAAAAAAAGTAAACAAAAAAAACAACTTTACATATGTATATATTATCTGTTAATTTGTATCCTTTGACTTGATCAAGGTAGATACTATAGAGTGTAAGATTTCCCTTACAAATACTTCCTCTTACCTCACAATGGCAAAATTGAAGCTCAGAACTAAATCATATCATTTCTTCCCACACTCCTGTAACCCCAAAACCAAAAGCTGGACGGAGACCCTTAGATGTTATCTAAGCCAACCTTTCTATTTTTAAAGATGAGGGAATTGAGGCATCTACAAGTAAAGTAACTGTAACAAGGTCACTAATAGGAAGCAGCAGGAATAGGATGAAATTCAGCAAATGATGTACAAGTCATTGAAGTGCTTTGGAAAAAGCGAGTGTCCAAACGAACCAGATCATAGGATCATCAATGTGGCCCTGAAGGGGACCTCACCAGTTACATAGTCCAACATCCTCATTTTACAGATGAGAAAACCGAGGTCCAAAGAGGTTAAAGGACTTGTTAACCATCACAGTAAGTGACAGAGGTGGATTTAAACCCAAATCTTCTAGCTCCAGAGTAGTAGTACCGGCTTTGGATTAGCTCCTGAAGTAAATCCGGTACCCTTCAGGGCATGTGATAGCAAACTGTCAAAGGCCCTGATTTCAGGGAGAAAGAGAAAATATCATCCAACTCTATCATTTTATAAAAGAAGAAATAGGCCTAGAGAAGTCAAATGATTTTCCTAAGACCGAATGGGGACAATGCGGAAAGTAGCACAGTCAGGATCTGAATCCTGCTCTGGGACCCACGCTATCCCTGTTAGTGACTACATGAGTATAAATTCACATACTCACAGAATCCAGCGTGGTCATGCTCCACGTTCTTCGTCACCACTCCTTGCTATCTGTCCTGCTACCCTGTGAACATAACCATCCCTTCCTCTAGAGTGATAATCAAATAAATATTGCATTTGAGTCTGAACTCAAATTTTCTAACACCAAATCTAGTGCTTTCTTGTTTTTTTAAACCATATCGCACTGTTTTTATTATTTAATTATTTGAAAACATGTATTTTAGGACATAGTTCAGAACTGTGCCAATGTTATTCTGTTTTTATTGGTAATATATACACTTATTCCACATAATTCACAACTTGAACTTTCATTGTTGATATATGTGCACTGGTCTCCTGGAACCCTGGGAGGAAATCGTTACAGGAACACCTACAGGTGTCTAGAATGAGGAAATCTTCTTGAGGCCGAGCAAAAAGGGCTAAGTCCCCGGATAAATTTTTCTGTGTAAAACAGCAGGAGGTTGGAAATTATTAGGGACAGTTAGTAGAAGGCAGATAGTTATTTTGCCTGGAAGAATCTGGGTCATCAGCTTAGCTTTCCTCTTCAGTCAATACTTCACTACAACGACCTGCTCAGTACCAACAGGGTTTTATGCAACAAAGAAAAGCTTTAGAAAGATGTAGCAGTCAGGAATTTGGCCATCCATGATGTGGGGTACTGGACAGAGAGCTGAAGACCAGAAGATCTAGATTCAAATCCAGCCTCTCACATATACTAGTCACATGATGCCTGCCAAGTCACTTAGAGGGTTTGCTCAAAGTCACCATCTAAGAATATAGGTTGCAAATAACCAATCCTCATATGCAGAGGATTCATGCAGGAATTCAGCATATCAATGAAATCAGGTTTAGTTCCTATTCCTCCCCTCCCCTCTCCACAAGGTATTTGTGTGTATGTGTGTGTGTGTGTGTGTGTGTTTGTTTCCAGGGTGGATGAGAGTGAAGCAGTAGTTGGGGAGGGGGAGGGGGAGGGGGAGGGGGGAAGGGAGGCATTGCCTGTTTAGAAGATTTAATCTTTTCTGCTCTTCGAGAACAAGATCAAGAGGTCTCTTAACTCACTTTGTATAAACCCCAGCACAGTGTGCCACCAGGCACCTGTTAAATGCTGTTCTGATAACAGAACCTCAAAAGCGGAAGGGGTTGAAAGGCCATCCAGTCTAACACCATTCCCAGTGTGTGAATTCCTTCTCTAACATCTCTGAGAAGGAACTGATCAGTTTCTTTTTTTAAAATAATTTATTTTTTCATTTTTAGTTTACAACACTCAGTTCCCCAAGTTTTTGAGTTCCAAATTTTCTCTCCCTCCCTCTTTCCCCAAGACGGCATGTAATCTGATATAGGTTCTACAGATACCTTCGCATTGAGTTTATTTACCTATCAGTCCAGTTGTAATGAAGAATTATAACCAATGGAATGAATCATGAGAAAGGAGAAACAAAACCAAAAAAGGAGGAAAAAAAAGAGAGCAAATCTGCATTCAGACTCTGTAATTCTTTCTCTGGATGTGCATAGCTTTTTCCATCTTGAGTCTTTTGGAGCTGTCTTTGAACCTCGCATTGATGAGAAGAGCCGAGTCTGTCAAAGTTAGTCCTTATAGAAATCATTTGTCTGTAATCATGTATAATGTTCTTCTGGTTCTGCTTCTCTTACTCAGCATCACGGTTGTCACGTGGTATGAAAAAAGATACCTACTTACTGTCTTAGGCAATTCACCTAATCTCTTTGGGCCTCAGTTTACTAATCTGTAAAAAGAAAATAAAGGGACTGGACTAGATGACCTCTGGGGTCTTTTCCTAAACTCATGATCCTATGATTGAAGATTAGAGAATTAAACTGGATCTGTGAAATTTAGTATCTGACAGGAAATCTCTGAGAACCAACTCATCTGTCTTGCCACAGCATGCTACTGTGGTCATTTTATGCCATTCAAATATTATAATTATGGCATTATTTACAGACTGAGGTAACTAATGCAGAAATGTTTGGCAGTATCCTCTGGATGAAACCCTGATGGTTGATCATCAATCTTTAATTACAAGTTGGTGTAGATTTGAAACTAATACTATGCTCTATTGACTTTATATAAATAATGCACGAGAGAAAAAAGATTTGCCCTGTTTAGTGGGAATTGATTTTCGGCCTTTGGGGACTTAGTATCACCTTTCTTGATGCAATACTGCTAGATGCTATTTGTACCAACTTTACAACAGTCCCTTTATATCCCATAATATTAATCCTTCAAGCAAGATTATGAAATGTGAACAACTGTGAGTGTAGCCTTTGGCAGAATCCTATAGGGCCTCAAATCATCAAGAGGATTTAAAATTCTTTCTTTGAATGCCTTGTTGTAAAATTCCCTTTGTACACATGGTGTCGCTGTAATCCCAAGAAACTCTGAATTTAGAAATCGTTCTGATGTGGTAATCTTTTGTATATTACACTGCAGCAAACATGCTTCTTTTGGCATATACAGTTCCACCATTCCAAAGCATTTGACCATATATTCTAAAAATATACATTAAAAATTACAGAGTGTGCCAGGTACTCCTTCATAGACAAGGAATTTGTTCAAGTAACATTTGCAAGGCGAATATTTGAGTGCCCGATAAATATAGGACATAGCTGGAGTATAGTATAAAGATAAATGTAAGCCACCTTCTCTGCTCTCAAAAAACTTTGATCTAATTGAAGAGAATGGACATATCCATTAAAAGACAACAAACAAGGTCCCAATTGCTATGTGTCAAATGAGTAGAAACAATTGCTTAAAACAGCCACAAGAGGGAGCCATCAGTGTGGTCTAGGAAGGGCAATCTGGAAAGGCTTTGTGGAGAGGTGGGGCTGATGCTGGATACAGAGGGACAAACAAGGCTTGTTCCTGGAAGAGAGCTTATCTAACACCCTCAATTTACAGATGGCTTACACAAGGAAGGGTGCAAACTAAGGAGAAATCAAAACATCTTTTTTTCCTCCTTTCTTAAAGAAATGCCTCCAGCCAAATAAACATCAATCTGCAATTCATTGTTTTCCAATTATTTTCTGAAAGATCTTTTACTTTTCCAGTAAAATCCCTGAGCCCCCCTCCCCACCCCCCTAGCCCAGTCCTAGCTCCACACCACCAAAGCGGTGAGTCATAACATTTCTGGCTAAAAGAACCAGACCAGAATTTCTTTTCTTTCTTTTTTTTTTAAAAGAGATGCTGAGATGGCTTCTTGGTCTAATAGCTATGAGTCAGAGAGAACAAATCCAAAGAGGACAGGCTAGTCATGGGTATTTATATCCATTCTAAATTCTAACAATTGTGGTTCTGAGAATCTTCACAGAACTGTGACATGTGGGGAAGGGGGCTGAAAATGATCTTTGTCTCTGCAAAGGCCCACACAGCCAAGCTGCCTACCTCCTCTGGTCTGCTAGACATTTTTCTTGATGTGTCTATTATTTAAGTCTCTTTAGGGATAAAAATCAGCTGGGTCCAGACTAGATTGGTACATTAGTCATATTTGTCAAATTCCACCACAACCTAATGTTCACACACACAAAAATATAGTTCTAGAAAACAAAATAAAATTTCACCAATTGGGGACCAAATAGTGGAAATCCTAATGGGCTTATTAAGTACCTATATAAAAATATATAGTTCTTTTCAATGGTTAAAAAACATAAAATAAAGACATTTAAAGTACTGGTTTCCTCTCTGGGTCGCAGTTTCCTTTTCTGAAAAAAAAGAGGGTGTCTATGGTTCTTCCTTATGACATTTAAACCCTCATCTCCTTGTAGCTTATGTCCTACTTTCTCAACATCTCTTACAGATTCTCAGAATTGGAAGGACCATCATTTGAGACGATCTCCCCAACCCATACCTGAATGAGGATCCCTTCTCTAACATGCCTTTGCTTGAAGACGTTTTAGTGAAGAAGACTCCTTAGGCAAACCATTTCACTTTTGGACCACTTTATATGTTAAGTTTTTCTTTACGTTAAGACTAGATACTTTTTTTGATTTTCTACCACATGCTCTGCATTCTGCTCTTAACCACCCTTCACATACTTGAAGAGAGCTACCATTTCCTCCACGCTACCACCCTCTAATTTTCTCTAAGATAATCATTGCCAGTTCCTACAGAAAAGCTTCTTACACCATGATCTTGAGAACTTCATTGATCTGGCTGCTTTCCAGAGGACATTTTTCAACTTATTAATATCTTTCCAAAATTGCGATATTTGGAACTGAACATGATACTCCAGATGTCATTTGACTGGGACACAGTATAGTAGTGTTAGGTCCTTTGTCCTACATGTCATGCCATGCCTGGAATTGCTTTCATTTTTTTTTTGTCTGCCATACGACACTTTTGAATAGTATTGAGCTTCAATCCACTAAAATTCCAAGATCATTTGGTGAGTCATGTTTCCTACTAAGGTCCTTGAAAGTTGATTTTTGGAACCCAAGGGTAAATCTTAACATTGATTCCAAATGCTCAAACCAAATATAAAGCCATCTGGCATTCAACATCTTTCATAATCTGGACCCCTCCTACTTTTCGGTCTTTTACTTTACTTCTTCTCCCCTACCCCATGTATTAAGCAATCCAGTGATGCTGCCCTCCTTGCAGTCCCTGGCACAAGACACTCTCTGCCCCCCCCACGCCCCACCCTAGGCATTTTCCCTGAATGTCCCTCGTTGTTGGAATCCCCTTCCTCCTCAAACCCACCTCCTGGTTTCCCAGCTAAAATTCCACCTTCTATAAGAAGTCGTGGATCTGGATCCTTTCCTGAGCTCCCTTATTTGGCTCCTTCTTGATTACCTTCTATTTATCACGTATGTGGCTTGTACATAGTTGTTTGCATGTTGTCTCCCCCATTGGATCGTGAGATCCTTGAAAGCAGGGCCTGTTTTCTGCCTTCTTTGTATCCCAAGCGCTTAGTATAGCATCTGGCACATAGTTGGTGCTTAAATGTTTGTTGACTGACCAACTCAAATACATCTGCGATCTCAATGATTTGGATCTTCTCGCTATCAACAACAGATTGCTATCCATCCATATCAGACCAGCCTATAAAGCTCTTTTCCATAGCCTCCCAAAAGTCTGCTACAGAGGACAGTGTTCTGCCCACACCTGCCAACTTCCAGGATACTTTGTCTCGGGGCTTTCTCTTCTCTCTCTACTCTCCTGGTGACCTCATTAGTTCACATTGATTTAATAAGCATCTTTATGAGGTGATTTCAAGGTCCATATTCCTAAACTTAATCTTATCCCTGAGCTCTAGTCCTGTATCACCAACTGCTGAGTATTTCAAACGGGATGCCCCAAAGACATATCAGAATCAGTACGTCCAAAACTGAATCCCTCAAACTTGCCTATTTCTGTCAAGAGCATCACCATCCTTTTAGTCGCCCTGGTCCGCAACCCTGGTATCATCCTTGATTCTTCACTCTTTTCCCCTACATGTTCAATCCTTTGCCAAATATTGTCATCTCTGCCTCCACAGTAGCTTTCCCTTTCTCTCTACTGAGACAATCACAGACTTTTTTAGGACTCTTATAATCTCTCATCTGAATTACTCCAAAAGTAATCTAATTGGTTTTCTTGCCTTAGGTTTCTCTCCTCTCCAATTCATCCTTCACACAACCACTAATATGATTTTTCTAATGCATAGACCTGACTATGCTAGTGGCCAACTCAATAAACTTCAGGGGATCCCTATTACTTCTAGAATACATTGTAAATTCTTCTGGCATTTAAAGCATATGACAGCCTGGTCCAACCCTACCTTGCAAACAATTGCACATTATCCTTCTTTCATACACATTGCAATCCAGTCAAACTAGATTCCTTGATGTTCTTCATACTTGCTATGTGACCTTGGGTAAGTCGTTTATCTAAGCCTCAGTTTCCTTAATTTCAAATGAGGGGAGATGGACTCAATGGTCTCCAAAGTCCCTTTTAATTTTAATCCTACAATCTTAACATACTATCAATTAGGTACTCATACTTTCCCTAGCAAGATGCACCAGGGACCAGAACAAAGGCATCATCATTTAATCTTATTAAAATGACTAACTGATTGCATCACACACATACATGTATATATGTGTATAGATGTATGTATGTATATAGGTATGTGTGCATATTTTTGTATTATAGTTTCTTGTATGAATGTCATAACTCCATTCTAGGCTGCAAGAATTGTAAAGGCAGAGGCCATGACTCAACTCATCTGAATATTTTCTTTTTCCCAGAATCTAACGCAATACTATGTACTCAGAAGGGCTTAATAATTGCTTGTGGAATCCTTCAGGGCATCTTCCAGTCTTCATCTATATAATAGTCATCTGAAATGAAAAATAATCTAATGCCATCTTTTGCTAAGCGCCCTAAGTCCATTCAATTTAACAAAAATGTCAATTCTTTAGCTACTTCAATGTTCAGAAGCCTACTCACCAGGCTATTTTTCTTTTAAAGAGCAAAGCTCACATAAACCTCCTAAGACAGAAGGAAATAAGCATTTATTAAGTGCCTACTATGTGCCAGCCCGGTGCTAAGCACTTTACAAATATTATCTCATTTGATTCTTTCAACAACCCTGGGAGGTAAGTGCTATTTTTATTCCCATTTACCAGATAAGGAAACTGAGGCAGAGGCTAAGTGACTTGCCCAGGGACACATGGAAGTGTTTGAGGCAGGATTTGAACTTCTTGACTCCAGGCTGCCACCTAGTTGCCCCTCCTTTAAAGATCTCTTTCAAGGAAACCTCCTCTCCATTTCCCAGAGGAAGTGCAACAAATGGTGTTTAGGAATAGCCTATTGAATACCTGGTGAATACCTTCTGCCAAAGAACCCAATATGGCCAGAATAAGAGGGAAAGGCTGTTCTGTGAACTTGCCTAGGCTCAATTAGTCCCTTTAGCCTTTTTAATTACTACAGGGGTTGCCTGACTAGCTCTTACTGGCAATTTGTTATATAGTTATATGCTATACAGTGGCAATGAGGCAACACATGTAAAATGTTTTGCAAACTTTAAAGTGCTAAATAATGGTTATTATTAGCTACTATACTGAATTTTTCTGTTCATGTTCAGCACATTGTAGAGTTGATAATAGGCACAGAAAAGGGAAACTCTCTGACTTTACTTTGGCTTCAGCAACCAGTGGAACTGGGACTTAGGATGGATGAATTAGACAGCCACCCGCAATGGAACATGCAGGGCAGCTTAATGAGAAATGCTTTGAAACATCCAATGTATTGTATGAAAGTCAGGAAATTCGGCTCTTTCTGACCTTGGGCTATTTATTTACTAAAAAGTCAAGTCTCAGGTGATTCAGGAAAAGCTCAAAGTCCATTGAGGACAATAACACATAGGGAACACAATTTTGTAAAATGGTGGGGGGTGGGAGAGGATTTTCAAACCTTGCCTTGGGCAGACAAATGCCTTATCCTGGACCTGACAAGAGCCCGCTCTCTAAAGAGGGCTGGACCTCTATTCTATTTTATACTCAGCCTCTGAGGGCTCGTGTCCTAGTTGAGATGGAAAAGTGATTTCAGACAATATTTATCCATTCTACGATGAAATTATGTGGATATTTTATTCTCTGTAACAGGATTTGGCCTGTATTTAAGACCTAGGAAAAAGTTATTAAGGTATCACCATTAATATTAGTCCACTGTGGGAAAATTGTGGACAGCCTCCATGTTCCCTACGGCTCTCCTGCAGGACAGTAGGAAGGAGTTTATGGGATAAACGCTGGTCCAAGAAATAAGGTCCGTCCTTTCACCCCTAATTCTATGAGGCTGACTGAGTTGGAGCCTGGAAATGCTTTTGACTATAAAATGCAAAGAAAAAGATGGCGTAACCATCTACTTTGCGTTTGCTTTTCAAATACATTCTTCCTTCTATTTCTCTTAAGATACTGCCACCTTTTTCTTTTTTCTTATGGTTTTAGAAACAGCACCTGCTGATGGCAGTTGTTTTGTTAAGTCCTCTACAGAACAGGTTTCTTCTATTTTTATTTGTTCCCTTCTCCCTTCATCTCCCATTTCTTCCTCCTTCCTATTTCTCTCATAATCCACAATTTTATTTTTCACCTCTTCTAGCCCCTACTTCATTTGGTCTCACACCTTTGAAGCACTTCTCCCCAGGGATCTCTTCAAGCTAATTGTCACCACCACCCTCTCTCACCTTCCCATCCCCCAATCCTATTTCCCATTTTCCCTCCTCACAGAACAAAATCTCCTAGCACTTGGGAGGCTCAAGTGTGCAATTCTGCTCCCTGCTAGCTGGTGTAATCATTGTGTCTTTCTGCAGTGCCTTCTATCACTATGGTAACATGGGATTGGAGGCCCTACAGACAGACACAGTCATTACTGTGGCTAGTGACTGTCAATCTGCATGTGAGTGTGTGTGCTTAAAATAGAAGTTCAGAGAATAAAAACAGCAATTAGGGAAATCTGGAAAGGTTTCTGCATACTGATGTATGCAGGGGTGGTAGCTTCTTTTCCTTCCACATTCACCTACCTCCTCTCCCCACCTCTTCCTGTATCAGAGATGTGGAAACCTGATAAACTCTTTCACCTTGGATGCATGTTCACTTGTAAAAGGGATTAGCAATCCTGAGGGATTCACAGGTTACAAGGATTGAGGTTCTTCTCTGGTACCTGTTCTTGGCGTGGAGGTAACCCTGAGCTCCCCAAAGCTTGTTCTAGGTGAGCAGAGGCTCCTACAGGTTCTACCAAGCTGAAAGACTCTAGTGCAGTCCTGGCAGCAGATAAGGCTCTGGCTAAATTCAGACAGCTCTTCACCAGAGGATGCATTTTTGGCCACAGCAAAGCAGAGCAAAGACCATCTACTAAAGAAGGGGTGGGGAACCTGCAGCCTTAAGGCCACATGTGGCCTTCTAGGTCCTTAAGTGCAGCCTTCTGACTGAATCCAAACTTTACAGTACAAATCCTATACCTGCAGCCTTAAGGCCATATGTGGCTTTCTAGGTCCTTAAGTGCAGCCTTCTGACTAAATCCAAATTTTACAGTACAAATCCTGGGGTTCACACAGCTGCTTAATCATCTGAGGCAGGATTTTAACTTGAGTCTTCCTGACTTCAGGTCTCACATTCTAACTACTGAGCCATCCGATTGTCTTTAATGCTACTACTGCTGGGAGGAGGAGGTGTAGCAGTCACAAAAGCAGCAGCCACAAAAGCAGCAGCAACCACAGCAGTCGCTCGGACAACATTTACATGTTGACAACATTACAACAATACAAAGTATTTTTCAAGATTTGTAAAGCACATATGTGACTTAAAAATAACTTTCTTAGGTACATATCAGCAGCATTATCATACCCATTTTACAGAGGAGGAAACTAAGAAAGGTTACAGCTAACAAGTATCTGAGGTGGCATTAAAACCCCACACTCTCCTGATTCCAAATCCAGCCCTCTTTTCCCTACATTACACTCTGCTTTATTTGGTTGTTTTCCTGAACTGTTTTGAGAGGCAGTATAGTGACTACTAGTGTTGCATGTGGGTGCATTAAGACCAGACTTAGAGTTGAGTGACCTTGGGTAAGTCATTTGAACATCTTTCAGCCTCATGTGTAAAATATATATATATAATATCACTTGCTTCACAGGGCTATATAAACATTACCTATTATTATTATCGTCATCATTAGCATCAACATTAATACATGTGTGGATGTATGTGAAGGGGGCAAGTTTGAGTGTCTGCTACAAAAAAACAAAATCAATACAAATATAATTTTTTAAATCCTAAAATAAAGAATGAGGACCATAGGAAGATTGAGTTTGATCTGGAAGGGTTTTTCAGAGGTCCTCTAGTTTAATGGATGAGGAAATTTAGTCCCAGAGAGCCTTTCTCAAAGTCACATAAATTAAGTGTCAGAGGAAGAAACAGTTTAGGGGGCAGGGGTCAACAGAACACTCTTGAGGTGATTGAGAAAGGGCAATGTGAAAGCAGCAGGGGCATACCTACCACCTACCCAGACCAGGCTCTAACTAGGGATCACATGACCTGTTTATTTTGCAATTAGCAAAGGCTAAGTGACTCAAAGGCTAACTGACAGCTCCCTGGGCACTGACAGCAGGATCTTGGATGATTATGTGGTCAAATCTATTAGTCTGGTGCTTCCTCTTTTGTTACTCCTGCCTAAGGAAGAGATCAAAAAATTTAGGGAATCTTTAGACCTTCCTTGTACAGACCCTGGAAATCACCTGGTTTAATCCCTTCATTTTACTGATAAGGAAACAGTCTCAGAAGAGAAGAGACCATTTGATTAAATGCAATGGAAAAAGTTTGGGATCCAAAAGAGAAAGAAATGTGAAGGAGTTAATTTGTGTATATATCTTGGTGCATAATCTCTCTTTTTCATTCTCATTCTCCTCCCTTATTCACTTCCCCACTGAGAGTTTCCAGATGCACAGATCTGACCATGTCACTCCTCTATTCAAGAAACTCAAGCAGCTCTATCAGCTCAGGGATCAAATCTAAAATCCTGCTGGGCATTCGAAGCCCTTCCCAACCTGGCCCCCTTCCTACCCCTTTCCTCCCCTCTATACCCTCTTCCATGCAGTGACACTGGCCACCTGGCATTTTCGCTGAATATTTCCATGCCTGGAATACTCTCCCTTCTTATGTCTGGTTCCTGGCTGCCTTCAAGTCCCAGCTAAAATCCTATTTTCTACAAGAAGCTTTTCCTGATCTCCTTTGCTGCTTTACCCCACTCCAATTTATCCTGTATGTATATTGTTTGTTCAGTTGTTTTCATGTTGTCTCCCCCACTTGACTGTCCTTTGCCTTTCTTTGTATCCCCAGTCATCAGCACAGTGCCTGGTATGCAGAAGGTGCTTAATAAATGCTTGCTGACTAATTTTTACCTTCTTAATGCCTTCTGGTTCTGGCCTTTCCTGGTAAGGATTAGTGGGGATGTCAACGGAGAAAAAAAATAAGGGCCCCCTTCTATATTTTCTTCCTTTAGGGATAATTAGATTTGTACCACCAGGATAAAGAAATGCTATTGAATATGAAATAACTTCTCATTCTCGGAATATCTGTTTTGCTATTTCACTCTACTGACCATACCTAGCTTTAGACAGAAGTTAGAAATTGTAGAATTAATAATAACGATAATAATAGCTAACATTTAGATAGCACTATGTGCCAAGACACTGTGCTAAGCACTTTATAATTATCTCGTTTGATCCTAAGAGGTAGGTGCTATTATTGTTCCCACTTGACAGATGAGGAAACTGAGGCAAACAAAAGGTTTGCCCGAGGACGCGCAGCTAGTAAGTGTCACAGGCTGAATTTGTACTCAGGTCTTCCTGACGTGAGGTCCAGTGCACTCTATTCATTCTACCACTGAGGTCATAGATCAGGAAAGAATTTCTTAAGAAATTTTCTGACTCAGACCCTTTCTTTTAGTCAGGAAAAGGAATTTTAATCCTCATCTTATAGATGAGACAGTGGAGGCTAAGGAAATTTATGCAAATTCTTATGGATAGTAAACAAATAAGGAACAGAAGCCAGGTAGAGAGCACGGTTTCCATTATATCACACCATGTCTTAGGGCTACATTAAAAAAAAAATTATCGCGAACCTTTCTCTTTACCATGTTCTTTTGATCAGCTAAATACCCCCATGAGATGGCCCCACAAATAAAAAGGCTAGTGCCTACTAAAGTAGGAATGATTTCCTCATTACAACAAAGTTCTCCAGGATGGTGAGAAGTTGGCTTCAAAAGCCACATTGAAGTAATCTATTCCACTCATGAAACCGGTGATCATTTGGGGCTATTATTAGTTCATTGGTATTATTATTATTAGTTCTACTCTATTCCACTCTATGAAATTGATGATTATTTGGAGTTATTATTAGTAGTATTTGTATTTCTATTAGAATTATTATCAGTTCATTGGTAGCCTAGCATCTGAGAGCCTTCTCTGGGTAAAATGATAATGAATTTGGGGACTGCTAAAGTTGAAGTTAATATTATAGTTTAAAGCTGAATATTATTCTTTGGAATACTCTATGGGCCTTATGGGGGGGAAACATGCATTTAATTTGTTCAATTAATAAATTAACCACTAATTGAGCACCTACTATATGTAGAACACAATGTCTTATAGATATTAGGCACGTAACAAAGAACTGAGTTGAGTTGTGCATTTTAAGAGTTATACACTCAAAAGAGAGAAAATAATTTTTGTTTTAAAGGACCACTCTTTGGAAGTGTCATTCAGCCATTTCTGGATGCACTTAACAGTATTGTAATCTTCAAAGGATCATTTCCCCAGGCCTATAGTCTTTCTTTACCCTAAACACAGATTCAACACATTTTAAAAATAATTTTATTTTACCCCTAATTACAGGTAAAAATAATTTTATCATTTTTTAAAAATTGAGTTAAATTGTATCCTTCTATCCCTTCCCTACCTGCTCCCTGAGATGGTAAGCCATCTGATATAGGTTATATATGTGCAATCATGTAAAACATTTCCATATTAATCATTTCATGTAAAAACACTTGAACCAAAAAAAAGTACAAAACGGTATACTTCAGTCTGTATTCAGACATTGGTTCTTTCTCTGGAGGAAGATAACATTTGTCATCGTGAGTCCTTTGGGACTGTCTTGGATCACTGTATTGATGAGAATAGCTGAGTCATTCACAGTTCTTCATTGTACGATATTACTGTTACTGTATACAATGTTCTCCTGATTCTGTTCACTTCGGTTCGTATCAGTTCACGTACGTCGTTCCAGGTTTAACACATTTTTAAAAGTCTCCTTTTTTTGCCCTTAGTGCTCTTTGCCAACCTCAACTCATTTTCTGCTCTATAGCTCCTTTTCCATTCTCTAGACCAAAGATCATGCCCAGGAAGAGCTAAACCACTCAGCTTTGCACTTTGTGGGACCTCATCTTCACCTTGGCCATTTTCTACCCCGTCCCATTCAAAGTATCTCCTCCCCCTCCCCCATTTCCCTTCCCACTTATTGCAGTAAAAAAAAAATATGGACACTCCCATTACCTCTGGACAGGGCAGGCTGAAGGACTGCCCTATTGTTCTATGCCCCATCTCAGGGACTTATCAGACTAAAATAAACTTGTCTGGACTTCCTCTATTAAGCAACAAGACTCCTGAAGGTAGAGGCTATCTTGTTTTGGATTTAAATCCTTAAGGCTTAGCACTTCTCTTGACACACAGTAAGTACTTAATAAATGCTTTTTACTCATTCACTCACTCATTCCTTTATTCAAAGCTTTAGTCTTCTTGACACGATTCTCTATATTCTCCTCAATTTCCTGCTCCCTGTTCCACAGTGCGTATGTACCCTGGAATACGCTCCCTCTGCAGGCACAACGGTCTCACTGCGATCATTTGGAATTGTATCTAGAATTTCTTTTTGTGAGAGCTACTCATCCCTCATTAGCAGACTTCTCTTTTAGTCTCAACAAGAGGAGTCATTGAGAAGTGTGCTAGGCGAAAGCAGGAAGCTGGTCCCAAGTTACAAATGGACTCTAAAGTACACCCCAAGGTGGCCTAACTACATATAAAGCAAGAGATAATGATACACACAATTACGGATGACAAAAATATCCACCTGCACGTGTGAATGATTCCAGTTTCAGAAGGATAGGCAGAAGTGTGTAAGGGATTTATAGAGTGATGAGAGCCAAAATCTATCATTAATCTGGGAAACATTCATTATAATAACTTTCCTACAGAGATTTCTTTAAATTATTTTGGAATCTTTTGTTCAGCCTCTCTGTGTAACAACCTGTACTTTTCTTCTCTTTCTTTTTATTACCACTCAGATAAGAAGGATCTTATCATTTATATAGAGATCTTAGATAAGAGAACACTGCAGATATTTAAAGATGAGGGGTATAGGAGATGTCTTCAATATTCAATGGGGTGTTAAAGTCGGAACTCTCTTGGAAATTGGCCTATCTACCTACTCACTGATTCCAGGTCCCAATTAATTAGTCTGGGCTTGAGCCATACCACCAGTCCCATTCTGATGTGAAGTTTCCATTTATAAACATGGCATTGATCCTACCCTCCTGCCTACAATGTTAGTGACAATAGTGAAGTCTTCCTTCTGCTCCTATGTCTCTGGAACTTGACTCTAATCCTTTTCAGGGGATTTTTTTTATCACTATCTCTGAATATTTCCCTGACTTTCTCTTTCATACTTCCCCATCAGTTTCAATACCTGTCTTGAATCAACAGACAGATGGATTGTTCATACATATTCCATACTCTCATCTCTGGTTGACAGGGGAGATTTTTTTTTTATTGCTTTGATTCAATCCTAGCTTTGACACACTTATTAGCTCTACAATCATAGGCAAGTCAATGTATCTCACTGACTTTCAGTTTTGTCAAATGCAAAATGGGGATCATAATGGTTGTATTACCTGTTTCACAAGTTTGTAAAAAAAAAAAAAAAGAAAGAACTTTGTGAATCTTAAAATCTTAGTAATTATCTATCTTCCTTCCTTCCTTAGTAATTAGCTATCTTCCTTGATGGGATAAAATTAGTTTTAAGTTGAATTTTGAAGGATGGTTAGGCTTTAACAAACCTAGATCAAGTAAAAAAAGACATTCCAGGTATAAGGGAAACGGGAGAGAAGCAGAAAACCATGAGTTATATTTAGGGTGTTGTATAATATATTGGAAAAGCACTCAATTCGAAGTCAATGGACCTTTGACTGAAATCCAGCTCAGCTATTTGTTACCTGTGTGAATTTGGGAAAGTCATCTAATTTTTATGGGTCTCAGTTTCCTCAACTACAATGAGAACCGGACTAGATTAATTCTAATTTCCTTTATAACACTAAATCCTATTATGATCACAATCTCATTTGGCTGGCACGTAGAACAGAACGATATCAGTGTGAGATACTGCTGGGAAAGTGATGGTGTCACTAGCATACTTCAATGAGGGTAGTATTGTGAGCTCACATACTATCAGTCTCATCTCCTGATACCCCAGCTGCTAGTGTATTCCCCTCAAAATCACCCTGTATGTGTTTTATAGATGCCAAAGCACATGTTATCTCCCTTGGCTAGACTATAAGCTCCCTGAGGGTAGGAACTATTTTCAGTTGGTCTCTGTATCCTCAGCAACTAGCACAGTGACTGGCACAAACTTACCTGTTCATAGACTGCCTCTCAGTTCCTCTGACTCCACTACTGGAGCTTAAGGAAACCTCCCTGGAGAATGTCTAATTGTTGGTCTAGGTTTTAAGACCATGAAAGTGAGTTGGAAAGGAACCTTAGCAATCATCTAGTCCAGGGGTTCTTAACCTGAGGCCTGTGAACTTGTTTCATACTTTGACATCTGATTTTCAACATAATTGGCTTCCTTTTTAATCTTATGTATTTAACCTTATATATTTAAAACAATTATTCTGAGGAGTTAATAAGCTTCCCTAGATTGCCAGAGAGGACCATGACCCAGAAAAAGTCAAGAATGTATGATTTAGTCAAACCCCTCCATTTTGACAGATGATGAAACTATGGCCCAAAGGCAGACTGCAGAGCGAGGATTCAACCTTGGGGGTGACTCCAAATCCTGTGTTCTTTCCATTATACTGTGCTTCCCAATTTCAGATAATCTGACCCAGGTGGGATGCTATTCATTGTGGTTTTTTTTTTCTGAAGTACTAACTGAAATTAGAAATGCATATATTTTAGCTTAGTGTGCCTGTCCATTTTGAGTCCTTGTTCTTTAAAGAAAGCTTTAGGAAGCCCAATCGAAGCTTCCCCACCCCATGTGCAGATGGTTTTCTATTTCCTTCTTTCTGTTCCAATCTGTGGTTGTTAAAATCTGTTTTTCAACAGACGACCCGAAGTTGCAAAAACTGGTTACTCTCTCTTGCTGTCTTTTGAAATAGTAGTATCTTGATAAATGGCTGTTTCCAAGGAGACGATAAATGATTATTACCCATGTGGCAATGAGGCTCTGATTTCATCTTAAACCATTAGCTTTCAACCCAGAGCTCATTCATTATTCATTTGCAGCGAGGAAATGGCTGAGGCCCAGAATGTTACAAAATATCAGAATCAGCGATGCCTCCCAGAATAAAATGATGCTGCCTCCCCACGCAGTGTGGTGTAGGAGGGAGAAAACACATTGGACGTGATGCAGCCATTCAAGAGAAAAGGTTTTAAATAGATCAGATATACAAGTATAACCCCACTTAAAGTTTAATATGTGAACATTGGACTTTATATCCAATATATATGTTAGATATTGATTATGTCTAATATGTGAAATTTCAAGTTTGACTTAAATGACCAAGTAGGAATGATGTATCTCACAAAACAAGAGTATTCTCAAATATTCATAGGATCATAGAATCAGGGTAGAAACGGACCTTAGATACCATCTAGTTCAACCCCATAATTTTCCAGATGAGGAAACTGAGGCCCACAGCAGTTAAATGATTTTCCTCAAAGTCCAAAAGGTAGTAAGTGGATTTAAACTCAGGTCTTCTGATTCCAAAATCAGTTCTTTTCTCACCACACAATGGTGCCTATCCATTCCTTTAAATAAATATTTTGTAGAATTTAAAACTTCTCTACTTACTAAAGTTTGATTTATACATAACTTCAGCAGTACATTGCTTGCCTTGAGCAAGATATAATTAAATATCCAACCTGCTGAATCAATAGATAGGGAGAACATGGGGAAGAAAAGTTTCTGCCTTATTTCTGTAACTGCATTTGGCTTGAGGCTAAGCCCTTGTAGGTGCCTACCCATGATTTACTTTTATGGCCTGGATTGTTTAACAGAGTAATGATACTTCTTATAGAGACATGTGCTTACTTCATTAAGATACAGGCAGGCCAAACCCATTCACTCCTGAGAAAACTAGAATTTTCCTTCACATAAGCAAGCCTTCCTCATGATCCCTCTTTGTTAAGAACAACAGCTGGAGTGATGTAATATACACACATTTGGTTGTGAACTCTGGAGATTCAGGGTATTCCTTCAAAGCTCTGGCTCAGTAGAAAGGAGCGTTCCCTATTCTTGGGCACCTAATAAAAGCCAAAGTAGTAAAAAAAAAATGCCAATAAAAGGCTCACACTTGCTGGGATATCCACATCATTTCTGAAACTTTCATTCTGGACCCTAATCAATCCAGAGGTTTGGAAACCTGCCTGTAACAATATGTGCAGTCTGTAGAATCAGGATCTGACAACCTTTGGGCACTGCTAAACTGGATGAAATATAATGCTGAATTTTATAGCCCTTAGTAAGTTATTTACTGCTAAGTGGGATTTGCTACATGTCAGACTTGTAAACTTATGACTGATCTATTAACCTTTCATGTACAATAAATTCAAATGGCACAGTTCCTGGTTTAACTAGTGTGCAATCCATTCCTTTGATTTGTTTAAGAATCCAGTGTCTGCTGGGCATGGTGGCATATATCTGTAATCCCTGCTACTGGGAGGCTGAAGCCAGTGGATGGCTTGAGGCAATAAGGCAAAAACTAATTGTTGTCCACACTAATATGGTAAGTCCCTGGGGGTGTAGGGGGAAATGAATAGGGTGCCTAAGGAGGGGCAAACCAGCATAAGGTCAGAAAGGAGCAGGTCAAAGTTTTCATGATAATAAGCAATGAGATCAGTCTGTGAGATAGATGCAGTGTCTGCGTCCAATAAGCCAATACTGACCTTCATTTATTAGCACATATGAGGTGATGGTCATATGGCATCCATTAAAATCAGACACTAGGCAAAAACTGCTAATCTCCTGTGACAACATTCTCAGCAACTTTCACAAAATAAAGGTTTCACTTTATGCTGCATTTTTAATGCCTCTGACGATCTGAGAATAACTTTATTAGCAGTGTTCAAGGTATGCACATTTCCAATATCAGACCACAACTTCTTTTGATATATGTTTGTGTAATCCATTTCTTAATGCTGCTTTTCAAAAGTATGGCACCTGCCCAGAAACTACATCAGAAACTCCTTGTTGTCATTATTTATGTCTTGATGTAATCCTTTCCACATCCTGCCCTTGAGGATGCTGAAGGTTTTTCAGTCTTAAAAAGAGCTTAAGATTTTCCAGGGGTTCAGCAGAACATGTCAAGAGAGATAGGCTAAAGACCACCTTTGGGCAGGAATGTTTTCTAACCATTTTGAAATAATGCTCAAAGCCTAAAAGCTGTTTACAAGAATGAAGCTAAAGTCATCTCACTTTTTATTTATTCTATTTATTCTAAAAGCATCCCCTACCCCAATTTTCTTTTGTTCGTTTACTGCAAAAAAGAGGAGAAATAGGAAATTATTAGCTGACACTCCTCACCTAAATCCTATTGTGAGCCAAACTCGAGTTTTTCAGGGTGCAAAGGCAGGAGGATAGGATGACATGTTTTGGGCTTGGCTAGAATCAAATTAAGAGTTAGAATTGTGAGAGTTCACCGTCATCAACATCTTAGAAGACTCACAATTGTGGGTGCTCTAGGGGAAAGATGCAATGTTGGTTAGAAGTAGATTGTAGCTCCTTATATTCAAATGCTTGGGAAGCATCATAAAGATATTTTCAAGGGTAGGTATGGCGGGGGTGGGGGGGAGGGGGAGAAAGGCTGGGTGTTCGTAAAATAGAAAACCTCATTGCAGTGCTCATTAAATATTAAAAAAAACAGAGGAAGGCTTCTAATGTCCTAAGTAGAACTTCTATGCAGGATTTATAAAAATAAATGGACAAAAAGGTAACAGGATGAAGACATGACCTGCACTGGTGGAGAAAATATTAACACTGATGAGATCACAGATCCACTTAAGTAGTAAAATATTTTCATTTCTAAGGAAAGGAGGAAAAATCTAATTCCTTATAGCTAGGGGCAGAAAGAAACCACAAAAGATTCCCACCTATCCCTATACTTCAATCAGGTATCCAAAAAATAAACAAACATGGAAGATTGATTTGATGCATTACATATCACTGCTGTGCATCTTAAGAGTGACAGTAGCATCATGCCTGGTAATGCCAACTGTACAAAAGATGCAGCACTATACATTAGAATATTAATTCTTTGATGACAGTGATTACTTTTTCTTTTTTCTTAGAATTCTGAGTATATACAATAGTTTAGAGTTTCTGCTGAAGGGGGCAATGACCTACTTTGGTAAAATTATTCAGAAAAAAAATTTTGTTTCTTCTTGAAGATGAGGATGTGTGCAGAAGTGTGCAAAGAAAAATAAATGAACTGGTGGAAGCCTTGGAAATGGTAATGTTGTAGGGTAAGTCTGTGAGACACAAAATAGTAAAGAAAAAAATGACAAAATTATGCTCTTCTTGGCAGAGCTACTCTGGTCCCCTTGGGTACGGAGAATGCCTTGCTGACCTAAGATAAGCTTTATCTCTACCAAAACTAGGCTATTGCTAAACACCATTTGTACTATTCAGTCTGGTCTGCTTAGTATAATCTGAAACACTCCATGTTTATTCCATTGCCATTACCTTGGATACCCACATCCCTCTTTGCATTTTCTCTGGCAATTTTCTAGCAACAAGGCAAGAACTGTTATGGTCCTGCCTGGGGTTGCCTATCTCAGGTAAAATATATATGCACTTAGGCACTCATTTAATTTGCAGGACCATCATCACTGTCCCACTCACTATGTATGACTGTACTAGTGGGTTCTCACCATAAACCGATTAGCTCTTTTGGGTTCCATTATCACCTCCTTGTACCTGTCACGTAGACAATTGCTTGGTCTTTCCGCATCTAGCTCCTCTCCTCTCCCATATATTCTCCATATGAGCTGCCTAGTTAATAGTCTTAAAGTACAGGTCCAACCACAATCACATCCCTTCTCAAAAAGCATCAGTGATTCTATTGCCTCCAAAATAAAATGCAAACTCTTCTCTTTTGCATTTAGGGACTGACATGTTCCGGCTTCAGCCTATCCTTCCAGGCTGATTATACATTTTTCACCTTCATTCACCCCATGTTCCAACCAAACTGACCCACTCGCTGTTCCCATATGTACCATTCTATCTCCTACTACCTTGCTTTGCACAAGATATTCCTGATACAGGCAATGTTCTTTCTCCTCACTTCTACTTAAAAAAAATTCCACTTTCCTTCAGGACTCTTATTAACTGTTACTTCACACATACACACACACACACACACACACACACACACACACGCAGGCTCTTCCTGATTGCACAGTCATTAGTATTTCACACTCAAAAATTAACTTGGTATTTGTTCTGTATTTATTTATCTGCACACATCCCCCAAGTAGACTATAAACTTCTTGAAAGGAGGAACTATTTCATTTTTGTCTTTGTAGCTCTAAAACCTAGCACAGTTCCTGGTACATAGTAGGCACTTAAAAACACTTATTCAATTGACCAGCCATCTAACTATCCGACCATGTCTGGGCATATGAAACTTTCCATCCATTCAGGGTTTGGGGTTTGTTTGGTTGTTTTTGGTATGTGGGTATATTGTTAGGCCCATTATCTTGACAAATCATGGATTTCATTTCTGCAGTCCCTGGGTTGGACATAATCATCACAACGCCATCCTCAGGACGTCCTTTGGGACAGCAGCGAACACCTTTGGTGAGCACACATCTTCACCTCAGCTGATGTCCATAGTCAGAGGGGGGCTAAATAAAATTTTCTTTTTGGTTGCATTGATCAAGGAATCTTGTATGATTTTAACATACACATGCAAGGAGGAAAGCCTTTAACCATGTCTTGTTCTACAAAGTAAATATTTTTTAAAAAATAACCAATGTACCATAAACACCTGTGTGACTATAAAAAGCAACTATAAAAGCCTGACTGTTCCCTTCTCATTTTCATCAATGATGCCCTTGATACACATATAGTTCATTCTCAGAAAAATTTCATAAAGATAAGAAAGAAATCACACAGAGTAAGCGTTACTGATGTCCTCAAGATTTTTTTTGGGTATAATAGTTATCATTTTCTCTCCATTCTTTTGACATTCTCTTTCCAGAATGTAGTCAACTAACATTTATTAAATTATGTGTCAGGCACTGTGTTAAAAACACTGGAGATTCAAAAGAAAGGCAAAAACCAGTCTCTTCTCCAGAAGCTCACATTCTAATGCAAGGAAATAACTTGAAAACAACTATGTGCAAACAAGTTAATAAACAGGATAAATTGGAAATATTCTCAGAGAAAGACACTGAGATTAAGCAGGACTGGTAAAGGCTTCTTACAGATGGTGGGATTTTAGTTAAACTTGAAAGAAGCCAGGTTATTCAGAAGGTGGAGATGAGGAGGGAGAGAGTTCCAGGCACAGGAAAAGGCCAGTGAAAGTGTTTGGAGTCAGGATATGGAGTGGCTTGTGCAAACAATATCCAGGGGCCAGCATCACTGGATCAGAGTGTAGAGAAGAATGAGATGTAAGATTAGAAAGTCAGAAAAGGGTCAGGGTAAGAAGTGCTTTAAAGGCCAAATAGGATTTTAGGTAATAGGGAACCAATGGATTCTATTAAATAGGAAGTGAAGGAGTAAGGAGAGAGTGGATATGGTCAGACTTCTCTTTCAGGAGGATCAATCTGACAGCTAAATGGTGGGTGGATTAGAGTCAGAAGAGACCTAAGGTGAGGAGACCAACCAGCAAGTAGCCCCTACACTGACCTCTCAGTGCTTTCCAGATTATTTCACTTCCAGGATGAATTTCCTCCACATACATTTTTTCTAGTCCAGCGACTCTTCTCAGCTTTGTCCACCTAAGTGTCTTTGGAGTCTAGACTATTATGGTCCAAAATTAGTGGTGCCATGAATGGTTTCAGTAAATAAAAATAGATGGAAAAATTGACATGTTTTATTTTCCTCTAATTTCTTGTTATTCTACCAGCTCAATCCTTGTGAAAAGTTTTGATAGGCTAGGGCTCCTGATAAAGTTCCTATAGATTTGTTTTTCCTCCACTGCTTTTTGCTGCTTTGTGAGGGGATCACTACTCAGAACTGTCTTCCATCCTGCTCTTAGGTGCTTTACAAGTGAAGATATGTTCTAGATTGTCACTGAACCCATGCTATGCCTCTACTAGGTAAAGAGATCAGGCTTCTGTTGGCTAAAAGTAAGGTCTGAGCTTTTTTGGTTTCCTCACTGTGGTGACTGCTTGAGATGACCTAAGCCTTCAGTATGTTGGGTAGATCCTCTTTTTAAAAAACATGGGCAGAGAAATGCATAGGTTGAAAAGAAACTGATGGGCTGTGATGTACTTTGGTGGTAAAGTGGATCAGCATCAGAACAACACATCTTTCTAGTCCTAGAATCTATTTCCTCTCAGTTAAGAAGCTCAAGGTGATATTTCTCTTAAAACATTTATATGACTAACCCAAACAGTATCAGCTTTTCCCAAGTGGAATTTATTTTGCTGGGCACCTACATACCATAAGCTTAAAAATTAAAGGTAATTAGATACCATAGATCTAATAGTAAGGGGATGCAGCTCCAAAGTATATTTCTCCCTTACAGGGAGAGTTTAACCCACAAGACAGCCCTGTGAGTCTAAGAGGGCCTATGTATGTAACATGGGAAAGAGGAATTTACTAGAGTGTCAAGGTGCTCCCCTGGCTTCTGAGGACAGTCCGACCTAAAGGGTATCACTGAGTATGACTCTCTAGGACCCACAAGAGAAGGGATAAAATTGTGTTGATGATTTGTGAGCTATTAGTATACCTTTATGTGCTTATAGGCTATTTGTGAATATTCTTTAGGTGATTTTTGTATTTATTTTTAGCATCCTGAAAATCTTTTGTGTCTCTTCAGTTATTTTTTATTTTCCCCATGGGGTGAAATAAGGCTGTCCAGTTTCCAGTACTATTTTTACCCCAAGAGATGGCACGGGACCTGGGATACCCTTTTATTCTCAAGTTTAGATAGTCTTCTGTCCTAGATGATATTTCTTGGTTTGTGGTGATTTGCTCACTTTTAACTGCTTGAAAGATTCTTTTCAGAAGCCACCCAAAAATGAAAGTTTTTTTTAAATGTGCCATTTATTAGCATACAGCTATACAAATCCCTTTTACATCCATATACTACAATGCTTATATATCAGCGTATATTTTTTGTAACCTATGGCCGAGGGTCTCCCTCCCTTCTAGTCTCACAGAGACCAGGCTTGATCTTGATTCCCCTAAAAGATCAGTTTCATTATGCTTCCACCCATAATTTACTTTGTGAAATCTCCTAATTTAGTTTATGCCTGATTTCACCACAGATGTGAGTAAAAGGAGTATCTAAATCCTTTACAATCACTCGATGCAGCAATGGTATTACATAAAGGACAGCCTTTATTACAGGGCAGTAGAACAAAACAGAAGGCAAAAAGAGTTCTTAGGGTACTAAAAAATACCAGAAGCATATAAAGATGCTCATAATAGCCCACAAACCATCATCACAATTTTCTTCCCTCTATATTGACTTGTTCCCACTTTTCGACAAGTCCTTCATACTCACTCTGTACTGCAGTTTGGACTCTTCTCAGAAATGAGTTGAACTTGACTTTAGACTCTAAAAAAATAAGCGACATCTGGGCTACATATCTTAAATTAGGTGCTATGTCTTTCCATCTGAAATTAAACTGGGGATAAACTATAGCAATTCTCAGCAGGAAATAGGTATGAACTAGAAAGGCATGGGAGTGAAAACTCTTCCTTGTTATCAAACAGAATTTGTTTCTCTTGTCAATCTGCTGTTTTGAAACCTAAAGCAGTATGAATCCACTTACCATAGAAGGAACCCCTCCTTCATGTGTGAAATATGACTTTTTCTTCTGTTCCAAAACCTGACATATCATAACCAGGCTTTCATTAAAATGAGCTTGCTTCATTGTTAAAGTATGTCACTCAATCAGCATTTTTACAACATTAAAAACAATCAAACAGGCATTCATTCGTTCTCTGCTTGCTGCTGTTTTTGGAGTAATCGCCCCTTTGGTTTGAGAACCAATTACAAATCCTTCTTTTCCAATGCTACTTTTTTTCTAAGCTAAAGTAATTCATTATTACCCTTTTGCAGCAAAGAGTGACACTATACACAACCCATTTGGTCATACATCATAAGCAGTACGTATATGCATTTATATTCTATCAACTTTCATTAATAATAATAGAGGCAGCTAGGTGGTGCAGTAGATAGAGTACCGGCCTTGGATTCAGGAAGACCTGAATTTGAATCCAGCCTTATTTGATCCTGGAAAAGTTACCTCTTCTCCTTCCCTAATAACAATTCATTTATGTAACATTTTACAAATGCAAAGTATTTCCCCCACAATTGGGGGTAAGAATTTTAATGTCATTTTACAGAAGAGAGATCATCAGGAAAGTTCAGTGACTTCCCTATAGTTACCCAGATTATCAATGTTCCAGCTGGCCTATGACTCAAAGTCACCTGACCCTATGATACAGTGCTCTTTTTCTTACATGAAAACTGATGGCCTCTCTTGTTTCTCACTTACTTCTCCCTCACCATAGCCTCTAATTCCTAGACTCCTCGCGGTTCTTGCAGTCTATCTCCACCACACTGTGCCCACTCTTACTTCCTACTTCCCTTCCTGGTCTTGACCCCATGGTCCGCTATTTTCATGACTTAACCTGGAATCTCTCACCACCCTGATCACTTGACATTCCTGTCCCTCCTTATTCCCTTTCACTTCTCAAATGGACTTCAAGTCACTATAAAGCAGGAAGTGTATCTCTTACTTCTTTGGGTCCTCTATGTATAATAGCACAAAGCTTTGCACATGCTGGATGATGGCCTGTAGAGGGGTGTTATTTTCAAGGACAGACCCAGGCACAGAAGCTCATCTTTCATATCTTCCAGAGCCTACGAAGAAGAGGCTAAGAAATGTATAATCAGAGAAAGCAAAATGGCGTTCTTAATTTTAATTTAAAGATCTAACCTTTCATGAATTCATTATGAAGTTTATGCCATTTTATATTTGTACAGATCATTGGACTTTTCACAAGTTCCTGCATATGTACTGTTTCCTTTATCTTCACAGACTTTGTCATCTAGGGACATATCTAAGTAAGGTGTCTGGCCACCTCTCCTGAGGTGATGA
Organism: Phalanger gymnotis; assembly: GCA_028646595.1. Taxonomy (NCBI): domain Eukaryota; kingdom Metazoa; phylum Chordata; class Mammalia; order Diprotodontia; family Phalangeridae; genus Phalanger; species Phalanger gymnotis. The sequence goes on along the minus strand of CM053622.1, from coordinate 654,678,107 downwards.
TTTTGGGGGAGAGCATAGAAATTCACAGATACCATTTATTACTAATATGTTAAGGGTTGGAAGCTACATCAGTGGAGGATATGACCACACCAAAGAAATCACAGATCTTTAGAAATGGCTACTTTGAAATATCCCAACAACATCACTGTGAGATGGGTAGAACAGATATTAATATCTCACTTGACTGATGAGAAAATTGTGACAGAGGGCAATAACTTGACAAGAACACATGACCAAGCTGGAATGAGAACTCTACCTTCAGAGAAACAGTTCAATTTTCCTTCTAAAACGCAATTTTGCCTCCGTGAAAGGATCAGAGTACCTACTTTGAGAGTCCAGGGCTATTTTCTGGAGCAAAAAAAGTTCACTAGATAATTCAAGCACACACACTATTGAGCTTTTTAAGCTATGGAGCTATCCTGGAACCTTTCCTGCAGTAAAAAATCTGCACATTGATAGATATTTGTGTCAGGAGTCAAATGATTAAGTCTGGGGTGGTGGGGAATGCAAGTGTTAAAACAGAGAAATAGTGCCAGCTGAAGCTGCTTTTCTTTCTGTAAGCTTCCCACATCACATCATTATCAATCACATCACTACCCGCAAGAAAAAACCTAAAAGAATGCAACTGACCTCAAACCACACTCTTTAACAAAAAAGTCCCTGAAATCATTCCGCAAAGATATAGGTTTAAGTTGGTACAAGCTAGTCATTTTGTGGGGCAGGAGTAACTAGAAATTGGGTTTTTGTTTTATATAAAGGACATCATTTACTGCATTCCATTTACTATGTTCCTATTAAGTAAGTATTTCACGTTCCTCCAAGCTTCATTATCAATGAGTGGCTTTGAGAACTGTAAGGTTTCCAGCAGCTTTTGCCCAGGACAAGGCTTGACAAATGTGGCATTATTTTGGCACAGATTAAGCTCTGAGTCAGTCTTTAAATGTCTGGCACTGTATGTGAACTTCTGAACCTGACCTGAAGCTATTACAGCCTTTAAATTTTCAAGCTATTCCATCACTAAGCAACCAACATGTGACTGCCTTACTATCTTATCTCCCTGCCCAAGTACCAAAAAGCATTAAAAGGTAATTGACATAAATCAGAGAAGAAAAGCATTGCAAATGGCCATGAGGAAGGGCCTATTGGTGAAAACCATTCAAAAGCACATAGGTTGAAACTATAACATGCTAAATTTGTAAAGCTCTATGTTCCACTTATTTAAAAAGCTATGATAAGGAATGGCTGAACAAGTTGTGGTATATGAACGTAATGAATACTACCGTTCTATAAGAAATGATGAGCAGGCGGATTTCAGAAAAACCTGTAAAGACTTACACGAACTGACGCAGAGTGAACTGAGCAGAACCAGGAGAACATGGTACGCAGTAACAGCAACATTCTGTAATGATCAACTTTGATAGACTTAGCTCTTCTCAGCAATACAATGATCTAAGACAATTCCAAAAGACTCATGATGGGAAATGCTATCCGCTTTCGGAGAAAAAAAACTATGGAATCTGAATGCAGATCCAAGTATACTATTTTCTCTTTTTGTTGTTGTCGGTTTTTTTCTTTCTTTCTTTTTTGAAGGGGGGAAGGCAGAGCAATTGGGGTTAAGTGATTTGCCCAAGGTCACATAGCTAGTAAGTGTGTCAAGTGTCTGAGGCTGGACCCAAACTCAGGTCCTCCTGACTCCAGGGCTGGTGCTCTACTCATTGTGCCACCTAGCAGCCCCCTTTTTTCCCTTTCTCATAGTTTTCCCTTCTGTTTTGATTCTCCTTTCACAATATGACTAATGTGGAAATATGTTTAAAAAAATAAAAAATAAAATAAAAGACTATGGTGAGCAATTTGTGAATTTTCAGCCAAAAGTAAACGGCCCAGGTTATTTCTCCTACGCCCCCTCCCCCCCCCCCCCCCCCCCCCCCCCCCGCCGCCCCAAGTCTTTCCAATGAGTATCAAACATGATGTTCAATGCTTTGGTTCTTTGAAACCTCTGCCATAAGAATATAAGATCCTAAGAAACAGATATCACTTTGATTCACATTTATAAATTTAACATCTAGTCATATTAAAAAGCATGAAAGAGAAAAGAGTTTGGTACAGCTAGATAATATAGTGGGAAGAGTGCTAATAGAGTCAAGATGATCTGGGTTGGAAGCCCAATCAATTCTGCTCCTTCCAGCATGATTTTGGTCAAGTTGCTTGTCTTCTCTAAGCTTCAGTGTCTTAAACCATAAAACAGGGAATTGGCATCATACGGACAAAGTAATTTTCCTAAAGTGTAGATCTGACTATGTCACACTCCCCGCCACCCCCTCCAATAAATTCATTAGCTCTTTATCACCTTGAAGATCAAATACAAAATCCTTTTATACCTTGTCTCCCTCTCCTCGCCTCAAGAACTCTTCAATCAATGACACTGGCTTCCAACAACATACTCCATTTCTTGGCTCCAGGCATGTTCTCTGGCTGTCTCTCATGCCTGGAATACTCTCTCCTCATCTCTGCTTCTTGGCTTCCTTTAAATCCCACCTTCTATAGGAAGCCTTTCCCAATTTCTCTTGACTCTAGTGCCCTCCCTCTGTTGACTTCTTCCTATTTATCTTCCATATATTTTGTTTGTCCATAGTTGCTTGCATGTTGTCTCCATTAGTTAGTGTGCTCCTCGATGGCAAGGACTGTCTTTTACCCTCCCTTGTAAACCCACTGCTTAGCAGAATGCCTGGCACATAGTAGGTGCTTGTTAAGTGCTTATTGATGGACGCTGAGGTCTCATTCAATTCTAGATTTGTGATCTAATGATCATTCAATGAGTATTTATTAAGCATTTTTGATATATGCAAGGTACTCTGCTAGATATCGGAGATATAAAACCAAAAAAAAACAGTACCTGCTTATCCTCAAGAATTTTATATAGCACTAAATCAGAAAGTTCTTAACCTGGGGTCTGCAAACTTTAAAAAATATTTTGATAAGCAAATGTCAGTACAATTGGATTACTCTATAATTCTATAATTTTATTTTATGCATTTAAAAATATTCTTTAGAGAGGAGTCCACAGACTTCAGATTGCCAAAAGGATATATGAAAGGTTAAGAAGCCCACATAATTTGGAATTCTTCTCTGCTCTAAGTCTATGCTAACATGTATTTTTTTTTTCATTTCCCTAGTAAAATATTAGAAATCTGTAAGATAATTATGGTTTCAAGGATGTGCCAGTGGCTTTTTCTTATGGTGTCAGTAATTTGTTAATAAATAATTTGAAACTAAGATTCACAAGGGCAAAAGGTTTTTCATCCTTTTAACTTTCTTCACCAACCACTTCAGCCCCACTCCTTCTACACAGTCCATTATCCTTCTCTGCCCTCTCATTTGGTTGTGCCCTCCAGTACCTCTTTTCTACTGATAACAAACTGCTTTTCATCCTAGATCTCTTCATCTCCTATTCTTCCCAGTTTCTGGCACTCACAGAAAACTAGTTCTTTATGAATTTATGGCCTCTTCAGTGTGGCTTGCTCTCTGTTGCACATACCTGGACACGCTGGGTCAGGGAGGAAGAATTGACATACTTTTCCCCTAAATCCCCAGGCCAAAAGATGATATTTCTGCTAAGAGGATTACCACTCTCCCTTTTGCTCAGGTTGAAAACTCATCTCTCTCATCCCTTCATGCTCAATCAGTTGAGAAGGCCTGCTGATTCTACCTTCATAATGGTTTTTGCATCTGTCCCCATCTCTCCCTTCATAATTGTTGCTCTACCTGCTTGTACATTTGCATTCCCCAATACATCTTCTATGCAGCTGCCCAAAGCATGGCATTCATGCGCCTGGTCAAAAATCCCCCGTGAGTCACATAACCTGTAGTACAAATGCCTCAGGTTTTTAAAGGCCTTTCATAATCTGGCTCCAATCCTCCCTTTTTTCCAGCCTAATTGCAAATAATTTCCCTTTCCTGTATGCCACTTTCAAGTCAAACTAGACCACTAGCTCACTATCCCATCTCCTGTCGGTGACATCACAAAGTTATCATTGCGTGCAATATTTTTCTTCCCTCACTTCACCTTTCATAATCCTTACCTACAGGTCAAGTGTTACCTGGGTTCTGGGGTACACTGGTAAACATTTATATGACACCGTTTAAAACAATCTGCACTATAAACATTTTCTACAGCACTTCCATAAATTGAGGCAATCAACAAAATGACCAAGTGAGCCCTGTTTCGCAATTTCTGAGGTGTAAATCCTTCCACTGAAAACTAAACAATCAGCTGAGCCTCTAGGGAGCAGGCTGGAGCACCCCACTGCCTGGGCTAGGGAGCTATTCTTGAGCCTCACACTTGTCAGCCCTCTCATTTCCCACTTCACATGGATATACTTATCTATGTGCAGGCTGCATCTACCCAGAATAGAATAAAAGCAACTTGAGGACAATAACTAACTGAATTGTCTTTGCATTTCTAGTTTCTAGTATAGCGGCTAGCACACAGTAGGCACTTTTAAGACCTACCTACAGAATTCAAGTGAATCCATTCATTGCTTAAGATGTTAGGGTAATTCATTGCTACATAGAAGAGTAATATGAAGACATTAAGAGCTACTTTTATTCCACAAAATTATAGTCAAAAGAGCAAAGAAAAACAGAGAAAAGATAAATTCAATAACATATTCAACCCATGTTTTTAAGGGCCTGCTGTAGGCAAGGTTAGGTGTTAGAAGAGTGTGGATAGGCCATAAGCTCTGTCTTCCTGGAGCTTATAAACTAGAAGAGGGATAAAAAACAAACAGGTAGAAACAAACAGCTATTCACTTCAATAAGACTTTTAATAGAGAAAACACGTTGCTCTTATATAAACTCCTTGTATTCTTTATATTGACTGCAGATTGTCATTCATGGAAACCCCTTGGGAGGTCCCCTTAACTATTTTATGCATAGAATTCTTTTCTTCCAAAATCATTAAGTAGTTCCTACTTTCATTACTGATTTCTCTCTAATTAACAGAGAGGTGGGAAAGTGGCAAGAGATTGCTTATTATGGTTAGAGGTGCTAGGAAAGACACAAAGGGGACATCTATTTTTATTCCTGGTATGAAATTAAGGCCATGATCTTGTCTACTGGTTGATAAGCAACAAAGCTCAAGAACTCTGTCTCATGGCCAATGTGGGGTTTTGTTTTGCTCGACTATACACGTTTGTGATGGGTTTTATTTGCTTTTTTAATGAGGGAGAGGGAGAGAATGTGGTCCTGAATATAAAATAAAATAAAATAAAATTGAATTTAAGAAACTCTTTGTCTTAATATTGCATCTATAATTCAATTACAGCAGAACTGCTTTGCCAGCTTCATCGGGATCAGTTTGCTTACTTATTATTCCTTCTAGAGTAAATTCATGAATAATAAGTTTCTATGTGCTATTACTATCATACTTCTATTACTCTATTATTAGTAGTAGATTAGTAGATAGAGTGCTGGACCTGGAGACAGAAAAATTTGAATTCAAATTCTGTCTCAGACACTCGCTAGCTATGTAATCCTGGGCAAGTCACTTACCTGTCTGCCTCAGTTTCCTCATCTGTAAAATCGGGGTAATAATAGCACCTACTACCTAGGGTTGTTGTAAGGATAAAATAAGATGATATTTTGTAAAGCATTTTGCCAACATTAAAGTACTATGTAAATGCTATTAGTAGTATTCAATATAAAAACTGATTATTTCTGTGAACTCATTGAATCTAGTAGCCAAAAACCTACAGACACAAATACTTGAATTTCAATCTCAGTTGGAGAATTAACCTATGCAGAATTATCCACATGGTGATTTATCTCTTGACATATCTCAAAAGTATCCATTAAATGAAATATCTATTTTATGGATATTTAATAGTAATAATTATCACATAATCTACCTTACTACAAAGTTACAGTTGTTATCTAAAAAAAAATATGGTAACTTCAATCCCCAATTTAAAAACACATGAACACTTTGAAAGCCTAATGATTAACCACCTTCTATGCATTAGCCCAAAAGGAAAAACAAAAGTCTTTTTCCAGTATGGTAAGGGTTTTGGGTAAAAGCTACACAGGTAGGATGAAATTCCCAGCTCCTTCTAAAGTGATAGCTTCGTTACTCTCAGATGAAGTGAACCTATACAAAACTATAAATACAAAAAACACAGTTGAAAGCTAAATATAAATTATTTGGGGATTATCCATGCATCTGTCTCCTCTGGTGTGAATATACTGTCCACTGACTCACCTCCTTAGAAGCACTGAGAAGGTTTCAGTACAAGTCAATAGTGGTGAAAATCAGCCAAATGTTGAAATGTAAAAGCACATTGGCATGCTTCCTTAATCAAGCTTACTTGAGAAGCCCATGTCCTTGACACAAATGTTCTTTCTAGCCTCTCGTTTTAAGGGAAGCCATTATGGGGAAGATGGCATGAATAGCTGCTCTTTTTGGACATCTTAGAATCCTTCCCTTCCCTGACCCTTTCTAATCTTTTATTATGCTTAGGCATGGAACAAATATTACAGTGGTTACAGAGGAACCTGGTTCTTTCCAAACAATGAACAAGTCAACACTTACTCATATTTTTGTATTCATCAGTATCAATACTAATGAACGTGAGATGACATAGTAGAAGCTACTCTCTTGAGACATTTCCTCTAATCAGGAAAGACTCATTATATTTAAGAGCGACTCTCCTCGTTATCAAGAATCTATAGAACAAATCCTTTTGTCTCTCTTTTTAAAATGTAAGCTCCTCAAGGGCATATTTTTTGTTTTGTTCAGCAGTAGAATAAAATGTCAATTAACTTAATCGTTTATGAAATAGGTAATCTAGTTAACCAAACTGTCTTGTCTGGCTGCCTGAAAATTAACCAATCTGGTGGAAACCGTTGTTGTTACAAGTTTTTCTAAATTATATCACTCTACTTTCCTGATGAAGTTTACTGTTTTGTATATAATTTAAAATCTGAAGGTTGAGGGATATATAGTATTACGAAGAATAAAATTATTGTGAAGCAATATAGATTTTGAAATTACTGAAGTGAATTCATAGTAATTTTAGACTATACTCAGCAAGTTGGGTTTTTTTTAATTATGGTTTTGCCATGGATTCTCAGTAAGCATTCATTTATTAAGATCATTTATTCTTATATTTTACTGTGTTTTTTTTTATTCCCAGCACTTAGGGAGAAGGAGAAGGAAAAGAAAAAAAATAGAAACAGTGTATATAAAAATATATAATATAAAATAAAAAAATTTAAAAAGGGAAGGGGAAGAGAATAAGCATTTATGTGGTACCTACTATGTGCCAGGCAATATGCCAAGTGCTTTTTAAAAATATTATCTCATTTGATCCTTAGCACTTAGCACTGTTTGTCTGCCTGCTTTTTTCATTTTGGTACACAGTTTTAAGACTGCCCAATATAATGTCAAAAATAATACAGTAGGCAGACTGTAGGCAAATTTTAATCTATGAATGTACATTGTGTATTTCTACTTCCTTATCCTCCTGTCCCAGTTGTTAGTGCTTTCTCCCTCCTAAAATCATTATGTGTAGAAGTATGGGGTAGAAGTGTGTAAAATCCTGGTATGGGCTACTACTACCTTTACCATTGAACTTTTTGGCTTCTCCATATTAGCATCTAAGATATTTTGCACAGAGAAAACTTTAGCTGTCGAGTTGAGGTGAGTCTATAAACCTAAACCTCTTTCATTCTTTCCACTAGACTGCATAATGTTCTCATCTGCTGTCATGTGGATTGAACCTTCACTCAACTGTCTGTGACCTCAAACTCTTGGATGCTATAATTTTGTGGTAAACAGAGAATGTTATTATGTGACTGGAATTTTAAAAGTATTATCAGTATAAAGCTCCATTCTTTGGTTTTTGTTATCTGTAGAGGGCATCTTCTTTCTTTTTGCCAAACAGTACTTGATTAAAACGGATAAAGAAGAAGAGCTTTTAGAATTTTATTGGCAAGGTGAATTAATTTTCCAAGTTGCGAGTCCAGGACCAAGTTGATACAGCTATTTGCAGAGTATAAAAGGGGGGTTTATTGGATAAAGGACCCATCATAAAAGACCTACACCGTAAGGATAATACTTGGGCATATTTGGGGAAAGAGAAGGTCAGGAGAAGGGCAGAGTAACAGATACAATATTACAGATATTCCTATATCAGTCAAAGGGATATTAAATTCATCCACTGTTAATCTTGAATATCTCTCCACTTGTAGCAAGTTACCTTTCTCCCCCTTCTCTATGCTTATATATTATTTATACTCAAGCTCAAATAGTAATAATCTTATTCTTTGTAGTTGTATCCCTATTACCTAGCACATCACCTGGCACATGTAATCTCTTAATTAATCCAAGACTGTCTTTATTAGAGGAATAAAATATAAGATTACAATGACCATGTCAATTTTATATGAATTTAAAATATGTGGCATAGTAGGACTAAACGAGGCAAAGACCTGGGTTCCAGTCTTGACTTTTTCATTAATTAGCTGTATGGCTTCAATAAAGTAAGGTTCTACTTTTCCAAACTTCAGATTCCTTATCTATCAAGAAGGCATAATAAATCTGGCTTCAGATCCTTAATAGTTGTATGACTCTGGGCAAGTCCATTTAACTGTTTGCCTCAGTTTTCTCATCTGTAAAACGTGCTGGAGAAGTGGAAATCGCTCCAGGATCTTTGCCAAGAAAACCCCAAATGAGGTCATAAAGAGTCAGATACGACTGAAAACTACTGAACAGCAAACATACTTTTTATGGATCTTATTAGTACCAATGGAGACAATGTATCCAGAGTACATCATAAGCTATTAAGGAACATATAAATGTAAGTTAAGATTAATTTTTAGCCTATTTCTTTAACTCTTATTGTTGTTAAGTCAATTTCTCGCTGAAGCTACAAGTACATATCTTCTCTGACCATTTTACTTTCTGTATCTGAATCTATAATAGACCTGAAAACTTTCACCGGAATTTAAGTTTTCAGTTGATATGAATGTTTGGCAACTTTACCCAAGTGAAAATTACACTTAAATGAAAAGAAATAGATTGTTTTTTATTCAATATTGTGATTTATTTCACCTACAAGGCAATGCCAGTTAATGATACAGGCTCTGATGTGTAAGTAAATAATCTGCATTTAATGAATGTTTGAAAAATAAGTGTATGTTTTAAATCAGGAAATTGATGCAGTAACCACATGACCCTGGGCAAGCTCCTTAGACTCTCAGTGCTCCAAGTAATTCTCAGCTTAAAAGCTGCAGACTGATCAATCTGCATTGATAGAAGAGGTTTCCTTATCAGGAGTTGCCTAACAGCAATGAAATCACAATCTAAGTCCAAACCCCATCCAATCCCCTCTACCCCAAACTTGTAAAATACTTTCCATTTAAACAACATTCACAGAAAAATTCTGTGAGATTTTTAAAATAAACTTATACTGCATATAGTTTTTAAAACTATAACACAAAATATTGAAATTATCTTCAGTTTATCTTGGGATACCTATCATCTTTAGTGGTTTTTAAAAGGGAAAGTCACTCAAAATGGATCATTCTCCACCCTTTGCATCCTAAGACTTTCAAATGTAAAAGCAAAAGGATGGCATTATCTTTCAGTGCATGTGACCCCAAATTAAAAAAAAAACATCATTATAAAGAAGTAGCAAAGGTTTATTTTAAGATTTTAATTTATTGTTGCTGTTTTTGAAAGGAAGACTCAAGGCATATGATATTATTAAACTCCTTTTTTATTAACTTGAGATGAAAGTACTTTATTGTATGGATCAAACTAATTGGAAACTGGTTCCTTTTCATTATCAGTTAAATTAACCTTGGATATATTCAGTTGCTGTTTTGGGATAAGGCACTATTTTCCCTTTCATCATCTACCCTTCCTCTCTGGGAAGGATGATGAAGTTAGAGGCATAATTTCCAGTTGGGATTGATCATACCTAATTTTTATTCTATAATGTCAATTTTCTTGTCATCAAACAATGGCAGATTCATTAGATTCATCCTTTTTGTCTTAATCATAGACATTTCAGCAGTTTTTACTCCCAAAGCATGTACAGAATAGGTAGCCAACTAGGCTCTTGAAAGTTCTGACAATTTTTAAAGATAAGATTAAGTTTTCAGCTGAAACTATTTTAGCCTCAATAATTGTGACGGTGATCTTTTCTACTGATCATAATGAATCATATTACCTCCCAAAGGCAAGTTGAAGAAAAGTCTTATATTGGTTCAACAAATTCTAGCATCTAACCCTTTTTTTCCAAGGATAACATATATTACATTTTCATGACTCACACATATGGCTTCATAAAAATGTCTGTTGAATGAGTGTTGATAGTAAGAACAGGGACTTCCCCCCAAAGGTAGGAAATAATTAGAAATATATATATATATATATATACATATATACACACATAACATATATGTATATATAATATATACACATACATATATTTAGACAAAGAAAAATAGGGTTTTGCAGATATAACATACTTCTTAGAAAGCTGGGAATGACAAAAATGACTTAAAATTTCAGAGCTGGTACAGAACTCAGGAGTCACCTCATCCACCCTGCGTCTTAGTAGGAACCCACTACAACATCCTGGGTGAGTTGTCCTCCAGCCTCTGCTTAAAGACTGGCAATGATAGGGAAACCACTGAGTCCTATGCCAGCACTAACCATACTGGAATGTTATTATTTTGAACTCTACCTCCAGAGTGCTCAGCGTTTGAAAACTGGGCCATTATGAAACGACAGAATCCCTGGCTAATGGCAGCTCTTAACTGATTTCTGCATTAACAAAAAGACACTGTAGCTCAACTACCTCCAAAGGCAATTTGATCACCTATGGGAGGGTAATTTCTATCTTTTACATTTTTCCAGCAAAGAGTCAACAATAAAACAAAGCATTCCTCTTACCTCCATTTCTGCCTTTTATGGGTAGTATGAATTTACAGAGTCAATGATATAGAAGTGATTTAAATCTAGACTCCAATATCATAAATTTAAATTTCAAAATTTTCAACCCTTCCAAAAGGGATGAAAATCAATAAATTTATAAAACTAGGGATAATGTAAGCACAGATGGAAATCACATTTTCTTTTTACTTTATGGTGTAGGAAAAGGAGATCTGTAGCAGGTCGATTCTCAAAGAATAATTGGATACTTTAGTAATAGATAATTTTATTATTGCTATTCACTAAATTTCTCTTTTTCCACAATTTTCCAGGGCATTACCTTACAGAAATTAATCCACCCATACATATAGCTGTAGCCCATAAAGCCACTAAAGGGGATTCTAAGAACCATGCTTCCAGCCAGTGTAGGTCTGTAAACTCTTAAGCCATGCTTGACTCTCCCTATCACTCCTCATATCCATTCAATTGTTGATTATATCACCATGGTACAGCTCACATTTCCACTCTCACAGCTGTCATGATGATTCAGTCCTTTATCACTTGTTGCCTCCTTTTTCAAGGGCCTTCTAATGAGTCTCCTAGGTCCAGTTTCTCTCTTCAATCTAGCCTCCAGAAGGGAGTCAGTTTGATAGTTGCTAAAGAGTTGACCGTATCATAAGTTTGACTGTATCAGGCCCCTGTTCAAGAAGTTCCAGTGGCTCTCTCTTACCTCTAGGAAATGTGACCTTCTCTCTTTGGTTTTTAAATCTCTTTATAATCTCACTCTAGTTTAACCATTCTCAGCTTACTGATCTTTACTCTGTGAACTGCATTTTAACAAATTAGACTACTTTCCATGTTTCTCACGTAAGACATTCCTATATGATACTTGCTGTTTCCTACCTCGGCGCCTCGAAGGCCCTCCCTCTTGACCTTCACCCTCACAGCATCCCTAGTTTCCTTTAAAACCCAATTCAGGCCCCATCTCCTACAGGAAAGCCTGTTCTGTTTCCTCTCTGTTGCTAGAGCACTCTCCCTGGAAAGTGTTCTTTTTTTTCTGTGTACACATATATATTGTTTTTCCTCAAAAAAATATAAGCTCCTAGAGGGCAAGAACAGTTTCATTTTTGTCTCTGTATTCCCAGTATTGAGAACAGTACCTAATACATGGTAAGTATTTAGTGAATGATGGTAGAATGAATAAATGTGTCAAAAGGAAAATATTGTAGTAAGTACACTATTAGTTGAAGAAAAAGTAATTCAACATATTTTTTAAAAGTCATGTACTTCTGAACAAAATGTTCAGAAACATTTTCTCTTGCAAACCAGGTCTATGGCACTTCAATCCACTATTTTTTTTAAAGCCAGGATGCTTGTATATTGTTGTAGTATTTGAGTATTTGAGAATTTCTAAAAACCAAATATGTGTAAATATTGTAAATATCTATAAATACCAAGTCACTGATAATCTATTTTAACAAATTCTCTAGCCTAAGAAGCATTCCCAAAGTTTTAACATAGATGGCTTTTAAAGACTTTGTCTCACACGGTTCCAAGTCCATCCTAAAGAACATTAGTTGCTATGAAGAACAGGTCAAATTATCTAAGCAGAATGACTGTGATTCTTTTGTGATTCAATATTTCACACAATTTTTTTAATTACTGCATTGTTTTAAAATAAATTTTATATTTTTTGTTTTATCACTTTCTGAATTCCCCCTCCATTTTTCCCTTCCCTTCACAAAGAGCCATGCCTTATAACAAAGCTGTAGAAAACTGAGATGTGGAAAACTCAGCTGTAGAAAACAATAATGTTCTTAGCAATCAGCACATTCCCTTTTCTCTTCTTTACCTCACCTAGAAAAATCAGTCCGCATATCAAGAAGAATTGCAAAAAATGATACGTCTCTTATTCTCTGACTAGACTGATTTGAAGACATCTGAGTTTATGTACCAGAGAGACACTACCATAGAGCTCTTATTATTGGGGTCTGTGGGGAGTCACAAACTCAAACCAGCATTATAGGGAAGCGAATGTGGTTCCCTTAGGGCCCCTTGTTATCAAAAGGAAATAACATTCACTCTTGCATACCCTGCTCAGTATTTCTGAAAGCCAAACACTGTGAGATAACTCCTAACAACAACCACAGCCACAGCTGTTTCGATAATTCTTTAAAGCTTACCTATCTCTTTCCTCACAACAATCTGCGCAATTGCAAATCACGAAAAAAAGAGAAACCTACAGGATGGAGCAAGAACATATATGAATCTACAAAGAATACAAAGAAAGGAAAAGTAGAATCAAAGTCTTTCAATTTTTCAGGGCACTATCTAATAGAAATTAATCCATTCATATATACTTCTATAGCCCATAAGCCCTTGGAAGGGGGATTCTAAGCCTTCTATTGGCAATCACTTCTAGGAAGCAGTCAAGGAAGACTGAAATGATTTGTGACAACTCATGGTACTTCTGGCTTATTTTTAAGACAGTCATCCTGGCAGAAGAAAATGTCTCATATGACATGATAAAATTTCTCATCTGAAGAGAACATAATAGTTATTTTTAAGGCCCAATCAAGAAGCATTCCTGGGTGAAAATATTCAACTTGAAGTCATTCAGTAGAAGTGTGGCACAGTAGAAGGAGCAGTAGGTTTTGGAACCTGCGGTCTTAAGCTCAAATGCCTGCTCTGGGGGAGCTATTTATTGCCCGTGTGACGCTCGGTGAGTTTCTTCATCTCTCTAGATTTCAGTTTCTTCACCCTTTTAGCTCTAAATCTATGATTCTAGGATCCTTGGACTATCTCTGTGTTGCATTCCAAAACCAGGAAACCTACTCAACTCTATTAACAAGCCATAGATAAAGTTCATTTCAGTCATCTATTGCTGCAATTGATTTTGATAATTGTGGCATGGCAGATCAAAATCTTTTGGAAAACAACACTACTTGAACATTTAAATTGAGATTGAAGCTATGCAAATTTTTTAAAAGTATGATAAATGCAAGTATTTATATGGTATTACTTCTCAAGAAATAATTAATTCCTATGTTATAGAAATATAAAGATTATAAATAGTAAAAAAAAGAGTCATAAATAGTGTAAAAAAGCCATAAATAACATATAAAGGTCATAAACAGAGTGACCTTTAGTAGCAAGAGTGAGGATTTAAGTGTAATTGAGAGAAGGGAAAATTCACCAGTCTGTTGGAGAATTGAGTGTATTTCAGCTGTAATACCATAAAAGCAAAGGAGGACAATAAATCCAACAGAATTAAGTGAGACTTCTTAATACAGCTTCTATGTTAACAGAAGAGAAGGGAAACCTGGCTGAGCCTGGCTATATCTCAGCTACAATTTAAACAGTCTAAGCTACCTTCTGAATAAGAACCTAAAATCAAACTGTCATTTATAAACATAAATTCCAATTTTCATGATAACAAGAATACTAAGCATATACCTTTTGGATATGCATACATATGGGCACCATACAAAGTTTTGTGTGTGCTCATTACAAAAGGTTCTAAAAAAAAAAAAGACCAAGATAATGATCATATGCAAAAGAGAACTCAATGAATCACGCCAAGTCCAAGCAAGCACGTACCAATTTTTTATAAAATTTTTCTAAAATCATATCAGAAGAATTGTAAAGAAGAGGAATGAGAAAGGAATAAGTAAAAGACTAACATTAATCATAAACAAGTTTGTTAATTAAGAAAAAAGAGAGAGGAGAAAAGGAAAGGAGAAAGATAATGCAATACTTTCTAGTTTTCTCTTAAAAAAACACTGTGAATAAAGTGGAAACATCTCTTCATTAATCTATAATTTATAAGGAAGCAAAAAAAAGTTCCACCAACTGAGGCCAAAATTTGAAAGAAGAGAAATTGCCCTAAATACTCAATTTAACAAGTATTTATTATTAAGGACTAATGTATGTGAAATACTGCAGTAATCACTTCAGATAAGATAACAAGGGGCCACTCCGGAGAAGGAGCTTATCTTCCATTGAGGAAAGCATTAAAAAGACAACTAGGTGGCTAATGGATAGAGCTCCTGCCTAGAGTCAGTAGGACCTTACCTCAGATCCAGCCTCAGACGTTCATTATCCCCGTGACCCTGGAAAAGTCATTTGTTTGCCTTGGTTTCCTCAACTGTAAAATGGTAATATTAACAGCACCTTGCCTTCCAAGGTTGTTGTGAAGATCCAGTGAGATAATTAATTATAAAGCACTTAGCACAGTTCCTGGTATACAGTAATCGCTAGCTAAATGTTCGTTATCATCAACAAATTTAGGTGGGCATAATCAGCAAAGGTTTCACAAAGGAAACGGCACCTGAGGTTCATCT
The DNA here is from genome assembly GCA_028646595.1 of Phalanger gymnotis. Taxonomy (NCBI): domain Eukaryota; kingdom Metazoa; phylum Chordata; class Mammalia; order Diprotodontia; family Phalangeridae; genus Phalanger; species Phalanger gymnotis. The sequence continues at coordinate 654,662,825 of CM053622.1, read as the reverse complement.
GAAAAAAGATAAAGAGGCATGTTCAGTCACTTCCTGGTGATCTCACTGGGGTTTGGTGAAGAATGACTACATTCTTGAAGGCAGAGAAAGACTGAAAAAGAGAACAAAATGGCTAGAAGTAGAGCTTATGGAGGGGAAACATAAGAGAAAGAGCTAGAAAGGTGAGCTGGGGCCAGATGCTGCAGGGCCTTAAAGACTAGGAAGAGGAGTTTTCATTTTATCATAGAGACAACAGGGTGCCTCTAAAGGTTTCTGAATTGTAGCCAATCATTTGTTTTTTTTTTTTCCATGCAACAGATATAAAGGATGCTTTCAAGTCATACCTTACCCCCCCCTTTTTTTGCTAGTGATAAGGTGCTGCAGTGACTACTAAAAAATAATTAGCTTGTTATTTATTCATTTATATATTGGAGAGCATAGAGTTCTGGGCATTTCTTTTTTAGTAAAAAATATATACACTGAGGATCTCCTAAACAGAATTTTTTAAATAATTAATGAAAAATGCCTTTCATTTAATTTGGGATCAAATTTTTTTAAGGTATGAACTGTTCCTGTTCATTTTTTCAGACTCATTTTTTCAAACGTGTATTTTTAAAGTATTTTGGCTGATGTGGGAGGGAAGATGTTTTTACACAAAAATTTTTGCTTTTGGTTCAAATGCTTTTTTTTTTCTCATTCTAAAGAATAGGAGATACTTCAAACATAAAAATCCTCACCTAGATTAGTAACTTTTTTCAATTGATAAAAATCAGCTAAAATTTTCCAGAGTTACATGTAACTGAAATAGGCAGGTATGGCAGAATCCTCTTCCTCTCCAGTTGTGGGCTATCATTTTATATTCAATTTTGATTGACAGTGAGACAAGGCCTATACTAGTTAACATTTATACAGTTTATACAACTTAAAGGTTGGCAAAGTGCTTTGCATATATTATCTCAATTGATAATGAAATAATGATGTGGGTACATACATGAATTAAATATTCATGATGAGTAAGTCAGTAGGGAAGTCTGGATTATGAAGAGGCACTGGGAAAACTAGAAGGTTCAAAGAACAAAATAAAACATAAAGAAAAGTTCAAGGAAGCTGATCAGGGCATGGGGTAGAATGGGGAAATATCATTAAGAGATATTCTATAAAAAGGGTCCAATGAAGCCACTAGTTTAGGGTTCAGCTGACTTTGAAGAAAACAATTTTTATGTGTAATAAAGTGATATACCTGGACTTTCGACGGAAGGATTTTACTTCCTAAGTGGTCATATCAGTAAAATGTCTATGAGTGATAGGAAGACTGTACTCACATCTTACTTAATTCAAGTACGTTCTGTATGCTGAGGACCTTTTAAAGTACAGTAAAAAAAAAATGCCAGGAAAGATTCTCCAGCTGTCCCAGGAGCATAGTCTGAATGTGGCAGATAGAAAGCTAACTATCACCTATGGACCAGCTTGGGAATTGTCTTTTGGGAGGCTTACCCAAACTCTGCTTAGTTACTTTTTTTTAGTGGAATAATCAGCCTCAATGTTTAAGTTGAAGATTGCAAAGTCACACTAATTTACGCCTCTAAACTCCAAACCTTAGTGGCAAATACTCTTATTTGTATGCTCAACATAGGAGGATAAGAAACACTGGGGCAATAGTGAGGCTAGAGTACCTACCATGACTATGTGTGAACAAGACCTTAACTGGATGAACTAATGTGAAAATGGAATTAATGTAAATGTATAGTGCAAGACAGAAATAGGCCTATATAACCACAGGGAAGAAAAGAGCACCTCGTCCATTCTGATCTCATCAAGGCTGTCCCTAGTAACCTGTCCAGCTAGCTCATTTCTCTGTTAAGGGGATGATACCAAGTTCTTCTGGCAGATCATTACTGAATTATGGAGATGTAAGTTTTGAGGTGGGCAACTAGGTAGCACCATAGTACACAGAGTACTGGGCCTGGAGTCAGGGAGACTCATCTTCCTGAGTTCAAATCTGGCCTCAGACATTTACTAGCTGTGTGACCCTGCTTGCCTCAATTTCTTCATCTGTAAAATGATCTGGAGTAGGAAATGGCAAACCACTCCAAAGTATCATTGCCAAGAAAACCCCAAATGGGGCCACAAAGAGCTAGACATAAGTAAAAAAATGACTGACCCACCACAAGAGTATTAATTTGAAAGGATTCACAGCCTTAATATGCCATATGAAGAATGCTGACAGATATGGAAGAAGAGCTGTGGAAAAAAGGGAAAGAGAAGGTATGAAATGATGGGTTATCCAAGATTTTTTCTTTACAGTCAGCTGCCATTTCAATTGCCTTTTTCAGATTTATGACACTTGATTCCACTTCCTATGCTCAATAATTCAGTCACCTAGGCCTATTTACTGTTCCTCATACATGGCATTCAATCTCCCACAGCCATCCCTTTGAGCAATGTGTTATCTTCCTTTCCTGGCACACCTCTTCTGATGCTTGGCTTTCTTCCAAATTTTGCTCAAGTACCACTTTTCAAGTATGGCCAGTCTCACAAATTATCCTACACTTACCATATATATATATTTTGCATTTACTTATACATGTATGTTTCCTCCCCGATGATGGAAGCTTCTTGAAGGCAGGGACTCTTTTGCTGTTGACTTTACATTCCCAGATAACCTACACAGTAGATGCTTAATAAATGCTGTGGATTGATTAAAGTTACCAGTAACTCGCATTGTTAAAAAGCTTAGAACTTCAAATCTTTACTTACTAGCTGTGTGACCTTGGGCAAGTCACTTAACCCCAATTGCCCTGCCTTCCCCCCTCCAAAAAAAAGGAACTTCAAATCTTTAACTATTTATAAAAGTTTTCAAACATGCTTCTTCTTTAGGGCAAAAAAAATTCTGCTAGATTATAAAAAGTTAACCAAGTCACTTGTTTTCTGTTGGTTTTTAAAAATATTCTTACTTGTACTTTATAAGGAAAGGCATTAGGGGATCTCTTCTTCATTTTCACAAAACAACTTTCTAATCTATAGATAAGGGGGGAATAGACCATTTGAGAAGCATGCTTATCTTGAAGTCTACTACTTTGATCAGGGGTGGGGAATCTGCAGCCTCAAGGCCACATGTGTCCCTCTAGGTCCTCAATTCGGCCCTTTGACAGAACCCAAACTTCACAGAACAAATCTCCTTAATAAAAGGAATTGTTCTATAAAACTTGGACTCAGTCAAAGGGCCTCACTCAAGGCCCTAGAAGGCCACATGTGGCCTTGAGGCCACAGGTTTCCCACCCCTGTGCTAAACTTTTACAAAAGACTATTTTTTTTTCTGGAATTCATGGTCACAGTTTAAATACAACTGCTAATAGTAGGCTAAACAGAACACTCCACTTTCTAATTTCAGGTACTCTGAGAACAGCCAGACCTAACTTCATATTACAAAGACATGGCTAGAGAAGAGATATGTGAAAATAACCTGGAGATTTTTGTAGACTCAACTACAGTCAGATCTGTGACATCAAAGGCAAAAAACCCAATTCAGCCTTAGGCTGCATTAATACAAGCAGTGTCCAGTGTACAAGAACTTATACTCCCCCTATATTCTGGCCTATTCGCATTACTCCTAGAGAAGTACTATTTACAGTTCTCTGGAGCCCCATTTTAGGAAGAAAAGCTACATGCTGAAGCGCATCCAAGATGAAGCCGATCAGCATGGTAAATGGAGCTCAAAGCCATACCCTAATGGGGAATCAGCTAAAAAAAAAGGGAAGATGTCATCTTGATCTTTAAATATACGAACAGCTGTTGTGTCTAAGAGGGATTAGGTTTATTTTCACTAGCTCTAGTAGACACAACTTGGTCCAATGAGTAGAAATTAGAGGGCAGAAGATTTCAACTGACATCGAGGAGGAGTTCTCAATAATTAGAACTGTCCAAAAGTAGAATGAGGTAGTGAGTTCCCTATTACTAAAAGTGAAAGGGGTCTGCTGATCCTAGGGTCTTGTAGAAGGGAGACATGCTTCTGCAAAGGGACGCACTAGGTGACTCTATGACTCATGTCTGTGGACACTACCCAAACTGGACACAGCCTGGTGAATCGTTATTCTGGCTGTCTTCCTGACACTAACAGTAGCTAAATCAATTATGCAGTGGTTCAAGTTGATTATTAAGACGGTTAGAATCACTGGACTATATCACTGTCCAATCTTTTCTAGAAGAGGAATGTGTGCATGCATACTGTGATTCTTGGCCCAATATCATCACTGACAGCCTAAAATACAGTTTAGAATCCAAAAGATGTTTTTAAATTAAAATGTGCCTGAAATAAACATATACGCACTTGCATATAAATGTTAATTCTTGCATTCTCTGCCATCCTATAACTTCACAGGGCTATATGATTAAACCGTTAGAGACTAAGGCAAAAACAGAATTATCAGGAAGTATAGGTATAAATATTCTAATGCTCTCATTACTCTTTCCCCCAAAAAGAAATAAATCAATATATAATGAAGACAGCTGAACAAGCATGTACAGGAAAAAAAGAACATGGCTAATGATTATTAGCAGCAGGCCTTTTCTACCCACCTTCTATTTCTACTATGATTTTTCCTCTGAGAATACCTTCCAACTACCACCCATCATATATCTTGTGATGTGCACAGTTGTTAGGATGTTGTCTCCAATGTCCTTGAGGGCAGGGACCATGTTTCTGCTTTTCTTAGTATTCTCAGGACTTAGCACACATAAGTACTTAATAAATGCTTGTCAAATAACCTTCTGGCAAATATCTTCTCTTCTCCCTCTCTCCCTAACAAAAAGGCCAAATGGAGCAGAGGGTACTTAAGAAGAATATTCTACCTCCAACCATATATCTTGAGAAATTATTGTGTTTCACAAAAATAATAAAAATAACTTCTCAGCCCTTTAAACAAATCAGTGGTTTCAAACTTGTCTAATCAGAAATCTTTATCCAAGAGTCTATAAACTGACAAAAAATTTCTATTAAGTCTAATGAAAAACACAAGAAAATATGCCACTTTAAGAAGATGGATAATAAGAAAGCATATAAGAGATATTGACATAGAACTAGTCATGAAATCTAAAATTTGTTCATCTGGAAAGGTGGTAAAAATTCAAACAAATACATAGACAGTAACGGCAATTTTTTTCAGTACTAATTGGGGGTCACAAGTATAACCATTTGAAACCATTTCAGGATTTAGATTTAGCGGAGCTTTTAAAAATAATTTAGTCTACTTTATCCTTCCCTATTGTATTTTCATACTCTGGAGTTTCTACCATCAAGGGAAGGGCAAAAGAATTCCTGCTTAGGTATAGAATAGACTCAAAAAGCACAAATTCAGTTCAATAAATGTTATTAAATGCCTATGAGACCAAATGAGGTGGTTTTTCCCCATGATAGAGGTGTCTCTATTAGAATAGAAACTCAAGATGAAAACTAGCCACTGTACTCAACGAGCTTATGATCTGTTCTAATTTGAGATTCTAGTTTACCTTTATTATACTTATTCATATGCACATATTCTTTTTTCCAATTAGACCCATAAATGCTGAAATCATGCTTATTCTTGATATAACCCTTTCAGTTCTCCCTGTCCTCTTCATCCTCCCCACTACCCCACCTCCCATGCACCCAATTCAGTATCTTGCTCATGGCAGAGAAACATTTAAGTGAATGGGACAATTACTTTCTAATAACATCTCTGATTTACAAAGTCCTATTTCTTCTAAAGCATTCTTCTTCAACAACATGCAGGGTGTTAAGTTTAAGACTGCACTAAAAGTTTTGGGACATTGTATAACAAATCAATCTTTTCAAGAAGAATGAACATAGGCTGTTATTCAGATTCAATTCCTCATCTACATCTCCACCTAGGAAATATACTGTGTCACTCAAAGGTGATGACTGTTTATAATATTTTCTTACAATGATTTTACAATTGTTAATCATCATTTAGTCATCTTTAAACAGATTCAGGCGAAGACAGATTTTACTTTAAGAAATATTTTTAGATTGATTACTCAATGGAATATAATTTTATGAATCAAAATTTACACCCTTCACTTTTCTACACATATTTCCCTTAAATTTCCCTTTCTACTCTGTAATCTCCTATTTTATAACCTACACACAAAGATCCTTCTTAAAAAGAATGTTACAGAATTATATGATAAAAGACAAAAACATAATTCCTAAGAAATAAAGGAATATGAATACAGTTTTAGTTGTCTTCTTATCATCACATTTCCATCCTATTTACTTTCATCTAACTTGCATTTATCTAAATCATAAGTAAATTCACTAAAGACTGTCTCTATCTTTTTTTTTCAGTACCTAAATATTTTTTCTGTCAAATTCACATCTAGTAAAATTGATAGCACCTTCAACATGGTCCTGGATTAAATATTCTTGCTGTAATTAAATTTGCATTTAGAATCACAGATATAGTAGGAAATATAATTGGTTGACTGTTTATTTCAGTAGTTTAAATTCACCTGAGTTGCATATGAAAGATTAGCTCATCTAATTTAAATGCAAATCTAATCTCATTTGGTTTTCTGTAAGCATAACAGTCAAATGAGGTGGTTTTTTCCCATGATTAATGTCAAAAACATTCTCTGAATTCATTCCTTCAGCTACCCCCTCCCCATTTAATTATATAATTTCTTAAGGTCCTTAAATGGAGTTCTTTTCATAATCTCATGAACTAATAAGATCACCACTTGGATTAAACAAAAAATTAGTCTGTATTTTCAGGAAACAAGCAGTTTTGATAAACATGGATTAAGTTGGACCTTGGACCGTCCTCTGAAGTTCTGGATTTTTCTGCCATCAGCAAACCTCTTTCTAGCCTTGTGGATCAAACTGGACAACCCTCTAATTGTTCCATTAGGAGAGACTTCCTTATCCTCGGCTTTCACCAATTTGATAAGAATAATAATTTAAAAAATAGCATTTATGTAGTACCTACATAAATGTATCTATCAGGCACTGAACTAAGTACTATGCAAATATTCTGTGTCTCTAATAATAATGTTCAGTCATTTTCAGTCATCTCTGACTCTCTTTTCTTGGCAGAGATACTGGAGTGGTTTGCCATTTCCTTCTGCAGCTCATTTTACAGATGAGGAAATTGAGGCAAAGAGTGTTAAGTGACTTGCCCAAGGTCACATGGCTAGTAAGTTGTCTGAGGCCAGATTTGAACTCAAGATGGGTCTTCCTGACTCCAGGCCCAGAACTCTATCGACTGTGCTACCCAGCTGCCCCAATAGTATTTAATAATGATAATACCTAGTATTTATGTAGTATTTTACAACATGAAAAGTATTTTAAATATTATCTCATTTCAAACTCACAACAACCCTGAAAGGTAGTTGATACTGTTATTCCCATTTTGCAGATGAGGAAACTGTAATATAGAAAAGTTAAGTGACTTGTCCAAGGTCACACACACACACACCCATAGCAAATATCTGAGGTTGAATTCAAACTCAGGCCTTCTACAGGTCCAGCACTATATCAATGGTGTGACTTTGTTCCAATCAGATTTCACTATCAGTCTTAAATTCTTTCTTTTAAGATGACATTCTTTCCCATTGGAACCCTCCTACTTTCTCATCAGATCTCTTTTCTCCTCCTCTGCACCTGAATCTATCTGTACTTCCTCTCGTCTCTTACCCCTCTTGAGTCTTTCTTAAAATTTTCATACTCCTGCAGGAAGAAGGCCAACAAAAGGAAAGTTAGACGAGGATGTCTGAATGATCTTTTTCAATAATTATTCTGTTTTCTGTTTGAAAATACGATAATCCCTGATTTTGGTTTATTTTTTTAAAGTTGCAAAGCAAACTCCTAAGGAAATCAACCATCCTACACCAGAACACCCCTATGGCACTTGCGGGGCAAAATCAGTCAACCAGTGAGCATTTACTGCTAAGTGTGGTGTGGGTATAGTATGGTACAGTAGAAAGAGCTCTCCCTCTTGAATCAGATTACTCCAGTTCAAATCTATCTTTGACACTACTTAGATGATGTTGGGCAAGTCACCTAACCCACCTGTGCCTTGGTTTCCTTATCTGTAAAATGAGAAGGGGTTGGAGTAGGTGACCTCTGACGTATCCTTCCAGCTCTTGATTCATGATCCAATGATGTCAAGCACTAAGCTAATTGCTGGGGAAAACAAGGGAAAAAACAAAGCATTTTCCACCCTCGCACCCAGACTTCCAATACCACCAGTGGGTCTGATGATTCAGCAGCATAGGTCAAGCTAGGTCAAGTTTTCCATTCGAATCTAGGCCACATCTTCACAGACGCCCCCAAATCAGATGTTCAGACGTGGGCCCAGGGATATACTTGGGTAATAAGTGAAAGTTCAGGTACAGGTTCTTGAGACATCTGGCTCAACCTGAACTTTGTAGTTCTCATTTAATTAGATTATAAACTGGGGGTGGGGGGTGGGAAGGTGCATCCTGTCACCTGTTCTGTTCAGCACCAAAAATACCTCTGACAGGCATATACATATATATATATATATATACGCATATATATATATATATATATATACGCATATATATATATATATATATATATATATACACGCACACACAAAGAAACCAGTTACTCTTAATTAATTGGTAAAGCCAAATTAGTATTTGTACTCAGTTACATATTTAAATTAAAAAAATCAAGTTAAGTTGCTTTGTTCTGACTTTAGTTGAGTGATCTAAATTAAATAATAGAGAACTCAAAAGAATGCCAAATACTTTGCTTGGATGACTTTGTTTATTCTGCTTAAATCAAGTCACATTTGTTTTACTCTCAGCCTTCTATCAAGATGCGTAAGAGAGATGTGTAGAGAGTACATAGGCCGCCTGCAAATTCAGTTTTCTTCTTACAAACCAGCCTATTTAATACATATTTTTGTCAAACAGAAGGCAAAGGTGAGAGGTAGCACATCCTGATAGATAGAGAGCTAGGCAGGAAATCAATAAGAAATGGGTTCCAGTTCACCTCGATGCCTCCAGGCCATATCTGTTGCTGAGCAGGTGCTAACCTGCAGGGATATAAATTAAAAAGATTTATTAAGTACCTATAACCTGTTAAGTACCCATGTGCCCGCAACATGCTATGTGCTAGGGATACAAATAGAAAGAATTACACAATTGCTATTTGCGAGAAGCTTACCTTCTAATGGAGGATATAAGTACAATTTACAGCAGATAAATACAAAGACATCTAAAGCTGTCAAACATAAGTTTGTTTGGGAAGGAGGGCACTGGTAGTTGGGAGGACCAGGAAAGACTTCATGTGGAAGATAGTGTCTGAGCTGTGTCTTGAAGAGAAGTATTTAATGAAGGTGTAGGTCAGTGCATTCCAGGCATGCGGTACGGCCAAAGGCAAAAAGAGGGCAGATGCCATTAGCTCACAGGGCCCAGGAGAAAGAGTATGGTCCAGGCTAGATTGAGATTGTGAGAGACTTTAAAAGGCAAGCAGAGCAGTTTGTATTAGGAAGTCACTGAAGCTGACTGAAAAGGGAGATGACAGCTTCGCGCCCCCACCTCCAATTTAAGTCCAATTTATGTTTAATTATCAAAAATTTAGAAATGATTGAGATTTACTATAGATAATCATAGGAACAATTTAGATTTGTTAGTAAGAGATGTACTTCCTGGACATCTCCTCCTCATAATCTCTCCACCTGGACCACCATCTCCACCTCCTCTCCATCAGAAATTTAGATTCTGCCCCAGGGTTTCCTGTCTTAAACTGATCTTGCTGGAGACCAGGCCTCCACAGCACCTACCACCTGTCTCTTCACTATGCTCCCACAAGGGCATCCTCCTCTTCTTTTGTCTTCCTAGAACCTGTTTAGGTATGGTATTCCCCCAAATACAATGCTAGCTCCTTTAAGGCAGAGACTGTCTTGATTGCTTGTACTTGCATTCCTAGGCTTTGCACATGGACAGTGCAGGGCCTGGATTCAGGAAAGACTCTTCTTTGTGAGCTCAAATCTGGCCTCAGACATTTACTTGCTGTGTGACCCTGGGCAAGTCACTTAACCCTGTTTGCCTCAGGTTCCGAATCTGTAAAATGAGCTGGAGAAGGAAATGGTAAGCCACTCCAGTATCTTTGCCAAGAAAACCTCAAACAGAATCACAAAGAATGGGACAAGACTGAAATGACTGAACAACAACAAAACCCACTTATCATATCTCTCTTTCCCTACCTCTTCCCTTTTTCTCTTTTTCCTTTTCCCTTTCCTTCTCCCCCCTCCATTTCCTTCTGCCTTTTCTTCCCTCCCCTCTCCTTTCTTTCCCCTCTCTCTTCTCAGTTCTTCAATAGCTACACTATACTACAACTGAAAGTCATTTTTAATATTGGGAATAAATCATGTAAAGATGAATCATTTGCTATATACTAATATAGCTATTTGTTGTGAACACATTACATGGTCAGTTTATAAAGCCAGGGTCAACGTAAGGTTTTTTAGCCAGTATTTATGTCTTCCTGTCTTTTAGGGGCAGCGTAAAATCCTTTACACAGACAGTTAAAGGGGTTTAAACCTGCATGTTTTTTCATCTAGATTATTTTTGGCAAATGTTTTCACACAGCTTTAAAATTCATCTTTTTTTTTCCCCTGACAGGGAATCTGTTACCTTGGAAACGCAACTGCTCAAAATTCAACACGGGTAAGGAGATCGGTGTTAATACCTCTTTTAACAATCTTATGATAAACTGATATAACTCTCCTTGCTAGTTTGAAATAATATACTAGTTCATCCAATTCAATATAAATTAAAAAAGGCTTGTCCATAGACTGACTGCAAGGCAAATCCTCTTACAATATATTTCAAAGGCGTGTCCAATTTTACTTCGTTGCTTCTCAGATTTCACCGGAGTGAAGGTGTCTTCCTTAGAATAAGAAAGTCATTAACTGAGACTTGAAAATGTTTTCATTTCAGCAAGGCTGTCATCACAGAGAAACTCACTGACATGGGGGCTGACATGTACTACAACAACTATTTTAAAATGACTTTAGAGATAACTGTACTTTTGACTATTTAAGAGACCTGAGAGTTTTAATACCTGCCTATGTGGGTCAAGTGGATTAACTACTGACCCTCCAAGACTATAGTTTTGTGGCATTTCAGCTCACCATTAGTAATTACAGCTGCCACAGTTATATATTACGTGAAGTAAAAAAAAATTACCTAGAGTAAAAATGATATGTACTGTCACTCCAATTACACACACAGTAACAGGAATTGTGTTATGGATAGTCCAAAAGTCCATATTTGCTTTTAAAACACATTCTCCTCCTTGGTCTCCTCCTTACCCAAAGTAGATCCTCTACCTTGATACTATTTGCTCCCATCTACTCTGGGATTATAAGATCATAAATTTAGAGCAGGTAGAGATGTTAGAGGGCAGCTAGGTGGTGGGCTGGATAGGGTGCTAGACCGGGAGTCAGAAAGACTCATCTTCCTAAATTCAAATCTGACCTCAGACACTTACTAGCTGGGTGACCCTGGGCAAGTCACTTGACCCTGTTTGCATCATTATCCTCACCTGTAAAACAAGCTGGAGAAGGAAATGGCAAACCACTCTAGTATCTTGTCGAGAAAACCTCAAATGAGGTCATGGAGTCTGATGTGACTAAAGAACAGTTCAACGACAACAAAAAGAGACTACAGAGACCCTAACCCTTGGTTAGATTTTGACTAACTCAGAGTCACGCAGCTACAAAGTGGCTCATGCAGTATTCGAACCCAGGTGTTTCTGACTGCATGTTCAGGATCCTAAAATATGTTATATCATGTTGCCTCTTAGGGAACTCGCCCTCCCCAGTCATTCACAGTGAGGGTGAGTGAACATCAACAAAACAGAGTAGTGAATCATAAACGTCAGCCTGGTGCTACCGCCCTCCATACAATGGCTCCTACTTGCCTTTCCAGTCTGACTTCATATCAGAGCTCTTCAGGCATTCTTCTTACCAGTCAAACTGTCTACTTAGCAGTTCTTTTCTGCACAGAGGGTCTCCCATTTCTGGGTGTGTACTCTACCATTTTCACTTCGACTTAAAGAATCCACCATTTCCTTCAAATTCTTTTAGGTGCTATACCCCCAAAATCTTTTCCCAATCCTTTTTGTTAGTGGTCCTTTTGTTCTTCGCAAAATGACATAGTGACAATGACCAACCATGATTTCAGAGGACCAATGATGGGACAGACTACCACCTCCTGATAGAGAGATGGTGGACATAGTGTGAAGGCTGAGACATTTTTTGGATATCACCAATGTGGTAAATTGTTTACTTTGACTATGCATATTTGTTATGAGGGTTTTATTATATTTTTTTCCAATTGGGTGAGAGAGAAAATAGATTTATATTAATTAAAAAACAATTAAGTAGAACAGTGGCATTATCCTACAAATCAAGAAAAATTACATCACACTACTTTGTATAGACATCTTTATTGTTGTTACTTTTTAGTTGTGTCCAACTCTTCATGACTGCTTTTTGTAGTGTTTTTGTTTTATTTTGGCAAAGAAACTGGAGTGGTTTGCCATTTCCTTCTCCAGTTCATTTTACAGATGAGGAAACTGAGGCAAACAGGATTAAGTGACTTGCCTAGGGTCACACAGCTAGTAAATGTCCAAGGTCAGATTTGAACTCAGGAAGAGGAGTCTTCCTGACCCCAGGCTCTGCAGTCACTCTATCCACTGTGGCCAACTAGGTCAATTCATCTCCTAAAGGAATCTCCATGATATCATGCCTGACACACGGGGATGCAACCACTGCTTGAAAATCTTTAAAGAGGAACAAACTACTGGCTGAGACAGTGCCACCATCCCCCTTCATTCCCAAGCCCACTTTGGGAACGCTTTAACTGGGGAAGATGATTTTTCTCACATCATATCAAAATATTTCTCTTTGTACCTCCCACCAGAGTCAAATAAAACAAGTCTAATCCTAATCCTTCTTGACATCAGTGTGATAAAGTGGGAAGAATACCAACTCAGGACCTGAGTTCAAATACTGACTCTAATGTCTACTACCTGTTTGAACCTGAGTAAGACACAACATCCCTGGACCTTGGATTACTCATCTGAAAAATGAAGGTGTTAGCCACGATGTCCTGTGAGGCCTATTCTACTATATAGTTCCATATCTATGACCCTGTGAAATACTTGAATACAGCCTATCAGGCCTGACCCTCTTACATCTCCCTCTCCCAAAAGGATGTAAGGGTCACTGAGGGAAGGGACTGTTTTGTTTTTATATTTCCCTGCTCCTAAAAAAGAGCTTTGCACCTAGTAAGCATAGAATGTATTTTTAATTCAACCAATAAATGAGCAATCAATAATCAATTAATAATTCAATCGATAAATAAGCACTTAGGACATGCCACCGACCTAGCACGTCTACACATAGCTCACAGCTTGCTAATTCTCTAATTTATCATTTTTTTCTCCTTCTGTATCTCTCCTCTTCCTCTCTCTTCCCTCCTCCAGCTCCTCCCCCACCCCCATTAGTCTTGGCTCTCTCTCCCTTTCCCATCATTTCTCCTAGAGACAGATTTGACTCTGCTCTGTGGGCACTGATAGTTGTTATTTTCCAAGTCTGATAATCTTTAAGAAATACCTTGTATTACTTTTGCATTTTCCCTAAGACAGCATCTGACAGCCTAATAAGTGAGAGACCACGATAAGAACCATGCATTCCATGTAAATAACAGGATTCACGGGGAAATTACAGCGTACCAAACATTTCCTTGAAATGAAACATACATATGAGGGCAACAGAAGGGGACGGAAGGAGGAGCATGTGCACCTGTTTTTCAACTGTGAACACAAGGTATTTTTCTTCAATTTTAGATTCAGCTTTGATTTCTACTCAGAGCAAGTCTATGAGCTGGAGATCACTTATCTGAAATGGCGTTTATTCAAATAAACATAAAGGTTTATTACTGGGGTTTTTTAAACTTCCCTCACATGGCCTCCACTGTCAAGGAAAGGTCTGGACTAGGATGTATAACATCTACCTTCTACTCTTGGCTTTCCCCATTCCTACCACTGTGACCTTGGGTAACAACCTCCTAGTCTTCACTTCCTCATCCGTAAAATGGTCTGCCCCACTCACCTCACAGGGTAAAGTGAGAAAGACAAGGAATGTATGAGAAGGTGCTTTGAAAATTATAAACAGCTATTTAGTCAGTCGACAAGGATTTGTTAGAAATATACTATGTGCCAAGCACTGTGCTAAGTGTTAGGGATTTAAATGTAGACCTTTATCTTTTCATAATACAAATACATTATTATTACTATTCATTTGTCATCTATGAAGGGCAGTGTGATGAAGTAAAGTGTCGGCTTTAAGATAGATGTGGGTTCCAATCCTGCTTCTGACACATTCTGGCTGAATGAGCCTGGACAAATCACTTAAATTCAATTTCCCAAGAAGTTACAAACTAGTGGACTGTCTATATCAATAGATGGAGTCTCCATACTAGGAGATTCCTACTTTCATGAAATCACAGGCCAAAAAAACAAAAAAGAAAAAAATCATGATGACTAAATGAGCAAAAACCTTAAAATTCTGGAATGACAACTTTTGGCAAGGATCCCTTTCATAATGTAGAAGAAAAACATGGAAATAATAATGGATTAGGATTCAAGAGAGATTTCATTTCTGTCTTGGTCACTGAAAAATCAGTCATAAGCTTGTTTCTTGGAAATCACGTGGTGTGGGCTGATACCTATAGTCCCCTTCGTGGCATAGATATGACTCCGCATCTTCCACAGCTTATTTCATTAGCCAATGCTTTGCTTTGAGGGGGGCCCACATCACAATCTGAGGTCCTATTGACATAGGTGGTGCACTGGGCCTAGAGTCAGGAAGATCTGAGTTCAAATCCAGCCTCAAGATACTTACTAGCTGAATAACCTTGGACAACTCACTTAACTTCTGTTTGATTCAATTTCTACAACTGTAAAGTGAAGATGATACTAGCATCTACTTCCCAGGACTGTTGTGAGGATCAAAGATAATGTTCATAAAAGTGGCACACTGAAGGCACTATCTACATGGTAGCTATTATAACCACCCTTACACGTGAGTAACAGATTGGGCCTATTATGATTAGGCTTATTATATCGAAACAGCAAGTTCAGCTCCTATTTGGATACTGAGGATACCTTCCACTACCACCACTTTTCAGTTCCCTTTTATGTATTGTCTTCCCCAATTAGAATGTAAGTTCCTTGAGGGCAAGAACTACTTCTTTCTGTTTGTGTTTCTATTCCCAGCACTTAGTACAATGCCTGGCACTTATTAAGTGCTTAATAAATGTTTATTGATTGACTGGCTGGTTACCTCTTTTGGTGCTGATGAATAACCAAGTTAAAGTTCAGATATGAGTATAAATATCAGGCTCCTGATTTTGCTAATGATACAATAATACTAATAAAAATATACCCCAAATATGATTCTATCCCAACCTCAAAAGAAGGCTTGAAAATCAAACAAATACTGAGCCCTTCCAAATGCCAGGCTCTGGGCTAGGTGACCCTGGGGAAATGAATGAAGCATGAACCAGAGCCTCTGACTTCAAGCACTATCTTAGAGTCTAGACTCTGGTTGCAAAGACAAGACAAGCCCATGAAAACATTATAGGATAATTTACTACTAAACTATGGAAGTATAATGGGAGTGCCTCTCATCCGTAATTCTATAACTTTCTTAAACTGCCCAGCTTCCCGTCCCTTCTTTATCCAGTTGTTCATTTGCACAACTACCAAGATAATCTCCCCAATGCACAAGTCTGACCACGTCGCTCCCCCATTCAACTTTTCCAGGTTTAATGCTACTTAGTCTACTTCACGACTTTATGTTCCAGTCAGAATGGTCTATTATTGTTCCATAAACACAGATTTCTATCTCCCACTTCCATGCCTTTGAACTGTCACCGTGTCTGCAATGCATGATCTCCTTAACTCTGCCCCTCAGAATCCCTTGCTTCCTTTCCTACAAAAAGACTGCTGATTCCCTCTGTCATTATTATTCTCTGGAATTACCAAATAGGAATTTATACGATGACATTTTTATTTCCTCTTCCCCCTGTTCAGCTCTGAAGAACTTTGGAATCGGTTGTGTGACATGGGAGACACTGGCATAGGACTGCCCAGCATGACCTGCCTGGATCAAGGAAGATGCTGTGCTGTATGAGCAAAGCAGAACTGCAGTGGTTCAAAAGAAACATAAGAAGCCCAAATTTAGAGACATCTCCACTCCAAATGTTCATGTAGATTAGTTGTGCCCAACCTGTGGTAGAGCCTTCTGACCTTGTACCGATTTGATGAGCTCCAATTGGACACATTGTACTTGACTCTAACATAGTGATGTCATTTGAGAATGAAGGATAACAACCAAACCAACCAACCAGAATATAAGCTTGTTGAAGGTAGCAACTATTTTTCCTCCTTCATGTGTATCCCCAGCACCTTGCAAAATGCCTTGCTGATAAAAACACTTAATGAATGATTATTGTACATAATTAGAAGGGATTTCAAGTAATTATATATATTAAAATGTAGACTCTTCAAAGAACAGTATGGATTGGAATAATAAGTCCATAAAGATTTCATAGCAAAGGCAGAACCTTAAAAGGATGGGCAGGATTTATCTGGGTTGGAAAACTGATTGGGGTTGGGGGAAGAGGATGGAGAGGCCTCAGTAGGTACAATTAAAATCATGAGATGACCGGGAGGGACCAGTTTCACTCATCTCACTGTCAATCAAGTCCTACAATGGTCTAATTATAAGCTCTAGCTAGTTATCAATGGATTTCCTTTTGCTAGACCAATATTGTTGACATCTGTCCTCCTTGAGCACAAAGCCTGGCATGTTGATTGATCACGCATTTTCCTTTCACCTACTCCCAAGGGAAGACACTAGGTATGAATCTAATTAGAGGCTGATAGCCTAAAAACTCAATATGTCTAAAACCAAGTTCATCCCCTTACCATCCAAAGAGCTCACACTCCTAACTTTCATGATCTGATTGCTCTGCCATGAGTTCCTTAGTTACCCAAATTAGCGCATTTGATTTCCCTTTTTCCCCCATCTTCCCTTCACCCAAACAATTCATTAGACTCAACAGTTTTTCATAATCCTTCCATTCTACCCTTCCTTTCTAGTTCTACTGCCACTGCCTAGAAAGTGAGGTTCTTATTACCTTCATGTCTATCTTACTACAATAGACTTCTTACTGGTTTCCCTACCTTGAGGTTCTGTTCACCTCACACCATGCTCTGCAGTGTAAGCCAACTCCTAGAGACCTCCTTTGACAACACACAGTTTTAAAATCTCTTGTGGCTCCC
Source organism: Phalanger gymnotis (assembly GCA_028646595.1). NCBI lineage: Eukaryota > Metazoa > Chordata > Mammalia > Diprotodontia > Phalangeridae > Phalanger > Phalanger gymnotis. The sequence goes on along the minus strand of CM053622.1, from coordinate 654,645,454 downwards.
AAGTGCCTATGACTAAGCTTAATTTTAGATTTTCCACCATGTAGCTCTAACCTCCCTCTCCACACTTAACCCTCTTTTTAAATCCTATACTCCATCCAGCTAAGCTATTTTATTCTCTAGACTCCAAGTTATTCTCTATCCCTCAACAGATCTTAAAAATTTCCCACCTCTGAACTGTTGCTGACCCTATTCCTGCTGTCCCATCCCCTATCCCTTCTCAATGCCCACTTAAGGGAAGATTTATTAATTCAGATCCCATCTTCCCTTCTCATGAGCCCCTCCCCCCACTCCACAACAATGTTTACTAAATCATCGCTCTTATAACATCTATTTTGAATGCTATCTTTCCACGTCTACCAACACCTAGCTCTGGACCCTTTCTCACATCTGTTCATAAGTAAGTAACATACTTGAGTAAGTAACATACTTGAAACTACTCTTGCCTGAGCAACATAAGAAAACTCTGAGTTACAACTGAAGGCAGTGGGCTATCTGTTTCTCACTAGAAGTCTGAATTGCTGAATGGGTTCTAAAAAGAGATTCTTGCTCAGGCAGAGGTTGATAGAGATAATCTGATGTCTCATCCAAATCTATGATGCTATGATCCTATGTATTTCAGGGAAGTGTTCACATACCTGTACAGGTCCATTTATAAATTACATATACATGGACAGACAGACAGACAGATAGACAGACAGGAAAATTTAAATATTTATAAAGGTCTGTCTATAAATATATCTAAAAACCCTACAGTCTGTTCTAGAATGCAGTTTCCTAAAGAGCAGGGTTTATATATAATTTATTCTTTGGTGAATTTGTTGTATACAACATCCTATTAATAAAGCCTATCGATAACATTGAAAAATTTCCACACTCTTGTATAACTGATCACGTTTCAAATGATCTACTGGCACGTCAGCTTTTCTCAGTGAATGTAAATTTGTTTAAATAATACAGCTTTCAGTTGAAAATGTGCCTCACTTCAAATAGATAGATCACATTTCAAGTAAGAAATGACCAGAGAGTTGATTTTGGAACAAACAGTATCTCAAAGGATTATAAAGCTTGAATAAAAACCCAGATATAACTCTTGGCCAGCCACATATTTTTGAAGTGTGAAACTGCAACCCACTGCCAGATTCTCAGAACAAAAACCTGTGAAAATCAAAGGGCATAATCTGGTAGAATTTCTTCTGCCATGAGAGTCTATATAGAGTTCTTCTGACAATTTTGGCTTAAATGATTTATTCTTCCAAAAGTTAGCATCTGTCCCTTAGTATAAAAAAGTAAAATTTGTAAATAAAATTCACACTTTCCTAAATGTGTGAACATCAGTGATTTCTTTCCCTTAGTGTTGCTTTTGCCTAGCGACAACTCAGAATGGCAAATATTTTTAAAAATGATTTTCATATTAAAATCTTCTGTCAATTTTTTGGGGTAAAATCTCTTGTTTATTGTTACATAGTTATGGTTGGTATATACACAAACACCAAATTCCAATCATAAGACCCAAAAGGAATCTGACTCAATAAAATTTTCCCAATTTCAATTTTTCCCAAAATCTGAGACAAAAAAAAATGCTACTGCTGTTTGAAATGTCTCATGTTGGTGAATAGAAATAACCTTCAACAATATTAATAATAATAGCTAGTGTTCATATAACACTTTAAGGTTTGATAAGTGCTTTGCAATTATTATCTCATTGGATTCTCACTATAATACTGGGAGACAGGTGCCATTCTTACCCTCGCTTTCCAGAGAAATTAACTGAGGCACACAGACTTCCCCAAGGTCACACATCTAGTAAGCATGAGAGGCTGGATTTGAACTCAGGTCTTCCTAACTCCAGGTCCAGTGCCCTCAACACTGTATCATTGACCTACCTCATAGCTTCAGTTTTGATATAAGTACAATGAGAATACTACTGTATTAGTATAACTCTGTAAACTTTTAAAGTCATTTTATATGAATGATCTATTTATCTTCACAAAAACTCTGTGACATAGACAGGACCGTTATTATTTCAATTTTACAGATGAGGAAATAAGCTCAAAAAGGTTAAGTGACTTTACAAGGGCACAATTATACATCTAATTATACACAAATTATTCACATTTAATTTAAAATTCATTAGGACCTAAAAAATAATAGCCATGTGACATACATGGTTTTTTCCTTTTCGTTGATGATCTAAATTAGCCCCATAGAAGTTTATTTCAGAGGGTTCACTCATCTCATTATATAGCTTCATTCAGTGGATAATTTTATTAATCTCTTCATATCTGTTTTCCCCTGTACTAATCAGTAAGGTTCTCCATACAGATGTACTTCAGGGTGACACTTTCTTCATGTTTTTAGTAGTGATATTTACTTTTCAATGTGTGATACATTTATGCTCAATCTAAAAATATATTAACTTGGTGGGGTGTTTACTACAGATATTATAATATACTGCCAGATAGTTACCGTACCCAGTGGTTTTGCTTAAATGTGTTTGTTTTTTTTATAAGAGAGGGGGCAATGAGGGTAAGAAGAAATGACAGGTTTTAAAATGACAGGACTTTTGTAACAGTCTTAAAATTCTCTCATAATTCAAGAAACATTTTTAAAATATTAAGATGGTAAGTAGGTCTTTTGATGGGCAGAGCCAAGATGGCGGCTGGGAAGCAGTGACTGGCGTGAGCGCCCCACCAAGTTCCTCCAAAAACCTATAAAACAATGGCTCTGAACCAATTCTAGAGCTGCAGAACCCACAAAGTGGCAGAGGGAAGCAGGGCCCCAACCCAGGACAGCCTGGATGGTCTCTGGGTAAGGTCTGTCCCACACTGACCTCCCAGCCCCCAGCCGAGGGGAGCGGAGCTGAGCCCAGCGCGCACAGCGCGAACAGACCAGACGCGGACCTACCAGACTAGGAGACGAGCAGAAAGTGCCCTGACATCCTGAAATACTGAGCTGTGGCATGTACCAGACCTCTCAACCCACAAACAGCAAAGACATCAGAGAAGGTTAGTGGGAAAAGCTGTGTGACTGAGTTTG
>CM053622.1:654625065-654641918 GCA_028646595.1 Phalanger gymnotis | reverse complement strand
ATCTCATGTTCTAATTGGGGAGACTACAAGGGCACAAATAAGTAACTATGTAAATATATGTAAAATGAATAAAAAATAAAAGATGGTTGGAGGACACTAGAAGTTGAAGGCCATATCTGAGCTGGTTTTTGAAGGAAGAAAGGTATTCTCTGAAGCAGAGGTAGGAAGAGATTGTATTGCAGGGATCAGCCTGGAAACAGCCAATGCAAAGAAATGGAGATGGGACAGGGAGTGTTGTGAGTGTGTGGAGCAAAAAAAAAAAAAAGGCCAGTTTTGCTGGACTACAGAGTAATAGTAATAAAATGGAAACGAAAGATAGGTTAGGGCTAGGTCCAAAGAAATTTAGAAGCTAAACAGAAGAGTTTATATTGGATCCAAGAGGCAGTAGAGCACCATTAGAACTGATTGAGTAGGAAAGTACCACGATCAAATCTGCCCTTAAACCCTTTGGTAGAAGGGTGGAAAATAGACTGGAATGGGGAGAAAGCTAAGGGAAGGAGACTCATTTGAAAACTGTCGCAATAGTCCAGACAAGAAATGTTACTAATATGAACTAAGATGGTGGCTGACGGCCTAGAGAGGAAGGGCTAGATGTGCAGGAGGTGTGGCTGAGGTAGAATTGGCAGGATTCAGCAAGTTAAAGAGATATGGGTTGTCAAGGAGATGAAGAGATTGAAGATAACAACAAGGCTACAGACTGGGGAGACTGGAAGAATGGCATTGCCTTTCACAGAAACAGGGAAGAAGTTTGGAAGAGATGAGGGTTTGGAGAGAAAGTAATGGGTTCAATTTTGAACACCATTGAGTTTGAGATGTCTTTGGAACATCTAGGGCATAGCCTGAGGCTATTTCTTTTTCAGTATAATTATGTGTATACATATATACATGTTTATACACACATGCACATTTTATATGTATTACATATATACATACACACATACATACACATATAAATTTGAAAGTCATCTTCATAGAAAAGATAAACCCCCTAGAGCTGATGATGTCACCAAGAGAGAATGTAGAGAGAGGAGAATGGGGGGGCCAATGTCAAAGCTTTGGGGAATACCTATAGTTAGGGTATGATAAAGTACTTTATAAATCTTATTATTGTTGCATTATTGAACACCTAAAGTGCATGTAAATCTCCAAGCTTAATGTCTCACTTGTTTTCAAAAGTCAATGGATGGTTTGAACCAAGTTATTCAAATACCATGATCTCAAAGTATGCATGGGATAGAGGCAAATCAAATTTTTACATTTTTGCACATTCATTCTTATTTAATCCTTGTAGTCACCCTGTGAGGTATGTACTATGGGCATGATTTTGTCTATTTCACAGATAAGGAAACTGAAGTTCAGAGAGAGTGGTTTGCCTAGTGTCACAAAACTACTAAGGGTCAAGAGGCAGTTTCAAACCTGTGTATCTCCTGCTTTTTGAACCACGTTGTTCTGCATTCCAAAATGGTTTTAATAATAGCTGTTATGTGTAGTTTTTTTCTATTGGAATAGGGATGGAATTTGTATGCACAGGTTTATGATTTTACTTAAAGATAATGGTTGAATATTTACTTGGGCAAGTCAAGAAACCAGTTGCTCATTTTAACAGAATCATTTGGCTCCCTTCCTGTCCCCACATACCAAACACCTTCCCTGCTTCCCTGAACCCTCTCTTGGGTTTACAAAAGCCATCTCGTTATAATATCCTTACCTTCAGTGAGAATTAATGTAGGTGTGCATTTTCAAACAGCAATAGAAGATGATGTTGAAACAACTTTGGAGAAGTTAGGGATTTTCAAAAAGCAGGCTGAGTTAACATTGCAGAGGGCTTTAGATTTCAGTCGATAGACAATGAAGGGTCATGGATGAATTTTAGAATAGAGAAGTTGAAGTGATCAGATCTGTATAAAAAGAAGATTAACCTAGCATGGGAGAGACAGAAAAGATAGGCTAGAAGGGTAATGGTCCTATCGATGGCATGGGATGGGATTAGTCAAGGTTCTAAGGTATAAGGGCAACCACATTGGCATATCCAGGATGGCGGCTATTGAAGGTTCTTTGATTTGCTTTACTAAGGGAAGATGGATGTTTCAAGGGTTAACAATCTTACTTTAATTAAACGTACATATATCATTCATTTAGTTCAGGGGAAAAAGTCAGAACCCTGAACTTCAGAGAAAATACAAACAGAAGTTACAAGCAGGAATTACAAGCAGAGAAAAATAACACAAATCAACAGACAGGCTTCTGTCTTACCATAGCAAAACATACAGTTACAAGAGAGAGAAGCACCAACATCTGGATTTTACGGGCCGGGAGTTTCCTTAACAGCTACCCAGTCTCATCTGATCAAATCACATCAACACTCTTCCAATGAGTGAACCCCAAAGCAAAATCTCACCTCTCCAAATACATATTCTTTTTGACCAATAGGCCCAGAGCCAGAAGGCATCATAATCTGACTCACTGCCTAATTAGTTTAGTACTGAAAGATTTGGAAGGCTTCCTTCAACAAAGCTTCCCCTAATAGGCTCCACATGAGGCCCATTAATGGGCAGGGAAGATCTTACACCCCCCATTAACCTTACATAAGGGCCCTTTTTTGTTTTAATTCTATGATCCTAACCCTATAATTCCTTTTGTCTTCAGGTAAGGTGGAATCAAAACCATTCAGAACAAGAGGTTGTGTATTGAACTTTTTAAAAAAATTTTATTTAAAGTTTGGAGCGCCAAATTCTTTTCCTCCCTCCCTCTCTCCCTTCCCCTCCTCCCTGAGAGGCTAAGCAATCAGATATAGGTTATACACATGCAATTATGTAAAACATTTCCATAGTAGTCATTTTGTACAAGAAAACTTGAAGAAAAAAATGAAAGAAAGTGAAAAATAGCATGCTTCAGTCTGTATTCAAAATAACATCAGTTCATTCTCTGGATAGTACACTTCATTTATTAGTCCTTTGGGACTGTCATGGATCATTGTATTGATGAGAATAGCTAAGTCATTTACAATTCTTCATCAAATAATACTGTTGTTACTGTGCAGAACATCCTCCTAGTTCTGTTCTCTTCACTATGCATCAGTTCATGTAAGTCTTTTCTGGTTGTTCTGAAATCATCCTGCTTGTCATTTCTTATAGTACAATAATATTCAATCATAATCATATACCACAGCTTGTTTTGTCATGCCCCAATTGATAAGCATCCCTTTGATTTCCAATTCTTAGCCATCACAAAAAAAGCTTCTATAAATATTTTCATACAAATAGCTCCTTTTCCCTTTTTTTGATTTCTTTAAAATATAGACCTAGAAGTTGTATTGCTGGATTAAAAGGTATGCACAGTTTCATAGCCCTTTGGGCATAGTTCCACATTGTTCTCCAGAATAACTGGATCAGTTCACAACTCTACCAACAATGCATTAGTGTCCCAGTTTTCTCACAGACCCGCCAATATTTATAATTTTCTTTTTTTTATATTAGCCAATCTGATACGTGTGAGGTGGTACCTCAGAGTTGTTTTAATCTGCATTTCTCTAATTAACAATGATTTAGAGCATTTTTTCATATGAGTATGGATAGTTTTGATTTCTTCATTTGAAAATTGCATATTCATGTCCTTTGACTATCAATTGGGGAATGACTTGTATTTTTATATATTTCACTTAGTTTTCTAAATATTTGAGAAATGAGGCCTTTATCAGATATTTGTTGCAAAAACTTTCCCCCAGTTTTCTGCTTTTCCTTATAATTTTGGTTGCATTGGTTTTGTTCCTGTAAATATTAATTCATATCATCAAAATTATCTATTTTACACTTGTAATACTCTCTATATCATCTTTAGTCCTAAATTATTCCCTTATTCACAAATCTGACAGATAAACTATTCCATGTTCTCTTAATTTGTTTATGATATCACCCTTTTTGTGTAAATCATGCACCTATTTTGACCTTATCTTGATATATGGTGTGAAATGTTGATTTATACCTGGTTTCTGCCATAGTTTTCCAATTTTCTCAGTGGTTTTTAATCAAATAATGAGTTTTTGTTCTAAAAGCTTGGATCTTTGGGTTTATCATATACTAGATTACTATGGTCATTTATTATAATATATTTTGTACCAAATCTATTCCACTGATCCACCATTCTGTTTCTTAGCCAGTGCTACATTATTCTGATAATTACCACTCTATAATACAGTTTGAGATCTGGTATGGCTAGAGCATCTTCTTTTGCATTTTTTTCACTAGTTCCCTTGATATCCTTGAGCTTTTTGTTCTTCCAGTTGAATGGTTATTATTTTTTCTAGTTCTATAAAATAATTTTTGGTAGGTTGGCATAAATGTGTTATATATATATACATATATATATGCTAATAGATTGATTTAGGTAGAACTGTCATTTTTATTATATCAGCTTGGCCTACACATAAGCAACTAACATTTTTCCATTTGTTTAGATCTAACTTTATTTGTGTCAAGTGTTCTATGTGTTAATATAGTTTCTAGGGTTGTCTTGGCAGGTAGACTCCCAAATATTTTATACTGTCTATAGTTACTTTAAATGGAATTTCTCTATCTCTTGCTACTGGATTTTGTTGGTAATATATAGAAATGCTGATGATTTACATGGGCCTATTTTATTTTGTGTCCTAAACTTTACTAAAATTGTTAATAATTTCAAATATTTTTTCAGTTTATTCTCTAGGATTTTCCAAGTATAACATCATATCATCTGCAAAGAGTGATAGTTTTGTTTCCTCATTACCTATTCTAATTCTTTTATTTTTCTTCTTTTATTGCTATAGCTAATATTTCTAGTACAATATTAAATAAGAGAGGTGATAATGGGCAGCTGTGCTTCATCCCTGATTGTACTGGGAAGGCTTCTAGCTTATGGACATTACAAATAATGTTTACTGATGGTTTTGGGTAGATATCGCTTATCATTTGTTCCTATGTTCTCTAGTGTTTTTAGTAGGAATGGGTGTTGTATTTTGTCAAATGCTTTTTCTGCATCTACTGAGAAAATCATTTGATTTCTGCTGGTTTTGCTACTGATTTGGTCAATTATGCTGATAGTTTTCGTAACATTGAACCAGCCCTGCATTCCCAGTATAAATCCCACCTGGTCATAGTGTAAGTAGGTTATATTGCTGTAATCCTTTTGCTATTATTTTATTTAAAAATTTTACATCTATTCATTAGGGAAATTGGTCAATGATTTTCTTTCTGTTTTGGCCCTCCCTGGGTTAAGTATCAGCACCATGTTTGTGTCATAAAAGAAACTTGGTAGGACTCCTTCCTCTATTTTCCCAAAAAGTTTTTTATGGGATTGGGATTACTTGTTCTTTAAATGCTTGGTAGAATTTGCTTGTGAATCAATCTGGTCCTGGGGATTTTTTCTTAGGAAGTTCACTGATGGCTTGTTCAATTTCTTTTTCTACGATTGGGTTAAGTATTTTATTTCTTCTTCTGTTAATCTGAGTAATTTATATCTTTGTAGATACTCAACCATTTCATTTAGATTGTTAAATTTATTGGTGTATGATTGGGTAATATAGCTCCTACCAATTGTCTTACTTTCTTCTTCATTGGTGATGAATTCACCTCTTTCATTTTTGATTCTATTAATTTGGTTTTCTTTTTTACTTTTTTTTTAACCAAATTAACCAATGGTTTATCTATTTTATTGGTGTTTTTTCACAAAACCAGCTTTTAGTTTTATTTATTAGTTCAATGGTTTTCTTACTTTCAACTTTATTAATCTATCTTTTCATTTTCAGGATTTCCAATTTGGTGTTTAATTGGGGATTTATGATTTGTTCTTTTTCCAGTTTTTTTAGTTGAATGCCCAATTCATTGATCTGTTTTTTCCTCTATTTTACTGATGTAAGCAATTAGAGATAGAAAATTTCCCCTAAGTATCACTGCGGCTGCATCCCATAAATTTTGATATGTTGTCTCATTGTTGTCATTTTCTTTAATGAAATTATCAATTGTTTCTACGGTTTATTTTTTGACCTATTTATTTTTTAGGATTAGATCATTTAATTTCTAATTAATTTTTAATCTATCTTTACTTTGTCCAATATTCAATGTAATTTTTATTGCATTATGATCTGAAAAGGATGTATTTACTATTTCTGCTTTTCTGTATTTGGTTGTATTCAACTTTTAAAGATTCTCAGGAATAGTAATTTCATAGTTTCTTAGAAACTTCTTTCTCTTGACCCTTTCACTGGGAAGACTGATAATAATAACATTTTACATATTTTAAAATGACCTTTTCATTATCCTCCACCTTTTGCTTCTCATGCTAAATGACTCCAACATATTTAACCTTCCCTCAAAGTTTCTATTTTCTGTCAGTGTTCTGTGCTCGATATTCTTCACAATGTTTCTATTTTCCATATCTATGCTCAATATTCTTCAATTTTTCCAAAACTTTGTTAAAATATGGAGCCCTAAACTACACACAGTATTCCAAAAGAACCTAACCAGGCTCAGGCTCAGTGGGAAGATATCTTTTCCTGCCCCTGAATATCACAAACAAGCACCACTACCAATTGTGATTTTCAACTAAAGCAGGCCACTGCTAATGTGTATTGATCTTATGGTCCATTTCAAAGGCTGATGGGGGCGAAGTCATCCTGTTTCCTTTTACGTTCTGTAGTAATACTTTTAATATCAACTAAAAAGGATTCAGATACACACTAGATGAAAGTACTCTATGCTGATTTGATAGAAGGAAATTTAAAGAGAGACAAGATATAAGAAATGTTTCCCACCCTATCTTACTCCATCCCTGCCTGCACCTCAACTCTCTTTCAAACTAGGATAAACTGAGAGATTGTCTAGCCCAGAGTTACAGTTCCATTTTGTGTCAGATATGGGACTTGAACCCAGGTCTTCCTGTTTATTGACTGACTCTTTATCCACTACGTCATATTGGCTCTCACGTATTAATATAAGCATATACTTCTGTGACTAAATACAAATACCTAAATACAAATTTCTGTAATAGGAATGGGTGTAAAGATAAAAAATGCAACTAGAAAACTGTGAATTTAACTTGAATCTCATAACAAATATCACTAATGCTTTTTAATGAAACTATAGGTCCTACACAACAGCATGTGAATGAAAATAAATCCAAAGGCATATCTAAACTAGAGTGCTTTTATGACTAAAGATGCTGGGAAAGTCCATGCTCGATCTGATCCACATCTTCAAATTCTCTGACCTTGTGGCAGAGCTCAGATCAATATATTCCGTTCTCTTGTATGCCAGAAAAGTAAATGAGTAGTTTGAAATGTCACTAACTTTCTGATGCTCTGACAGCTGATGGCAGTGTCCGTTCAGAGCACCTAAGGCATCAGTGACAACTAAGAAAATTAAATGGGACATCCTGCAGAGTTGCTACAGCAAGTCTCAAAACAGACTAGGTCCAAGAAACTGAATGAGTCCTCTGGAGATTATTCAGTGTCCCCATTCATTCTTTCATACTACCTATTTTTTTTTCTATTTTCCATATGTAAATTTCTGACTATATAAGATGGAATTGACCTCAGGATCATAGAGAGATCCAGAAGGGACCATGAAACTTCACTTTCTTTTTTGTGGCCTTATCACTGTTGAAGATCACTAGGTCGTTGTGGTCCCTTTCTCTATTATTCAGTTGCTCTTGGAACCTCCATCTTAAGGGAAAAAGGCATAAGCCAGTTGTATTCACTCCTGCATTCCTTGCTAGCCTCTGTTCCTTACTCTTTAGACTTCTTTTTCCATGATGCCACTTTCCTCCATCCTTTCTCTCACTTTTCTGCTTCCTTTTGTGTTGTTTTGCTCCTTTCTCAGATCCTTAATAGTGTGGGCTGTCTTTTTTTCTGCTTGCATTTGTATTTCTAGCACTTAGCCCAGAGCTTGGCAGATAGTCTGGCCTCAATAAATGCTTCTTGATTTGACTTGACCCTAATGATTATTTAACTGTTCAGAGAAGGGCTGACAACAAGAACATTGAATTGGAAAGCATGTCTCTAGATAGTCCAATTCCAAGTTTGTGGATATGGATAGTTCAGTGGTAACCAACAAGAAAAAAATCCAACTGTATGAAACTTAGTAGCTAAAAAATAATAAGTCTGTGTCTAGGGTTTGTACTAGAGTGACTGCATGGGACAAATGGACTCTGATATCCCATTAACCTATTGAAGCTTTAAAATCACAACTACCAAGAAGCATAGAAATGGCAAATAAAACAGTGAAACAGTACTGGAGAACTTCCATTCACTACTCCAGGCATGGGTCTGATAGCACATGCTTAGCCCAGTGTCCAACACATAGTAGGTGCTTAAAAAATTCACGCTGACTGACTGACAGCACAGACATACCATCAATAGCTACTCGATAGTTGTTAAAAAAAAACCTTGAGGACTATGTCTTATCTTTCATAATGCTAAGCATATTCCTGAGAAAATATTTCATTGACTATTTGTTCAACTGAATTGAACTAAATTACTACCATTCCGATGTGACGAAGCTCCTAGGATTGTTCTAAAAGCAGAGGCCATGACGTCAGAGCCATTCATTCCAAAGTCTTCTCTTTATCTCAGTTTCCCTTCATTTGCCTCTCTGGAAATAGACATGACTTTGAAAACAGAAAACAAAACTGCCAGGTGGAAGGGCTAGCTTATCAAGGAAAAAAAAAGTAAACAAGATAAGTCTGGCATATCCTGTTGGGTGGATAGGTGGTGCGGTGGATAGTATGGAAGACACGGAGTCAAGAAGACCCAATTATGAATCCTGCTCACTTTGGACTTTGGGAAAAGCATTTAGCCTCTACCTGCTCATCTGTGAAATGGGGTAATAATAGCACTTGCTATTGTTGTGAGGGTTGAATAAGTTAACGTATGTAAAGCACTTTGCAAACCTTACAATGCAATATATAAATGCTAGGTATTATTGTTACTGCTGTTGTTGATAAAGCCATACATAAAGAAACAACAGGAACCCTTGGTTCAGAAAAAGATAGGTAGGAGTCGGTGGCCTAAAATTTTGAATAGAGGGTCCATGAGTGATGAGAATCTCTCAATAGTTAAATTTTGAAGATAAATGGCTAAAATTAACCTAATATGGAAGAAAAGGGGAACTGTTTCAAGAGACTAACATGAATGCAAACTCAGATTAAAACACACACACACACACACACAACTAAAGCAAAGTCTGAGGAAAAATGAACAAGAATCACAAAATCCTGTAAAGATTCTATCAAGAGTGCTAAAATTTGCTTCTCTTCTCTTTTCCAAGGGGAAAAAAAACAGTTTAATACAAAAAAACAGTGGATTTGGGTTTAGAGGAGGAGTTTAAATTCCAGCTCTGTCACTTCTTGCATAAACATGGACAAGTCAATTAACTTCTCTGGGTCTGTTGTTTGCAAAATGAGTGGGTTTGGGTTAGTAAATCTCTGAGCCTTGTGAAGCAATCAGCATGCCCTTTTAGAGAGTTTGTCTAAGATGAAGAAGAAAATACTGGGCGGAGCCTGATTTGTACCTCAGAACTTCTTTACAAGAGAAATTTTTTAAAAAAAATTCAGATATAGGTAAGTCAGATTCCACAGCCTGAAAATCTGAAAGGGATGTCAGTTCAAGAGAAAGGAAAGTTTCTCAGGAAGGAAAGAATTCAAGTTTTTTGCATTTTTAATTTATTAAATAAAACAAATATTTCCATAACATAGTATAATAAAAAAGATGATTGCACATGAAACCACAAATCTATTATATGTACAACTTGCTATTCCTTTTAAATACATAAAATTATGTAATTTTTTCTTCCCTCAGCCCCTTTTTAAAAGGGTATTTCTCCATAAATTTATAAGTCTGTGATTTGAATACCTCCATTTTATGTATGTAATCCCCATTGCCTCATCTTCATTTATCTTTATGTTTGGGTCACAAAAGCTCCCTCAAAGCTAGAAGGATAAACAAAATGGAAATGGTAACAAAATTGCAGCCAGGCTTCACTTATCACTGGGATTCTTAGGCTCCAGTCCATGAACCTGGTTTGGTTTCTTTTTTAGTAGTTTGATAACTGCATTTATATATGCTTTGTATATATATTTTAATTTATTTATATAAATATTTCTATATTTTCCTTTGTAATTTGATGTATTTTATTTTACATTTCGATGATGCATTTGAAAACATTACTGAGGATTCACCAGACTGACAAAGGAGTCTGTGATCTAAAAAGAAAATTACAAATCCTTGAATTATCACTAGTCTACTTTGCAATATGAATAAAAGATATATTAAGAGCTATACATACACGTATAAGTGCACATATAAGGACCTTTTGAATTTGTATTTGGGTATTTGTATTTAGTCACGGAAGTATATGCTTATATCAATACATGAGAGCCAATATGACATAGTGGATAAAGAGTCAATCAATAAACAGGAAGACCTGGGTTCCAGTCCCACATCTGACACAAAATGGAGCTGTGACCCTGGGCTAGACAATTAATCTCTCAGTACCCCAAGGCAATCCTCTAAGACTTAGGGTTCTTAATCTATTTTTGTCATGTTCACCTTTCAAAGTACAGTGACCACTATGGACCACTTTCAGAATTTCAGAATAGTGTCTGAAATGCATAAAATACATAGATAGGACTATAAAGGAAATATTGAAATACTTTTATCAAAATGTTCTTAACAAGTCTGTAGATCCTAGGTTAAGAATGCCTGCTCTAAGACTTAATCACAGAACAGTTGCTGATCTATGTTAATCAAGTGTGATCCCTTACAGGGAATTCGGGTAAGATCTCTGACACTCACTCACTCTCTCTCTCTCTCTCTCTCTCACACACACACACACACACACACACACACACACACACACACATACACAAACACACACACACACACAGATGTCTGGTCGAAACCTGGGTTCAAGTCCTGCTTGTGACACTGTCCAGCTCTGTCACTCAGGGCTCAGAGTCTCTAAGCTACTGATTGTAAGATATAGAAGTATTGCAGATCTGCTTCAAATAGAGGAAGTTTTCACTAAGTTTCCATACCAGAAGTTCCTCACACCAATGAAATCAAATCAATCAACAAGTATTTATTAAGTGTGCATTGTGTGTCAGGTACTCCATGAGGAAATGGGGCTAGAAGTACAAACAACGAGGCAATGGCTACTCACAACAAGCTCGCATTTTAATCACAGTTCCAGACCTTAGAACAAACTCTACATACAAATATATTTATATGTACATAAACTATGTAGAATAAAAAATGGTGCTTTAAGATTTGTGAAATATCCTCACAATAACCCTAGGAGGTAGGTATGATTATTATCCCTATTTTATTGATGAGAAAACTGAGGAATTAGATTAAGTGATTTATCTATGGTCAGCTAGTAAATGTCCAAAGCTGGATTTGACATAGAGTCTTTCTGACTCCAAGTCTGGCATTTTAGCCACTATGACACCTAATTGCTTTCTATATACAAGGTATTTATATGAAGATATAAATATACACATTACAATATATGCACATTGGTAAAGTTTTATTTTATTGTATTTTATCATACTAGGTGGCACAGTGGATAAGACTCATCTTCCTGAGATCAAATCTGGCCTCAGACACTTACCAGCTGTGTGACTCTGAGGCAAGCCACTTAACCTTGTTTGCCTTAGTTTCTTCATCTGTAAAATGAGCTGGAAAAGGAAATGGCAAACCACTCTAGTATCTCTGCCCCAAAAGCCCCAAATGGGGACATGAAGAGTCAGACATGACTGAAAAAATGACTGATTGAACACTTTAAAAATTCAAGTCCTCAAGGTCAAGGACAATATTTTCTCCATATTCTGGAAACCATCCCTACCCTATTGTTAACAGTCAGTTAATAAACATTAAGGGCCTACTACGTGCCGGACATTGTGCTAAGTGCTGGAACACAGTATAATTCACAGAGCTACCCCTGAATCATTTGTTGATGCCTATAACGGCAATTTTCTGGAATTCATTATTCTTTTCCTTTCTATGCACTTAATCACATTCAGCAAGGATGCTATTGATTTTCCTCCGAAATGACTCAAATTGAGGCAGGAAAATGGCAACATGTAAGAGAGTAGTAAAAAATCAAATTAACTTTGGGAATGAACACTAACTTACTGTTTAGCCTCACCTCTCCGTAGGCAAAAAAAGTACAATGCCCCTTTTCTGTAAATAGCAGCTTTCTGAATTTCAATACTCTTTCTCATTAAAGAGATTGTCATCTAGAAAGCTATGTTTACTGATAAAATTAAAATTAAAAAAAAAGAACACTTGGAACAGAGTAAAATGATTCAGAGTGTCCCCCCCCCATTCCCCAGAGCACGAGGTAAAAGACTCATAATGAACATCTGATTACTAGCTCAAGGTTCAGAGATGAAGCCAGAGAGACCCAGGTGACTCGAAATGTAATCCAAACCTGCTCATTCCTATCAACAAGGGTGATAGCTGGTGATAAACACTACTGGAACTTTAAAAAACCTACCATAGAGACCTATTCCTAAGGTCATAGAATTAGAGCTGGGGAGAATTTGAAGATCGCTCTAACCAAATCCCCTCATTTTATAGACAAGAAGCTGAGAGGGAAGGAAGGGAAGCAAATCACCCAAGGGCCTATAGATTAAAAGCGACAAGACACGAATTTTAACCCAGTGCCCCTGCCTCCAAATCCTTCATTCTCTCTACTTCATCAAGTTACCTCTTTCTTGAATGGAGTTAGCTTTTTTGAATTGAGGTGGCAGAGCGGATAGAGCAGTGGCCTTGGAATTGGGAGGAAATGAGATCAAATCTGGAGCACCAGCTCCGCGATTCTAGGCAAGTCTCAATGTCTGCCTGCCTCAGTTTCCTCAACTGTAAAATAGGGATAATAATAGCACATATCACCCATGCTGTTGTGAGGGTCAAATGAGATAATATTTGTAAGGCATTTTGCAAATCCTCGAGTGCTATGTAAATGTTAGGTATCATCATTATCATCGTTGTTATCATTATTATTACTGAACAGCTCACCCACAAATCCACTTTATTCCCTCTGGAAGCTATCTACTTCCAGAGCGATATGGAGGAAGTTCAATTAGCACCACCTTTATAAGTGATTCTTCTGCATAAACTAGCCAGTTTTATGTGGCACGGCACCAAACAATTCTTGTCCATAAGGAAGAGGATGCTAATGACCAGAGTTAGGTTAATATCTCCATTTTGGTAACAACTCAAAGTACAAGTACTTTCCTAAGACAATCCCGAGATACATAGTACCACCTATTCATGATGCCAATTTCATAGACAAAGGAATTGAGTCTCCCAAGATTACACAGCTACTCAGAAAGAACCAAAACTGGAATCCGGAGCTTTTCCTTCCTAATTCAGGGCTCTTTCTATCCCCTGTTGGTACTGAGAGCAGTTAATTCAAGTTTCAAGTACTATGTAAATGTGAATTGTTCCTATTACTCTAAATTCCCTGACTCCCCATGATTAAGAGTAGCATGGGAGGCATGAAGTCTTTAATACAGTCATTCTCTTCCTGTGTTGGCCACACTGCCTGTCATTGATATAGATGATACAATAGGGAAGTTAACATTTAATATGGGAGAGCAGAGGGAACTCTGTGGGCTTTTCTTTCTCCTCTTAGCCTCAGTAATACTATTCTAGCTCTGAAACTAGAAAGGAAACTGAGAAGATAGGCAATACTCCTTCTCTGAAGCCATGGAGTAACCCATGCCCCACTCCCTCCCAAGAAGGAAACATTGAAGGGCAGATACTATCTTGCTTCTCTGTAACTATCAACCATTGATCCCCCTTTTGGGTACAATGGAGGAGAAGAGTAAGTCCAAGCCTTTACCCATACCACAGATATCACCCCCTATCTTTGCTAAACATTCTCATTTCCTTCAGGTCATCCTCATTTGGTATGCTTTCAAAGCATTCTTTAGCAACATACGAATGCCACAATAGGCTTTAGTTTAGATTTTACTACCCATAAATATTCTATCATTCTGGTATGGAGAAAAGAATGCCTTGATTAAAGAATCGGGCTCCCCTTCTCCTTTCCCTGACAGCTAGAGTTTGAAGTAAACAATGATGGCCACTCCCTTTTTCTTTCTGTGGCCTTTCCCCCCCTTGTTTCTGAACCAAGGAGGGGAAAAGGGAAATGGAAAAAAACACTTCTGAAGTCCTCTTTTGGTATTCTCAGAGTCCAAGATCATCAGCATTCATTTGATTGGCCGCACTCACCCAGGAAGATACTCAGATACCACACTGTCATCAAGCCTTGTGTCACATTTAATCCTTTGATATCTGTGGTGGGAACATAAAGTTGAGTTTCCTCTTCTTCACAGCTTCCTTACATCTTGCCAAACCACATTGGGTTTAAAATTAGGAGAGATAGTTCTTTGATATTTGGGATTTTGATTTAAAGGTTTCTGGTCAAGAAACTGCAAGATTCTCAGCATCCCAGACATGAGCAGAGTGGTCTTTAACTTCTTTTTATACCCAAATTGACTACCTGAGATATCAGTGCTCTTGCAGAGCTGGGTGGCAGAAACTCATCACACTAGTTACAGCTTTCTGAATGCAACAGCAAGGTATTTTTCTATCTCACTTAGCTATGCTCTGTTACTCAGAATCATGCTCCTGTTTAACGCTCATCATCTAACAAGAGGTAGGATGGTTTTATTGGATTAGAGAACTGGTCTCAGAAACAGAAAGACCTGAGTTCAAGTCCCACCTTTGACACACACTGTCACATGACAAGTCATTTAATAACTCAATGTTCTAGACAACTCTCTAAGACTATAAGGTGCAGATAAGGTGGTGATCTGCATGGGTAGAGGCAAGTTCCTTATCTAGAAGTTACCTATACCAGTGGAATCATACTACTACTCTCCATCATTTAATGGACAGCTGCAAACATTTGTTGGTCTTCACTTAAATTACTACTGATGATTTAAAACAGGATCATTTGACCTCTGCCTCTCTCTTCCTACATCTAGAAATGCTAGGTGGTACGGAGGATAGAGCATTAAGCCTAAAATGAGAAAAATCTGAGTTCAAATGTGGCCTGAGACAGTTATTAGCTATGTGACTCGGTGCAAGTGCAGTTTGCCTCAGTTTCCTCAACTGTAAAATGCAGATAATAATAGCACCTACCTGGCACTTGTGAGGATTAAATGAAACAATATTTTTCAAGCACTTAGCATAGTGCATAGCATATAGTAGGCACTATGTAAATATGTATTCCCTTCTTTTTCCCCTTCCTTAAAAATGGGAGCCAACTCTCCTTTATGTATGTGTGGGGGTAGGGGGCACAGTAGCAGACATATAGTAGGTGTTTAATAAATGTTTATTTATTGATTGACATTATACACGAGGGTATAATAATCACTTCCCCACAATGGAAGAGTAATATTTAAGATTGCTTTGCAAAATTCATTTAAAGAGAAGTAAATAGATAATGAAAAATGTTTGCATACTTGGAAGGATAAAAGAAAGGACGTTGTTTGTGATGCTGCCAATAAGATTATCTACATCTTTGCTCATACAATTCCCTTAGAATTCAAAAGGGAATTTTGAGGTCATCAGGTCTAACCCTTTACCTGAATCAGAAATTATTCCCAAAACATCTCTGGTGAATGATCTTCCAGTCTTAAGATATAAACAGATGTCCAATGAGATGGAACATACAAAATCCCCAAAGAGCTCATTCCATTTTTAGACATCTTGAAGGGTTAGGAAGCTCCTTTATATTGACCTAAAATCTATCTTTCTACAGCTTCCATGCACAGACCCCTAGTGCTGCCCCTTGGGGAAAAATAAACCTAAATTTCCTCCTAAATCCTTCACATATTTGAAGACAGATCAGGTCATTCAGGCCCTTCTACCTAAGGGAAAACTAACAACCATAGTTCCCTTAGCCATTCATCATATAAAATGATTTCGGGTCATTTTGGTTATCCTCTGTGTTCTAGCATCTGAAGACAAGATTCCCTGTTCATCTTACAAAGCTGAACCAGGGCAGGGGATGTGCATCAGCAGGAGTTGGTTAAAAGCTCACCCAGGACCACCCAGGTCATCAGCACTAGCTAAGGGAAAGGACATGTACATAAAAGGCATTTAATAAATGCTCATGGACTTGACACACAACTTTCCAGAAGAAAAAGATGCAAGCTTCTGGGAAGCAGTTTGAGTTTGAACAAAGTATCAACTCTGTGTGTGGTACTCCCTGAACTTTGGCTTCTTTAACTTCAGTGGAATTCTCTAGGAATCTCTGGGCCCTTTGCGCCTAGGATTAGGCAACATTAGTTCACATTTTTAAGTTTTTTCAGCACCCTGGGCTGCAGTTGATCTAGGCTAGTTAACTTAATTACATTAAGATTAGTTAGGAGTGAAAAAAGGGGGGTGGAGCCAAGATGGCAGCTGGAAAGCAGGGACTAGCGTGAGCTCCAGGCCAAGGCCCTCCAAAAACCTATAAAAAATGGCTCTGAACCAATTCTAGAGCTTCAAGACACACAAAATAGCAGAGGGAAGCAGGGCTCTAGCCCAGGACAGCCTGGATGGTCTCTGGGTAAGGTCTATCCCACACAGAGCCGGGAACGGAGGGGAGCAGAGCCCAGCGTGGGCAGTGTAGACCAACCAGACCAGGAGCCAGGTGGAGCATGCCCTAGAGCCCTGAATCAGTGACCTGTGGCAGTTACCAGACTTCTCAACCCACAAACACCAAAGACAACAGAGAAGGTTAGTGGGAAAAGCTGCTGGGAACAGGGAGTTTGCAGTTTGGCCACCGCCCCAGGGGCAGTGGAGGTGGGGCAGCTACAGA
>CM053622.1:654586848-654624565 GCA_028646595.1 Phalanger gymnotis | reverse complement strand
AAAAACCAAACAAATTCACAGACGCCAGGTTAAGTGCTCCTCCTATTCTAGATATGCTCTAATAGTAGTAGGAAAGAAAGGCCTGTGTGTTTAATACCTCCTAAATATTATATTCTTAAAAACACATCAATACATTTTGACAACCAGCAACAACAAAAATATGGATGCCTTCATTCAAATTCTCTTGATGAGAAAAAAGTGTTTTACAAATAAAATATTTAAATATTTAAGATATTACCTCTAATTTTCATCAGACTGTATGGTACAGTAGAAAGAGAGTTAGATTTGGAGTCAGAGGACATGGGTTCAAATCCCTTTACTATTTGTACAGCCTTTATTAAATCTTTAAACCTACTTAGGGCTTCACTTTCTCCACCTGCAAAATATAATAAATGACCTCTAATTTTATGTAACCTCAGAGATCTTTGAGTTCCTCTGGCCATATGTAGACTTATAATCAAGTATTTAATAATTAAAGCATAGTTCTTAAGGAAAGAGCCCTAGTCTTTGAATGAGATCTATCTTCATTACTTATTAGCTCTGTGGCTGTAAGTCACTTCTACATTTTCATATCTGAAAAATAGGATATGACCTTCCTCCCACAGTTGTTGTGAAGAAAGTATTTTATGAAATGTTAAGGTCTATGTAACCATGTACTCTTCTTGCAATTCCTTACAGTGTCTAACCAAACTACTTGAGGTTATTGTTTGAATTCCATTTCCTAATATTCTGAATATGATGGCAATAATGCTAACAGAATTGAATTAAAGACTAGGGAATCTATACAACTACTTTCTCTATCGGTTTGCTAGTGCACTCTCTATGATCTTAACTAGACTTTCTTTGAGCAAACAATGGAATTAGTCATTAAAATTACTCATATTACAGGAATTTGACAATCTACTCAGTTTCTCTTTCCCCTAAATTTTTTGGGGAGCCAAATTATGTCATATCAGTGGTTTGCAATGCTAAAACTCATAATTTGTAGGGTCACATAAGGATATTAGGAAATTGAAAATAATTTTTGAAAATGTATTGTTTGCATTTATTTAGAGGCAGTGTCAAACAGTGGATAGAAGGTCTTACAAATTGAAGCCAGGTCTTGAATCGATCTGACGTCTACTAACTACAGGCAAGCCAGTTAACCTATTAGTACCCAAGACAGTTTTCTCAGATTGTAAACTCCATAACAACTGCCTATCTGAGATTCCCCCACACTTTTTTATTTGGCTTTTTGTGGGGAGGGAAAGGAAGGAAGAAAGTGGTATGATGTTTCTCATTTAACTTTTACCTTTTCAAAATTCAAGTTGCATTAGATTGCATTTCTGTAGTGTACTTGTAGATATGGCAAGAAAGGTGTATCTAACAGATATTAATTAGGCACCATACCCTAGATAAAAGAAATACAAAATGGTACCCCATATATACTTCAACCAGATGGCTTTATCTATCTACCCCCTGGGGGAAATGACCATACATGTACACCTTTTTTGTGCTCAATACCATAACAAGAAAATAAACTATTCAGGCTAACCAGAGCCTCTTGTGGAGATATACACAGGAAAATACATACTGATATTTCATCTATAAACTGAAATTAGCTTTGAGTGAAATGGCTAAAATTATTCTAGATAAAACATTCATTTAAAAAAAGCTTTTATCATGAAAATACTATTGGAATATTCTTTCTTAAGATTGCATGACTACCTATAACATAGAAGGAAAGAATGCTTCTTTCCTTCTTATTCTAACTCCTCGTAGTCCCAGGTGCCAAAGCCAGATCCATCTGCTCACCCACTGCCCTCTATTTGTGAGTTAAAGGATTACATATCTGAAACTGTCAGAACCAAATGGAACCAAAGAGACTCACTTAATTGGATCCAACTGTGCTTTGATCTGTGTATCTACTTTTCCCTAATGATCATTTTCCATCTCTCATTTCCCATATTCATTTACAGCTTTACCTGGCTACTTATATTTGAGTCAGCTAAGTTTCCCCAAGTCAATATAACCTATTTTCATCTATGCTCAGATTTCTCTTTTTTTGAACCTTGTGTTGGCCCCTGGGGTCTGGTGGAAAAAACTTGTTTGTTATAGGCAAAAAAAATCTTGATTGCATTTATGGTATTACTAACTTTTTATAGGCATTGTGAGGATTTCCCTGAACACCGTCTTGTAAAGTGCTTTGAGTTTCATGGGAGAAAGGTGCTATTTAACTGCTGTGCGCAACATTAAGATTTCTCTATGGAATAATAAACTGGATTTCTCGGTACTGTGCAGAGACAAGGAATGGCCAAAATAGTAGAACAGTACCGCTGGGAACCTAGAGGTGAGTGGCTGGACTGATGTCTGATTTCAGGATTCTTAGGCTCTGGTATCACCTGGAAAAACATGCTTATGTAAACCCAGTTCACTCTGAAGCTCATATATTGGACCACAATAAGTTCCTGCCCAAGCTCCACTTAACGGCTTTATTTTGGGCCCTCCTGGCTTAGAGGGAAACTCAATAGTAACTGTTTCTCTTTGGAACAGCAACCCTGAAGGTCTTCCCTTCCCACCTTGATTTTTGATTCTTTGTTTCTCTTTAAAGGGACCAGCCCTTGACTCACTACTTAAAGAGGCCTATTCACTGAATGGGCGTTAACTCACTCTAAGTGAGTACAGGAAAAGGCCTAAGCCAAGGCCAAGTTTCCCATTGCATCCCAGGTCATCTCCGGTGATCCTGAAGAATGTCAGGTCACTGGATCCAGATGGCTCTGGAGGAGAAAGTGAGGCTGGTGACCTTGTACAGACCTCCCTCACTCAAATCCAAGTCAACTACAAGTCAGGTCATCATTTCCCTGACATGGTCGTCTTCGAAAACAAAGGACAAACACATATAAATAACCCACATGACAACCTCAGTATATCTGTGATCTTATCATAACTAGACATTGTCCATTATTCTAGGACCTCTCATTGAGGCTCTTTCTCATGATGGCAATTGAAGCTCTGGGTTTGATAGTAAGGCCTTGCCCACCCTGTGGGTTCATTGGTTGAATTTTGTCAAGCAAAGTCTATTTGTCAGTTAGCATGGAATATGAAGCTGAAAGCAAGGATGTGGTCCATTTTAGTTGTCGGGAACAGCTAATGTTCATACTCTATGTTGACAACTTAAAAATTCAATTAGAAAGTAGTTGGATTCCCAAGCCCTACTATATGAAGAAAAGATAATAAGGCGGTACATAATTGAAATTAATGGCTCCAAGACACTGGCACACATTTAAATTCTGGGCTCCCAAACAATACTCCACTACTCACGTATATACCCTAAAATACTTTAAAAAAAATCTCACAAGGAAAAAAGGTTCCCTCTTTTCACAGGCCTTCCTATAAATTTAGGTACTATTTGAATAACATCTTTATCTACAACTACAATTAATGCTTCAACTTGAACTCAGTGCAATTCTACAAGCATTTAGTAAATGTCTGTTATCATGTCTGCCACCATGCTAGGTAATAGTGATACAAAAACAAAACAGTCCCTGACTTCAAGGAGCACACATTCTACTGAGGCAGGGCAAAGAGGTTACAACTCATACACAAATAAATACAAAACATATATATTGATGTTTGTGAAGTTTTTGTCAATCTTGTGATGACATGTTGAAATATTTTTTATCTTTCCCTGTATTTTGTGATTGTATCATTATGTTTTGCTTGTTGGTGATCTATATACATAGATTCAGATAGTTATGAGCAATTTCTTTGGATGAAACAACCATTATTCCCCACTGCTCATTAATATTGGGTAAAAAATTCTCAGCCTGTCATTCACAGATTTCCATAATGTATATGTAGGTAATCCTATCTATTACTACTCAGCTTGGGTGGTCAGATAGATCTCTTTATTGTCCTCTACACAGGTTGCGCTCAGCCATTTCTTTGAAAATGCTTTATTACTGCATGGAATACCTTCTTTCTTCCTTTTCTCAAACTACTCAATTAAAAAAAATTCTAACCTCAAAATTAATTATTTCTTACAAATCATTATTTTAACCACTCTCCCAAGGCCTGGCTCAAGCTCTTCTTTCTCCACAAAGTCCCTACTATTTTTACCCATATGGCTCTCTCCTTTCCTGACCCTTCCTAATATACGCCTGTTGTTGTTGTTCAGTTATTTCAGTCATGTCTAACTCTTCATGACCTCATTTGGGGTTTTCTTGGCAAAGATACCGGAGTGATTTGCCATTGCCTTCTCCAGCTCATTTGACAGATGAGGAAACTGAGGTAAACAGGGTTAAGTGACTTGCCCAGGGTCACACAGCTAGTAAGTGTCTGAGGCCAGATTTGAACTTAGGTCCTCCTGACTCCAGGCCTGGCACTTTATCCACTGCACCACTCAACTGCCAATGTACCCCTACTATAGCACTATTTAGTATTTTATTACAGAATCTGTAGTAATTTCAATAATTGTTTCAACTGTTTTAAAATAGCAAACATTGATATAGTGCTTACTATGTGCTAGGCATTGTCCTAAGTGCTTTACGGTTATTATCTCAGTTGATCCTCACAACAACCCTGGGAGGCAGGTGCTATTATTATCCCCATTTTACAGATGAGGAAACTGAGACAAATAGAGGTGAAGTGACATGCCCAGGGTCACACAGCTAGTAAATGTCTTGAAACTGGATTTGAATTCAGGTCTTCCTGATTTTAGATCTAGCATTCTATTCATTGAGCCACGTAGGTGCCAAATATTTCAAGTATATTGAATCAAATAAATGCAAAGTGGTTTTGGGGCAACTTATATGGGTAAGAGGAGTTTAGAGAATAAAGAGTGACTACCAGAGATCAGAGAAGCCAGGAAGGAGCTTAAGGTGGAAACTTGACATTCCTTGTACTTTTTTTATGTGGACCATCCTACTTCTGAAAAATCTTTTCTCTACTTTGTCAATGTCACTTTGAATTCTATTCCTAACCATAGGCAACCCTGAATTAACATCTAAGTGCTTAAGCAGATTATCAATAGTCCATAAACAATGCAAGTGCTTTATCTCTTTGTCCAGTGTTTGTCTGTCCTTCACATTACTGTCTGACCCAATGCATCCAGTATCCTCCATGGGAACAGAGGCTATATCTGTTTCAATATACCCTGTACCAGTCTAGACAGCACAGTACACTCACCATTCACGTGGACACTAAATGATTCTAATGTTGATTATGGTTTCCATCCAGATTACTGATTAAAAATATTGATTAATACAAAGAAATATACTCAAATCCCTTAGCAGGTAACTAAACACCTGTCCCCAAATGGAAATGTTCTAGATCAGGGCTTCCCTCACCAAAGGTTACCATGTTCATAGATCACAGGAAAATTCCAAATGGGTAGAGGTGGATTTGTTCAGCTAACTCTAATCCCCCTTCCTATTCTTTGCTGATTGCTTCTCTGTCCCTCCTCTCTAACCTCAAATTGAGATAAACGGGTGAGCTCAAGTTAGAATCTCAATACCACCAAAATTTCTGAAACAAAAAAAAGGTTATTGTTGTTCTTGGTTTCTCAACTGTATCTAGATTTATTTTGTTTTGTTTTTTGATGAAGGGGAGGCACAGAACTTGAGAAATTATGAGCTTTCTCCTCAAAGGAGCTGGTCATAACTGCTTAGTTTAAGCATTCTTGACATTGGCCAGATAGGAACTGGACTGGGCAGCACATAACTCTTCACATCATTTCTCTACCAGAACAGAAGCTTGGTCACAGAGAGAAAGAAGGGTCTCAAAGAGAACCAAAGGTAAAGTGAGTTGAGTTTCATAATATCTAGCTATTCAATCAATAAACATTTTCAAAATGCCATCTATATGCCAGGCACTGAGATGACGATCCAAAGACAAAAAAAGGAGTTATCTCTGTTCTCAAAGCATTTCTTGACTCCTTAAATATAAGACATTCCTTGTTTTCTAGAACTTTTCCACTAGTATAGTTTATCAGAAGTCACACTTTATAAAACTACCAAGCTAACACGCAGCTTTTCATTTGAGGCTGTGGCCAAAATAACACTGACTGGTTTTATGAATCGATTATATTGTTTCCTTGACACCTTGGGATTCAGCTCGCCCCTTCTTTCATAGCTAGAGTTAATTGGGAACAATCAAGGGACAGGAAAACTGATAAATCAGGTCAAGACAAGTAGCTGCCTCAATGAAAGCAAAATGACATCATCAGCATGATTTGAAACAGACCAGACAGGAAGTTCTTGTTAAGATCTAGATCTCTGGCTAGAGGCTACATCTCTTGGATAAACTAAAATGATAGTTCTAATGGCCCAGAAATCCTCAAAGCTTCAAGCATCAAATATATTTCACTTGAGCAATTCCTCAGAAAGAATTACATACAACTGTGAACCGTGAACGCTCACTTCTTCATCCCAAAGTACCACTCCACTGCAGATGAGACAGAAAGAATCTATCTCACTCTGGTCTATAAAAAATTGATTTCAGATAGTAGACAAAGGGGGAGTATGGCTAATATTTCTGGTCTTTTAACTTCTAGTTGAGAGAAAAGTAACAAATGTAATGAAACATAAGTCCTGAGTAACCGCTTTTATTTTTTTTTAAGTGCCTAGCATTCTAACATCTAGACATTCAAATATTATTGTGGAGTGAAAATGAAGGAGATACGAATAATGGAAAAAAATTCATTAATTCTGCACTATGTGTCAAGCACTGTGCTAACTGCTAAGGAAACAAATACAAAAAATGTTCTTTCTCCTTAGAGAGCTTATTACATGCTGTTTCTTTGTCTTTACTATTGCTGTCTACCAAGGAATTTTGGTAAAATATGCAATGGGTGTGTTAGTAGAGTATGCAATATTAGTGGGAGTATGCAATACTAGAGAATGGAAAAATAGGGCTGCTGAGGATTAGTCTGGAATTCGTAGAGAGTTTGGGATTTTTTTTTTTGATACTAGGAAGAGAATAGGACTTTCAAAGGAAAACAACCTTGAACTATGGCCCTAAATAAAGAAATTTCCTTTCTGGTAACCTGAGGAGGCATAATGCAAATATATTCCAGTTGAGTAAAATTCTAGCTAAAAGACAGGTCAAAGATAATTTTGTTTTGGTCAGAGTCCATTATAGCCTTACGAAAAGGGGCCATAAGGACTACTTTTTTAGTAGAGAATCTACATTCACCTTCTCTGCATATGTCTTGCATACATCTAGTTATTTACATGGCTCCCCCATTAGGATGTATACTTCTTGAGGACAAGGTCCGCTTTTTGTCTTTCTTTACATTGCCAGTATTTCATACACTGCCTGACACCAAAGTAAGTGCTTAAATAAATGTCTGTTGACTGCTATTCTAGGTGCTAGGTCACATTTACAATACCATTTTTTTCATTAATTGCAACAATATTTGCAAATGAAACTGCTATCAATTATGTTCACTTTCCAAATAAAGAAACTAAGCTATTTAAAACCCTGAAATTGATTTTTATGTGCCATGTTTCTGGGCCATTAGAACTACCATTTTAGAGTATTGGACTCATAAATTTAAAGCACTAAAAAGGGAAACAGACATCCAAATACCTTTCACAACTGCATATTCATCACACAAGCAACAAGAACGTTGTCAGACCCCTGCCTTTCTATTGTTATTTCTATTCTGGTTCTCTAAATTATACCTTAATTTTAGGCGAAGACCTCAAATGTTACAGTGTTCGGCAACCATCACCTCCAAAATGCACATCTAGAGTAAAGAATG
Organism: Phalanger gymnotis; assembly: GCA_028646595.1. Classification (NCBI taxonomy): domain Eukaryota; kingdom Metazoa; phylum Chordata; class Mammalia; order Diprotodontia; family Phalangeridae; genus Phalanger; species Phalanger gymnotis. The sequence continues at coordinate 654,616,821 of CM053622.1, read as the reverse complement.
ATAACCCACAGAAACTACAATACAATATAATGCTTTGAACATATTGTAGGTACTTAATAAACCCTTGAATTCTATTAAAACACCCAAATATTTTTCTTTTCAAAACAGGTATCTGGGACTGCTATGAAACATTTGTGCTTAATAATAGTCAGGGAATTAGACTGAAAATGGAGCAAGTCATAGCTACTGCTTAATATTAAAATCCCTACTTAACAATAGAAAGTAAAAGGCCAGGAAGCCACTAGATATAACCAAGTTGAAGACCCTTTATCAAAATGCAGTATGTGTTGAAATATAATCACAATTAAACTTGAATCTTAAAATAATGGCTTTGAATGAAATTCACTCTAATTTTCTATCACAGAGCTTGAAAAAATAACACTCACCAATCTGGTGGAAGCATCGTGCTTTTTAAGTTTAACACTACAAAACCTAATTTCATCCTGTGCAACCAAGATAGATTTCTTTGTGACTTCTTACGATGATTTTAAAGCTCCCCATAGTTTTGGCTTGGGTGAGTTTTGTTTTCTTGTCCTCAATACATGTTGTAAATAAGGGAACCCATAAATCAACCCTAAACTCTTCACATAAAGCCACAGACTATTCAGTATTCTGCAACTAGCATGTTCTGGAAATGTTGAATTGAGCCTTTAGTGATTTCTATACAGAACATTTGTAATACTTTTTTAAAAGCTCAAAAATCCAAGTCTTGTGTCTTCTTGTTCTGTTTTGGAGCCTTTTCTTTGCCAAAACTCCAAGGAGATCATTCTTTTGCACAGATTTCCACAGTTCTTTTGCAATCCCCTAATTATGCAATAACTAACTGACCTAATCAGCCCTGAAATCTGCCAAGACAAAAAAGTACTTTCAGGAGAGGGTCTTGGATAAAAGCAACCAAATGACCTTTTCATACTATGACCTTTTCATACAATACTTTACAAAAGATTTAGAAGAACTTCCATTCAGTTCAGTAGTCTCAAAACTCAGTGGTTCCCTACGCCTCCGCAAGAGCACAAGTACAAGTCCTAATAAAAAGTACTAAAATACTTCTCTAATGAAATTCACAATAACATCCAGCTGCCCTGAAACCTCCATAGTAAAGGACAGATACTTTGTGCTAAAGAGGTGGCCATTTTTTTTAAAAGCACTATTTCTAATTATAAGCATTCAACAAAAAGGAAATTTTGGCAGAGAAAGGAGCATTGGTCTGAACAGAGAGACATAAGTTCTGGTTCATCTTCACCATTGACTAATCTGCTTTATCACAGGAAAGTCATCTAACTATTCTAAGCCTCCATTTATCTCATTTGTAAGATAAGAATGTTGTGCTAGATCATTCTTAGGGTCTCTTCTATCTCTAACAGCCTATGAATATGATGCTCAGTCCTGGTACAACACTGAGCATTTAGCTCAAGGAAGAAACCAAACATAAGCTTAGCCCAGAAGAAACATAGGAGAGAAATAAGGAACATGCAAACAGTATAAACAGTCATTGTTATATCATCTGTAACTTAAGAGTCTTAGAGAGACACCTGGGGCTTCACTGGTTCAATGGTTTAGCCAAGGTTAAGCAATGTGTCAGGGGCTGGACTTGAACAACGCAAGTCTTCCCGATTCCAAGGCTACTTCTCTATGAACTAACTTGCCATACTGCTGTTCAAAACGAGAAAATAGCATCTTGTTGTTCGGGTGTTTCGGTCGTGTCCAATTCTTTGTGACTCCATTCAGGGTTTTCTTGGCAAAATTACTAGAATTGTTGGCCATTTCCTTCTCCAGCTCTTTTTACAGATAAGGAAACTGAGGCAAACAGGGTTAAGTGACTTGCCTAGGATCACACAGCTATTAAGTGTCTGAGGCCAGATTTGAACTTTGGAAAATGAATCTTCCTGACTCCAGGCCTGGCACTCTATTCACTGTATCACCTAGCTGCCCTTAGGGATAGCATATTATTCTTAGATTCATTTTTCCGTTTCACTCCTAGTTTAAGGTGGAAAATTATTTAACCCTTGAAAGTAATCACCTCTTAATTTACCTTAAGAAATCTGAACTATTACTGTGATTTTAGGAGATTTTTTTAAACTCAGGAAACAATTATGTTTAAGAATAATACATTACTAATACATAATTCTTAATATATTATTCTTAATACATTACATAATTATGTTTAAGAATGGCACATTATTAATACATTATTCTTAATAATATATTATTCTTAATACAATATTCTTAAACATAATTCTGTTTCCTTGTTTTAAAAATCCTCTAAAATATCAAAAATAACTCAAATTTTAGGATTCTTTGAAGTTTATAAAACATTTTCCTTACAATATTTCTTACGGTAAATAAAGCAGTGATTACTTTCAGGGGTTAAATAATTTGCCACCTTAAAATAGGAATGAAAGGGGAAAAAAGGAGTCCAAGAATAAATTCCAGTACTTGCTGCTTCTTTCCTAAGCAGAACATTATTTTTTTCTTAAAATGGTTACATTTTTTACCCGAGGCTCTAAGTATTAGTGCCAGAGGAAAGATATTAAACTCAGACGCAAATATAGGGAGAAAAATCAATGGAAGTTCCTTCGGGTTTTAACTTTGCACATGTTAGCAGGGCCTTACTATCCCACCTCATGTCCAACAAACCCCCAAGTCACAGGATTTTAGATCTGGTTCTGCCGCTAACGAGTTGAACTTAGAGCAACATTATTCTTGTTGAATATTCTTGAAATGAAAGACAATTTGACTGGGTGTCAGGGGAATGGGGTTCACAACCTGCTTCTGCCACTAACTTGCTCTCTGATCCTGGTCAAGTCAATTCACTTCCTTGGTTTTGTTTTTTTTTTTTCATCTCTAAGGTCTCTTTGGGCTCCATGAAAATATTATGATTCTATGACTAAGTCCCTTAATCCTTCTGTGTCTGGGTTCTTCCTTTTCCAAAATAGGGGAACACTTACCATAAGGAAGGTTATGAGAGTCTAAGCATACGGCAATTTTGGAATATTGCAAAGCAATAAACAAACGCGAATAGTAGTTCTAAAACCTCAAGAGTAATGAAACACCCAAAAGTTATCATGTAATGGAAGGAGCTTCTCTTGTAAAAAGCCTTGGGTGAGACTGGATTAGGCATGACCAAGCAATAGTGGTTCCAGTGGAACAGGAGTCTGGAAACCTAGATTCAGAGGATCCAGGGCTAAAAAGACTTTTGAGATCCTCTATTCCAACCCTCCTATTTTATGGTTGAGGAAACTGAGGTTCAAAGATATTAAGCGATTTTCCCAAGGCTATGTCATGTAAGTGGTAGAGCTGGGATTTGATTCCAGGGTCCTCTGACTCCAAAATTCAGCATTGCTTCACTGCACTCACTATCTCCATTCTTTCACTTCTGTGGCCTGTTTCCTTAAATCTAAGGTGGAAGGGGCTGGTCTAGAACAGATGCTAAAGTCTCTACTAGTCATAAAATGATGATTCCACACCTTGACTACTTTTTAATGCTGCGCTTAATTAGGAAGTTTTATTAGCTGACTGACTTTATTCACCTTTCCTCTTGGTTGTCTGTCAAGTGTTAGTTATCTATTATTTCTTTCATGTTTTAGAGGAGGACCTCAGGGACCCTGCTATTTAGCATCATGTTGCATTTGCAGGATGATAAGGGAAATATCTATTATATCCCATATAAGATAGCAGTTGTGGTATGGATGACTCAGCCTCCACAGAAAATAAAGCATTTCTGATGGAACTAAGTAGGCAAGTCAGTATTTGCATTAAGACCATTTTAGGTAACTTTGGAGAAGTTAAGATGCAACAAAAATAAATGCAGCAATGCTTCACACTAAACTGTTATTTGTTAAATCATTCCATCTGAAATTCTCAACCAATTCACTCCTAGAAATTAAAAAGTATATAAATATTTCTTCATTCTTAGGGTGCCACTCTAGTGACTTAGTCTTCAAATCAGTTTAGTTTTCAGGTACATATATTGTCTAAATCACAAAAGAATAGAGTGGGGATGTTAGAATGCAGTCCCTCATTTACAAAGGAAATGAGGTAAAGTGACTTGCCCCAAATTATGCGAGTTAGTGGTATAGTCTCATTTTAATATATACATTTTTGGGTTATTTTTATATTAATAGGCCCAAAATAATCTGAGATCAAAGCCTTAATATTTTTAGAAAAGGATACATACATGGACATTCATTTTCCTCTCTTTTACAGAGAGCATTATATATGTACATTTTAATTAGTATATTGCATCAATTCCATTTCAAATTAAGAGTATATTCTTCTTCCATAAAATTATAATGAAATTGATATTAAATGAAGCAATAATTTGAGAGGGAAAGAGATGAGGGAGGAAAAAATATTCTTATTAATTTTTTAATTCTCAAAAAAACATAGTGCACATAAGCCCTACATTTTAAGATCCCTCCTAAGTTATTTAGATGAGGTTAATTTCCGTTATCATTAAGAAAGGTTGTAGGGTCACCAATGCTCACTTGACAAATTATTTCATTTTTCTGTCTTTGTACCTCTCAGTGTTTTAGCACATGGTGCCACATAGCAAGCACTTAATAAATGCTTATCCACAGATTGATCAATTATGGCTTTCCATTAAATAGTCCATTCCCTACTTAGACCTGTGTGGTCCATCCCAATGCTTTGACTTGCCCTCTCTGTCAATTTTAAGTCTGCACTGTGTATGTGTGCATACACATATACACACACAGAGCCTTTACCTGGCATATGGAAACTCCCTTCAAAATTGGGGACTCACTGTCTCTGACCAGAGTTCTGCATGGCTGCTTTCTGTGCACCTTGAGCCAGGAGGACTTTATCAATAACAAGAAGCATTTCAGCTAGGGTAAAAATGTCCAAAACTAATCTTGCACCTGACTTACTATGTACCTTTTGCCAAATCCCAAACGAATTATTTTCTAATTGAACTTCAGCCCTTGAATACAGCCCAGAGTAGCTACTGGAAAACAGAAAAGGCTCAGTATCTGAATAACCTTTTCGTTGTGCTATGGGTCCGAGTAATGCAATCTCTAGCTATTTGCACAAGAACATTAGACTTAATACATTTCAGACACAGCCCAACAAGTGTCCTGTTGCCACAATTATTCACGATAGGAACAGTTGGCCTGCCTCTGTCACTTCTCTGAGCTAAATTTAATAAAGAGTAATGTTACCATTTACGTGCTATCTTGTAATCATAGCAATAAGGGTGCTTTTAACTGAATAATAAGTTGTAACCAAATGACTGCAGGAGCAGAGTTAAGTATTCAGATCCTCTAAGATAATGTACGATTGTCAGCTTCTCTAGGGCCCTTGGCTTTGGTAGTTTTCTGGGTAACAAAAGAGAAGAAAAAGCTACGGAAACTCTTCCTGCTTCTAGTCAAGATGGAGGACTCACTTTATGGAAGACCAAGCCCTGCACTGTCTATCATAGCCAAGAATGAAATCACTCAGTCTCATGCAGTCTCTCAGTTCCCTGTGCTTTGTGCTGCAAAGGCAGCTCCTTGGCAACCAAAGCAGACAACTGGGTTTCCACGGAAACCTGAAAGCCTAATTTATAAAAACTATGAAACAAAGCAACCTTACAGACAACATAAAATACTTCAGAAGGTAATGCTATTCTTATCCCTGCTGATGAATTCCTGCCAGGGAAGTGATAAAAATAAAGGGTGTTTCAATGCTTAAGGAAAAAATTAATATTTTACCATTTCAAATTACCACCTCTTCTCAGTTCACCATTTCAGGGTGCCCAAGATATTTCAGGATAGAAAGAAAGAATAGGTTGTACTACATTCAGTCAAAAGTAACTCTTTTTTTTAAAATGGTCTTAAAGGGCAAGTATAGGTCACACACATGTAGAATCTCCTATAAGATGATCATTCCAACCACATCATAGTTTAAAGCTATATGATTCCTATTTCTATGTAATAATTGTGATCTGCTATACAGTCATTTCCCCATGGGGTAAGGGATGCTGGGGTAAGCACAGAAAATGGTGAGGAAATAGACATGAGGCTAGAACTGCTTAATACACTGACATTATTTATGCTTCTGGGAAATCTGAGAAAAGTTGGGCTTTTAAAGTAAAACTCCTGAAGAATCAACCAACCACTAATTTCATAGTGTTGCAGGGAACCTATATCATTATACATTCAGATGTACATATGGATAAGACATGTCTTTTTTAAAAATACATATTTGATAATTTTTTTATTTTCTATAACAATGAAAAAGAGAGGGGCACAATTCAGGAAAACAAATATGTCAGACTAGTCTGCAATATATGGTCTATACCCTTAGTTCCCGTGCTCCATACACATATACACACACTTACAGGAGGGAGGGGGAAAACATTTTTCTTTACATGAAATTTTTGAAAGTCTTAACCTAGCTCTTTTCTTTTTTCCAAATTTCCAAATATATTTCCTTTTTTTCAAGATGAGATGGGGAGAAGAAAACCAAAATGGCTAGAGAAGTCCTCTAATGCAGGTTTCATTGAAAAACAAATTGCTGTTTAACACCGACTGAAACAATTGCTATGTATAATTATCTCCGCTAAAGTCTTCCTTTGATGCCTTATCCTGGCACAGAGGTCATCTTGGGTTTTCAAAGGGTATGCCAACAAAACAGAAGCTCTGCCATGTCCTACCAAGCCAGAAAGGCTTTGTGTCTGGGCTTGGCATCAAATGCCTGTCACCTGAGTGTCCAACTAATTAAATTCACAAAGAGCTAGCCAACGGGGTATGAACTCTTTTGACCACAGCAGAGCAGGTCATCTACTCAGCAATGGCTAGAGGCGCAATCAGCAATAGTTGAGGGAGCACCTACACTCATGAAATCACATCTCCTTGAAGCACTAAAGTATACCTCAGCAAAGAATAAAAATTGAGTCCTTCATCACACCCCTTGGAGAAACACAACATGCTGCTGCTAAAATCATCTTCTCTGGTGGTTGGCGTCTTCGACTTCATCCCTTGTTCTGCTCGACATCCACATCAAACTCCCATTTGGCTTCAAGACTGTCCCTCTTTAGAGCCTTTCGTCTCCCTCTTTTCTTCCATTAATACCCGCCAAGTTAAACTGCTGCCTTTCATTCATTTCTCACGTTTCCACGTTCATGTCATCTTTTAGGTTGCCTTTTTATCTGGTAATAATAAAGAGCCTGAATTTATGTGGTACGTTACAAAGTGCTTTTCTTCCAATGTGTCGATGAGACAAAAATATACCCTCTCCTCCTCCTTGCCAAGCCATCTCCCCTAACTTCCACCCCACTCATTTCTTCCTTATTTTGGGGATTGAAGGGAAAGAGCAAGAATCATCCAACAGTTCCTACTGTCTTTTCTCAAAAACTTCTAGGATGCAGGAGAGGTGAGGTTACCTGTTGAGCATACTGGAAAAAAACAAAAGATAAGCCATTTATCTTTCTCAAAAGAGACGGCTACCCATATCCCTAAGTAGTATTTTGTATTGACATTCACAGTTCATTTTAAACACAACAAATATTTATTACCCACTGTGTGTGCTATACTAGGCTAGATCAGATCTAAGTTTTAAATAATACAAGATTTAGAGAAAATAAGTCCCTGGCCTCATGGAACTTCCCACCAGGGGGTTGGATGGGAAGAAGAGTATGACATATCTAAAATTAACTCTAGTGAAAAAAAAAACTGAGAAGCACATTGGAGGTGAGAGCCAAGTGTTTGTGAGTTTAAGGAGGAGTTTTATTACTGCCTGGATAGGTCAGGAAAGGCTTTGTGAAGAAGGTAGTGTTGGAGCTAGGCTTTAAAGGATGAGTAGGAAATAAATAAGCAAATGAGAATGGAGAAGATACCAGAGAAAGGGAATGGTATGAAAAAAGGCAAAGGTGAAAAATTTATCTGCTGCATATATTTGCAAATAATCCAGTTTGCCTGCAGCAAAGTGTTCCAGGAGAGGAAGGGAGTAATATGATGGGATAATAATAAGAATAAGAAATAACTCACATTTGTTCAGGGCTTTTTAGGATTTATAAAGCATTTTCCTCACAAACATATCACAAGAAACTCTGTCAAGGACCTTCATGAAACCCAGCAATGGAAAATGAGATGCCTGTAAATCCACTTGGGAAGTGAAAGTATTAGCATCCTCATTTTACAGATTAGGAAACTGAGGCTCAAAGAAGTGATGTGCATCAAATCCCATCTCTGATGATTCCTACATTTGTGACCTTGAGTAAGTCAATTAATTTCCTGAGACCTCAGTTTCCTCACCCTGAAAACAAAGGGATTGGGAGTCTCTCTGAGGTTCTTTCCAAATCTACATCTATGATCCTAATTATGTTAAATGGATTTCTTAGATCAAACTTGGCTCCCCTAACCGCACAACCAGTGTTCTCAACTGGTTTTTACTCCACCCTGGCTCTTACGTAAAGTCTTAAAAATGATCTTTGGCTCCAGGGTATGTCCAACTGAACGAATCTCAGTTTACACAAATTGCTCATCAACGGTTTGTTCGTTTTTCTAAAAACAAAACAAAATCTGAATCCCAAATAAATCTGACATCTAAGTGTCTATCTCTCTCTCTCTTTTAGCTATTAAATTATTTTTCGTTCATTCATTATTTATTCATTTATTCAAATTAACCAGGAAAAAGCTTTGCATTCTACTGAAACTGTGCTCCCTACAATTCCTTTTTTGCTTTTTGTTTTTGTAGTGAGAGGTAATCATTCTTTTTTGTCTCAGTTTTAAATTTTTAAAATTAATTTCGAACTTAAATACATAAAGAAAAAAAGAACATTTCCCTGTATGACACACATGAGAATTCAATATAAAGCCACAAATTTCCACTTCCAACTGTTTACTTCAGTCTTAACACCTCTCTCACTATATTCCATTTTCTGCTGATTTGCCTCCATTCTTGAAAATCCATTTGTTGACAACCTACTGTTTCAACATTAGCATATCAGATGCAACAGAAAAACACAAGAAATGTGAATTCTTAATTTAGAAGGGGGCAGTGAGGTGGTGCAATTGATAGAGTGCTGGTCCTGGAGTCAGGAAGACTCATCTTCCTGAGTTCAAAACTGACCTCAGACACTTCCTAGCTGTGTGACTCTGGGCAAGTCATTTAACCCTGTTTGCCTCAGTTTCTCATTTGTAAAATGCACTGGAGAAGAAAATGGCAAACCACTCCAGTATCTTTGCCAAGAAAATCCCAAATGGGGTCACGAAGAGTCAGACAACTGAAAATGACTGAACAATAACATTTTGGAAGGGCTTTTTCATCTAGTCCAACTATCCCTCCTAGTAAAAATTCTCCCTATGGCCTAGAGTTATAGCATCAGCTTCAGCACTGCTAGTGATGATGTACTCATTACTTCCAAAGGAAGTGCACTATACCATGTGACAGACAGGTCTGTTAGCAATTTATTGTATTGTACTGAAATCTCTCCTTCTTTCTTTTAAGTTCTCTGGATAATTTCAAACCTCTGACTGTAGGTGTTCTCTCTGAAGCAATATAAATTAAATCTACTTCCTTCTCCATATGGCAATCCCTCAGATATCTGAAGATAGTCATTTTTCTAAGTACAAGTCTTCTCTTCTCCAAGCTAAATACTATCTATTCCCCCCTCCCCTACTTCTCATGTAGAAGTTTCAAGACCTTTCAAGGTCCTCACCACCTCTCTAGCTGGCATTCTCTAGTTTGGTCAATATCCCTCTTGAAATGTAGACAACAGAAAAAAAACTCTAAGAGGCGCTCTGCTCAGAAAAAAGTACAGGGGGAATGCTTCTATAGTATTGACTATGCCCAATTCTTCGAAATTTCAATGAATCTGTGATATCAACAATGGAGATATTCTCACTGGTAATAGAGAACCCACCCATCCCCTCTCTTCCTCCTATGCAACTCTTGTCCATGTCCTACCATAAATCCTTCCTCTGAGATCCCCATCTCTATAGCCATGAGACCTAGAGGCCTGCAATAAAGATTCTGAGGGAATACAGAGGCTGTATATGACTGCTGTCCCTGTTCTCACCAGATTATCAGTCCAACCTTCTGATCCAGTTATACGTCTCTCTGATCACATCCTTTACACCACAGGAACTAAAAATGCACCAGCAACACTACAGAATGCCAGTAAGAACTACATTAAAATGTAACGGGGAAATATTTAATAAAATAAAAAAACACAAGAGAACACAGATAATGTGAATAAGTAATTTCACACATCAATGCATAGTCTACAGGTAGGGGTTAGTGGCCTGTTGCTTTATACCATTTCTTTCATCTAATTCTTGGAGCTCTAGCCTACTCCTTTCTATCATGTGCTTTGCATGTCCATCCTTATTCTTACCCTATAGTCAGCCCAAACATCTCTTTCTATTATACATCTCTCTGACATCATCTTTTATATCACTCCTCTTCTGCAATTTTTGGTTGGAAATATGCTACCACCATGTTTCCACCATGTTTTTCTCCACTGTTCTTTGAGCGACTCTCAAAATCAGTTCTTCATAGACATCCATAGCACCCCATGATGCTTAGACATATAACGGCATCAGAAAAAAAATTGATGTTAAAAATACAGAACACATTGTTTGAAGGAAAAGCTTGGAGCCATTAAAAGAACGGTACAATTTCTCCAAAGCAATCCTCCTCTTCCCGTTTAATTCTGGGCCCTCCTACTCATACTGAGTAAACTCCGTGAAACTAAAGCCACCAGGTGTTTTTCAAATGAATTCCTGTGAGGACAGATACCTCATTTTGTTCTTACACACATTTTTAAGCTGAAATATAGGATTTTATATTCAATTTCCATCCTATTTGTACGTTTTTTTTCCTACCAACCTAACTGGGTTGTTGTGAGGAAAGTACTCTGTCAATCTCAAAGTACTCACTCTATAAACAGAGGTGCTATTTTTAGCCCATAAGAGCTTGGATTTAAAGTTGGATGGGGACTTAGAGGTTATCAAATCCAACTTATTGATTTTATTGATGAGGGACATTTAAGGTCAGACAGGTGAAGCAACTTGCACAGAGTCATGTACTAACAAGTAGCAGAGTCTAGATTCAAACCCAGGTCCTCTGACACCAAATGCAACCTACTTTCCAGTCGGTTGCCTCTCATTCTAACCTGTCAGAGTACTTTAAATATAAAGTATCATCCAATGCATTACCAATTCCCCCCCAACTTTGTTACCTAAAAGTACTACCTGTAAGTATACTATCCTTGCCTTTATTCAAAAATGACTAAGAATGTTATTTGGAAAAGGGTCAGAGAGTGGAGTTCACCACCAAAGACCTTTTTTTCCAAATTGATATGGACTCATTAATGCTCTTTTGATTACAGTTGTTCAACCAGGTATCAATCAGTCACTAAGTGTATTGTGTGCTAAGTGCTGGGCATACAAATACAAAGAATGAAACAATCCGTGTTCTCAAGAAACTTGTATTCTAATGGGAAGCCAAGAAGTACTTACAAAAATATATAGTATAAATACGAAGTTAATAAATATAAATACATACAAAGCAGTTATAAGCAAGGTAGTTTGGGAGGGAGAGCCTTATTAGTGCTGGTGATACAAACAAAGAAGTGAAACAGTCCCTCTCCCTGAATAGCTTATGGGGAGACAAAACGTACATGTATAGGTTTATACAAAATAGAGCTGCATCAGCTGAGTGTGGGGCGGGGTGGTCCTTGTAGTTAGAGAAGGAGAAGATACCAGAAAAAGTTTATGTAGTAGTTAGCTTCGAAGGAAACTAGAGGTTGTCTTTGACAAAGGTGAAATGGGAGCATATTATAGGCACAGGGGAGAGCCAATACCAAGTTGTGGAGATGAAAGATCAACTGCTGATTATGAGGAATCCAATCTATGTTATTTCTATTTTTCCACAATTGTGTCATTTGGTTCAATTCAACAAAGATTTATTGAGCATTGACTATGAATGTAACTGCTAACTACTTTGTTGAAATAAAAAAGGAGATGATGAGGTATCTGTACCTGAGGTGCTTACAATCCAACTGGAGAAATAAGCTTTTTATAACAGTAAATCTGAAGCAAGGATATCATAAAAAGGTGCTGATGAAATAAAATCAAGTTGGATTTAACACATTACTTCTCTGCTCAAAAATGTCCTTCCTGTTGCCTGCCAAGCAAAGTTTAAACTTCCCTACCTAACATTCAAGGCCCTCCATACTCTTAGACCTCCCTACTCTTCCAGCTTTATTTCACATTATATACCTGCATTTATTCTGTACTCCAGTTGAACTAAGCTATGTATACTCCCTAGAATGCACCATTTCATTTGGGCCCAAACCAACAAGCTGAAATTTAATAAGATTAAAATTTAAAAATCAACTTTAATAAACCAATTTTCTCTATCCTATACTTGACAGAAGTTTATGTAAAAAAATAGCTAAGAGAACTTATTGGACTGAAAACCAGCCAACTGATGTGGTTGCCAAAAAAAAAACAACCTTAGAGGCTGTTAGAAAAAAATATAGCCTCTAGAACAGGAGTGGTAATAGTCTGACAATTCTCTGAGGCTGTCTGGCTGTATCTGTAGCATATTCAATTCTGGGCACCACATTTTAGAAGAAATATTGAAAAAATGGATCTTGTCCAGAGAAAGGTAACCAGGGATAGTGAGGGTTTTAAAAACCATGCTAGGTTAAAAAAAATCAATAGAACAGGTCATGTTAACCTGGAGAAGAAAAGACTAAGCATTCATGTTAAAAGGGCTCTCACAATAATATCTGACCTTTGTCAGATAAGCATTTCACCTACATAATCTCATTTGAACCTCACAAAAACTTTATAAGGTAAATACTACAGATAGTATTAATTGCATTTTTATATATGGGAAAAATGAGGCATAGTAGTTAGTTAGATGAGTAGTTAGATGATTTGACCAAGATTTCATGGCTAGTAAGTACAGGAAGCAGGTCTCTCCTAATCTCTATATCAAGTTGCCTCAAAAATCAACGAGTCACCCAAATATGGGCTGGAGCCTTACATCTGCCTCCTTGAAGACCCTTCCAGCTTTTGTGGGGCCATAGACTATGCAGGGGAAGAGCTGAAGGCAGAGCAAAGATTGCTGAGCCAGCCATTGGGCAATGACTTGTTACCCTTGGCTGGAGAAGCCTTGCAGAACCAGAGTCAATATCATACCAGACCGTAGGATCATAGTAAACAGCCTTTTGTGCCTGAGTGAAAACTGTCCAAATTCTTGGAAGATTCCACAAGTATACTACTCCGCCCATATAGAAATGTTCCAGTGGTATGAAGTCTTGAGTTCTTCAATGGGCTTCCTTTGGCAATGCTAAGGATTAATGCTGATTTCTTCTGAACAATACAAAAGATAATCACGAGTTTCTCCTCATAATAATATTGTGTGGCTTACCTAGTGACAAAAATGTACTGAGAATAAGTCACGTGTCTAACTCCACAGTTTAGCTCTCACCCTTATAGTCTAGTGCTGGTCTTGAATAAACATAATTTTGTTGGCCTTATCCCTTAATTATGCTCTTTACTTCAAGGATTCGCAAAATTTCATTTGTGGAGGTCTTCCCTCTGATGATGCAGATCACAAATCAAGCCCTACACAAGCCTTAGTAAGTGTTTTCATAAATTGTTGTACCCTCTTCTCCCCTCCTCCCTGCACCCCCAAAAATGTATACAATGGCCAATCTCCTAGCATTTTGTCTCTCAATTTAGCTAAGCTTTTCTCTAAGCAACAGACAACACAGTCTGTCTCTGGACCTATTCTTGGGGCCTTTTTAGCTTGTTATGGCTAGGGCCTGGACTCTGCTAGCATGGCCTTTGAGAGTCCAAGGTCTTTATCACACCACGATAAAGCATTAGATCCTTAGAGGAGCAGTTGTATTCTGTTATATATATAAAATTCATTTGGCTGGTGCTCATAGATATCCTGCAATAAAATAATATTTTAATATTAATAAATTTATTATAAATTAAATTATTAAATAAAATTAATTAATAATTATTAAAATAAATTAATTAATAAAAATAAAATTTTCTGGAAAAAAGAAACAACAAACCATGTAGCTGGGGCCAGAAATTGCATCTGGGGTAAATGTTTAAAGCTTTTCATGATCCCAAGCTGCTCGCTGCTGCAAAAACCTGTATCCTTCAAACCAATATTCTCCAGGTGATATGGCTCTCATTTATGGAATACCAAGATTTCAAAAGTATTCAAAGTTCAAATAACCTCACAGTAAACATAAACAGGTGTAGCACAAATAACCTGTAAGAAATGCAGAGGATTGTAATTTAAGATAGCTAGGACCAGAAAAGGAGGGGAGTAGGCCATATATCCAGAAAGAAGAAACAATAAATAGACCTTTCAGGTGGTACTCTTTAAGATACTTAAAAGGGGAAGGCCTTCAGCATGTTGAGAAGCTCTTTCCTTGGGGACAGAGATTGAGAACAGTCACACAAGATAACAAAATATGGAGTTATACACTGAAAGAGGTCATGTCCATGATGATTAAACCAAGGATCCTTCAAAGTTCAAGAGGATATGAGAAATTATGATTATTCTAACTCTAGAGGGCAGAACTAAGACCAGTGGGTAGAGGTTAAAAGGAGTGAAATTTTGGCTCAATGGAAGGACAATCAATGCTCTCCAAAAATGAGATGCCTTTCAAAATAGTAAGGTACCCATCACTGGAAGTGTCTAAGTAAAGGTCAGATAAGCACCTGTTGGGGTGTTAACAAGAATAAGAGACTGATCTACATGACCCCTAAGATTTATTTTAATTCTTATATTCTGATTTTTAGCTTGTTTCAGTTCCTATTAAGGACTATGGCTCAACAGAAGACTTTTTTTTTTTTTTACTGAGCACTCAATTCCTTCTATATTCTTGGTATAGAAATGTTCTTTATCTCTCTTCTCCAAAATAAAGCAAAACAAAAAAACACAAAACCCTTTTGCCTTATATAATTTCCTTTTGAAATGTATGGCCTAACTGAATAAGTTCTATTTCATCTGAGCCACTAATTCACAGTATAATCTTTACAAAGAGAAACTTTTTGCTGATAATTTTACTTTTACTGATCTCTTCTATACTAAACATGTCTTCTCCATCTTTTGAGTTTTGTTATCCGCTTTATGAACAAGGCTTTAGCCTTAATGAAATACCATGTCACTTATCTCTAGGAAATGAGCATCTGCTTAATTTAATGTAACATTATGAAGTTAATAAATGACATAAATTTAAGAGAAAACTGTACAAAAAGTAAATGTTACATGAGAATAACAATATAGCTGAAAGCCAGCACCAAATTTAAGAATTTGCTAGTCTTCTGTAATCAATTCATTAACGCTGACCAACACTGCAAAGTCATCATGTTATAAAAACAACAAGAAGTCTTGAGCATACAATTCCATCCTTTACTGGATTGTGTAATAGCCTTTTTGGATCAAGGTTATCAAAAGCACTAATGAAGCAGAAAATGTATTCTTGAGTCTTTTTAAAAATCAAGTGTGCTTAAGGAGACCACCCACAGTTCAAAAGCAAAGTTGACTAACAGGTGGCTTTGAAATGCAAATTAACAGGCCTAATTTAAAACTCCAGACAAGAAAACATGGGGCCTTTTAAAAAAGGTGCCCTTCTCACAGAGATGGCATCTTAGGAAGATTTTTACCTTTTGGAAATTCTACCCTATTGCTCTAGACAGAAAATGACTTGCACAATCACATATTCAGAAAAAAAAAGCCTGACTATCTAAAGAAATAGAAAAGAAAAATATTACAAGTTACAAAATGTATTCATCTAGGTATCACGAACTTAGAAAATAAACAGGAGGAATAAATTTATAGTGGACTCCAACAGAGCAAAGATCAGTGTTCCTTCATCATTTCATCCGATTGCAAATCTGCCTTTACAATCTGGCTGCAGCCCAGCTCATTTCACATTACTTAGCCTTTCACCCGCTCTCCAGTGCAACCAAATTGGCCCTACTGACCATTCCTCAATCTTCTTCCTCTGTGCCTTTGCAGACTGTCCCCAACGCCTGGAATGTGCTTCCTCCTCAACTCAACTAGTCTCAGATAAAGCTCAGCTCAAGGACCACCTCCCACAGGATGCTTTTCTTTATCATCCTCAGTTGCTTTGTATACTTGAAAAACTGAATTTATTCAATTCCTGCCCCATTCCTCTAACTTCCTTAACTTCTATGGTTGGTATTTCTGCTCTTCCAAGTTTTTCCAAGCTCTTTAATCCTTCTCCTCTCGCTGACTCTCCCTATCAGTTGCCAATTCCTGTCAATTCTGCCTCTAAACAGTCTATGTCTGATTCTCCTTTCCACTCCCAATGCAACCATCCTAGCTCAGATCCTCATTTCTTACTGCTTAGACCAGTACTCTCCCTTCATATCCATTCAATCTGTTGCCAAGACAGACTCCTGGAATTTTTCCACTGACTGTCTTCCATACCTGGAATGCTCTCCCTCCTCATCTTCACCTCCTGTCTTCCCTGGCTTCCTTCAAATATGAGCTAAAATCCCACTTCTCTGAAGGAAACACGTTTCCAATCTCTCTTAATTCTAATGCCTTCCTCTTTCTGTTCATTACCTCCATTTATCTAGTGTATGTCTTACTATCTCCACTATAAGACTGTGAGCTCTTTGAGAGCTGGGATTATCTCTTGCCTTTCTATCTCCAGGGTTTAGCACAGTGCATTGCACATAGTAAACACTTAATAAATGTTTATTGACTATTTTTTTTGCTATTTTACAACCTTATCTATAAAAGATTTTTAAACATGCACCCCCAAGATGAGTATATTTATTCATTTACAAATGATAGAAATGCTTCTATACAAATCATTATGTATATTATGAAATTTGCACAAAAATAGCAATGTTTAAAGGAGGAGAAAAAGATGACATAATATTTAATCCTAGAGTCAAGAGGGAGCCAGT
This sequence comes from Phalanger gymnotis, assembly GCA_028646595.1. Classification (NCBI taxonomy): domain Eukaryota; kingdom Metazoa; phylum Chordata; class Mammalia; order Diprotodontia; family Phalangeridae; genus Phalanger; species Phalanger gymnotis. The sequence continues at coordinate 654,599,887 of CM053622.1, read as the reverse complement.
AAACCTTACTGAGAAGGGGAGTGAAATGGTCCGATGTGCATCTTCGGGAAATTACTTCATCAGCTGTGAAGAAACTGAATCGGAAAAGGTGGAAATTTTAAGGCAGGGAGACCAAGGTGACTGGGGGCTGAACTAGGGTGGTAGTCATTAAGAGTAAGCTAAGAGAAGGGAACTAATGCAATAGACACTGTGGAGGTAGAAATGACAAGATGTGGCAACTTTCCAGCTATGAGGATGAGGAAGAGTGAAGAGTCCAAGGTGAAAAAGACCTTGTGAATCCAGGTAGTTTTTGAGCAAAAAAACAGAGAATTTGGAAAAGGGATAGGTTTTTGTTGGGGGAAAGAACATGATGAGATCTGTATTCATCCCTACCTACTTATTAGGTTCCACTCCAAAAGAATAGGGAGGTTGAGAGGCCACAGAGGATGAGTTGGCTCCAAGGGGCCACCTATAGTATAGTTGCTGCTGTGTGTACCTGGATGTCAGGTTAGAGCTTCCCTGAGGAGTTGAGGACCAGCTCAGAAGGAGGAAATTTGGAGTTGGCACAGCTGAGGGAGGGGCAGAGTTGAAGTAATGTTGGAGGATAAGGGTGGCTGTGTTGCAGACAAGCTTTAGGAATGGCTATGGAGGGAAGGTTGGAATGTGACCCATCTTCCCAACTTCCAGTAACACTCTGGGATCAGGCCATAGGCCCCACCTTGGAGACAACTGGCCTAGACCACTGTAACAGTTGACTCATTGGTTTCCCTAATCTCCATCCTCCATACTGCTCTGAAAATAATCTTTCTGAAGCACAGATATGACCATGTCATCTTCCTATTCAAAAATCTTCAATGCTTCCCCATTGTCCATCTTATAAGATACAAACTCATTAGCTTTGCTTCCAAGGCCCTCTACTACCTGTAGATAATTTACCTTTCCCAGACTCATTTCTCACTGGTTTTCATCGACTCAATGTTCCAACCAAACTAGTCTGTTTCTCACTTTCCAGTCTCATTCTGTCCTTTTCCCAGCTCTGTGCATTTGTGACTGTTGTCCCCAAGCCTGGAAATTGTCCCCATTTCTGCCCACTGAAATTTGTTTCTTCCTTCAAGACCCAATTCAAGTATTCTGAGAAGTGTTCCCTGGTCTCTCCAACTAGAAGCAATTGCTTATTGAAATCCCTCAAACGATTCTTCCTTTACTCTTCCTATGACCTTAATCCTATTCTCACTTCTATTATAGCTATCTGAGCTCATGTCCTATCCTTCCTAACAGCATTTATAAACTCTGAGGCCACAGGCTATGTCATTTTTTCTCTCTCTTTGCATACCCAGAACCTAGCATAACTTTTCAAACATAGTAAATGCTTAATAAATTTAATTATTGTTGAATTATTTTAACAGCTGTTTCTGGTTCTCCACGTTAGAAGCCAGAAAAATAAATACATACACAGTTTACAAACTTTGATACCAAACAGCCATCAAAGAAAGCTGTTGTAGATTCAGACATTCATTTGCTTGAATACAGGCAGAGAAGCAAGGTTTCATAGTGGATGGAAGGCTAGCCTCTGAGTCAGTAGGAATTAATTTCAATCTTGCCTCTGACAAACAATAGGTGGTATGACAGTGAACAAGTCACTTGGGGTCTCAGTTCAGGTAACTATAGAAAACACTAAATTGCAGAAGAGATGTCAATCTATATTGGTAGAAGGAATTTCCTCACTAGGAGCTCCTTACACTAATGAACTCGCAAATCCAGACCAAAAAAACAGACAAGAAACTAGACCAGATATCTCCAGGGGTCCTTTTCAGTTCTATTAGTAACCAGTTTTCCAGTGCTTTCCTACAGACAGCAGGGAATTCTAATGAAAAGGCCTAGGAACAATAAAAGAAAAAGCAGTTGTCAGCAACCCTGGCATGCTCCTGATGAGTCAAAGCCACAGCTAGTGAAAATAGACTTACCACACCCAAATAATCAGGTTTTAAATTTTTAAACCTGAAGTCTCCAGTGTCCTAATTGAATAACTCAAACCACATTCTCTCTATGAAACATTTTTGTCACACGTTCCAACTTGATGTTTTTAAAGTCATTGTATTAAGGAAGAAAGACTAGTCCATTCATCCTCAGGCTAGGATCTATAAAGAATTAACAGTCATAAAGAATTAAGTGCTAAGTATTATGTTAGAAGATCCATGGCAATAGCTGTATTTTGTCATAAATGATCACTGACCCCAATATATAAGTTCTTGTGCCCATACTCTGGAATTTAATTTGTTAAGCATTTATTGAGTACAAAGCATTGTGTTGGTGTCTAGAAGGGTCACATTGCTTCCTGGAAAACACTAGATAATTTGTTTTTAAATATACCGTGTGCTAAGAACCCCTATAACTTTTTTTTTTACCACCATGACATTAAGTAGAAAGATGTGTCCCTAGCCAATTCACCTCTAGTCCCCAATCTGGCAGACTCAGCCTATTGAACAAATGGAGTTGCATACACCATCCAGATGATGTTAATTAAAATTTAACTAGTTGTAATAAAATGTTCATTGCCTAGTCTATTAGTATCTAAGCAATAATATAAACATGAATATTGCAAACCTCACAAATATTATTTAATATTCTCTTCAACTGGTGAACATTTGCCAAAAATACAGGACACAAGTAAACTGTAAGAAAAAGTTTTATTCAGTTGTAGTCAGTTTCTTGGCAAATTTCAAAATATGGAATAGAACTGTACAATTAAGTCAAACCAAGAAAATGTTTCCAAAATAGACTAATCCCTTTTTCTGTGAGTATGTTTTACCCTACCTCATTTATGAAGTGAAGTTGAAGAAGCTTTATTTTGTATTGCTTAATGCCATTCTGGCTACTCAGGACTAGAAATTCAGGAATTTAAAATTTTCAACTAGCTTTTTCTTTTGCTTCTCATGAACAGAATCCTAGAATCTCTGAGTGGGAAGGGATCTCAGAGGTCATTCAGCCAAACCTAAAACCTGGGCCAGAATCTCCTCTACCACAATGTTTTCCAGTTTATGTTCAACTCACTTAAAGCCAAACCATAAAACTCTTTTTACCTAAGACCTAAAAACAACTCATCAAGGAGAATATTAGGAAGAATTATTCAATAATAAAGCAAGACTTCAGGAAAAATTAGACTAACAATAAAATGTTCTATCTATGATAGAGAAGTGATACATTGAGGATGCAGGGGGAGACATCTTTTTTCATACATCCATTGAGGGAATGTTTTGCTTGACTGTGCATGTTTGTCACAAGAAATTTGTTTTTCTTTTCTTCTCCCAGTAGGTTTTTGGGGTGGGAAGAAGAGAACATAAATTTCTGTCAATTTTTTTTGACATTTTTGACATTCATTTGATGAAATGTTGCATGCACTTTTAAAGGACATTACTGTATTATTAGTTTAACTTAACTTTTTTACTTCGTTGTGAGACTTCTCTTGGAATAAGGGTAATCTGTAAGTATTTCTAATGGAAAAACAAAACACATAAGTAAAACTTTCCAAAAAAATACAAATTAAAAGGATAGAACTACAATCATAATGAGGTAAGGCTTCAAATTAAAAGCAAGCTAATTGAAGGGCTGTCCAGCATCATCACTAACAAATCGACTTTTGAAAATATAATATAAAAATACACGTATGGCAAAGCACTACCATCTCTGTAAATCAGATCCTATTTAAATAAAGATAACAAACTAGTAAATATTTGAAACAATTACTACATACATTAGGAAAAAAAGTGAAAAATTTCTAATTGAAACTATTTCTCACTTCTCAGAAAATTTATATCAAGTCAGAAAGCTTTTTTTTAATTCTGTTGACTATTCCAAAACATACGAAGGCAAACAGACATATGATCTAGTTCTATCAAAAATCAAAGCAAAAGACTTCCTGTGGCATTTTCAAAACATATACAGGCTTGTCAGCAAATGTCAATTCAGTGAAAATCATCTGAGGGAATTAGAGAGGCTAAGGAAATAGGCTGGCAGCAAAGGTACACAAAGAGTTTATACCACACAAATGTTACTGTCTTCTTCCATTTTCATCACCCTAGAGAATTATGGACTCTGATGATCTAGAAATAGGAACACAAGGGATTCTAGCTAGATGTTTGATATTCTGTACAACTAATGTACTGGAGAGCCCAGCCAAAGCTCGCAGCAACTCCAGGACCTCATGTGTCTTCTACATTTGTGCAATGGTGCAGGATTAGGTTAAAGAATTAATGGAAAAGAACACACACACACATACAAACTTTGCAGTCAGAAGGTGTTCTTACAAGTCCTCACACAAATGAATAATAAAAGGAAAGTACCTTTAGCCTAAAATGCTTATTCTATTTCAAGATTTATCCTGAAGACACGTACTTCATGAGAAATTAATTAGACTGGTGAAAGTAGCAATCATCCTGTCATTGTTCATTCACCAATTCTTTGTAGAACAGGCTGCTGACACGAAATACATCTTTTAAGAAAGCATCTCTCTTACAATACTCATGTCAAAGTGACAAGACAACCATTCAAGGTGATCTTGACCATAACTTGCTTTCTGGCACCTACCTCAGCTTTCAAAAAAAAAAACAAAACAAAACCCAGTATCTTCAACATGTCTATAAACAATGCCATCTTGTTATTGAAAATCAAATTAAAATGTCATTCCATTCTAACAGAAACGTTATATGTACATAAGACTGCAAAACTCCAGATACTATTTTCAAAATATAATACGCTCCTCCCAAAAGTCTAATAAAAAGAAAACAATTATCAACCAATTACTTTGGATGAATTCTTAATATCAAAGATTTCTTCTCTAAGATCTCCGGTATACCAAAATTTAAGGTGTCTTAGTACTTCTGTTAGCCCACCCTTCAACCTCATATACTACATATTTTAACTGTGTTCATTTTTATTACTTTCGAACAAATATGAGACAAAAGAGGTAAAGGAAACATGTTAGAAAAAAAATCTTTAAGATTAGAATAGCTAGGTGGAACAGTTGATAGAGCAGTGGGCCTGAGTCTGGAAGACCTGAGTTCAAATTTGGCCTCAGACACTTACTAGGTATGTAACCCTGGGCATGTCATTCTTGTTTACCTCAGTTTCCTCAACTCTAAAGTGCAGATAATAACCTCCCAGGAGCGTTATGGGGATTAAGTGAGATAATAATTGGAAAGTGCTTTAGCACAACGCCTGGCACAAAGTAGAGCTATATAAATACTACTTTGTTAATTTTATTCCATGAGTTCAACTCTGGCCTCGGATACTTACTAGCTGAGTGACCCTCAGGAAGTCACTTAACTCTGATTGCCTCAGTTTCCTCAACTGGAAAATGGGAGTAAAATAACAACTATCTCCCATGTTAGGATCGAATGAAGTATTACTTGTAAAGCGTACAGCACAGCACCTGGCACATAGTAGGTTGCTATAAATGCTGACTACCTTTCCCATATCATGACATCATAGGAGTGAGAACTAGAAAAGGACTTTGGAGATCATCTAGTTCAAGTCCCTCATTTTACAGAAGTCTAGATTAAGTGGCATGCTCTCAAGTCACAGGTAGAACACTACTGAGTTGGGACTGAAATTCAAGTTTGTTTGACTTCAAATCCATGGAGTCCTGTCCCTCTAAAAAAATCTAGTGAAAGATAAAAATCCATTGCTAGTTATCGCTTAGCAATTTTGTGCTTATCTCATGATTTGTTCACGTTCAGGCATTTTGAGTTGTGCCTGACTCTTCTTGGGGTTTTCTTGGCAAAGGTACTGGACTGGTTTGCCATTTCCTTTTCCAGCTCATTTGACCAATGAGGAAACTGAGGGAAATGGAGTTAAGTGACTTCTGCAGAGTCATACAGCTAGTAAGTGTCCGAGGCCAGATCCAGATCTGAACTCAATGAAAATGCATCTTCCTGACTCCAAGCCCAGGCATTCTATCTACTGCATCACCTAGCTGATATCTCATGACTTAGCATGAAATTCATGATTTATCATAGCACAGATCTATTGACACACTTTTCCTTTTATATTAAGGAAAATACTGTTCACTAAATATCACCAGTTAAATTTAAAATAGAATCCAGTCCGGTATTTTGTACAGTTATCTGGAAAGGAAAAAGTACAAAGAGGAAATGAAAAAGCTCACAAAGACTAAAAGTCAGTCTCCGTCTTCTATTAAAGAGGCTCAAGGCACTAGCTGGCACATTGTTCTTTATAAGAAATGCATACGTTATCAGGACTTTAGGAATTTATGACAACTTACAGGGCTGAGCAGTGAACAGGAGGAGATGGTAGCGATCAAGATGGAATCAATTTTAGTCTGTTGGGTAGATGGTACACTGGACTATCTTTTAAAAACTGGATGTTCAATAAAGAAAGGTCTCCACCTCAAACAAATATAAAAAGAAAAATATCTACCCTAATTAAAGTTTCCTGCAGTTGATATAAAAGAATGATCTTTCACTAGTTTTTTTTCATACTACTTTCCATTCTACTCCCCCAAACCCTAACCTATTCCTCAAGCCTGTCAGTGGCTTCTGTGACTGCTTCATCTATCTTCCCCCCACCCCATGCCATGGAAGCGATTGCTGACCCCTATGTTAGAATGACAGCATTATTTAAGCAGTCACCATAATGTGCTTAGGTAATGCTGAAAACACAAGATCACAAATCCTCTAGAGGCTGCTTTTGTCTAGACAATGGTAATCCTCCAGGCTATCTACAACGCACCTCAGCTGAACTCAGGTGTTGGGAGGAAGTTTTCTGGGGATGAGAATTAATCCCTCTGGTAAACTTCCTGAGAAGTAAACTTCCTGAGAAGGTAAAATGTCTCCTTCCCTGGTCCTTCGAAATGAGGTGTGGCCAGTATATTAAAGGGAAACTGAAAATTTCTATGTCTATTTAGTCAGGCTCTGAGACTGTTCTTTCTCTCTAGAAGATAAGATGTCAAAAAAGGTAGCAAAAACTATGTTTATGTGCATATACAGGGTGTCCCAAAAGTCTTAGTGTAATTTTAAGCTTTAAGAACCAGGTGTATATAACTATAAATATGTATGTACATATATACATATATATACATATATATGTATATATATATAAAGAAGAGAGAGAAAATGTATTTTTAATCCTATTTATAATTAATTGATTTTGTCCAGTAATTGCCTAAGTCATGATTCTTTGTCTCTGAATTTAGTTCAGAAATTCAGCTGGCCTATAATGTGTTAAGTTTAGAAATCCAGTTCCCTTGCTAATCACTGTTCTATTCTTGCTTCAAGGAAATGTGTTATCCTTGGGGAATGTGGGTGGACACCAGGGAGTCTGATCTAGCATCTTTACACCACCAAGCTATCCTTCAAGGATGTTGGGTTTGCTGTCCCGAGAAGTCCGGTCTACTATCTCCAAACCTGCAGGTGGACCCAAACAACAAACTTTTCCTAGTCACAGGAGGGAAGGAAGGGGTGTTGCTAGCCCTCTTTCCCAATTTCCAATCAATCATGTTGTCCTCAACCCCCATGATGCTGCCAACCCTATAACAGGTTGTATTCTTTCCTAACCCACTCTGCTTTTTGTTCTAATCTTATAAAAAGAAGTTTGTGTCTCCTCTTTGGGGTCTTTTGGTTAACTGAAGCAGTCAGTTAATAAACTGTTACCTTGCTCAGAGAATATATGCCTCAGCCTACCTTTTCTGAATTTCAATCACAACTGTATTTTATACATACACACACACACACACACAAATGCACATATGTATGTATGTATGTCTCTCCATTTAGAGCTAAATTCCAAGGGAAGATTTTTTTCTACATCTTTAACACAAACTCTGAAGTCTCACTTGTAATGCTGTCTTACGTTCTAGACCAGAGGTGTCAAATTCAGATATAAACAGGGTCACTAAACCTGTACATAAGGATTCCTGTGGGCCACATGTTAGCTTGGCTTTAAAATGTAACATCGATTTAAAAAAATTGCTTTATTTTTAAATTTATTTTATTAGATATTTACCAATTACATTTTACTCTGGTCCAGTGTTATGGGCCAATTGTTGGACCCCTCTGTTCTAAACTAGGACCAGTGCTAGCTTTATACTTAAAGGCACTCTTCTGAAATACTTTCTCAATCATAGATTTTATCCTAATATTAGCAAGTCATTCACATATGTTTAGAAGAGAAAGAAGAAAGACATCAATAACCTTGACCCAAACCATTAGAGTAACGAAGGCAGGAACAATGCTGGAAGCTATGCGGTACAGTTATGTAGAGCAGTGGGCCTGTAGTCAGCAAGAGTTCGAATATGGCCTCAGACACTTACTAGCTCAAGTGCCTTCACTTAACCTCCGTCTTCCTCAGTTTACTTATCTATAAAATGGGGATAATAACAACTACCTGTCAGGATTGTTGTGAGGATGTAATGAGATAATAATTATAAAGCTCTTAGTGTAGTGTCTGGTAAGTAGTAAATACAATATAAATGTTAGCTATTTATTGTCATTATTAATTATTGTTAATATTTTCCCCATCACTATAACATTTTTCTTAACATTTTGCCTGCTTAAAGTTAGGTCCATATATCATGAAAGACTACCTGAAAAAAGCAATTCTTAAATCTTTCCTCTTAACTTATGCTTGGGTCTATGTGATTTTGGGGCACAGCCTTCAGGAATACCACCTTGGAGTGGACACCTCATCATCAAATTGTATCCATGGCCAATAAGTCATCCACGTATTGGGACTAAAGTTGGAATATTTCATAATAAATGAGGCATGTCTGATTTGACACTTTTAGAAACTCTTCCTAACGGCCTGGCATCCTAGGAATTCTTTGCGCTGCTTTGGGGAAGTAATATAATCCTGCTAACAACATGTACTCCAGAGAAATAAAACGTAAAGAGCAACAAAATGTTACTCCCCTAGAAATAATTATCATCAATTGGATATTTGTAATATTCTCCTTCCTTCTCAGCATAAAGAACCAGTTGATTATAAATTCTTCAGAGGTATACTAAATGACTTCCTATTGCCTCTAAGTTCAAATGCAAACTTCTCTATTTAGCTTTTAAAGCTCTTTACAATCTGGCCTCAACCTACCTTGCTATCTTCATTGTATGTTCCCCCTCCTGAAAGTCAGAATCTCCCTACCTTTCTCAGTTAATAAGGTTGTCCACTGGTCAGAGTATGTATGTGGAGGTACAATATGACACTCCCTCTTGGCTAATCTCCCACCCTTTTTGTTACCCTCTAGTACAGGTGAAAGGTGGGGATTCAAGAGATTCAATTAAAGAATCTCTCTTCTGATCTACACCAATGCTGAAATCCCTCTTCTGATATACACAGGCCTGGAAGTTATCTGATTCTTCCAACCAAGGCCAAAACAATTCCTGTGTCATCATTTGATTTTATCTAGTGGCTCAAAAGCATTTCATTCCTCCCAAATTGTGTATGCCTTTGATTGATAGACTCAGTTGAGGAATCTAGGCATTGCTTACAGCTAGTTCACATTTTTAAAGGATTGATTCTGCAGATCAAAGAGTATAGAGGATGTTGTCAGTTACGTTATTTGGGATTATGAGATACAGTACATCCTTCTTGGTACATAGACTGTGTTTATATATAATACATACACACACACACACATCATACCACACCACACTGCATCAGAGATCTCAACCAGTGGCTATATCTTAAACCACTCACTTCTAACCTAATTTGATTTCCTTTTCCTCCAACATTAGAAACAGAAACAGACAAGCCTTATTTTCTCTGGTACAAGAGTGAAGAAAATGTTGGAAAGAAATCAGTGATCCTCCTTTGATTCCCTAGTTGGAAATGCATATAGATCAAAGCTGTTGTCTCAGTTGGTGTCTAATCAGAACTCTAGTTCTTCTGGAGAGGATTATCAAATTTTCATCCATTCTGATTAAAGCTCAACAGAGCATGCGTTTTCAATTATTCTATATTCCACAAACGCACTATACTGTCCTTTCAGGGAATAGATATCAAGAAGTAGTTTTGTTAGTCTTTCAGAAAACCCAGGGTCCACTATGCAAAAGTCACTGTGCTAAGAAGCTGGAGACACAAATACAAAATGAAAAACAAAGTATTTGCACCCTGGCATCATACATCATTAAACGCCTAATAATGCAGCCTCACAGCAGGCATGAGAAAAAAACACCATGACTATAGTCGATATCTACTGAGATAGCAAGTGTCATTTCCTTTTTGGATAGTTATTAGATAAATTGGGGATATTCTGTAGACATATACATCGATTTCAATAAGGTAACTGACAAAGTCTCTCCCAACAAAATAGAGACAGTAGAGTTAGGTTGATTTGTAACTGACTGAAGGACTGAACCCAAAGAGTGCTTATTAACAAATCAGCATCAGCCTAAGGTTCTAGGTGATGTGCTTCAGGCCGGGGACAGAGGTGGCATGTTTAATCAAATAAAAATGCAGATGACATGACCCTGAGAGGGAAAGAGAAGATACTAGATGATAGAATCAGTATTCGAAAAGATTTCAACAAATTGAAACAGGGTTTCAACTAAACTAAGAAGATGAAATTTTTGTAAAGACAAAAGCAAAATCTAATGCTTAAATTCAAAGAAAATCAAATGCTCCAGTAGGAGGTAGAAGAGATGTGTATAGACAGTAGCTTATGTGACAGATACTAGGTGTTTTAGGATCATGGGATCGTAGATTCAAAATGGAAAGGGAACTGGAGTAACCTTTTATTTCCAGAATTTCCATCCTTGGGTCCATCACTGTTCTGACTGATTATTGCCTCACCTGGCCCACTATTTTAGGCAGAACCTGGTCAGGTTTCCCTCCCTATCCAGTGTCATCAGCAACCTTGTCACACAGTACCCTCTCTATTTCTGCCCTCACCCTCATCTCTGCCTTTGCTCTTGGATGGGGGTGGGGTGAGGGTGGGTGTCATTTTACTCCCCATAACACAACTCGCCAACCCTGTAACTTTCTGATCCAAAGTGCCCCATGCCTCGCTAACACTCCCGTGGGTGTACACATTTTTGAATTTCAGATTCTTGAAGGCAAGGACTATTTTAGCTTTTATATGTTTATATCCTTAGCACTGACCACAGCTTTTGGCAATAAGTGGCTAATAATAATATTATAACAATAACTATGATAATATATAGTAATTATATTATATAATTATATCATGTTATATATTATAATTGTATAATTATTATAATAACTATAATATTGTATATATTAACAGCTAACATTTACGTAGCACTTCAAGGTTTACAAAACATTTCACAAATATTACTGCACTTGATCCTCATAACAATCTGAGAATGCTAGGTGCTATTATCGTCTCCATTTTGCAGATGAAAAGACTGAGGCAGACAGAGGTTAAGTACCCAGGGTCACACAACTGGTTAAGTGTCTGAGGCAGGATTTGAACTCTGGACTCACTCTAACCACTGAGCCATTTTCACTCCCCTAATTCTATAGCTGAGGAAAAGTGACTTGTCTACTGTGTCACACAAGTAGTAAGTGGCAAACTTCGAACCCATTGGGGTTAGAACTAATTGATTCCAGTTCTAGCACTCCCACAACCCCATACTGGACCTTTAGTTAACTGCAAGCTAATTTGCTTTGAAGCTGCACGTACAGAAGCCCAAGCTCCACCAACTCCCACAGTTTCTAGTTAGACAAGACATTTAACTTCTTTAGCCTCCACTTTCCTTAGCTATAAAAGAATAAGGTTATCTCAGGTTCCTTCTAATTCAAACTCAAGTTGATATCCAAAAGTCTCATAGAAGAAGGGGTTCCTTCTAAGTTCTTGGTTTATTCCCTTGTAATCAAATTTGTCCTAGAACTAAGAGACCTAGGACCAACAAGCAGGAGTCACAAGGAAATAGATTTCCGGCCAGTCTAAATAAGAACAATCTAATAATTAGAACAATCCAAGATGTCATGTAGTGTCTTAAAAGGTTCTGAGTTACACATCTTTAAAAGTGTTCAGCGGGGCTATGTGATCATTTATCACATGAGTTGTAGCAGGGATTTATGTATCAGGTAGGTTGTTGATGTGAACTGAAAAGCCTCATTGTCGCCTAAAATTCTATAGGAAAGCTTTAATGCACATCACTGTATGACTCAAATATAAATTATAATCAGAGGGCATTTTGTTACTCTGCCTTCTTAAAAAAGGGGGTACATCAGAGAAACATATATGGATAAGCTATAAAATAAACCTAAAATAATATTTTAAAATCTTTAGCATAAAAGATGACCTGCTATATAGGTCATTATTAATATTATAGTAATAATGATAATAGCTAACATTTATACTATATTATAATATAATATGCATATTAATATGCATATAATAGCATATTATATATTATGTAACATATATTTTATAATATACATCATATAATATAGTATTATTATATATTGCTATATTTATAGTATATATTACAATATAATATATTATATTATAGCTAACAATAATAACAGCTAACATTTATCTAATATTTAGTCTGTGCCAGCTCCTGTGCTAAGTACTTTACAATCATTATCTCATTTGATCCTCACAACCTCCCTGGGAGGTAGGTGCCATTGTTATCCCCATTTTAGAGATGAGGAAACAGAAGCAAACAGGAATTAAATGATTTGCCTAACGTCACACATCTAGTATCTGAGGCCACATTTAAACTCAGGTCTTCCTGCTGCTGGTGCTCCATTCATGGTACCACCCAGCTCCCCATAATTATGAGTAACTTGCACTTAATCTCAGTCACGAATTACCTAAACAAACAAGCTATAATCCATAGGCTCATAGGATGCCGAAAGGCACCTTAGAGATCATCCAGTCAACTCCATCCCTTTGTTTTATAGAGGGAAAACCAGAACCCAGAGAGGAGAAACAACTTGTCCAGGGTGATGAGGAAATAAGGTAGTAGAAGTTGCTAGGACTGGAACCCAAGTGCTCTGACCAGCTACATATTGTGTCTTAGCACAAACTTTAAACCAAATCTGGAATTCCTGCATGCCCCTCTCCCCTTTAAAA
>CM053622.1:654555774-654586348 GCA_028646595.1 Phalanger gymnotis | reverse complement strand
TTTTTTTTTTGCAGGGGAGAAGGCAGGGCAAATGGGGTTAAGTGACTTGCGCAAGGTCACACAGCTAGTAAATGTGTCAAGTGTCTGAGGCCGGATTTGAACTCAGGTACTCCTGACTCCAGAGCCGGTGCTCTACTCAGTGCACCACCTAGCTGCCCCTATCTTGACTCGTGTTTCAAAAAAAAAATTGAGGACATTTGCCCAGAGTTCCTTTTACCCTCCTCCTTATCTCATATCACCCAAATGGCCACTATCTCCTTTTCACCCCATCTCACATAAAGAGGTGACCCTTCTCCTTATCAAGGCAAATTCCTCTACTTGCCCAAGTGATCCCACTCTGCACTATTTTCTCTAGCATCCTCTCCCCTCTATTACTCTTACTTTCTCACTTATCTTCAATATCTCTGTCTGCTGGCTGCTTCCCTTCTACCAACAAAACATGTTCTACCCTCAAAAAACCCTTGTTTCATCCTTTCCCCACTAGCCATTGTCCCATCTCTCTCCTCCTTTTTGCGCCTGAACTCCTTGAAAAGGCTGCCTAGAATCTATGCTTCAACTGCCTTTCCTCCCTCTCTTTCTTCAATCTGGCTTCCACCTTCATCCCTTTCTCTCTTCTAGCTTTCTTCCCACTTCATTATTCAACTGAAATTGCTTTCTCCAAAGTTACTAACAATCTCTTAATTGTCAGACATACTGGCCTTTTCTCAATCCTCATCCTTCTCAAGCTCTCTGCACCGTTTGACACTGTCAGTCACCCTTAATTTTCTATTTTCTCTAGGTTTTCAGGACACTACCCTCTCTCTTGGTTCTCCAATCTGTCCAAATGTTCATTTGCTATCTCCTTTGTTGGATCTTCATCCGGGTCTCTCCCACTAACTGTGAATGTCTCAAAGCGTTCTGTCCTAGGGCCTCTCCTCTTCTCCCTTTACACTATTTCTTTTGGTATTCTCATCAGCTGCCATGGATTCAATTATCATCCTTCTGTCCATGATCCTCAAGTCTACTTATCCAGCCCTAACCTCAATTTCTGCCCTCAAGTCTTGCATCTCTAGGTTCCTATTAGACATCTTGAGCAGGATGTCCTGTAGATACCTTAAACCCAGTATATCCCAAACTGATCTCACTTTCTTTTCCCCACACCAACCCCCCCCCCATTGCCATCAAGGGCACCAACGTCCTCCCAGACACACAACCTAGGTGCCAACCTTAACTTTTCACTCTCTCTGACCCAAGCGCCATATCCAATCTGTTGCCATGAACCTTAAACCCAGAACATCTCTCATATGTGCTTCCTTCTCTTTTCTGACATTGCCACCAGCCTGGGGCAAGTTTTTATCAGCCCTGACCTTGACCATTACAATGACCTTCTGGACTATCTCCCTGCCTCAAATCCATCCAGTCTATCCAACCGCTCAGCTGTTGAAGTGATCCTACCATGTCTCCCCCGACTCTTCTTAATAAACTCATCGCCTCCAGGATCAAATGAAAAATCCTCCAAAAAGTCCTTCATAGCCTGCCCCATGACTTTGCAGTCTTTTTCTATCTAATTCCCCCAACATACTATTTGATCCACTGACACTGGCCTCCTTGCTTTTGCTCAAACAAGAAACTTCATCTCCCAACTCTGGGCATTTGCTGTGGTTGTCCCTCGTGCCTGGAATGCTCACCTTCCTCATCTCTGCCTCATGACTTCTCTGGCTTCCTTCAAGTCCCAGCTAAAATCCTACCTTCTACAAGCAGCATCTACTTATCTCTCTAAATTCTAGTGCCTTCCTTCTGTTGGTTACTTCCTGTTTGTCCTGTATATAGCTTGTTTATACAGAGTTGCTGACATGTTGTCTCTCCACTAGACTGTGAGCTCCTTGAGGAGAACTGTTCTTTTATCTTTCTTTGTATCTCTAGCACTTCAAACAGTGCCTGCCACATAGCAGGCTCCTAACATTTGTTGAATGACTGAACATGTCGGAGGAGGGAGTAGATGAAGGAAATAAAGTCACTACCTCGATTTTAAGATGAATTAAGAGAATTGAAAGGAGCAAGTCGGAGAGGGAGAAGAAAAAGAATGATGGATTCAATTCGGGAGAGGTTTATTTGAGATAGCAAAGGGCATGTGGGTGAAGATACCCAAACAACTGAAGAAGGACAATTAAGTGTTTAGGGAAACACTGGACTAAATTTACAATTGGGATCTTCTGCACAGAGATTGAGATTCATCAGCATTCAAGCCATGAGAATAGTAGAGCCTGCCAAAAGTTGAAATGTCAAGAGAAAAGAGAAATGGTCCAAGTAAAAAGCCCTGGGCAATACCCATACTTAATAGTAGGAGGAAGTAGATGGCCCATCAAAGGAGATTATTAAGGTTATAATAGAGATAGCTAATATATGACAATAAATTGTCAAAAGTACCTAAGAAAAACAGAGATCTTCTAAGACAATTCCAAATGATTCCTGTTGGAAAGTGCTATCCACATCCAGAGAAAGAACTATGGAGTCAGAATGCAGATCAAAGCAGATTATTTGCTTTCTCTTTTTGTTGTTTCTTCTTTCTAGTGGTTTCTCTCATTGGTTCTAATCCTTCTTTACAACACGACTAATGTGAAAATATGTTCAATATGAATGCACATGTAGAGTCTATATCAGACTGCACACCGTCACACCATCTTGGGGTTGGGGGAAAGGAGAAGGGAGAGAAAATTTAAAACTCAAAATCTTATGGAAGTGAATCTTAAAAACTAAAAATAAATTAATTTTAAATAAAAAGAAAAAAAGAAAAACAGGGATCTTCTCCTATTGCTTTGATCATTTCTCCTACTTCACTGCCAATCTTCCTAAAGCACAGATCTGACTGATCATGTCCTTCCTCAGAAATCTGCGGCTCCTCGTTGGAAAACCTTCATGGGAAGGAATCAATGTCTACATTTATTTACAAGCCTATAATAATATTTTTAAAGCTCCATGGACATGGGCTATATTTCTGGATAGCCAGAGAAAAAAATCTGATGATTAAAAGCAGGCTTTTAATATTACTCTGACCCTCTAAAAAGCAAGATTTTATTAACTTACAAAATACTCTTTGATCTCTCAAGATATAAAAACATTATTTCTTAGACTGCTATATTTTCTAATAATTTTAGAACTACACACTTCTGCCTTAAAAATAAGGATAGAAAATGTGGGTATAGCTATAGCAGTTATTTTTATGTACTTTGGGGCACAGAGCAGATTTCTGAAAACCATAAGCTATACCTTGGAGACATGAAAACTCTCTTACGCCATCATATTCTTAGAAATTGTGCTAAGCCTTCCAATAATAAAATAACACCACATAATCTCAATCTCAAAAGGCAATTAAAATATTTAAAGTCCTAAGTACATGAATAAAATTCACATAAACTCTTGATCCAATATGGCATAACAGAAGACCACAATGCAAATTGATTCTGCTCATATAGCTGATTTCATAGTTGGATTTTTTCATAACCACTATCACCCCTGGGAAATATGCATATTAAAATACTGTACAAGACATTTGTTTCAACTCAAGATTCCAATAATAGTAAATAGTAAATTATCTTCAGAGACTCATTCTTTTTTCTAAAAGTCCAATTAATTATTACTAAATGCAATATAAATTTTCTAAATGTGCATATATTCTTATCAAACACTGTCTTAGGCCACCAAGTAGCCAGGAAATTTAAAGAAAGGAACAAGAAATTCCTGACATAAATTTAAATGCTGAATTTGTTAAGAAGGAGATATGCTAGATGACAACAATGCATTGAGGATAATAGAAAGGTAAAAAGTCTCTGTCCTTAAGGATCCCTCGGTCTAATGGGGAGACAAGATGAAAACACCTAGCTGTATACAAGACAAACTGGGGTGTGTCAGAGGAAGGGACAGAAGTTAAGGAGGACTGGGGATGTTTTCTTGTAGAAGATGGGACTTTAGCTTGAAAGAAGTCAGGGAAGCCAGGAGGCAGAGATGAAGAGGGCAAGTGATCCGGGCATGGAGGGCAGTCAAGGAAAATACTCATCAGGAAATGAAATGTTGTGTATAAGGAACAGCAGTGGGAGATTTATGTGAGTCAATTTTGCTCTTCTTGAGCGCAGAGTACATGATCAGACAATGAGGATGAATCTACAACCCTTTTTTCTTTAACACAGACTTCAATTGTACAGAAAATCACTATTAAGTGGGGAATGCCTGAACAAACTGATACATAAATGAATATAATGGAATATTACAATGCAGTATGAAGGAATGAATGAGAAATTAAGAGAATATGGAAAGATTTAATAGAGTGAAGAAAGCAGAACTAGGGAATAATATACACAAAGACTATAATAATGTAAATAAAAAGAAAGCTTAAAAAATGTTGAACTCTGAGTAATTTTGATGAGTAATTTTAGTCCTGGAGAACAGATAATGAAACAAACGTCCCTTCTCTCAGAAAAGGTGGGAGTCTATGGGGGTCAGAATGTTGCATGCACTGTTAACCATTATCACTCTATCAGTTGTTTTTTGCTTTTTTTCTTAATGTTTGGGATTGAGACTAAAGAAAAATATGTTTAAAAAAAAGGTTGCAATTTTTAAAAGGAATACACAAAGGTCACTATAACTCTTTTGAAATGTCAATGAAAGTACCTATAAGTATGTTTGCTATTTAAAGATCATGCTAGTGTTGGTTTGGCTATGTATGGGTACGAGAGTGCTCACAAAGACCAAAGCCCTTTTCCCATAGTATATACTTGCAGACTCTCCATTTTTTAGATAAATTAATCTACTCATTGCAAGTCAAGCCTTGATTCTAAGCCTAACAGGCCAAGGCATCATCATAAGAAAACTACTCTGATGGAGCCATCAGTTGATCTTCCCAGAAGGACCAATACCCCCACTGTACTTCTTCCAGTTCTACTTTCAAATGAGCTCCTACAAAGTTTCTTCAGCCTGCTCTTCTAGGCATCACATTTTTGTTCACTGTACAGGAGCTGATTCCATAGCCAGCCATCATCCATTTTCCATATATAGTCAGCCCAAGGGAGCTGAATTGCAACGAACACAAATGCTATGCTAATGAATTGGCTGCTTTCCAGAATACCATTGCCGATCATCCTATTTCACCCCCTGATGTTAATTCTGGCATAAAGATGGTGTTAATGAAACTGCTCAAAAAATGAAAATTTATATCGATGACAAGTCTAAGTCTCACAGCCATGTAACAGGTGCCATACTCAGGCTCCCAGGCACATTTCTGAATCATCTGAATACTGCATGGTATTCTTAGCTATTTATTTCTTGCCCTTTGTTATGTATTATATTACTTGGAAAAGATGGCCTCTAAAATCCTTTACATCTTTGAGATTCTGTCATATTCTCTCCTTTTAAAAAAGAGTGAGGCTTATATTATTTTGTTGAATTTCTCCATTGTGTTTATTGCTTTCCTTACTGGTCTCATTTAAAGGAACAATGGTTCCATTCCATCATTTTGGCAACAGTTACATAAATGTGTTTTCCATTCTGGAAACCTGGAATAGCCTACTAATCTTAGTATGTCAAGGATGACTTGTTTTAGCATTTTTCATATAGATCATACAGATTAGAAAGGTCTTCCTCAAGGTCACTTCTAGTCCTTTAACTTAAAACATCTCTTAGCTGCCACTTCAAACCTAGTAGTGGTGGCACAACTTAGTGGAAAAAATGCTTTACACATTGCCTATCACTTAAGTAAATTCGTGTTGACTTACTGACAAACATGGGATTTGGAGGCAGAAAACGGGTTGTGTACTCCAGTATCCACCTGGATTCACAACTAACTAGTCATAATCTTTGACAAATAACTTAACCTAGCTTGGCTTCACTTCCCTCAATGAAAGTGAAATAGATTGTATTATCGCTAAGGTCCCATCCAGCTCTAGTAATTATGAAAATATGTAAATATCTAAACGGTAATATACATGTTATATTACCGAGGGCAGAGACTATACTTTTGCCTTTCTTCATATCCCCAGCACCTGCCATAGTGCCTGCCACATAGCAAGTCCTCAATAAATGCTTGACTGACTATCAGCTTTATTGGGAAATTACCATATACAAGGTATTAGGTACTGTGATATATGAAGATGAATAAGACATGGTTCCTTCCGTCAGGGAGCTTACACTTTACTATGGGACATGAGACAAGCATACAATTGCTATTACTATCAGGCAAATGATGATTAATAGCATAAGATGTGTCCTTAACCAAGACAGCCCAGGACAGCAAATTCTCAAGCTGTCTAGAACTCTGAGAGGCATCATGGAATATTTTACAGAGTCAACGCTACAGTCAGAAAGGCCTGGGTTCAAGTCCTGCCTCTAACATATTGGCTATGTGGACCTGGGTAAATCACTTAATCTCTCAGTGCCTTAGGCAACTCTCTAAGACTATAGATTACAGAGAAGGTGCCTTTGTCCATTGATAGAAGGACCGTTGCTCATCAGGAGTTCTCTCTCTACCAATCAAATCAGAGGTCCAGAACTCAATGAGGGTCACTTAAAGATATTATCAAAAGAGATCTGGTGACTGATTTTCAAAGCTCAAATTTCCTGGTATTAACAACCCACTGTTAGGCCTATTTTTTCAAACATTTTGAAAAAAAATATTTAGAGTTTAGCACTTACATAAGTTTAAAAAGGTATTCATCTATGACTGTACCAAGTTACTAACTGGAAAAAAAAAAGAATTATTTTTCCAAGTATTAGTGATACACTAACCTTTCTAACAAGGGTCATAACTTTCACTAAACTCCAGTGCACACTAAAGCTAAGTATCAACCACCAGATGAGTATCCACAATAGGGTAGGCTGACAAAAGCACATATAAGTGTTAGCCTTTCTTAAAGAAAAAGAATAGAAAAGAATTTCAGGATTGGAAAAAAGCTTCTTTTCCAACTGATAGCTCAATGCTTTCTATTGCACGCCCAACAAGTATTTGTGGAACATATGCCTTTTCTTTGGAGCCTCCATTATCAGATAAGTCACTAATTTTTGAAGGAGACTAGCCCATTTTTGGAAAGGTCTAATTATTAGGCAGTACTTCCTTACTTTAAGCTAAAATCTATCTTTCTAGAACTTCTCATTTCCCATGTTTCTGAACTCTGAGGTCAAGTAGAATACACAAGTGTAAACATGACAACCCCACTAGAAACTCATCATATTTGTATATGTCTTCTCAACACTGATAGTTAGCTGGCTCACTTGGTTTCAACCAACCATGGCATGTTCTCTAGTCTTCTCACCGTCCTGGCTGCCCCTTCTCTGACCTGGAGAAGAGGTATATCGATGTCCTTCTTAAGCCCTGGCGATGAAAATGACAAGTGTATAGGATACTGGTTATGGAGTCAGAAAGACATGGGTTTAAATCCTATCTCAAACACTTATGAGCTGTGTGTGGGACCTTGGGTCAGTCACATGACCCCTTTGTGCCTCAGTTTCCTCATCTGCAGAATAAGGGAATTAAACTTGTTGGGCTCTAAGTCCCCTTAGAGTTCTAAATCTATGTTTCTATAATCGGACAAAATATGATTCAGGTGTGGTCTGACCAGAGTAGGGTAAAGCAGTACTACCAGCTCCCTTGTTTTGGACACTAAACCTCTCTTAACAAAGCCTAAGATTGTATCCAATTTTTTGCCTCAGCTCTAGTACTTCAATCCCTGCCATATTTTCCACAGTCTTTCCAGAAGCATTGAAATGAGCCCAGGAATCATGTCTGAAAATTCTTTCAGTATTCTAGGAGTAGGGCTCATCTGAGACTGGTGACTTAAAGTCTTGAGTCAGTCGTTCAGTCAGTCAATAAACACTTATTAAATGTGTCTGTTATGTGCCAGGCATTATGCTAAGCACTGAGTACTATTAGATGCTCTCTTAACACCTCCTCACTTCTCTTGCTAATACTGGATAATCTCAAATCATGCAGCTCACATGATTTTACTGCCCAATGTACAAAGCAAATTAATTTTGTTAAGCTCTACGAATGTAATCCTATCTAATTTACTACTATGGAAAGTATGCTTTAAAAAATAGTACAGACTTAAAAAAACAGATTCCCACTTTCATTTGAGAAGTGGCCTTCTAGTCACTTCCTTTTTGAAAGATTAAAAATAATCAAAAAATCTGCTGCAGTATATTTCACCTTAATGTCATCCACTCCTTCAATTGCTGGACTTGGGGAACTGTGAATAATTAGCCAGGACAAATACCTTTCACTCTAAAACTTCTTATCAGCCAGTCACTAAAGCTATATAAAAATCACAGTTAAGAATTATTAATTAATTCTCCTAATTCACTAGAAGGCCTAGGCAGTGGTGGAAAGATTAAGAGCAATTGTCTTGACTCAGAAGATTAATTTGAGACTCTCAAATAATGTCTCTGCTTTCCTCCACTTGATTTGAGGTACATTTTTCATGATTTTCATGCTATAAAGATGGTAGGTGAGCTCATTTATGGTCATTGCTACTTTAATGAAGAAGGAAGAGCTGATAAGCTGATGCATTAAAAACAAACTAAAGGACTCACATGTACAAAGGTATTTATAACAGGTCTTTTTTGTGATGGCAAAGAACTGAAAATTGAGGGCATGCCCATCAATTGAGGAATGGCTGAACAAATTGTGTTATGTGAACGTAATAGAATACTACTGTGCTATAAGAAGTAATGAGCAGACGGACTTCAGAAAAACCTGGAAAGACATATATGAACTGATGCTGAGTGAGGGCAGCAGAACCAGAACATTGTACACAGCTACAGACACATTGTGCAATGACTAACTTTGGTTGACTTGGCTCTTCTCAGCAATGCAAAGTTCTAAGACAACCCCAAAAGGCTCATGATGGAAAATGCTATCCACATTCAGAGAAAGAACTAGAGTCTGAATACAGACTGAAGTGAACTATTTGCTTTCTCCTTTTTGTTTTGCTTCTTCTTTCTTCATTCCATTGGTTATAATTCTTCTTTGCAACACTCCTAATGTGAAAATGTTTAATGTGAATTTTTATGTAGTTCCTACATCGGATTGTGTGCTGAGGAGGGGGGAGGAGGAAAATTTGGAACTCAAAAGCTTATGAAACTGAATATAGCAAACTAAAAATAAAAGGAAAAAAGCAATCAAGTGGAGAAAAAAAGAATAAATTGCTATCAATATCCCATTAGTAGACTGATTAGAGTTGTCATCATCTCAGTCTTCATTCTGGCATGCTAAGGTGGCCTATTGGACATATCCACAGACATAACAAAATTTAACATGACTCAAGCAAAAGGCAGTGTGGTACAGTGATTAGAATACTGGGTGAAGAATCATAAGACCTAGGTTCAAATCCCACCTCTGTTTCTTAATACCTATAAGATATCGCACAAATATCGCAAAATATCACTCTGTTCATCTGTAAAATCTGAGGGCCAGGCCATTAGGTCCATTTCTCTTCTAAATCTATACTTCCATGAACCCCCTTACCTTATCCTTCCTCTTGTCTTACTTCTGAGCCCTTTGTAGTCTGGCTTATGTACAACTAATCATACTACTGAAACTATTCTCTCCAGAGTTACCAGTGATCTCTTAATTGTCACATTTAAAATGACCTTTTCTCAAACCTCAAACTTCTTGACCTATTTTGCAGCACTTGAAATTATCAATTCGCTTCTTCTTCTGGATCCTCTCTCCTAAGTTTTGATGACACTGCACACCTCTCTCTTCTCCTCCTTCTTATCTGACTACTCTTTCTCAGTCTCCTTCACTAGATCTTCATCCAGAAGGGACAAAGATGCCTACCAACTATACCTACCAAGCGAGGATATCTCCTATATCTCTGTCCAGGAGTTCTTAACCTGGAGTGCCACGACCTTGTTTTATTTCATATTTTTACAAGTGTACTTTAAAAGATTCCTTTATATATGGATATGTATTCTATTTTATGCACTTAAAAACATTATTTTGAATGAGTTGACAGGCTTTACTAAGATTTCCAAAAGGGTTCGTGACATAAAAAAAGTTAGAAACCAGGGATCAGCAAAATACGGCCTACGAGCCAAATCCAGGCCACTGCCTAATTCTGTATGGCCAAAGAGCTAAGAATGTTGTTCATTTTTTTTTTACATTTTCAAATACAATAAAACTTTATTTAAAAATGTTAAAACCATTCTTTGCTCATGGACCATACAAAAACAGGAAGCATGCCAATTGGCCCTTGGTCTACAATTTGCTGACTCTGCTCTAAAATGTGTTGCTTAGTGATCTCATCAGGTCCCATGGATTCAATTATCTCTGCAGAAGATTTCCAGATCTATATACCTAACCCTAACTTCTCTCCTGAGCCCAGTCCCACATAACCAGCTGCCTTTCTGGATATCTCAAACTGGATGTGCCAAAGACATTTTAAGCTCAACATGTCAAAAGAAGAACTTATTATTTTACCATCCCCACCCCCTCAAAAAAAAGGAAGGAAAAAAACCCTCTCCCTTTGTACAAATTTTCTATTTCTGTTGAGGGCACCACCACTCTCCCAGTTACCTAGGGTCAATCTCAGTGTCATCTCCAACTCCTTCTTGCCACTCAGGCTATATATTCAATCAATGTCCAGGTGTTGTCCTTTCTATGTTCCCAATGCCTCTCGTATACATCCTTTAGCCACTCATACAATCACCACTCTGGTACAAGCTCGCCTCACCTCACACTTGGACCATTACAATAAGTTTCTAGATGACCCGTGTCCCACCCTGGCCTCCCTGTCTCTCCTCACTCTAATCTGTCCTCCACTCAGCTGCCAAAATGATTTTCCTGAAGCATAGTTCTGATTAAATCATTTCCTACTCA
Source organism: Phalanger gymnotis (assembly GCA_028646595.1). NCBI lineage: Eukaryota > Metazoa > Chordata > Mammalia > Diprotodontia > Phalangeridae > Phalanger > Phalanger gymnotis. The sequence continues at coordinate 654,575,505 of CM053622.1, read as the reverse complement.
AATTCCATTGTCTACCTATTACCTCCAGAATCAAATATAAAATATCCTTCGGCTTTTAAAACCCTTGATAACCTGGCCCTTTCCCACTTTTCTTACACTTTTCTGTACACTTTATGATACAACTGTGCTTGCCTTGTATATAATCTCCCAACTCCATGTCTTCCCAGTGCCTGGATGCCATGGTCCTCTTTGAGAATGAAGAGCAAACAACAATCCCCACAACTGAAATGCTCTTTACCTCATCTCCACGTACTGACTTCTCTGGCCTCCTTCAAGACTGAGCTCAAATCTCACTTCCTGCAAGAGGCATTTCCAGGTCTCCCTTCCTAGCCACCCCCCATGCCTTCCTTCAGTATATAGCATATTCATCTATCAATCCATCTACCTATATGATTATATATACAAACACGCATATACACACATACACATATAGATATTTTCACATTGTTTCCCCTGGCATATTTAAAGAAGGAAAAAGTGAAAAGGCTGAGGGAAATCTCTCAAAGTTAGGGAAGTCTGATAAAATCCTTCACAGTACTCCAGCACAGCATGGGGAATTTTGCCATTATAACTTTCTTAATAAAAAAAATTTCCAACTGAATCCACTGGAAATCTCTATGAGAAAATATATGTGATTTTAGAATCAAACACAATAGGAAGATAGGATTCAGTTCACAGAAATCCACTTATTAGCCAACTTGGATGGAAATAGTCAATTCCACAGGGCTCAGTAGATAGAGTGCTGGGCCTGAAGTGAGAAAAGACCCATCTTCCTGAGATCAAATCTGGCCCCAGACAATAGCTGTGTGACACTGTTTGCCTCAGTTTCCTCATCTGTAAAATGAGTTGGAGAAGGAAATGGCAAACTACTCCAGTATCTGTCAAAAAAAAATTCAAATGGGGTCACAAAAAGTCAGACATGACTGAAAACAACTCAACAATTCCATAAAATATACTACATATCACAATGTACATTGTCAAGAAAGCCAACTGTTACATGAAAGGAATTTTCAAAAAGATTATTGATTTGGAGATAGAAGGGATCTAAGAATGTCATATAGTCCATTCTTCTCACTTTACAGGTGAAGAAACTGAGGGATAGGCAGGTTAATTAAATAACCAAAGCTCACACAGATTCTAAGTATCAGAGAACAAATTTGAATTCAGATTCTCTGACTCCAAATACAACACAATTTTCATTGCACTATGCTACCACCAATGATGGTAACCCTCTTAATAATGAAGAAGCAGCTATTACCACAAGAGAGGCATGAGACCAAAGACCTAAATAACTATAGGAGCTATTATCTAAAGTAGTATATTATATCACAGTGAAAATTTCCATTTCTCAGATCAACTGGCAGAACTATTTTAAGTTCTTTTTTATTTGAAAGCAGATAAACTACTTCCACCAATTACTAAGACTCAATTAAGATCTTTAATGTCATATGAAAATCTGAATATGTGCCATATTTTGAGGGGAAATTCAGTTTTAATTTATGAGGCTGTCAAAGTAATTTATGTAAAAAACAACAGTATGTCAAACAGCTCTGAAAGGGGTCATGTGCACTTTCATAACATGTAACATAACAATTCCACAATAGCCCAAAACCCTACATTCAGGAATGGAAAAAGTCTAAACAAAGAGCTCTACATTTTAAATTTCCTCATGTGCAAGATATCCTTTCTCCAGTGTTTACACTTTCTATATTAACGACAAATCAAGTTTCAAAAGAGTGATATCTTAGCAATTCATTTTTTGATTTAAGATGTTTGAAACATCACAGAACATGAAGATATGCACATTAAGTTTATAATCTTATAGCCAGGAGATCAGTCACTTGCTAGTCACATTATAGTGGGCAAGTAAATTAGGCTTAGATCCTCAGTTTACTCATCTCTAACAGGAGAATAACAATATCTGCCAGACCTACTTCATAGATTACAGGAAGACTGAAAGGTAAAATGAAATGTAAATGTGATCTATTTTCTTTTGTTCAAAATTTATCTTTTTTAATCACACCTTTTACTTTTATATCACCTTTCCCCTCTTCAAAAAAGTATCCCTCTCTTCTCTACTTAGCAAGGGGTCGATTGTAATAAAAATTTAAAATGAAGAGAAAAAAGGCATAAACAAAACCAACAAACACATAAGTCACATGTGACAGTATATGTAGTATTACTGTATCTTCAAATGTCATTTCCACAAAGAGAGGAGGGAAGTCCATTTTCTCAGGTCTTTTCAGGGGTCAAGCTTAGTCATTACAATTATACGGAATTTAGCCCCTTTCCCAACCCACCCCCAGTCTTTTTTTTTCCTAGTGTTGAAAACATTGCTTATAATAGTTTACCAGGTTCTGCTCACTTCATTCTGCTTCATGAAATAAGGTCATGTGAGTTCATATTCTTCTGAATTCAACTTTGCCATTTCTCATGGAACAGTAATATTTCTTTATACTAATATAGTGTAGTTGCTTTAGCTATTTTCTAATTTATGGGCATGTACTTTATTTTCTGTTCTTTTTTTTTTGCTATCACAAAGCAAGCTGTTACAAACATTTGTTATATTTGGGACCTTTATTTCTTTCTTAGATCTTCTTGGGAATATACAGAGAAATAGAATCTCTAGATAAAAGGGTATGGACATTTTAATCGCCTTTTAAGCATGATTTCAAATTGCTTTCCAGAATGATCTGACCAATTCACAGTGCCATCAACAGTGAATGCCATCGACTTTCTGCAGTCTCTCCAATGCTATTTCTATCTGTTGTCTTCTTTGCCAGTTTGTTGGGCAAGTGTTAAAATCTCAGAATTGTTTTGATAAGAATTTCTCTTATTGGTGATTTCATGTGATTTTAGAAATAATTAACAACAGCAAAAATAATTACTAACATTTCTATAGAACTTACTATGTGCCATGAACTGTGCTAAGTGCTTTACAATTATTACCTTATTTTATTTTTACTGGTTTGTAATTGAATATTAAGTTCATGTCAGATAGCATGGAAAAAGCAATCTACAAACCTTAAAGCTCTATATAAATATTAGTTATCATTATATCTTTTGACCACTTATCCATTGCTTAATAGCTTTGATCTACTTAGAGAACAGAAACATGTAACTTAAATATAAGACCCTTATCAAATATCTAAAGCACAGATTTTCCTTCCAATCAATGACTTCCCTGATCTTATCATAGCTACTAATTTTGTTCGTGTAAAAGTTTTTTTTTGTTGCTGTTGTACAATCATTTTCAGTTATGTCTGACTGTGACCCCATTTGGGCTTTTTTGGGCAAAGATACTGCAGCAGTTTGCCATTTCATTCTCCAGTTTATTTTACAGATGAGGAAACTGAGGTAAACTGGGTTAAGTGACTTGCCCACAGTCACACTGCTAATAAGTATCTGAGGCTAGATTTGAACTCATGAAGATGAGTCTTCCTGACTCCAGGCTCTGCACTCTATCCACTGTACCACCCAGCTGCCCTTTTTTACTTTCATATTATTGAAATTATCTCATATTTTGTGATCATTAAACCCTGTTCCTTGCTGAGAATTCTCCCCTTATCAATAACAGTGAAAGGTAGCTGATCACTAATTTTAATGTGTTTTGTTTTTGTTAAACCCAACCTAAAAGTATCCATTCTGAAACAATACCATTTATAGATTATTTTTGCACATCATAAAAATGATTTTAAACATAAAAACACAAGACATATAGCAACATACAAAACATGTATGCCAACATATATAATATTATACAGACACAATGCAACAGTTATAGTGGCTACTTTCAAGGGTCTTACTATTAAACTATTTCATGATTACCATACCTCTGTAAGTATTCTCAGTTTTTTGATCTGTAAAATGAAGGCTAGTACTTCCATTGTCTACTTCACAAAATTGTTGTAAATTATGTACTCTCAATTGCCTTTTTGGTTTTGAAAGCCCTTGCAAATCATAAAATGCTCTACAAATATGAGCTTTTACAATAATAAAAATAGTAATAAATTAAAGCAATAAAGGTAGCATTAGAATTTCTGATGGCATTGAAAAATCAATTTCTCAGGAAATCTGAAATGGGAATATACTAAACTAAAAAAAATCTGCATAAAACTGAAAAGGCAATTGAGACTACATAAACAATTATACTATTTTTCTACATCTATAAAATCTTTATGAATATAATAAACATAGACACTAAGGACATCCTTGCTTCGGTGGGATCAATTTCCTAACCCCTCCCTCCATACAAGGTAGGCTATTTTTTCCTGAAAAGGTACTGAGACAATCCTTGAGACATAAATGGCTCAGGGAAATAAAGGCTCAAGCTGTTGACATCATTTCTGCATTACAAAATAGCCAGGAAGAGCTCCAAGTACTCTCTGAGACCAGACTGGTGGAGAGTGATGGGCAACTCAGACAAGGGAGCTTTGCTCAGCGGAATCAGTTTGATGTGTTCTCAATGCACATCATTGTTGAATATCTGTCTCCTGCTGTGCTAAGTAAATCTCATTTTGTTAAAATGTTGAATGATCTATGACTATCTCGTTTTGTTCCAATATCAAATGTAAACTTCCAGTCTGTTGACCTGAGCTAGGCATAGCTCAGAAACACTTGCTGAAACACTGAGTCAGGAATAGGAAGTTTCTTCTATATCATATTCTACTGCAGCCCACACTTTCACAATCATACAATTCACTGAAACATGCAAAAAAATACAAGAATCTATTATGCTCAGTCTTTGATGACTATAAAAATAATTTGGTTTCAAAAAACAAAATATAGACTTGAAAGCTCACATGTGCTAAGATACAGATTGCATGATAGATACAGTCGATAACTCTTCTGATTACTACTATCAAACGATTCACAAAACAAAGAGATGAATGCTTGTCAAGGGCGTCTACTAATGTCACGTAGCACAGAATCCAAAGGGAAGAGAGATTCCCTATAAATGATGATGTCCTACAGATGATACTATTTGTGAATGACACTGAGTTCCTTTCATTAAGACCCAGAACACTATAGAAACTCATTTAATAAGATTCACAACCATTTACAAGAGTTCAGCCTAACAATTCATACAGAAAAAATCCCAAATGGATGATGAATGTCTGTTGTCCAAGCTTTGATATAATTTGGTAATTCAGCACATATACTGAACAGACACTGAAGACAGACAATGAGATGGGTCCAGAACTGAATAGGAAAAAGAGAATAAGCTTGATTCCATTTGGGAAATTACATAGTCTTTTCAGCAATCTGCAAAGCTGCTTCCTGAGACAAAATCCCATCTTTTTGTCACCCGTATTCTTCCACTGATGCATTATCACCGTGAATCATAGAAGACCACAATTACTGAAGAATCAAAACTATACGTACTGAGGAGGAATAGGGGAGAAGGGAGTCAAGCTTGATTATTATAATTATACAGCACTTGGTTTCTACGGTTTTGCTGCTGTTCTATACTTTTAAACCATTGCGATCATCCTGTATATTGTTTTCCTGGGTCACCTTACCTCACTATTCATCCATTAATGTAACATTTCCTGTATTCCTCGTATTCACTGTTTTCTTACAATGCACTATTTATTGTATCAATTCATGGATAGTCTCTTTAGCCATTACCCAAATGGCAGGCATCTAACTTGCTTTCCTTCCTTTGCTACTGTAAAAAAGTGCTACTATCAAGATTTGGGCATATGCAGGACTGTTAAAAATCATTTCATTCTCTGGAGTATGTTCCTAGCCATGAGATCTCAAGGTCAATGAGAACAGACATTTTAGTCTCTTTTTTAGCTCGGTTCCAAATTACTTTCCAGTTTGGTTGGACCAATACCCAACTTTCCACAAACTCTCCAAATCTGATTATTTCTGTCTTTTGTCATCTTTTTTTTTGTCAACAATTTTCTGGGTATGAAGTGAAATCTTGGAGTTGTTTGTAATTGTATTCTTAGGGACCTGGATCAGTCTTCCACATGGTTGTCAATAGCTGACAGTTCTCCTTTTGATAACTATTTGATCATGGCTTTATTGGAGAACAGTTTTTCGTCTTCCAGATTTGTACTAATACCCTGGATGAAAAAGATTTTTTTCTCCCAGTCAGCCATTTCCCTTCTTATCCTAGTTATGTCAATTTTGTTCTTGCAGAAGCTTTTTGATTTCATGTAACTTAACTTATATTTCATGATTGCCCCCCAAAGGCACAGCTATAAAAAAATCCAATTTCATTCTTTCCAAGGTAAAGATTTTAAATTCTTGAATTTCCCAATATTACAGATTGCAGCTTCCCTCTGTAGATTAGTATGGGTGAGTAAAGAACATGGTCATATGTATAAATGATGAATATCTCTCAGACAAAAATATATCTCTGATCAGACTTTTGTCCCAAAAAGAGGGAGAGAAGAGATGGAGGCCTACTTTCTTACAGCTCTATTAAAAAAACAACTTGTGGAGAGCTTTATCAGTGATTCTTACACTAAGGTACTTTCTTGGGTTAGGCTTCTTAGAGATTTGTTGTTCTTTACATTCATAAGGAAAGATCCAATAATCACAGATTTGGAAGATTTAATGGCTCAAAGAAGCAGGATTTTTCACTTCCCAAAAAGGCCACAGATGCCCCTGTACACGTTGTTGGAAGTTAGGAGATATGCCACGGTTTCTTTCTAGCAATCATGTACAGTCTGAGCTGACTTTAATCACTTAAGAAAAATAATCACACAGCAAATGCCATCTGGGCAAAGAGGTTTTTTGGCAGATTATTCATGCCACCAGCAGAGAAAGTACTAAAGATTAAAGCTGGACTGGGGTGGGGGAGATGTAGAAAAGAGACAAGGCAAAAAAAAACCCTCCTTGATTTTCAGATTCTTTAACCAATATAAAAGGAAGATACTGGGAAAGGTAGCCCTCAGCTAGAGAAAGGATCTTTCTTTTTCAAGGTACCAGGACAATGAGAAGGTAAATATTGCCATGTTCCTCCTTCCATTGCTTGTTCTTGCTTATCAAGTTACTATCATTACACAGTGTTCAAAGTTGCTAGAAGGGGAGTGAAACTGGAAAAGATATGTCATGACTTCTTACTAAATTTTCAGCTTCACGTACGTGATCATCTATAGCCACGATGTCAAACAAACAGAAACTGTTGTTCAATCTCTTTCGGTCATGTCCAACTCTTCATAAGCCCATCTGGGATGCTCTTGGCAGAGATACTAGAGTGGTTTGCCATTTCCTTCCCCAGTGCATTTTACAGAAAAGGAAACTGAGGAAAACTGGGTTAAGTGACTCACCCAGCTAGTAAGTGTCTTGAGACCAGATTTGAACTCAGGAAGATGTGTCTTGACTCTAGGCCCAGCACTCTATCCACTGTAGCACCTTGCTGCCCCATCAATAGACATTAACGAAATTATTGTCAGGGATCCCAGAGCAAACAGATTATCCACGGGTTCATGCTGACTGGAGCAATATTAGTGTGCCACTTTGCTTATCTCCAATCAGATGCTCCTGGAGGTCAGAGAATAATGTTTTATTTATTTTTTCTCTCTCTCTCAGCAAGCAATACAGGACTTTTTATGCTGGAGTTGCTTAATAAATATTTGTTGAATTGACCCCCCCCCCGGTCGTTTATGTGAGACCTAAATTCTACAACACAATTTGATCAAAGTGGTATGGCCAGTACCGAAGAATTTTACTTCCAAAGATTCTATAAGAAATTCTTCATGAGTTAATCCTTTAGATTCATGTGATTTCTTTTTTAAAAACTAACTCAAATCAGTTTACATATGCAAAACGTTCTGCAAACCTCAAATTGCTCTATAAATGTCAACTATTAAAATTAAAAAGGAGAGAAGGAAGAACACATGAGGATGCTATCCAATTGAGAGCTGAGGCTCACTAAAGAAAAATGTGGACTCCATAAGACAACTGGTTACAGAAGCTGCCAATGTCTTATTGGACATGAAGGAACACAACTCTGAGGGGAACCTTGGGAAAAGGCAGTTTATTCTCTCCACTGCTTAAAATGATGCCAAGACTGTCCACAGTTGCCACTTCAGCAAACTGCTTATGTGAGCAGATTTGTCTTTTCCCAAAAGCCATACCAAAGCCTCCCACAGTCAATGAAAAGTAGGTTTGCTCTTTCTGGGCACCAGAGCAGAAAAATCTTCCTATCTTAGTCTCCAATTCCCCTGCAGTTTCTCACTACTCCTCAGAAAACTCCCTTGAAGGGGGCATACCATAACACCACTACGAATTTTTGAGAGAGAGAATGGTTTTGGAGGACTAAGAGAGGGGGGAGTTTTAAAAAAAAATCCTACTGGTTTTCATAGAATGCATCTATTCACCATGAAGATCTTGAAGAGTGTATGCTTGGCTACAAGAACGAAAGCAGCTGCTGTGATACCTACATATAATCCAGGTAGATCCTGGAGAAAATGAGGGAGTCAAAATCTTAATACTTAGTCCAGAAAACACCTTGTAATATAAACCAACAAAAATCCATGATGAGCTGGAGGGAGGACCTCAGCCAGAGTCCTTTAAATTTCTTTTACACTCTGTATGCAGAGATTTGAGAAGACCCCAAAAGAGTTACAAGGTGATGCTTTCCTTAGAAAAGACCATGAATTAAGATGTGGAACAAGGAGAAACCACTTTAAAAAGTTAGGTCATTCAAAGGTGGCAAATGGAAAAATAAAACTAGAGAACACTTGAGCACTTGAGATTATAATTACGTCTACTATAGGTTTTGTTTTGGTTTCTTGAACATTTGTTTTACTGCTATTATATACACATACATTTACCTATTATGTTTCCCTTTGGAGTGCTGGTGTATTAATAAAGGGTACATATATGCAGAGGCAACTTAAATTAATTTGTCCTTGAAACAAACTATACTAAAAATCAGAAAATCAGTTTTTCCTTTCAGTACCATGAGTTACCTAACACCAGTACAAAGAAGATAATTATACTGGCCAATTACCTACCTTACAAAATGGTGCCAGAATTAAAATATCTGGAAGTAACTTGAATTTTTAAAGCAAGAAAGAATGAGCAACACTAAGTCAAAAGAACTAAAATGCTTTTTTTAACGTGTCAGAAGACAACAGTGTCATGTATGTCAACTATAACAAACAAAAATGAGGGTATATGTTTATTAACATGCAATTTATAGATCCTGTGGTTTCTATTCACTTATTCAGTGAACAAGAAACTTTAGATGAAAGAGATCAATTGTTCTCATTACCAAGAATTCACCAAAGGGTTCTTTAAATAGTGAACCCTCTCCATTACATTTCTTATAATTCAATATAACTGAATATCAGCAAAAGTCTTGTTTAACTCTAGCCGATGTAATGATGATCTTGGAACCTAGACCTTCAACAAGCCAGGGAAAAATAATCACTCAGCTTCTTCATCCACATTTACTTTTATCAAGTTATGGTTAGGAAAAAAAAGAGATAAGGCAAGTGGAAAGGTCACAAATCACGTGAAAATTCCAACAACCAACCTCAATTAAATGTGCTTGTTTGTAAAATTCATAAAGCATGAACATTTGGGAACCTATACAAACAGATCCCAGAAGAAAAATTCATTCTTGGAATAATGACATTTCAAAACTGCCTTTTCTTTTTAATTAAAAAATTCAGAATTTGCCATTACAGGATATGATGTCAATTGCTTATCCTTCTGAGAGGTTAAACTTATTTCAACCAATCCATAGTCTTAGAAGTATGGGGGATAAATGGTAATTTTAATTTGGCCCCATAGTTTTGTTTGACTTTTAATTTGTATCATTCACATAAATATTCCAAATAACCATGGTAAAATATATATTATTTTTCAAAGGGTACTTAGATATTTAGCTATAACAACCTAGGAGAACAATTGTCAATCAAAAACTGGTTAGAAAGTCCTAATTTAAATTTTTTTCAAAGAAAACTAATTTCTTGGAACAACTTTTATATCTTACTCTATTTATGGGAGTTTCTGTTGGCTCATATTACCTTATAATTTTAATATTAGTAGAAACTTTATGAAAAATAGATAGGAGGTCCTGCAGTCCAATTCCCTCTATGTTATCATAAAGTCTTACTACCAAGCCCACGAATTCAAGTCAAGAGGCATTAGCATATATATGAAATAAAAATACCTACAATTTTTACTGCAATCTTTTTAAATACAAAATTTATAATATATAAAAACATACCTTTTAACTTCAGTCAGTCAGAAGTTCTTCATTCTTTAGGTCTGTGTTTAAAATCTTTAACATTTTAACACATCACTTTACTGGAATTTACCCAGGTACAGAGACATAGTACCTAATCTGAATCAAATAAATTAATTGTCATGTCATCTCCTGCCTATTGTTATGCTTTGAATCACCTCCATGCTTGGACCTCATATTACTTCCTAGCAATAATAGGCAGAGGTGTGCTGGAAAATATTTTCAACCCTCTCTCAGATGGAAAACAGTACATCTGCACAACACATTTTTAAGTTTAATCTACATTATTTAACATTTTCTCCATCACGTTCTTAAATGTTGACAAGCAACAAAATAATATTTTAAGCTGATGTGCAGCATTTCCAATGTCTAAGGTATAAATGTTCACACTGAAAATTTTAAACAATTGGCTCTTGAGAACTGGTACGATCTGGCTCCAGCATACCCCTGGAGTGGGTGTGATTGATAGGATTAAAATCGTAAATACATACATATATGTATGTGTACATTCGTGTATAAACATATGTACACATATATATTTATCATTTATATATGCCTATTTTATGTGTATGTGTGTATGTATAGATATGTATATAAAATTATTTAAACTCTACCCATATTTAGTTTTACCACTCTTCAAATGGTCAATTCTGTTGAACTATGTAAGGCAAATCCTTCAGAATCCTTCAGAGTGAAACAACTTAAACAACAAAATATTTTCCACATACCCAGCTAGTCTCACATCTCATCTTTTAAACCTTGTAGTTACAGAGAATTTGGGAGAAAATACATTTCCAAAAGCAGCTTACCTGCTTCCCATCTAGGGTATACAGGCGCTTAACCACTCCTGAATCCAGTTTGATGGCATCAGTTATATCAGTGAGAACTTGCTCAAACGAATGGGCGGTCTTCTTGTTGAGCAGAATCCGGACAGCTTTACGCGGCTTCACACCACTTCTGATGATGGTGACTAGTTTGGGCCGAATGAAATCCTTATTCTCCCTCACATCCGAGGGGCTGCCTTTGGCAGTGGCAAGTGAAGACACCGTACGGGAAGCAGAGGTTGTCTTGACATTTACTGACCAGTTAGGGTTTACGTTCTTGGTGTACTCCAGTTTTTTAAAGGGCTCTATCGAACCACATACATAACTCTCTCCTAGAAAAAGAAAGGGAAAAAATATTAATCTCTTTATCTGATAAACACAAACTGATTTCCTTCTTTTCTCTTTATTCTCTGGTTTCTTCTCCTCTTACTAGAGGCAAGACCCAGCTGTAAAATTTAAAAAAAAGAAAAGTGTGGTTTAATGGTCAATAATCAAGGAAGATAAGAGGGTCACTTCTATTCTGGCTCAGTCGATGGCTACATTAATAAAAATTTTAAAACTTTCACATAGTGGTTATTATACATAAGACACTGTGCCAGGAGACATAAATTTGAAAAACGATAGTTTCTGCCCTCAAGGAACATGCAATCTAGTGAATGAATAAAAACTATTAAGTATTTATTGTATGCCAACCACTGTCCTAACTGCTACTAATACAAACAGAAAAGTGAGACAGATCACATTCTAATTAGACAATACAGTTCAGTTCCGTTGTAGGATGGAAGGAAAGTCCTGGAAATCCTAAGGATTCAACAGCAGGATGGATGGCAACGCCCAGAGGTGGAGGTGGGGAGACATATATGCAAATGACTAAAATACAAATCAAGATAGGATTAAGTGTGTACAAGAAGTCATAATGAATAGCAGGGACAACTTGAAGGAAGAAATAGAACAGGACCCTGAAGGATGTGAGAATTTTCATCAGAAGGAGGTGTGGAAGGAATTCATTCCAGGTAAGTAGGACAGTACGCAGAAACGCAGAGAAGTAGGAGATGTCAAGATAAGAGCAAGGAAAGTCAATACTGCAACTTGGATGAACAATATGTGAAAGACAGTAAGACAAAACAAGACTAGAAAGGTAGGATGGAATATACTTGTGAAAGATCTTGAATATTTAGTTAAGGAGTTGGTATTTTATTCTGTAGCCAATGGAAAGTGGGATTTTGAGAAGGGTAATGACATAGTAAGGCTAATGCTTTCAGAAAATGAAATGCAGAAATAAGGACAGACTGGAGGAAGGAAACACCAGAGATAGAGACCAATGAGGAATCTATTACAACGGTCCAGATAAGAGGCAATAGGAATCCGAACTAGATTAATGAAGTGGTAAGAAGGGGTTGGATGGTAATAATGATAGTAATGACAATAATAATGGCTCACATTTATGTACTGCCTACTATGTGTCAGGCACTATTGAAAGTGCTTTACAAATATCTCTTTTGAGCCTCACAATAACCATGGGATTTGGATGCAAGGACTATTTTAGAGAGAGATTTGGCACAGTGATAAAATCAATAAAAAAGAGAGGCAATTTTTGAGGGATAGGCGAGTTCAGTTTTGGACATCACAAGATGAGACGTAGGCAGGACATTTAAATGGAGACAAAAAGATGAATATATAAATTTAGGAGTTTACTTCCATCAACACAATAATTCAAGTCATGGGAATGGGTTAGAGCTTGCCTCAGGAGTACAGAGAGCAAAGAGAGAACCAATGACTGAACTGTCAAGGACCTTTGAACCTAAGGGATGGGAAGGAAGAATTAGTGAAGACGACAGAAAAGGAACAGTCAGAGAGAAACCTATCCTGATATGAGGTTGTCATAGAAGCCCAAAGGAGGAGAAAATTATCAAAAAAGAAGAGATGGTCTATCCATGTGAGCTGCTAAAGAAAGAACAAAGATAATGAGGAATGAGAACCCATTGGATTTAGCAATTAGAAACAGGACTATTCCTTTTTCTATAGTGCTTTGAGATTTACAAAACACTTTTATCACAACAGCCCTGTGAGTTATAGGATAAGTGCTATTAAGTTATTATCACTCCCATTTAACAGATGAGAAAATAGGCTATAATAGCCCATAAATGCACAGACAAAGTTTGGGACGTGGGACTCCACTTCACAGACCAGTGCTATCTTACACTTCTCCTGATAGGGTAGATTCTAGTATGTGGTCTGCTCTCTATCATACCTGGATAGCAGATTACATTATAGGGTATTTAAATGTTTACAATGCACTTTACATAGTCTCCTTTGATCCTGACTATATGTGAAATAGCTAATACTATATTCATCTTTTTACTGATGGACAGACTCAGAAGAGTTAAGTTACTCACCTAAGGTCACAAAGCTAATAAGTAGCAGAGACAAGATGTGAACCCTGAAAAACCTGGACTCTTTCCATAGCACTTCACCACTTCTGCTGGCCTAACCTCAAAGGGAGCAGTTTCAAAAGTGGACAGAAGTCAGATTATAAAATTTTCCAGAGAAAGTAGCGATGGAGGCTCTAGTATTCTTTTTAGAATTCTGGCAGCAGAGAAGAGAGGATATTGCATGAAAATTTTAACAAGATAAAGTAAATGCTTTTTTAACATTGGAGAGACCTAAACGTGTTTGTAGCCAGAGTTATCAGTCACTAGTGGAGGAGTGAGAGAATGAGGGCCAAGCAAAATTCAAACCACAATTAACAGATCAACAGGCCTGAGGGAGGTGTGGTGGGGAGGGGAAAGAGGAGACAGAAAGTCTGGCTGAGGTCAAAGCCAAGCTCACAAAAGCAGCTCAACCAGAGGGCTAGGCAGGAAGTCATGAACTGTGTCCAAGGGAAAAATGGAAATGGGAAGTGAAAGGGAGGTGTATGGGGAAGGGATGGGGGGTGGGGGTGGGGGAACAAGGCCTTGAAAACTATTAATTTGTCTCATCCTAAGTCAGATCCTATATGGTGGCAGCAAGCTACTTACTCACACCCCAACATTCTTCAGGCAGCTGAAAATAAATAGGGAAAGAGGCAGTTAAGAGGGTAAGTTTGAAGACGAGAGCAGGGAGGAGATAGAGACTGAGGATACCAAATTAAGGAAACAAGAATGTATTGAGTGTTGACCATAAGCCAGGCACTATGCTAAGCCCTGTGAATAAAAATGTGAACAAAAAGACAGTGATCTCAAGCAGCTTACATTCTAATGTATAAAAGGAAGCTGAAAGGGGGAGATGGGGGAGGAGAAGTTACCCACCCATACCAGCACAAGGAGGAGAAAGTCTGAAGTCAGGAGGAGCTGGGAGAAAAACGTAGACATGACTGACCTGGACATTTTTCTTAAAGTGTAAGTTCTAGGAGGAACCTGTCAGAGGAGAATGGGGCGGGGGGAGGTGGGCTGTGATCAAAGGTACAGTCAGTGAGTCAATAACCATTCAGTAAGCACCTACTATGTGCCAAGCACAGTACTAAGCACTGAGGATACAAAGAAAGGCAAAAGATACTCCTGCCCTCAAGGATCTCACAATCCAGTGGAGGAGAAAATGTACAAACAAGCTACACAGAGCATAAATTAGAGATAATAGAGGGAAAACACTTGTATTAAGAGGGATCAGAAAAGGCTTTCAGAATGTGGGATTTTAGCTGGAAGTTGAAGGAAGACGGGGAAGTCAGAGGATGAAGATGAGGAAGAAAGAATTTCAGGCATGGGAGACAACTAGTAAAAATGCAAGAACTGAGAGATAGGATGTCTTGTTAGAAAAATAGGAGGTCAGTGTCACTGATTCACCGCCTATATGAGAATAAGGCTTAATTAAGAAAACTGGAAATATAGGAGAGGGCCAGATTATTAAGGGCTTTGAATAACAGAAATAGGTCTTTATATCTGATCATGAGGGTGATAGGAGCCACAGCAGTTTATTGAATGGGGGCTGGGGTGATAGGGCCAGACTTGTGCTTTTAGAAGACTGAATAAATAACAGCTGAGTACAGAAAAAAGAGTTATTAGTTTTAACAAGGAGAAAGTGTACCTCATTCTCTAAATCAGAATAAAAGAACAAAAAATGGAGCAAGACAAGAATTGTGAAGTGGAGAGGCAGATAGATGGGGTGTTCCCATGTGGTGACCTCAGTTTTCTCAGTAGAGTAGGATCTAAGGTTACCTGTAATAGAAGGAAAGTGGATAAATCTAACAATGCACAAGGTGCCTTTAGTTTTTTCATTTTCAAAATGGTGACAGTATTATCAAAATATCTGATTGACATATTTGTTATTGATTTCAGAAAAAAATGCTTACGAATCCTATTCAAAGAAGAAAATGCTCTACTTTTAATGACAATCACTTCAAAGCTTTAAATCCCAAAGAAGTGTAGAATAGAGGCAGCTGCTATATTTAAGACAATTTTATTGTCAAATAATAGCTTCTTAAATTAAATAATTATGTTCTTTAGTACATGGTTTTAAAGAAACATGATTATATGCATTCATGCAAATTTATCTCATGTTTATAGTCTATTCTTAAATTCTTATATAAACAGAGGGCTCATTCTTTCCCTTCTCAATCATCCTGCACACAGTGCAGGCCAGGCAAGTAGAGACATTCAATAAATACTTGCTGACTAACACATGAAGATTGGGGGGTAACCAATACTACCAAAACTATATCTTGAAAAAAATATAAATTCAGAGATTGCCATTACTCTAAAAGTCAGACAGACATTAACAAAATTTTGCTTTTCAAAAACTAGAGCTCTTGGCAAAGAAGTTTAAAATACTGAAATTGACTAGTAATGAGCAATTAAAAGGAAGCTAATATATTTTTTAAAAATAAAAAAAACTTAAATACAAGTTTTAAAAAGAAAATTACATAATAAAATTGGCCCAGAATATAAATTTCTTAAAGGTGAAGAGATTTCAAAAATAAGTATATTTTAAAATAATCTTTTTTCCCCACATGCTACTAGAGAAAAACCTTTATCCATTATATAAATTTAATAGGTAAAAAGAATGAAAGACTAGAGTAATCACTGCTAAAATGATCTATGACAAATCCAACAGGGTCCTTTTATCTATGTCCCTGTACAATATTTTTAAATTAATAGTTTGACCATCCAAGGTCCCTGAACAAGTACTTCATACTAAATAAATAAATGACTAACCCAGGGTTTAAAGATTTTGAAATTACAGGCATTTTTAAGAAACAGTTTACATAAATAAGTTCCAAAAGTATATGACTTCATTTCTAAACTGGTAAAAATGTTTCCCTAGGTAACACACACACACACACACACACACACACACACACACACACACACACACACACACTTGCTAAACCAATCTTCTCTAAAAACCCAGAGATTGTCATGCATTCTGGTTGTGTTCCTTTTTTCAAGGATGTACATGGAGTTGTGAGGCTATGTGAGGATTTTAGAATAAAAGCAAGGTCTCAGAGATAAACAGTAAATGGAAGAAAAGACCTAGGTTCAGAGCTGGAAAACCTGGTGCTAGCCCTGGCTTTGCCACCAAATAACTATGTGACTTGAGACAAATCATTTAACCTCCCTCTATCTCAGTTTCTTCATCTATCAGATGAGAATATTACTATTTGCCCTACCTACCTCACAAGGTTACTATGGTGATCAAATGCAGTAACAGACAAAAGGCCCTTTGCAAAGCTGCAAATGTCAAAAGACTGTACAGAATTCTAGTAAATGTCATTATTACATTATTATTAAAATATACCTAACCATTAGCAGGCATTCAAACCAGGTCTTTCAGCTCTATTGCCCATATTTCAATTCAAGCCAACAAAAGTGCCTACTATGCTATCCTTCTGCTTTTCTTTGTATCCCCAGCACTTAGCACACTGCCTGGCATACAGTATGAGATTAATAAACGCTTTTGACATTGACTGACTACTATGCGTAAGGTGAAAGTATGGGGCACTGAGAATACAAGGGAACCTATGACAAAAACATAATTACTCCTTTAATGAACCAAAATTGAACATCAAAAGGGAAGTTGGTACCAAGTAGAGGTGTGCATTTCCCAAGTCAGTTTTTCTCATTTAGGAGTTAGATTAATGCTCATTAAAAAATTAATTTGATCAGGGGATGTTGGTTTCACATATTACATACCAAATGCATTGAGTCAAAAGTTTATAATTGAGAAAACCATCCATTAAATATAGGCCTAGCCCTTGATTTTACATCTCTGTGGAGTTGAACATGGTTTCTCAAGGACTCTAGCAATGGGTGGCAGGTCTTTTCAAACAAGGAAGGGTTTCTGTATTGGTCTGAAGGTAAACTAAGGACAAGTCTAGCTAAGCTTGGAGAAGCTTAATCATGGGGGGAAAAAAATAATGATTAAGTCAATGTTTTTGACCAGAGAAACTGAGAAGAGTGCCTACTGTGGTGGACAGAAGCTGCAATCAGGAGTGGCAGAGGGAATATTCCCCCAATTACATCTATGTAAGGCCTGAAATAGGACAATATAACAAACAGTGACATTTCAGGAAGCTGAAACAAAATTACAAATGGGAAGACCTCCACTTCTCATCATTTTTCATCCCACAGGTTTAAATAATGTATCAATGGCTCTAAGTTCCCATAGAACACCAAGACTCCATAGCCTTGCCCTGCCCAAAGGGCCAATTGGCAGCAATTATTACTTCAAAAAAAATTTCCTTTTTTTTTTTAAAAGTAGCTATATCCACTAGCACAGGACTATCACAAGCTTTGACATTTGATAAGTGAATTGGAGGCAAATTTTTAAAACATAAAAATTAAAACAGACAAATAGTCACTACAAACCATTTAGGGTGAAGAGGTAAGGAGGGAAAATATATAAGTACTACATAAGAAAAAAATGTCAAATTCAGAGGTATCATTTCAATGCTGCTTTTTACTTACCCCAAGATACCCTAAGTTCTATTTGATACTTGCATATCTACATATGCAACATAATGGCAGCTCTAAATCAAGTAACTGTTGCACGGAAGGAAGCTGACATATAACTTTTTTTTTTTAAACCAATTTGCAGTGTTCATTCTAGGTGGGGTCTGAAACACATTGCTTGTTAGACCTTCTCCATTCTCCCCACCCCCTTCCCCCAAAAAGAGATTTTTAATCTGCTCCTTCAAAGATAAAGAGAATATAAAAAGCCTTAAATGGCCTTCAAACTGTAACAGGGGATCTTTTCAGTCTTGATAGAGACAGAGAAAAATAAAACACCTATCTTACTGCTTCTCTACCAATCTGTAATGGATAAAAAGCAAAAAATCCAAGGTTAAGAATGATCTTCTACTAGGAATTTAAAATACATGGGATTTTAAAAAAATAGAATGGTAAGAGTGTAAGAGGGAACATCTTCCTGAACTCTTGTTGCATTTAAAAGGCATTTCTAATAAAACAAAATTTTAGAGCCAATAAGACAAAATCAAACCATTAAAGTGAGGTGAGTTCCAATCCCACAAGACCTAAAATATCAAAATGAGATTGTTTTCTGCCCTGGAAAACTGAGACATTTTAATGATTTCACAGTAAACAGGATTCTACATGTATGTCTACAAACATATTAGGTAAAGGTACCAAGTGTCTCTTTTTACAAACAACCCATGATACTTTAAGAAAATGCTCGAATGGCTCATGTTTACCAAGTATAGAATTAGATGTGCTCCAGCAAAAAGTTTTAAATAAAATTTCTATAAAGAAGATTTCCCAGTTGTATGGTGGAAAGAACACTGATTTAACAGTTAGGACCTGTTATGCTTTCTACCTCTCTAATAGTCCAATTCCTCTCTTTGACCACAACGTCCTATCATTCCATCTTTCTCAATGACCCCTTCTTTTTTTTGGGGAGGAGAGGGGAAGGCAGGGCAACTGGGGTTTAGTGACTTGCCCAAGGTCACATGGCTAATGTGTCAAGTGTCTGAGGCCGGATTTGAACTCAGGTCTTCCTGACTCCAGGGCCGGTGCTCTACTCACTGTGCCACCTAGCTGTCCTCATTCTTCATTCTTAGGGAGACTCCAGTTACTGTAACCCCTTCTGCTCCAAACCCCAGCTCTGACCTCACTTTCCTCCCTTTGCAATTTTGACCCTACGGTTATGTTAAATACCCTGTCATTAACTTTAGAATCCTTTGCCCCTTGTCCTATCATCATTAATGCCTTATACCAAACCCCAAACCCTGGGTTACTCCCCACCCACCACCACTATCTGCTTATTCTGTTCATGCCGACGAACATGGCTGAAGGCCATCACAACTATGCTGTTGCAACTGTTAGAAATATATGTTATGGGGGGGGGGGGGACGGAGCCAAGATGGCGGCTGGAAAGCAGTGACTGGCGTGAGCTCCCCACCATGTCCCTCCAAAAACCTATAAAAAATGGCTCTGAACCAATTCTAGAGCTGCAGAACCCACGAAGTGGCAGAGGGAAGCAGGGCTCCAGCCCAGGACAGCCTGGATAGTCTCTGGGTAAGGTCTGTCCCGCACGGAGCTCCCAGCTTCCAGCTGAGGGGAGCGGAGCTGAGCCAAGCAGAGCCGAGCTAAGCAGAGCCCAGCGCGCGCAGCGTGGACCACATACCGCGGACGGACCAGACCAGGAGTGGAGCGGAGAGTGCCCTAGCATCCTGAATTAGTGAGCTGTGGCATCTAC
>CM053622.1:654522053-654555274 GCA_028646595.1 Phalanger gymnotis | reverse complement strand
GTAAAAAAGTTTTTTTTTCATGCAACTAGAAAATAAGATGCACAGGCAATGGGGCATAGAGATTTATCTTGCCCTACAAGAAAGGAAGGGAAAGGGAGATGGGAGGGGAATGGGGTGACGGAGGGGAAGGCAGACTGGGGAACAGGGCAACCAGAGTGTACGCCATCTTGGAGCGGGGCGGGGTGGAAATGGGGAGAAAATTTGTAATTCAAACACCTGTGAAAATCAATGCTGAAAACTAAACATATTAAAAATAAATTTAAAAAAAGAAATGTTATCTAAATCTCAATTGGGATCTCATTTATCCACAGCAATGGTTCTGTTCTTTCCTGATTGCCTAACACCTTTTCCATAGCTGCTGTTTCAAACCTCTTCCTCAGCCGTCCTATGCCACTCTGCCCTTTCCCTGGTCACCTCCTCTCAGCAAGGGATATATAAAATAGAAGCCATCAGTTGTGAACTTCCTTTTCCCCAATTCTATGTCTTGATATTCTTCCACATAACCCTCCATGCTCTCTTTTGCTCTGGTTAATGAGGAAGAGATAACTCTTCTCACTAAACCATCCCTTTCACTTCTGCCCTTTATCCCAAGACCTTCTCCTTAACTTCAATTGCTCCCTGTCTACTGGCTCCTTCCCTGCTGCTTAAAAAATAATGCCCAGGTCTCCCCCATCCTTAATTTAAAAAAAATTCATGTGACACTGCCATCATGTCAAGCTATCATCCTACTGTTTGGTAGGAATTTCAATCTCTGCTCCCTTTCACTAACTAGAAAAGGCTATCTACACTCTTTAAATCTAATTCCTCTACCTTCTACTTCTCAAATCCTTACAATCTGGCTTCAGTCATATAACTTCGCTGAAATTGGTCTCTTAAAAATTACCAAGGATAATTAATTACTAAATCCAATGGCTTTTTCCATTCATTATCTTTCTTTATCTTCTCGCAATACATAGTATTGTATATCACTATCTCCTCTAGAATATTTCCTCCTGGATTTCCATGATGCTGTCTTTGCTCTCCCAGTCCACTTCCTCTCGTTATGACTGACTTCTTCTCACTTTTCACAAAACTGTCATTCATGCTCCATCTTCTAATCAGGAATATCATAGTGGTACAGACATAAAGATGGAAAAGCTCTGTTCTGGGATCCTCTTCTCTCCTCATTCTCCACTCTGACTCAGTAGTGTCATCAGGGCTCTAGGATTCAACTATCATCTCTTTGAATATGACTCCCAGATCCATATATCCTGCCTTAGTATCTCACCTGAGAATCAGTACCGCATTTCCAGCAACCTACTGAACATCTCCAACTCAATGTCCTATAGACATCTAAATTCAACATGTCCAAAAGAGGACTTATCATCTTCCCTCAAAACTCACTTTGTCCTCCAAACTGTTGAGTGCAAAGCCATCTTTCTAGTTATTCAGGTTTGCAACATTGGAGTCATCCTAGATTCTCACACCTCTCTTCTTTGGGACTTTTTGCCCCTTCACCTGATTCCCTGGTTCCTCCCAGAATGTCCTTTTTAAAGAAAGATCCCAGGCCAGCCATGTCTTAATTCCTCTTTGGCCTCTACTCCTGAATATAGACTTTCTCTACCATGCCACAACATCCTGGAAGTTCACTCTAGCTCTGACTCTCTCAAACTCTGCCCCTGTGTCTTCTTCCTCTTAACTGACCAGTTCCTTCCAGAAACTTCATTTGAATGGAAAAGCCCAGGCAGTCATGTCTTTCTGGGTTCTCCTCCTGATTCTCTGGACTTTCTCTACCATGCTTTTATATCCATCCCCTGTTAGAACATAAGCACCTTGAGGGCAAGGACTTTCTGCTTGTATCAGTATTCACAGAGCTTAGCACAATAGCTAGCACATAGCAAGCACCTAATAAAGGCTTCTTGGCTTTACTTGTTAAACTTCTTTGTCCCCCTTCCCACTCAAATGCTGTCAATTCCTTCTTTCCATTCCCACTGCTTCCACCCCAGCTCTGGCCTTCGTCACCTCTCTCTTGGACTATCCAATCTACCTCCTACCCCACAAGGGTCAAACTTGAGACCCACGAAATTCCCAAAAGTAATGGGAAAAATTTTGATAAAACAATTAAAATACAATATAGCAGATAATGCTAATTTGTGGTTTTTTAAGCCAATATATGGAGCAGCCATTTGTATTTGAGTTTGACACTACTGTTCCACGCAACTTTTTTTTAATTTGTTTTAATCTTATTTTTAATTTATGAAATAAAACAAGCATTTCCATAATAGTACAATAAAAAGATAATTGTATATGAAACTGCAAATCTACTATGCACAACTTGCTATTCCTTTCAAATATACAACAAAATTATCATGTAAATTTTTTTCTTTCCTCCCCTCCCTGCCTCCTGAGAGATGGCTACCATTAGACACACGTTGTACTTGTCCTTCGTTTTCGAAGAGGACCATGGCATCAGGGAAATGATGACATGACTTTCAGTTGACTTGGATTTGAGTGAGGGAAGGCTGTGCAAGGTCACCAGCCTCACTTTCTCCTCCAGAGCCATCTGGATCCAGTGACCAGATATTCATCAGGATGACTGGAAATAACCCAGGATGCAATGGGAAACCCTAACCCTTTTAGGCTAAATCTTTTTCAGGTACTCACTTAGAGTGAGGTAAGGCCCATTCAGTGAATAGGCCTCTTTAAGAAGTGAGTCAAGGGATAGCCCCTTCAAAGAGAAAGAAAAAATCAAGGTGGGAGGGGAAGACCCTCAGATTTGCTGTTCCAAAGAGAACCAGAGGAACAGCAACCCTGAGGGTCTTCTTCTCCAACCTTGATTTTTTTTCTTTTTTCCTAATTAAAAGAGGCCATCCCTTGATTCCCTTCTTAAAGACGCCTATTCACTGAATGGGCGTTATCTCATTAGACACAAGTAGTTATAAATAGGTGAAATTATTCTATACAGATGTCTATTTATCATTTCTTTCTCTGGATGCAGCTAGCATCTTTCTTCTTATGGCCTTTATAGTTAATTTGGGTATTTATAATAGTCAAAATAACTTATTCCCTCAAAGTCATTCTTAAAACAATATTACTATTACTGTATACAGTGTTCTCTTGGTTCTGCTCATTTCACTCTTCATTATTTCATGCAAGTCTTTCCATGTTTTCTAAGATCCCTGAGCTCATCATTTCTTATAGCACAATAGTATTTCAACACAATCAAATACCATAATTTGTTTCGCCATTCCTCAGTTGAAGGGCATCCCTGTGATTTCCAGTTCTTTGCCACCAGAAAGAGAAGTGCTATAAACATTTTAACATATAGGTTCTTTTCCTTCTTTCTCTAATCATCTTTGGAAATACACCAAGTAGTGGCACTTCTGGGCCAAAGGGTATAGGTAGTTTAATAACTCTTTGGGCATAGTTCCAGATTGCTCTTATCAACCACTCTGGAAAACAGGGTCTTTCCTAATATCTTGACACTCTCTAAAATGGTTGGATCAGTTCACAATTCCACCAGCAATGTATTAGTGTCCCAATTTTTCCACAACCTCTCCAAAATTTGTCATTTCCCCCTTCTATCATTTTAGCCAATCTGGTAGGTATAAAGTGATATCTCAAGGTTGTTTTAATTTGCATTAATAATTTAGAGCATTTTTGTGACTATAAATTGTTTGATTTCTTCATTGGAAAACTGCCTGTTCATATCCTTTGAGCATCTATCAATTGGGGAAGGATTCATATTCTTATAGATTTGACAAAGTTCTTTACATATTTTAGCTATACCTGATAAACTTTCTATAAAAGTTTTCCCCTTATTTTCTGCTTTCCCTCTGATCTTGGCAACATTTGTTTTATTTGTACAAAAACTTTAATTTAATGCAATCGATATTATCCATTTTACACCTAACTTGGCTCTCTATCTCTTGTTTATTCATGAATTATTCACCTATCCATAAGTCTGACAAATAATATGTTCCATGTTCTTCTAATTTTCTTATAAAATCTCTCTTTATATCTAGGTCATGTATCCATTTTGACCTTATCTTGGTAAATGGTGTAAGATCCATACAACTTTCAAAATAATCTTCCTAAAGCACAAATCTACCCATGTCACAATCTCCTGTTCAAGAACCATCAGTGGCTCCCTATGGAGTCTGGGCTAAAATACAAACTCCTAAACTTGGCATTTAAAGCTCTTAATAGGAATTCAAAGCTTCAGCCTACCTTTCTAGGCTTAGTTCCCATAGTTTAATTGATCTCCCTGACTCAAGTCTCTCTACTCCAATATATCATCCAATTCCACACAATTGCCAAAGTGATTTTCCTAAAGCATAGGTCTAACCATGTCAACCCTCCCCACCAACAAAGGTTGGTGGTTCCCTATTATTTCCAGGTTAAGATATAAAGTCCTTTGTTTAGTATTTAAATCTCTTTACAACCTGGCCCAGGCCTACCTTTCCAGCTTTCTTTCACCTTCCTCCACTCTACATACTCTAAGAACCAGTCATAAGGGTCTGTTTGCTATTCCTCAAAGACAAGACTCCACCTCTCATCTTTAGTGACTTTACAAAAGCAACCCTCCATTCCTGAAAAATCTTTTTTCTTTCCTCCTACCCCCCACTGCCCTTCTCACAGCTGTCTTCCAGTATCTCTGACCTCCTTCAAAACTCAGCCCAAATACTGTCTTCTATAAGAGTTCTTTCTCAGTGTCCTCAGTTATACCAGTGCCTTCCCCTCTAAAGCTACCTTCCTGTCTACGGTATAAATATTGTATTTGTACAAACCTGTTTGTTTACATGTTGTCTCACTCATCAGAAGGTGAGCTCCTTGAGAGCAGGGACTCATTTGGCCAGTCTTTACATCCCCAGCCCTTGTGATAACTGAGTCACAGAGTCTACATTTCAGCCAAATAGCCTGCTATTCCCCATAAATAACAATCCATCTCTTAGCTTTTGCACAGACTGCCCACCATGACTGGAATGTACATCCTCCATAGTTCTCTTTCACAGAATCCTTAGCTTTCCTCAAGTTTCAAGGCATGTGCCACTTTCTGTATGAAGTCTTTCCTAGGCTGTCCCCCTTCCTTCTCCCCAGTTGTTAGAACTCATTCCCTCTTTAAATATCCTTATTGTTGCCTTTCGGTTGTTTCAGTCATACCTGACTCTTTGCAACACCACTTGGGGTTTTCTTGGCAAAGATACGGGAGTGGTTTGCCATTTTCTTCTTCAGCTCATTTTGAAACTTGAGACAAACAAGGTTACTTGACTTGCCCAGGGTCACACAGCTAGTGTCTCAGGCTAGATTTGAACTCAGTTCTTCCTGACTCCAGGCCTGGTGCTCTATCCATTGTACCACTTAGCTGCATGCTCTCCCTCTACCCCCCCTTAAATTATATGTCATGTATATACTTCCCTCTGCATGTTAAATCCTTTCTACTCCCACCTCACACTAGAATATAAGCTCCTTAGAGCAGGGACCATTTATCCTTGTCTTTTTTATTCCCGGAACCTAGCAGTGTCTTTGACTTAAGAAATGTTTATTCGACTGGACTGGCTCCAGTTGGAGCCCTGCCACTTCCTGTGGCACCTTGGGCAATTCACTTATGTTCCATGAGCCTCAGTTTTCTCATTTGTCAAGTGGGAATAATAGTTGCACGTAAGATTGTTGTGAGGAAAATCCTTTATAAATCGTGTAGGACACAACACTGTGAGTTGGGCTATAATTAAATCATTTAGATCTCGAAGGGACCTTAGACACCTACTAAAGCTCTGTATTTAGAGATGGGGAAATGAGATGCCCAAGAAGTTGTGACTTGCTAAAGGTCATAGACCACACAGCAAGAATTTGAACCTAGATCTTCCAAATGCAGTGCCCCATCCCCTATATTATACCTTCACTTATAAAATTTTTTTACAAATTAGTCCCCCTAAAAAAGTACTTCCCAGAAAGCTAAATTGCAAATCTCCTAATAAAGAAGAAATCAACAGAGTGGCCAACATAATGATATTCTGGACATAATACTGCAGTGTTCACCAGGGAAGCTTTGGGGCCCCTTTCTGATCCCAGGATCTACCTGCCTTCAATGTCACACCTGCAGCTCAGAGTTTGCCATCTTCTTTAACAGAAGCAGGGCTAACTTACAACATCACATTTTCTCAGCAAGCCATGATACCTAAAGTGACATTCTCTAGCCTGAAAATTCCTTCCTTTGGAGGCTGCAGCCAGGTCTTTACTTTACTTTTATCTATAAGTTCAAAATATGTCATGCTGAGGTTATTTTAAAAGAGAGTAGTCTGGAATGAATTTTACTTTTTTTCTAGCATAGAAACCACTTCAATGCAAAATCCAACAACCACATTTGACTGCTGTTTTAAGGTTAAGATCTAGGAGAGAACTAAATATTCAAGTCTCTGCCATCCCATAGTAAAAATTCTGAAAAAAGGAACCCTGAGGTGAGCAATATGAGGGAGAGCAGTTTATGGAAAAATCAAAGTGCCTTCTGAGCACACCTAGACTACACAAAGTGCCCACTTAATCATGGCATGCCTGGGAATGCCCTGATTTAGGAAGGACATTTTGATTGCACTGCTAAACACCAGGAAGATTCCCCAAGGTGGTTTATGGATTTTCCTTACCTGGAAATCTTTTAAAATATGATAACTTTGCAGTTTAAAAGCATTCTTGCCTCAAGGGGAAAAAATGTGGTAGACAACCTCTGAAAGACCACATCCTGATTCTCTGAAAAGACCAACTGTTATGGAGCCAGGAGATCCGAGTTCCACAACTGTTAGCTGCATGGCCATGGGAAAAAGTCACAAGATCTCTGTGAGCCTCAGTTTCCTCACTTGTAAAATAGAGGTAATATATGCACTATCTAGATATGAAGTTAGAAGAGCTGGGTTCAAATCCTGTTACTGCTACTTATTCCCCATCTTTGGGTCTAAGTTTCTTCATATAAAATGAGGAGGCTGTATCAGATGATCTATGAAGTCCTTTCCAACTCCTAATCCTCACAGGATTGTTGCAAACAAAAGCATTGGGAATTATTGTTATCACTGTCATTATCATTATATAGCAATTGGCCTTCAAGGGAAGGAACTATAACCCCTCTGTGTGTTAGTTCTGACATGTCTGCCTCCATTCTTCACAGGATGAGAACTCAACACCTGAATAGGCTACTCTTTTAAGCATCTCAGCAGGGGTTAGGAGGGGGAATGGAAAACAAATTAGAAACCATTCGGAAAACACCATCAAGCATTTTCCCACCTCCATTTTTAGAATTAGTCAAGAGTCTTAACTGAGATATCCCATGTCCCAAACACTGAGAAAAAGGTTATGAATGTTTCGTGGACTTGATGAGTCACCAGAAAGAAATGTCAACGAACAAAGACAATCAGCCATACGTCCTAAGGCATAACCTCCCAATGTGGCTAGAAGCACCCAGTCACTATTTATTTGAAGGAGCCAAAGAATGAGCAAGGAAGAAGTAGCAGGAAATGGTAGATTCTTCTGTTTTATCTTTTGTGTCTCCTGAAGTTATAACCAAAAAAAAATATGATGAAATGAGACTCTCCTCCCACCCCTACCTTCACCACCATTCTAATTAATGTTCCCGAATGAGACTTCCAGTTATATCAAAGTAAGGGCAGAAGTGAATAGGGATATGGGGACAGATCCGCTTCAGGACAGAAATGGGATCATCCAATTCCCTTTGTCAACCCTGACTCTCCTCAGTGAAGATGACTAAAAACACAACTTAGAGCAGTATCCATGGATAAGTGGATTAGAAGATAGAAAAAGGTGACTGTACCCAAAGAGGGCAGCTGGGTAGTGCAGCAAATAGAGTGCAGGGCCTGAAGTCAGGAAGACTCATCTTCCTGAGTTCAAATCTGGCCTCCGACACTTCCTAGCTGTGTGACCCTGGGCAAGTCACTTAACTCTGTTTGTCTCAGTTTCCTCATCTGTAAAATGAACTGGAGAAGGAAATGGCAAACCACTCCAGTATCTTTACAAAGAAAACCCTAAATGGATCCATGAAGAGTTGGATATGGCTGAAATGAATAAACAGCAATAATAAAATCCAAAGAACTTTCAATTCTTTTGATATATCTGCGTTCTCAAGGGTGGCTATCAATCATCTAACATGTGTTGGGCTCCAACTATATGCAAGGCACTGCCAGATGTTGTGGGGATACAAAGAAGTATGAGACAGGCCTCCTGGCCCCCGAAGACCTTGGAACCTATTTGGGACTCCTACTATCAAAGATCTGGAGCAGGATGGCACTTTAGAGGCCGTGTAGTCATGTGCCTCATTTTACAGATGAGGAAATGGAGGCCAGAAGGAGTTTAAGTCACCCAAGATCATATTGGTGTTAAGTATCAGAGATGGGAACCAAACTCAGACTCTCTGACCGAGAGCCAGCTGCACTCAAAATCTTGTGGAAATCAATGTTGAAAACTAAAAATATTAAAGAAAAAATAAAATAAAAAATCAGTTGCATTCAGCTTGTACTTCAAGGTTTCTAAAGCACTTCCTCAACAATAACCCTGTGAGTTAAGTAATACGGGGGTTATTAGCTCGATTTCACAGAGACGACCATCTCACAGTAGTGACTGTACTAGGTCAAGGTCAAACATCTATACAGAAGCAGAGTTCAGATTCAAACCCAGGCCCCTTGATCCTACATTCAATGCGTTTCCTACTGCCAAGCAGACAAACGCACATACAAAAATTGCAACACAAGGTAGACAATGGTTAAGTGTTAACCAAGTGGTGCAATGTTTTAGATGAGTTCTTTCAGAAGAATAGGTCACCCCTGGGGTGTTTAAAGAAGGCAGGACTTGAAATGGCCTTTGAAAGGACAGATAAAACTTCAAGAGGCGTGTGGATGTAATGGCATTTTCATGTGGAAGAGAATGCTTTGAGAAAAGACCTAGAGGTAAGATAATATATATTTTCTTTTGTCCCCTGGGAGGAGGGGGGGGGGCATGTGGATGACAGTAAGTGTCCAAATTTAGACAAATCAGAGAATTCACATTCAGAAACAAGAGAATGAGTAGAAAGATAGGTAGAGAATATAGTTCGGTAGGCCTTGAATGCAAGACTACATAAAATGTAGATTTTATCTTGTCTGTAATAGGGAACACTGAAGCTTTGGCAGGAATCAAAGAATCATTAAGTCAGAGTTGGAAGGCACATTAGGGAACATGTAGTCCAACCTTCTGGGCAGCTAGGTGGTGCGGTGGTTAGAGCACCGGGCCAGAAGTCAGGAAGACCTGAGTTCAAATCTGACCTCAGACGCTAGCAGTGTGACTCTGGGCGAGTCAATATTAACCGTTTGCCTCAGTTTCCCCATCTGTAAAATGAGCTGGAGAAGGCAATGGCAAACCACTTCAGTATCTTTGCCAAGAAAACCCCAAATGGCATCATGAAGAGTTGGACACACTACTGAAACAACCAAACAAGGAGTTCAAGTTCCTAATTTGAAGGGTGAAGAAACCTAGGCCCAGAGGGGCTGAGCAACTTGCCCAAAGGCACACAGGTAGTAAGTAGTACAGCTTAGATTCAAACCCATATCCTCTAACTTCAAGATCAGTGATCTCTCTACGATACTACATGGCTTCCAGTTCAGAGTGAAAAAAAAAAAAAACTTGATCAAGGCTGTCTACAAGGTAATGAGAGACGTAGAACTAAAACCACGGTCTCCAGAGTCCTACCCATTACCGTTTGTAAGTCAAGCCCATATCTGCCTCTCTCAAGTTTCTACCCTTTGTTCCCTGTGGCCTGCCGGGAGCCTAGAAGAAAATATCTAATTCTTCTTCAGTGTGAAATGTTTAAAGACATGTATCCAATCTACCCTAGTCTTCTCTAGACTAAACATCCTCACTTCTATCACTTGATCATCATATGGCGTGATGGTGAGCTCCTTCACCAAGCTGGTAGCCTTCCTCTACCAAGGTAGGGAACCTGTGGCCTCGAGGCCAAAAGGGCAGCACTTGAGGACCTAGAGGGCCACATATGGCCTTGAAGCCACAGGTTCCCCACCCCTGCAGGTCAAGACATTCCTCAGTTTATAGAAACGTCATCAAATGATTAAATAAGATAATATTTGTAACTGCATAGCACATAGTGGGTGCCTAAAAAGTGCTTATTCCCTTCCTCCTTTGGCCCCCTCTCCCTTCCCTAGAAATGAGGCACTCAGAACTGAACACGATACTGCAGGTGTAACCTGTATATGGTGGTGCAATATGCTAGATCAAATGAGAAAATATTTGTAAAGCACTTAGCTTAGTACCTGGAACACAGTGTGTGCTATATAAATGCTTATTCTCTTCTTCTCCCTCTTATAGAGAGCAGCTAGGTGGCGCAGTGGATAGAATGCAGGACCTAAAATCAGTTCAAATCTGGCCTCAGACACTTCCTAGCTGTACCATCCTGGGCAAGTCAGTTAATCCTGTTTGGCTTGGTTTCCTCATCTATAAAGTGAGCTGGAGAAGGTAATGGCAAACCACTCCAGTACCTCTGCGAAGAAAATCCCAAATGGGGTCACAAAAAGTTGGACTTGAGGAAATGAGTGAACAATAACAAAAAAAGCCCTTCTATAATTCTCAATACTCTATGTCTCTTACTATTGCGAAATATATGTTGGGGTTTTGTTTAAGGGTTTGGTTTTTTTTTTTGGAAGCCATACACAACACTCTGATTTACATAGAGCTAGTAGTCCACTAAAACCCTCAGATCTTTTTCAAAGCATCTCCAAGCAACTTGTATTTGTCTCTAGCTATGTCTCCTGCAACTTGTATTTGTGAAGTAGGAAGGTATAAGCTGAATGAAATAGCTTCTGAGGAGCCTTTTAACTCTAATTCTAAGACTTTGGGTTTTTTTAACCCAAGTGTAAATGTTTATGTTTATCACTATGAAATTTCCCCTTATTAAATCCATCTAGCCTAACGCTCAGATCTGCCAAGTTTTATTTGGATCCTTACTGTATGACACCTTCATTTTGGTAAGTATAAAGTGCCTTTATGCAAGTCAACTCAAGACCAAGCACAAACACCTGAGCGTTCCATTAGAGACCAAGTTCCAAGCTGATATTGAGCTCTTAATGACTATTCTTTAGGTCTTGCCATTCAAGGAAATCTACCTAACTGTACTACCAGGAGGTCTATATCTCTCCAGCTCATTAAAAAAAATGCGTTTGTAAGGGCCTTCCTCCTTGGTCCAATTACTCAGTACTTATTTTGTATCTCTTTACCTGTACACACATTATTTTTCTCCCATTGTATGTAAGTTACATAAGGAAATTTTTTTGTCTTTATATTCCAAGTGCCTGCCAGAATGTTGGGCGCGTAGCTGAAGCTTAATAATTATGAGATGAACGAAAGAGCTTGGAGTTAATTGTTGGGCCAAAATTAGCACAAGCAGCAGAGAATTGATCCATACTTTGTTGCGTCTCAGCTTCAGAGGCTGCGTTGGGTGCACAATCATCTGCAAACAGAAAATCATGCACCAACACTCCCTCCACTTTGGTCTTAGCTTGTAGCCTTTTCAAGTTGAAGAACTTACCCTCAGTGCGGTAGCTGACCTTGCTGCCATGTTCATCCTCATTGAAAGCATTTGACAACATTGCCAAAAACATCATGCTAAAAAGCATGGGGATCAAGCATGGCCTTGTTTCACTCTATTGGTAACCGGAAAGGCACTAGCGCATTGTCCATTATCTAGAACCCGGGCAAGCACACCATTGTGAAACTGGCAGAGAATGTTGATGAACTTCTCCAGGCAATCAAATTTTGACATAATTTTCCATAAGCCTTCATGACTAACAGTCTCAAAGGCCTTGGTCAGATCTACAAACACTGTGTACAGACTTCTGTTCTGCTCCTGGCATTTCTCCTGGAGTTGCCAGGCAAAAAAACATCGACTATTCCTCAGCCCTTTCTGAAGTGCCATGCTAGCTCTCAGTAAATGACCATCTCCCAGGTGAAGGATCAGCTTTATTAAGGAGGACTCTGCCAAGAATCTTGCCAACAATGACTAAGAGAGAGACCCCCCTGTGATTGACACAGGACAATCTATTTCCTTTACCTTTATGGAGATGGACAATGGAGGCATCCTTGAACTCCTGGGGAGTAACCTTCTCTTGCCATTTGAGGAAAGGATTATATGGCAAGGATTATAGCAATGAGAACAGAAAAGTCACAAATGGGAAACGCTTCAGAGGGTGGAGAATAAAAATGATGGAGGCTAAAGAGAACAAATTTAGGAGCATAACTAAAAGGAAAAGTATGTTTACTTTGTTTAGATGACAAACCTCCTTTGCTTAATATACTCCTAGAATCAGTTCACTGTTATAAATAAAAGTCAGGAGAATAAGGTACCTCCTAAGAGACCTTATTTTCCACCAATGGAATCATGACCACACCTCACCTGTCCTCCCCCTGAGGTAAAAAAGCACTTTACCTTATCAGTACTGACAGGTTAAGTATCTTGCCCAATGTGTAACAGGTTAAAAAAAATGAACGGACTGCACCTGAGCTTGAACAATGAACACTCTGGAACCATCCTGAAAAAGACTTTAATTGAGAAAAGGAGGGGCAATAGGAAACCACTCAAATTTCTTAAGTAGATGAGTAGCATGGTCAGAACTAGATGGCTGGCAGCCGTGTTGAGGACTGATTGAAGAAGAAAGAGTAGAAGCCAATGCACTAAGAAGTGATCAGGGTCTCAAGTAGAGGGTTTTTGCAAGTAACGAGAAAGGGATAGAGGAAAGAGATATTATGAGGGTAAAAGTGATAAGACTTGGCAAATTCTTGAATATGGGCGGGTAAATGGGAATAAAGAAGAGGATTCCTAGATTGTGAACTTAGGTGACTGGGAAATTGGTGTTACCTTTGACAGAAATAGGGAGTTTAGGAGGAGTAGACTCAGGGAGAAAGACAAGTTTAGTTTTGGACATATTTAGTTTAAGATACCTAGGGAATATCCAGGTGGAGCCATCTAGGAGGCAGTTAGAGATATGTTGCATGGTGGATATATAAACTTAGGAGTCATCAGAATAGAAATGATCACGAATCCATGGTATCTACTAAAATCATCAAATGAACATGTGTAGATGTTGAAAGAAAAGAAGAGAGGGTCAAGAACAGAGCCTAGGAGCACACTCACACAAAGGAGTTGGGACATGTGGGAGACATCAGAAAGGATTTTTCATGCAGATAAGAAGGGAACCAAGACAGAGAAGTGTCAGACGGGGTGCAGAGCACTGGGTTTGCTGTCAGAGGGCCTTGCTTCACATCTCAGCTCTGCTTTTCGCTACCCATGTGGCCAGGGCAAGGCATTTCAGTTTTCTCATCAATACAATGAAAGGGTTGGACTAGCTAGCATCTAAGGTCCCTCCCAGCTCTAGCTCTATGAGTCTGTGAAAACCCAGAGAGGAAAATATATACAAAAGGGGGTGATCAATTAGTGCCAAATGCTAAGGAGAGGTTGAGAAGGACAAAGATTGAGAAAAGGTCACTGAAGTAAGTAATTATGAGATCACTATTGGCCTTGGTTAGAAGCCATTTTGGAGACTACTGCAGTTAAGTAAGAAGTGATCAGGATCTTAACCAGAGGGGCTGTTTGTCAAGTGGTGGGAACAGGAGCAAGATTTCAAGGAATTGAGGAGTGAGTGACAGCTAAGTAAATAGAGGTAATGAATGTAGATGGCCTTTTTTTTTTTAAGAAATTTTTGAAATGTTGCAGAAAGAGAGGCAACATAGGACTCCATCCAGATAAAACGCTGGATGAGGGTAAGAAGGTGACTTAGGTTGTCTTTGTATCTCTCCCATTGCCTAGTAATGCTCTTCAATAGTCTACAAATAACAAGTCACTTTAAAACTGTTTGTTAGGGTGGACTTACATAGTACCTTTTCCCCCGAATGGTTCAAAGTTCCTAGATTCATATTCCCCAATTTACTGTCATTAAATCTTCAAGAAGGAAATAGGCAAGTGGGGCAACTGAGATATGATAATTTTAGAAGGTTTGTCCAAAGTCTCAAAGTGAATCAGCAACAGAAGTAGAACTAATATGCAATCTTCCTTATTAGACAACAGTCTAAATCTCCTTCTCCACCTGTAATTCAAAGAGAGTTAGCTCACTGATAAGTACTCCCACTAATGGACTGTTCCAAGAAATCTGTATTGTAAAAGGCCATTTCTGTTCACAGCTGCAAATGGGCAGGCAAGAGAAAAAAAAGCAAATCAAAGTGATACCTGTCAATAGTGGAAGCCACTACTATATTGTCACATCTATCACTATAGATAAGAACCTCTGATTTTGGCAGGGGGGGGGGCGGGGCGGGGAAGGACCATGTGAGAAAGTGTACACACCCAGAAAGGCATTACTAGACAAATACACCTGTCATTCACTCTTTCTGAAAGGATTTAATTGGCAACATAAACACCATCAAATTGGGAGCCTGAAAGAAAAGAAAAATGAAAAGCCAATGATATGTGCTGAAGTTGACATAAAATTAGTATGTATAGGGAGAATGATGATCCTAATAATGAATATGAAGCAATAATTTGCATTTTAACAGACTAAGCAGGAATGTAATTGGGCAAGAGGCAAATCTGAATGAATTTACAGCTATTTCAACATTAGCCACAGCTGCTTGCTAATTGTTGGTGTTATAAATTAGAAAAATCTGTTAAAACTGAAATAAAGTTTGTTTTTAAGAAAAAAAAACACCAATGGCCAATAGGTGAACTTCTGTGATGCATTGAACAGTTTGGTTACAAGAAAATACTGCTTTGTTTTCTTAAATTTTTTTATATTATGAAATAGCAGAGCACAATACACCCTTCAGCCAAGGCTTTCAAATGGTAGGTAACACAAGCTACCTGGTGAAAGAAACACAATTGGAGGGGTGGAAAGAAAAAAGACTTTCTGGAAGAAGCATCAGTATGCTTTGGTAACTCTACTCCTGGAATTAGTTCACTGTTATAAACAACTGTTTTAAAGAAGAAAGAAATAGGTATAATTGTACAACTATCATCAGCATCAGAAAAACACCTGGGGTCAGTTTATGCTAAAAGCACATACTTATTGGTCTGTTTGCAAAAATAATCAAAGAATCACAGGATTTCAGCATTAGAAAGGACCTCAACAGCTCTCTAGTCCACACATATCCCCAAAAGAATCCCACTACAAGACACTCCATAGTCATCCAGCTTCTAGTTGAACACCTCAAAAGAGAAAAACCTACCTCCTAAGGCAGTTCATTCTACTTTTTGGGTGGGTCCAATTGTTATAAAGTCATTCCCGATACCTAGCCTAAATTTGTCTCTTTATACTTCTGTCCATCTCTCCTAGCTCCGCCCTCCAAGGCCAAAAAAAGAATAAATCCAATTCTTATTCCACATAACAACAGCCTTTCAAGAACCCAAAGATAGCAACTATGTTCTAGCCGCCACACATCTACATCTGCAGTCTTCTCTTCTCCAGGCAAAACATCCCCAGTTCCTTCAACTAATTCTTGTATGGCATGGGAGGCCTATCTCTAGTTGTCCTGATGCCAAATGGCTCTGGAGGTGAAAGTGAAGCACAGCCCTCCCTCACTTAAATCCAATTCACTTGCATGTCATGGCATCACCTCCCTAATGCCGTGGTCCTCTTTGGGAATGAAAGACAAACAACAACCTCTGTGAGTAGTAGTAGGAGCTGCCCCACTAGGGACCTAACTGGAACTGGCCAGTTGGACTCACTCTTTCTCTCCCTGCCCTTCTCTCTCTCTCTTTCTTTTTTCTTTCTTTCTTCCCCTTCCCTTGGTCCACATAGGGTATCATAACCTTACCTGTGGGTACTCTGCCCAAAGGAATATAAATGTTGACTGCTGAAATCTCACAAGATGGGTTTACAGGCCAGATTTTTTTTCTTAAGGACCTTGCCTTAAATCCAAATCGCTGTAGCTCTCACTGATTGGCCAGCAAGAGGTCCTAGGCCAAGCCCCACTTGGTCATTGTTTGAGCCTTGGCAGGCTCAGTGAATGCAAATAGTAATTGTTTCTGTTTTGGCCAAAAAACCCAGAGGGTCTTCCTCTCTCAGACTGATTTTTTTTTATTTGGTAGGCCATTCTCCAGCTAGTCTCTTCCCTAGCTTAATCACTGAATGGGTGTTGCCTCAGTCAAACTGAGACTTTAGCTTAAAAAGGCCAGGGTCTTCTACTGCATCTAGGGCCATCTCCCGTCATCCACACCTATATCTGGCCACTGTACCCAAATGGCTCCAGGAGCGAAAGTGAAGCCCGTGTCTTTGCATAGCCCTCCCCCACTTAAATCAAATTCACTTGCATGTCATGGCACCACCTGCCTGAGGTCATGGTCCTTTTTGAGAAGAGAAGGACAAACAACAACAATATGGCAATGCACAGAAGGTCTTTCACCATCCTGGTTGTCCTCTACTTCTCCAGCTCATCAACATCCTTCTACACTATGATGTTCAAGAACTGAACACAGTAATAATGCAGGTGGATCTAACTGGGAAACTGTATAAAAAGAAGCCAAATAGTATCTTTTCTATGAAAAAGTCACAATATTAAACAGGTTCTCAGTCTGAGTCAGGTCCCTCTCAGAACAATAATCACTTGTCAGGCTGGAAACAGGGTCAAGAGAAAACGCTGCTTGTATGGTCATTTGAAGAGAAGAAAGGAAGTTCTTAAGAATTATTCATCAATATCTGCTATCCTCTAGAGTTGAAATTCTTAAGAGGCTATCATCGTGGTGATTTTTCTGGCCTGTTTTACATAGGAAAGTCAACCCCGAGTGGGAAAACTATAGGATACAATGGTTCAAGCCACAAAATTCTAGAACAATCATGAACCCATGTCTTGGAATAAAGACTTTGAGTTTTTAGAACCCTTTTCCACATCTACATATTTATGTTGAAAAACTCTTATATTTGACTTAGTCCAATAAGTCTAATACACGATCATTCCTTTAAGAATTTAACAATACTTCTACTTTAAGTGTTTAACAGTATATACATATACGTACAAATACATTAAAACTGGTGGTCTCCATCTGCTTGCACTAGATAGAGGGAACAAATGCATTTTACCAGGTACCCAAAAAAAGGATGTTATGTTGATTCTTCTCCTTTAATTTACTGGAAACACCAAAGTCTGAATAAAAAGAAAAAGGCCAGACACAAGCAAGCCAAGAAACATCTTGGCAGCATGACTGCTCATTGAAAGGGGACCCTGAATCCATAAATAAATAAATAAATAAAGCAAAACAAAAACCAAACCCCAAGCTCTTTCTTACTCCCTGAAGACTGTAAGGTCCAGACACACTAGTGACCTGCTTGGCATCCTGTGAAGAGATAAAGGGAGGGAAAAGCAGGGACAGCAAAAATAAGTCTGTACTCTGGAGTGGTGCTGACGCTGAGCTCAATACATAATTCTCCAGTTACAAAGGAAGCGAGCAGTGTTCTGCCCAGTGATCAGGGGGAGCATATGAGGAGGAGGGAAAAGCAACAAGAAGTCCCTAGGGTGGACTGAAAGAGAAACTTTATACCACCTGAACCAGCCTCAAGGTAGAAACCAGAGAAGGGAGAAATTAATGGGCACTGTGCCAGAGCGATGCTCTATAACATGAAGTCAAAATTTTCATAGTTTTTAGGACACACTCAAAATAAAATAATTAAGAAACTAAGCAAAGGGCAGTTTCTACAGAGAACAAGCCCAACCCTAGTAAAAACAGAAATCTTCAATGCTGCCAGTCTTTCCTTTCTGTGTTCTTTTTCTTGCCTGTATTACTGTAAACCATTTCAGAACCCATCAACATTTATACCTTAGTGTATATTCAAGTTCTTACTCTTTCTCCAATAGAAATTATTTGCCTTATCTCTAATGTTATCCCCTTTGAAAGAGATTTGCCATATTATACACAAAACATGGTGGGGAGGGGAAGAACAATCTAGGGTCCTTCTCTCTTCTTTGGAAATGGCAGACAGGAGACCATGTACTTTACCTATATGTTAAAACACACGCACCCAAAACAAACAAAAAAACCTGACTCCACAAATCAAACCTCCACTGATTCACCTCTCCAATCAACTTTAAAGATAAAATATTAGTTTTTAAGGACTTTAAATAGATCTTTTTATAGCAGAGATTAAATAAAATTCTTTCACTCACTAAGAACAATACTCCTTTAAATAAAAAAGAAAACAACGATAAAAGAGACATAGTAGTCAGAAGAAGATATCCAGTGCTAGCTCTGCCATAGGTCACTAAGCTTTTTGGGGCCTCAGTTTCTTCATTTCTAATATGAGGATAATAAGAGAACCTTTCTTATATGACTAGTATGAAGAAAGTACTTTGTAAATTATATATAATCATAGCTAGCATTTTTATATTTCTTTAAAGTTGGCAAAACATTTTACATAAATTATCTCATTTGATCTGCACAACAATCCTTTGGTGTCAGTGCTATTATTACCATCATATTACAAATGAGGAAACTGAGGCCCCAAAAAAGGTTAAGTGACTTGTCCTGGGTCATAGAAATGGATAAGAAAGATACTTTTTGAGTGAGGGGAAAATATTGCACAAGGTTTCTGGAGTTCACTATTACCTGCTACTTGGCCTCACATCATTATATTATTCAGTTTCTCCTGTTTAAAATGAAATTTTAAATATATAAAATGCTGGTAGTTACAATGTCACCTTATTCCACCTATTCTAAATCAAGGATGAACACAAATATCATAATGTCAGAGCAAACAGAACACCATCTGGCAACTTAACGTCTACTATAACTTTTTGTTTCCCTACTTCAATGCTGACCTTCAACTAGTTGGTCCAAGGTGGAAATCTTCTTGAGTCCATCGATGGTGTAGATCGTTCTCACTCCCTGGGGCAAATTCACATTGTCAGACAGAGTTCTGGTCAGATCAGCCAGCAGAGCCTCAAAAGACCTAAACCGGTCTGGGGAGATGGCATATACGATCCCTTTGAAGTAGCGGTCTCCATTACGATAGAAACGGACTTTCTTGGCTTTCTTTTCCGAGCTGAGGGTCTGCAGAGTGCGGGTTCGGTAAAAGCTGCAGTGGGCACTATGGGTCGGGCTGGGCAGGCCATTTACCCTAGACCCTCTGCTATATCTTTGCGCTTTATCCCGCTCATCAAAGTGCTCCAGCTCCATATCTCTCCCAAAAGACATGTTCAAAATGGAATCTAAGAGCAAGAAAAACAAACACAGAAACACATGCTGTCATTTGCAATGAATCAACAAGCAAATATTGGAGGCTTGCTAGGTGCTCAAGTGGAGACAACTGAATTGTTAGAAATACTGTTAAAAATTACTGTTTAGGATGGCTTCTTAAGTGAGAGAAAGAATCTGAGTCTCCATCTTAAAAGTAGAAACTTTATTATATTGGTTGAGGGGGAAAAAAAAGGAAGAAAGACTTTAGGGTCAAGTATAAAAGGGTCTATATGATATCTAATGCTGGATCACATGATGAGAAATTCCTAAAGGTAAGCCTATTTGGAGGAAATTCTCTCTCCTCTCTCTCTCTCTCATGCACGCACGCACACACACATACACACACACACACACAAACACACACACACAGCGCTAACCAAAACTAACTTCTTTATATTCAAAACCTGACATTGAAAATAAATTCCATTTCTTCTATGGAAGAGTATTCATTGTACATAAATGCATTTCTAAACAGCTGTTTCTTCTCTACCTTTTTGTTTATGATCAGAGTAGAACTAAGAGGAAAAGGATTCATTTCATTTTTTGAAACAGAGGGTGAATAGAAGTCCACCCCATCTTCTCTTTCAGCTCCCTTCTCCAGTCCTACTACTCTCTCAGGGTACCTGTCCTGACATGTATCTGCAGAGCTTTGCTCTCAGCTAGGGGCCTCTAAAAAAAATTCTACCTCAATATTCACTAAAGTGTTACTGAATAATAGATAGGTTAAGATGTCATCTTTCCCCTAGTATTTGAATTTTAATATGGGAATCTTGAAAGCCCAAAGCTTTCATGACCCAAAAGAACCAATTTGAATTTCAGGCACCTTGACATAAAATAGGGTGAATGTACTTTTGGACAGGTGACCTTCTCAGTGCCACTTAACTCATACCACCAAAGTAGCCACCTCTTCAAAATGTCAAATATAGTATGACTTTAGTTTACCCTACCCTTCTTCTGGCACTCAGAAAATTTGAATGAGTCAAGTTAAAATAACAATTTAACCTGGCCCCCTCCTACCTTTCCAGTCTCCTTACACTCCACTTTCTACACAAGTGATCCATACAATCTCCTTGCTATCCCTCATACACAACACTCTATCTCTGAACTCCAACATTACAGTAGAAAAAATGTCAGAGGACCTGGCTCAGATCCTTACATTGACATACTACATGTGATCTTAGGCATGTGTCTCTGGCCTCAGTTTCCTCCACTGTAAAATGAGATTAAAGGAGATAGCCTCTATGGTCCCTTCCTGTTCTAGATATATGATCCTATGACCCCACAGACAATAGGCAATTAATACAAAGCACTCTCGAAGTAAAGTTGGAAAACTATGGTTACTATTAATATAAGTAAATGATCAATTTCATAGGCAAGTGAGAGAGACATTCATTCTGTCATTGACCAATCAGACTCCTTAAAAGTAAGGCTGGCCCTTTTAAGCATGGTGAGTATGGGCTTTTTAAAGCACTCCTAATTCAGACAATTCAAGGTCTGAGAAAATTGTGAGCTGTCATGAGGATAACCTATCATTTTTCTACCTAAAAGGAAATATCTCATACTTTCTGAGGACACAGTATAGTTTATAACTTCTAACTCTTTGTGAAGAAAGAAGTTACACCCTTCTCAGTTATAAAAACAACTGATTTATACATCAAGTCACTTCAAAGAAAACATCAGTGTCATTTTAGACAAGTATCAAGGACAAGAGCGGACTGGCTATTCAGTGTGGGGACATGGAATATCCTGGTATATATTTTTTTAAAAGCCAGATCGCTTGTTTTTTTCATTCTAGAGGGGCGGGGGAAGGAAATGCTGCCAATACTCATGCCAAGAAACCAGCTCATCAGGCTCCTCACAAAACCAACATTCCCCACAGTTCTAAAGCTGAAGCCAAGATCCAATCTGCTTTGTGGGTTTTGTTTTGTTTTAAGCCAGTTGTAATTCTCCCACCTCCAGGGGGTCACTCCTAAGTTTATATTTAAAAATCAGCTGCAATACTACAGAAGCTGTATTGTACAGTGCCCAACCACAGCATCCAAAATTTACCATTTGGGAGGGCAGTTCAACTCAATTCAACAAATATTTACTAAGCCCCTATTGTGTGCAAGGGATTTTACTGGGCATACAAAGCCAGAAATGAATATGTTCCCTGCCTCCAAAGAGCTTATGTTTTACTGGACAGAATTACCAATTATCAGCTTGAACCACACCTGTAGACAAAAATAGGAAGAGGAATTTAAAAAGTCTAAAGCAAATTTTTAAAAAAGAATCCTTTTAATAGGAGGGAAAAGATTAATGATTGTATTAATAAATTTGTTTGATAACTGCTACATTGATCTGAGAATTGTAATATTGGGATAGGAACTACCTGATGAGAAAATTCTCTCTACCTATTCAGATTGACATCTGCCCTAGAGCACTGAGAGACTAGGTGAATTGTCCAGAGTCACATAACCAGCATGCCATAGAGGTGAGATTCAAACCCAGGGTCTCCTGGCTTGAGGCTTGCTCTCAGGCCATTATGCCACACTGACCTTTCCTTTCACATAAAGCCAAAGTTTGTCTAGTCCAGATCTTAACCATTTTTTGCATCCTAAACTCTTCTGGCAATCTCGTTATACCTACAGACCTCTTTTCAGACTAATTCTTTTAAATGTATAAAATAAAACACACAGGATTACCCCCAAAAAGCCATTGATATTGAAAGTTACCAATTTTTTTTTAAATTCCCAGACCTAGGTTAAGAATTCTTCCCTGCTGTAGTCCATGGACTATTTCTTTTATCTCACCGTCCCTCCTTCTCTCCTTTCCTTCACTCCAAGGGGCAATCAATAGATATGCTTCACAAATTAAAACCTGATTATTTTCAAAGCTGTAACTATGGCTTCTAAAGCCCTCCATAACCTGGCCCCCTCCTACCTTTCCAGTCTCCTTACACTCCACTCTCTACACAAGTGATCCATACAATCTCCTTGCTATCCCTCATACACAACACTCTTATCTCTCAACTCCAAGTGCTTTCTCTGGCTGTCCCCCAAACCTAGAATTTTTCCCTCCTCATCTTCTCCTCCTGTCTTCTTTCAAGTCCCAGCTAAAATTTTACCTCCTGGAAGAAGCTTTTCCTAATTCCCCTTAATCTTGGTGCCTTCCCTCTCAAACTCAATTTATCCTATGTCTATAGGTGTTTATATTCTATCTCCCCATTAGACTATGAGCTCCTCGAGATCAGGGACTGCTTTTTTGCCTTTCTTTGAACTCCCAGTGTTTAGCACAGTGCCTGGTACCCAGTAGAGATTTAATAAATGATTCCTATTAACTGCTGTAAAAAAAAAGAAAAACCAAACAATAGCCCATCCCAAACCAAAAAACTAGGCCCTCCTGCCACCCACCCACCAGAAATTATAGGAATCCCACTCCAAACCTAAACCCAAACTAGAACACATAAAAGGTGCATCAGAGATAGGGTAAGGCCTCTCTAGATTTAGTCAGGCTTTGCTATTCATGGAGCTTGTGTCTGTGTCTCAAAGTAAAGAATGTGTTCACTTAAACTTGGTGGTGAACAAAAAATATCCCGTATTTTACTCATTCATTCATCTACTAGCTAGGAGACACAGGCACTAAGCACTGTGAAGAATACAGAGATGAATAACCTCAGACACCTCTGGGAGAAAAACTTGAGGTGTCAGAGGAAAAGAGGTTTCCTCTTAACACAAAGCTTTTCCTACAAGGTTACCATTTCAAGAATTAGGAATCTTTGATCGTTCTCTTTGGGATTTCTCACCATTTTAAGAAGTCAATCTCCTCATCCCTTGCACTAGCAGATGGATTCCAATTACAGCCTTACACACACACACACACACACACACACACACACACACAAACACACACCCCTCACCCATGTCTACTTAAAGATTACATTGCAGGTGAATGAAAAGGCATGAGATAAAAGCACTCATATACTTTTAAGCATTGCATGTATATTGTATATATAGATACCATATGTGTATATTAATACATACATATACCCTCTAAATGCAGAATGAAAATAATTTCTATTGTTTAACAGCATATAACTCTTATTTTAAGACTCATCCCTAATATGCACATGAGATGTTTCATAAAACACTGCCCTACTTTTCTTGGTTCTAAAGAAAGGTGACTGATTATGTGGAAACATACAAAACCTCGTCTACCCATACACACCCCTGCAGTGCAATCAGTGTGTGTGCCTGGAATTTGTTAGATTCAAGCACTCAGAGGTTCAAATATAAAAAATCTGCATATTGGATTAGACCTTTTCTCTCATCAGAATATCCAGCAGCGACCCTGTTCAAACCCTATCTTCAAAAGATGTCTCTTTTGTGGGCCAATGC
Organism: Phalanger gymnotis; assembly: GCA_028646595.1. Taxonomy (NCBI): domain Eukaryota; kingdom Metazoa; phylum Chordata; class Mammalia; order Diprotodontia; family Phalangeridae; genus Phalanger; species Phalanger gymnotis. The sequence goes on along the minus strand of CM053622.1, from coordinate 654,531,661 downwards.
AGGGGTTGTGTCTTCCAGCCCCTGCTCTCTCTAGGAGGAAAATGCCATTTCCTCCCTGCATGCTTTTAACACTGCAGGCACTAATCTGTACATGATGCTGACTCGCCGTCCCTGGAAGAACTACACAAGCAAAGGTAATTACAGCCCAGGCTATAGAACAGCCCGACCCAAAATGAAGCCGGCCACCGCTTAAGGTGCACAAGCCTCACCGTCACACGGTCAAAACCCGCACACAATAAAGGCCGGGCGGCTTGAAACAGAGTTGGTCCCCGCTCCACAGCTGACTCTGACAATGACAAACACCTTCTGCCTACCCATCTCTGTCCCTTTCCTTCCATTCTCGCTAGAAACGTGGGGCTAAGGAGCGCGAAATGCAGCCTCCCGCTCCCTAGCCCGGTCTCTCCCTTTTAAAGCCCAGTGGCACGGGCCATTAGACAAAAGACTCCGGTACCCACAGCCCAGGGGCCCAAGCCCACACAATGCCCCCGGGCTGGGCTGGGCAGGGCTCGGCTGCATGGGCAGCCGCCTTTCTAGGAACAGTCTGGAGGAGGAGACTGACTCGCAGGAAGGCTGCCAGCCCGGGCCAAAAGAGCTGCCTCTAGAAGGGTCTCCTTCCTAACCAGCCGCAACCCGGGGATTCTGCGGGGTGGGGGGCGAGGGGTTTGCTGGGTCGCCCTCAGAGCTCTGCAGAAACGGCTCAAGCACGCGCTTCCTTCTTTTTTTTCCTCCTCCTCCCCCTCCCATTACGCCAATTGCACTCACCGGGTCCACCGAGAGACGCTGCCAAGTGTCTTTGTTAACGGTTCTGTCTCCTGGCCCCTCCGCGGCTCCTCTCCTCGCCTGGGTGATGCTACAGTTGCTGGTGGTGGTGGTGGCGGCGGTGGAGGCGGCTAAGGGACCAGTGCTGGTGGTGGCGGTGGTGGAGGTGGTGGTGTTAGCGGTGGTAAGGCTGGGCTGCAGCAGCTGCTCGGGCTCCGCGTTTTCGGCTTCTGCCCTTATTGCAGTGATTTGCATTAGCCCTTCCTCATTGAAATGCGGCTCTTCACAGCAGCCTAGCTCTGCCACTCTCCAGCTTCTCTCCAGAGGAGGGCGGCGGCAGCGAGCGCGCTCCCTTTTCTTCTCTCCCTCTCTCTGCACCCCCCCTTTCCTCCTCCCCCCTCCCTCCTTCGGGCACGCGCCTGAGGCCCCCGCCCTCCTAGCATTCCCCACCCTGGGGTTGGGTGTCTTCACGCCCTACCAGGGCTCCCTCTGGTCTTAGTGATCTTCAGTCCCCACCACCCAATTGACCGCTCCATCCTGACCCCCAGGAGCTGAGCCACAGGGTGCGAAGGGCTGTTCTGGGTGCAAGTACTTGGGTGACCCCTTGACGGGTGTGGGGAGAGGGGCTCAAAGAGAGGAACAGTCATTAGCTAAGCCGGGGTGGGGGTGGCGCCGGGGGCAGATACTTGGTGATGGTGTTTGAAGGCTGTGGACAAGGCTGCGGGGGTGGGGGGCAGAGTGAGAGGAAGGGGCAGGGAACAGTGTCAGCTCCCCAAATAGGGGGTGGGGCACAAAGGTGTGAGTGAAAAGCTGTAAGAAGGCAAGAACGAACTGTAGTTTCTTCCACCACGATTCCCCCTCAGATCTTTAGTTCAGCCGCTACTTCCAAGGTGCCTCTAGGATTGTCTCCCTCTCTCTGAGGTTATTTGCCCCAACCCTGTCACACCCCTCTCCACTTTTTACGCAAGGACTTCTTTCCCCTTTTATGCCCCATCCCCCATTTCCCTAGGGATCACAGGATCACTACAGATCAGAAATTGTAGCCATCTCCCAGGAGGCTACCCCCAACCCTCTGCTTGTCCCACAGGGTTGGTGGCGACAGACGTGCACATATATTACACACCATCCCCCACTTGCCCCGAAGACATTATTGTCACCCAACACTAGAAATGCTGACATCCTCTTCAGATCTGAATGTCACACCAGGCACAAGATTGATGGGTCACTGCTTTCTACTGGAAACCTTAAAGCAGAAATGGGTCCAATGGAAAGCCCCTATGATCTAATCTTGAAAGCCATCCCGTTCCCAGGAATCTTCCCCATCATTCCTGATGATGATAGCTGTGTCCAAAATAAATAAATAAATCCAGAGAGTGCAGAATCTCTTCTCCAGTTTGGCTTCAGTTTTCAACCTGAATTTGAATCCAGTTGGACTAACTTCATCATTTTCAGTCCTCTCCCCAGTGACTACCATAAATAGGTTTAATTTCTCCCTCATGCTTACATCCTTCAAAAGAAAAACGTTATCATTTGTCTCTTGGCTGCTGAGCTGAACTTACCATCTTCATTTACTCTGTAGGTTCTGACTCATGGTAACTAATAAAATTATTCTAACATCTGTAAATTTGTTGTTAGTTACAAAAGAGCTCAAAACATGCATGTTACATGTTCAACAAGTACTCTAATAGTGGCATTAGAGTCTTTCAGCAGCCGTAAGGATAGCAGAATGAGCCAACCAACTGGTCTAAATGCAAAATATGGAATCTGTATCCAACACCTGGGGGGGGGGAAGGAATGGAAATAGATTAAACGTACAAACCTGTAGAAAAAAAAGATTGTGTATTTTGTTCATCCTAATCCATGACCAGAAAAATATTCTTTCTCACAAAATACTCAAATAATGACAATTCCATCCCTACATATACTTCAGGATTTTCTGGGCCACAGTTTTCAGCTTTGTCCCAGCTGTTTCAAGTAACTCCACAAAGTGTGGAAAAAGCCCTGTGACCATATACACAGAATGTAGCCAATTAAATGCTTAGCCTCTCCTTGATCCAACTGCTCACTGGAAATAAATTAGTTATTTATCAAAGTAGTGTTAACTCTTTCAGGGGTCTAGGTTGTTTGCCATTTGGCAATTCAATAGTTTGGGATAGTAAATGGCACCCTGGTGGCCTGAAAGAATAAATGCAGCTTCCAGAAGTGGCTTATTTGTGGGATTAAAATGCAATTATTTAGCCAATGAAAGTAATAGTTTACCAAAGAGTACTCTAGTGGCCTGAAAGAGTTAATGCAGCTTCCAAGAGGGCTTAACTATGCCAGAGAATAACCTACCAAGCAGGGAGAAAGCCTTCACTCAAGTTTTATGGCTTTAAGTGATGCCTCCTTGTAGAAATAAAATTAACCAGGGAATTTGCAAAAGGGTCTTGAGAAAATAAACTTAAGAGATCTGATGTAATCTCCTTCAAATTTCTTAGGAATTATTCAAAGAAATTATTAAATCGATACTAATGTTTTGTCTGCCTTTTACCGTCCGACAAACTTTCATGGGTTCCCTGACACCCCCCAGGCTCTGTTGTAGGTGCCAGGAAAACAGCTGAAAGCTCCCTGATGTGATTTCATCTTCTGCTCAGAGAAAAAACCGTCTTCCAGCAGCCCAAAGTTACTCAGATATCTACCACTAACTTTCACCTTAAGCACTTTCTCATCTCTTCATCCCCACCACATTCTGGCTGGGCAAAACCAGATTCTCTTTTAATTTCCCCCAAAGCAAAAACTTCCAGTGAGAAGTCACTTGGTACCCCTGCAAGGTGGTTTGGGGTTTTTTTTTTATTTGTTGTTTTTTTTAGCTTCTCTTTATGCTTTCTTTAAAATCCATGTCACCTTCTGTCCCTGAATTCCCACTAACACATCCACCATCATATACATCTCTAGATTTCTCATCCAGGTCAACTTTGCAAAATTGTGCTCTTAAGTTAAGAGCCCTTGGGCTAGATATAGTGAACTCTTGCCAATAAGAATGGCCTTGGGCAGCAGCTAAAAGTCCAAAGGCAGTGGAAGGGTGAGATCATACAATTCACTTATTCTACAACAAATTCACAAAATTTCCTCTGGAGAAGAAGGGGGAAGGGGAAGGGGGATGGAGAGGGAGAGGTAGAGGGAGAGAAAGGGGGAGGGGGAGAGGTGAGTTACTCAGCCAGCTGGGTTCCCATTCAGGCACCTGGTTGTGTTTGTCATTCTCTCTGGCCAGAAGCTGCCCACTTAACTTGAGGTTTACTGGCTAGATCTCTCTCACACAACAAATTCACACTAAGGTGTAAATTGTAGATATGAAATACTTTCTTGAGAGAATATTTTGATAATGGGGTGGCTCTTGGTGCCTCAGGTGAGGGTTGAGAGGGTACTACAAAACAGAAAAATATAGGAAGAAGAAAGACTCACTAAAACCTTCTTTTGCCTGGGGCAGGCACTGGTCCCACTGTCTGTCAGTGGCTGAAATACTACAATTAACAATTCATTCCTTTGGACTTAATATCACCATGCCTAGATAATGCTGAGCTATGTTGCTGCTATCATTCCTGGCATGAAGGGGTGGTATATAACTGGAAGATCTAAATAAGAGGAAAAGCTACTGCTTGCTGACAGGGGATAATTAAACTGGCTGAAATCAGGAAACCAGTTAGTGGATTTGGTTGTTCCAGAAGCAACATCCAGATCTGGGTCTGAATTCCAGGGTTTGGAATGGGTATGGATCCAATGTTTATACTCCCTAGGACATATCCCTGACAAGGGCATGGCACTATATTGTTCACAGCTTAGAGGCAACTGGGAAAAGAACTTGATTAAATCACGATATGATTTAACTGTTCCCCCTTCCCCCATCCTCTCAAGTCTTGTGTATTTTTGCTATGCCTAGTACTTTCCTGAGGTGTTGCATGTCAAATTTGTGGTGCAGGATAATAACAAATAATATTAATAGCATGTATATGGCACCTACCATGTGCCAGGAACTGTGCGCTAAGTACTTTACCAATATTACCTCATTTGCTCCTCCTGGTGGGTAGGTGCTAATATTATCCCCATTTTATAGCTAGGAAAAATGAAATAAACAAAGGGTAAGTGACTTGCCCACTGTCACACAGCTAGTAAGTGTCTGAGGCTGCATTCGAACTCAGCTCTTCCTTACTGTAGACCCAGCATTCTGGACCACTGCACTACCTAGATGCCTCTGAATAAAGGAAAACTCTGTGATAAGTCTGATCTAAACAACCTAAGCTGCATCTCTGATACAGTAATCTTCCAAGACTCCTATCTTCACAAGAGATCAGGCATAGGTGACATCTGAGACTGGGAAATTAGGAGAAAATGTTCTCCATTGAGAAGTTCACCTGAGACAAGGGGGAATCTCTCCCTGACCTCCAATTGGAAGGTTATAGGCACAAGTTCTAAGGATAAGTTCTTATGTTTGGGTTCCCCAACCGAAATCTGGATTCCATAACCACAATGTTAGTAACACAACAAATGTTACATTTTTGGAATATAACAAATAGACATGTAATGAAACAATCAGGGATTGCCACCCTTTTTGGACGCCTCAATACCCAATGAGCTATATGGAGAATTTGAAATGGTGCTTAATAAAATGAAGTCTGGGGACTTCCAGTTAACATGGTTATCTGAAAGGCCCTAGGAGGCCTGCTTCTCCCAGAAACAATCCATCAAAAATCTAAAAGGGCACCAGATGGAGCAATGATCAAGGGGACCAAGGACAAATAGCAGTAAACTCTTCTTTCTAGTCTAGGCTTGCACAAGAAATCAATTAGAAGCCTGTAGGTGATTTGCAAAATGGATATGCCAAGAGAGATAGAAGCCAATATAAGCTCTGGTATACACGATCTGTGTGTATATATATATATATATGTATGTATGTATGTATATATGTATATATATTTATATACATATATATGTGTGTGTATGTATGTATATATATACATACACACACACACACACACACACACACACACACACACACACACACACACATATATATATATAGCACTACAACTTTAGAACTGCAGAAGCTGCTGCATTTAGACTACAAAGGGACAGGATCAAACAAGCATTGCCCATGTTATCTAAGAGTATGAGAATAGGCAGAGTCTGGCACAAAGTTCCAGTCTAGGAACTAAGACTAAAAATATGAATAAATAGAAGAAAACTTAGAAGACAATGAAGAACATTATAGGTTAAAAGAATTCCAAGAAAGTAACCTAAAATAAGAGAGCAATTCAACAACAAGAACAAGTATAAACTCAGCAAAAAGACTGGCTTCCCCAAAAGTACTCCGAGAGTATCTGGAAGAAATGAAATAAGAGATAAAAACTGAAATTAAAATCCAAATTAGAACACTTGAAGAAGAAAAAAATGAAAGTAGAACAAATAACTTAGACCAGAAGGTAGAAAACATTACCAAATAACTGGACTCCCTGAAAAACAGGATGGAGGAAACAGAATTCAGTGACTCCAGCAAACACGAAAGATGAGAACAAAAGTTAAAGGACTGAAAAATTAGAAGCATATGATACAAAGGAATTTGCAGTCAAAAACAACTCAACTGAAAAATGGGTCAAGAAGACATCATTTAAGACTAATTTAAGACTCAGGGGAGCCAAGATGGTAGGGTATCAAGGATCACTTTAGCAGAGCTCCCCTTCACAATACTTCTCCAAACAGACCTAGAATATGTGCCAGACTAAATTCTGATGGGGAAATCCTGAAAAAATCATAGTGAGTCATCTGTCCAGCTCAGTTCACTACAGGGAGGCAAAGAGGTCTACAGACTCTGGAGATGGGGTCAGGCCAGGGGTACACCATGTGTAGAACTTTGTGGCTGGTAGAAGCTATGTGCCAAGACAAAAGGAAGTCCCAGATCTATACTGGGGTACCATAATGGGGACATGTGCTAATTGGCAGTTTTGTTGTCTACTGGCCAGTTCTAGGTCTCAGATCCAAGGTGGCTTAAGAAGGGGTCTTATGCCCAAAGATAATATTCCCCTGTAGGGTGGGCCTGGGCAATGTACCTAGAAAGGAAACAGTTCAGAAGCAAGAAGCAGCAGTGTGGCTCAGACACCAATAGCTGAGTAGTGTCTTAGTTCTAGCATCTAACCCAGTCTGCAGAGGGATAACCAAGACAGTAATTCCAGACCAAAGAGGAGTTGAAAGTTCTGCCACCTTGAACCAGCAGAGCTTACCAGCTAAATTATAGGGGCTGAGTCCCGTAGCATTCTACTGTTCCTAAGCCCCAAACCCATGTCAGGAACTCACAAAGCTTAGACCAGGGAGCAGAAATCAGAATTTTCCCTGAATTGGGCTACTTTGGGAGCTATGGAAGCTTACAGGTTCCCAGCCTGTGCCTTAGATGTAGGAGTAGTACAATATTCAATACCCCCAAGAAAGCAGCAACAGGACTAGCAAATCTAGAAGTGCCTAGAACCCAATTCTAATATCACGTCAAAAATCAGGAAGCAGGATGGAGAAATGAGCAAACAAAAAAAGAATCTCACCATTAAAAACTATTTTGGTGTCATGGAAGCTCAAGACACAAACCCAGAAGATAGGAAGGCCTCCCAAACATCTGCAGGCTGAGAAAAATACAGTGTTCCTGTAAGAATGCTTGGAAAAGATGAAGCAAGAAATTTTTTAAGTGTTAAAAATATTTTTATAAATGCAACGAAAGTGCTAGAAGAAAAAATTGGAAAAGAAATGAGAGCTATGGAAGAAAAATTGGAAAGGGGGTTAACAGCTTGACATAAGAGGTACAAAACTTTGCCCAAACAGCAAACTGTCTGAAAATTAGAATGGAACAAATAGAAGTCAAAGACTCCATGAGACAATTAGAAATATTAAAATAAAGTCAAAAGGCTGAAAAAAATAGAAGAATGTATAAGGGATCTTGTAGAAAAAAGGACAACTAACCTGGAAAACAGATCAAGGAAAAAAATTAAAAGTCATTGGACTACCTGAATGCCATGATCAAAAAAGGAGTGTAGAGATGATATTTCAAGAAGTCTGAAAAGAAAACTTCTGAGATCTCTGAGAACCAAAAAGCAAAGTAGAAATAGAATTCATCTATTGTCTCTGGGAAGAAACCCCAAAATGAAAACTCCCAGGATCATTATAGCCAAAATCCAGAGCTTCTGGGTCAAAGAAAAAGCCCCATAAGCAGCCAGAATGAAAGGATTTAAGTACCAAATTGCCACAGTCAGCATCATACACAACTTAGCAGCCACCGTCATAAAGGAGTAGAGAGATTAGAATACAATATTGCAGGAAGCAAAAGCCATAGAGACTTATTGCTCATCAAAACTGTATATAATCCTACAGGAGAAAAATGGATTTTTAATGAGATAGAAGACTTTCAAACATTCCTTATGAAAAGACCAGAGCTCTGTAGAAGCTTTGGAGTTCAAATCCTGGAGTTAAGAGAAACATAAAAAAGTCAACATGAATGAACAAATATAAGGGACTACACAAGGATAAACTGCTTATGCTCAGATACAGGGAGATGATATATATTTATCTTCTCTGAACCCTATCATTATCATGGGTCACAGCCTAGGAGTTGTTCTGTTATGTTGTGATGATATTAAGTAATGGAAAAAGAAGGGAAAAGGACAACTCATGGTGGGTGGGGACAAAGGAAATGTATAGAAAAAAATATCTCACATAATCAGGTCGCACAAGTAGACATCAATACAAACAAGGACGAAGGGTGGAAGATGCAGCTGACACTTCAACCTCATTTTCACCTGATCCGGTTAAAGGAAAGAAGAAAACACACTTGGATAAAGAAATACATTTCACTCAACAGGGAAATAGGAGGGAAAATGGTGAAAGGGGGAGAGGAAATTAGAGAGGAAGGATGATTAAGGGAAGGATTAGTTCTAAGCAAAATAAAACTCTAAGAATGTACAAAATATTTATAGCACTTTATTAGGTAGCAGAGAATAGGATTCTGAGAGGTACTTATAAATTGGGTAATGGATAAACAATTTATGGTCATATAAATAGGACAGAAGACAATCTTGCTGCAAGAATTGACAAAAGATGCACAAACAAAACCAAAGCAACCAAAATTAAAAGGATAGCAGAAAACTGGGGGGAAAATTTGCAACAAATATCTCTGATAAAAGCCTCATTTCTCAAATATTTAGAGAACTGAGTCAAATTTATAAAAATACAAGTCATTCCCCCATTGACAAATGGTAAAAGGATATGAACAGGCAGTTTTCAAAGAAATCAGAGCTATCTATAGGTATAAGAAAAAAATACTCTAAATCACTATTGATTAGAGAAATGCAAATTAAAACAACTCTATGGTACCACCTCACATCTATCAGATTGGCTAATATGACAAAAAAGGAAAATTATAAATGTTGGAGGGGTTGTGGGAAAACTGGGACACTAATGCACTGTTGGTAGAGTTGTGAACTGATCCAGTTATCCTGGAGACCAATTCAGAACTATGCCCAAAGGGCTATAAAACTGTGCACATACCCTTTGATCCAGCTAGGTCTATTTCCCAAAAACATCCCCAAAATGGAAAAGATTTATTTGTACAAAAATATTTGTAGAAGATCTTTTTGCGGTAGCAAAGAATTGGAAATCCAGAGGATGCCCCTCAATTGGGGAATGGCTAAACAAGCTATGGTATATGATTGTGATGGAATGTTATTGTGCTATAAGAAATGACAAGCAGAATGATTTCAGAAAAATCTGGAAAGACTTACATGAAATGATGTAAAGTGAAGTGACTAGAACCAGGAAAATGTTATATACAGTAATACCAA
>CM053622.1:654500998-654521553 GCA_028646595.1 Phalanger gymnotis | reverse complement strand
GGTTTTTCCAATGAGATATTTCACATTTTCTTCTGTTCTTTCATTCTTTTGATTTTGTTCTATTGTTTCTTGCTATCTCATGGAATCATTAGCTTCCACTTATGCAATTCTGATTTTTAAGAAATTATTTTCTTCATTGAGCTTTTGTATTTTATTTTCCAGTTTGCCAATTCTGCTTTATAAGGAGTTCTCTTCAGTGGGTTCTTGTGCCTCTTTTACCATTTGGCATATTCTGTTTTTGTAAAGCTTTATTTTCCTTAGTATTTGTATTGGCAATCAAAATGGGCTCTCAGCACTTAGTTCAACCAAGTGTCCTTGAAGAGTTTGGTCTTTATTTCCTTGATTAAACTAGGAGTCCTTGATGATCTCCTTACCTCAAGGGAAAGCCTAGTTTACATGGGTTTGAGTGACATGTTTGTGACATCAGAGGCTTTTAGACTACTTGGGTTTAAGTCGCCTCTTTGTGATGATTTTAGTTCACATGGGTGAGTCGCATGTGTGACTCACTCTTGACACTGAAAAGGATATAAAACCAGGGGTTGGCTTTCTCTTTTTCTGAGCTCTTATCCACAGCAGTGGTGGTGCGCGTGACTCTGGGCCAGCCCTTGTTATGAACTTCTGGGCTGAACTTAGATGTTGGTAACTATGAATTGTATTTGGCCTGTCTGTTGATGTTTGTAATTTGTTTGTATTTGCTCTGAAGTTCAGGATGCTGGCTTTTTCCCCTGAACTAAGTGAATGGTATTTGTATGCTGAATTAAAGTAAGCTTGTTAACCCCTTAACGTTGCTTTCCTTAGTAAAGCAGATCAAAAGAACCTGAGCTTGCAGCATTCTGTGAGCTGGTTGTTGTTGATTTTACACTCCCCACAGCAGCTGCTAGCCAGATTGTTGAAACAGTATTTTGTTATGCCTTTTTTTTAACCAAGCTATTGAGTCTTCTTCATAAATTTCTTGCATCACTCTCATTTCTCCCAATATTTCCCCTGCCTCTTTTATTTGATTTTAAAAATTCTTTTTGAGTTCTTCTAAGAATTCTTTTTGGGCCTGAGACCAATTTACATTTTTCCTTGAGACTTTGGATGTAGCAGTTTTGACTTTGTTGTCATCTTCTGAGTTTGTATTTTGCTCTTCCCTGTCACCACGGTAATTTTCTACGGTCATGTTCTTTTTTGTGTTGTTTACTCATTTTCCAGCCTATTTCTTGGCTTTTAACTTTATGTTAAAGTTGGCTTTGCTTTGGGGGTGGAGGAGTCACTGTGCTGAGCTTCAGGTTTTTTGTGCAGCTGTTTTCAGAGCTATTTCTGGGAATCTGTAAGTTTTCAGTTTTTCCAAGGTGGCATGCTATAAGGAGAGTTATGTTTACTATTCTCCTGGCTGGTGCTCTGTTCTGTGAGTGATCATAAGCACTCTTTTCTGCCCTGGAACTGTGACCAGGGTCCTTGTTCTCCTGAAGCTACAAACTCTGGTATGCTAGTGCTCTTCCTCCCCCTGGGACTAAAACCTACAACTGTGACCCAGATCTGCATATGGGCAATGCAAAAGAGTCCTGCACCCAGTACTAGCAAAGGGACCCATGTAGTCTCCTTCTGACCAGCTGTCTGACCCCCTTACCTAAATTTTTGGGCTAAGAGCTCTGGAAGCTGCTGTTGATTCAGTTGCTCCTAAGAGCTGCTGCTAGCTTGCCTGGGCATTGCCTGGACTGGACTGGACTCCACTCTTACCCTCGTGCCACAGACCTTTTCTGTCAATCTTCTAATTTGTCTTGAGCTGGAAAATTATTTCATCCTACCTTATTGTGGGTTCTTCTATTCTAGAATTCATTTTGAGGTGCTATATAAAGTTATTTGGAGGGGAATTTTGGAGAAGTCAGGCAAGACTTTGCCTCTTCTCAGATATCTTTGTTCCACTCCCTTCCCATAAATCATTTTCAAGGATAGAAGGTGGTCCCTTTTCACCCCCACATCTTAGAATCTTCGATTTCTTTCAAGACTTAAATCAGACACTGCCAATTGTGGGAAACCATTCCTAATTCTCCTTCCTGAATAATGCTTTCTCCTTCCTCAGATTATCTTGCATGACTTAGCATTGTAGATATTGCATATACTGCCTACTTCTTAGCATGTACATTTCTGGAGAGCTGGGATTAATTTTTGTCATGGTACCTCTGGCACCAAGGACAGTACTTTGCATGTGGTAAGAATTAGTAAATTCTTATAGAATGAAGAAAGTGGCAATTATTGACTAAATTTTTATTTTAGAAATATCTATAGACCACATATAGGCATGCTCCCAAGTAAGATCAATTATTCAAAATTGCATAATTTAAATCACCTTTTGGGAAGCACATTCTACAATGAATTACACTGAATGAATTCAATATCAAAGATCAATATTTGAACATCCTGTAATTTTGGTAAGGTACTTGCATTGAATTACTATGATTGAATTAACATTTTTTTTTGATTGAGCAAGATGCTAAACACACAATAGAAGCTTAATAAATATGTGTTGAATTGAATGAAATTAAAATGAATTAAACTTATTTGAGGTAACCAGTGTTACTTCTTCTCCAAGAAGGAACCTTGGTGAAAAAGTAAGGAATGGTGTAGATCAGTGATGTCCAGCTCAAGGATACAGGAGCCACTAAACCATGCAAAATATCCTTATGGCCTGCAGATTAACTTAGAAAACCACATATTACCTTCACATATTTGACACCTCTCCTGTAGATAACAGAGGAACATCATAGAATCTCAGAATTAGAAAAGGTCTCATAAATTATCAATCTCAACCCATGCCAGAACAAGAAAGGCCTCACCAATGTCCTTAGTCATTCTCCACCTGAAAATCTTTAATGATGGCCAAGGCATCTCACTCCACTTTTGGCCAGCTTTAATTATTAGTGTAGCCCATGACTCATGGCTTCTTCAGGACTCTGGTCTCACGTGGACCAGGTCCAAACTTGGTGGATGACAACAAAAGGCTACTTATTTGTTGGCTAATTGTCCCTGCCTGAAATTTACTCCAGAAAAATCTCCAAAAATAGCCTATGTATAGCTCATGTTACCTTTTACTAACTGTGGTTAATAGGGTCCCTCAGTCCTATACTCTCAATGTAACAAAAGCACATTCTATACACTCAATGTAACAAATGCACATCAGGTATGGAGTACCTGGCAGAAAATGCAGAAGACACAAAGGACTCACCAAAGCCCACAAACAGATACATAAAACACATGTAACACTCAACTGTCACATAAATTTCCCCCCTCAAAGGATATAACATTTTAGAGTTGCTGAATAAGCAACATCCCTTCCCATCAGAACTATACTTACCAGGGCTTAGCAAGGTTTATGTCCTTTGTTTCTCCATGTCACCGGTTTCTCCTGTTCCTTTAACCAGGGAGGGCGAATTACCCATAAAGGAATAGTGAGGGAGGGAATAAGTGTCTATGTACCAGTCATTGTGCTTAAGGACAGTCCTTAAGGAAAAAAGCTTTCAGTGAGCAAAAGATCAAAATTTACATTCCTGATTGGCCAAGCCCTACTTGGTCATAGTTTGGACCCTCATTGTCTCAGTGTGAGGGTAAGTAGCAATCCTTTCTATTTTGGCCAGAAACCTTAAGGGTCTTCTTCCCCTCTCAGATTGATTTTTTTTTTCCACTAGGTTAATGGAGGCCATTATCTGCCTCATTTCTTGCCAAGCCTCAATCACTGAAGGGTCATCGTCTCAAGTCAAACTGAGACTTGTTAAACAGTTTAGTTCAAAAACACCAGTCTCCTACTTCATTGAGGGCCAACTCCAGTCTTCCCGATCTATATCTTGTCACTGGACCCAGACGGCTCTGGAGAAGAAAGTGAGGCTGGTGACTTTGCACAGCCTGCTTCACTTAAATCCAAATCACTTGCATGTCATGGTATCACCTCCCTGATATGGTGGTCCTCTTTGAGAATAGAGGACAAACAATATTGTGCTAAGCACTTTTTACAAATATTATCTCACTTGATCCTCACAACAACCCTGCCCAGTAGGCACTATTATGATTCCTATTTTATAGTTGAGGAAACTGAGACAAACATAAATTAGGTGACTTATCCAGAGTAACACAGCTACTAAGTGTCTGAAGCTGGATTTGAATTCAGTTCTTCCTTACTCCAAGCCCAGTGCTCTATCTTCAGGACCACAAGCTGCCTCACAAAGCAATCCCTAAGACTTGTGCTGCCCAGAAAATCTCCTTTCTCTAACTAGAATGCCAGATTCCGAGATTCTGATGCTTAGGAAATCAACGGTCTCTGATCAGTTTTCCTTACATTAGGAAGTTCTTCTTTCCAGCAAGCTGAAATCTACCTTTCTGTAAGCTGCCTCTTTGTTTCCAAAGAAATATAAATAATATAAATATTATAAATATATAACATAAAGAAATACAAAATCCTATAAAGACAAATGGAAATGAGGGGCAGTATTATTCTCCCTATGGTATCATATTAAACACGTAACAGAGTAATGATAAGGAGTCAGTCAAGTGGAATTTATTAAGCACTTGCTATGTGTCAGTCACTGTCCTAAGCTCTGAGGACACAAAGGAAAGCAAAAAACCAGTTCCTACTCTCAAGGAACCCACTGTCTAATGGGGGAGACAACATGCAAACTGTGTAGAAAAGGGATATATATACACACAATAAAGTGGGGCTAGTGTGAGAGGGAAGGCACTAAAATTAAGGAGAGTTGGGATGGGCTTCTTATAGAAAGTGGGACTTTAGCTGAGACCTAAAGGAAGCCAGGGAAGCCAAGAAGCAGAAATGAGGAGTGAGAGAATTCCAGGCATGGGGGATGGAGGCTGCAGTGATTGGCAATGCCTGGAGTAGGGAGAGGGAGTGTTGTGTGCAAGGAGTAGCACAGAGCTAAGTGCTACTGCGTCCCAGGGTAAATGAAAGGGAGTGTGGTTTGAGAAGACAAATGAAGTAGGAAGGAACAAGAGTATGAAAGACTTTAAAGGAGGGGCAGCTCGCCAAAAAGAAAAATTAAAAAGTGTACTTCTTGTTGGTACTTCCTATTACTTATACTAAGAAGTGCTTTCATGTTAGCCTCCATATACGTAGTTACCTGTTTTCAGAGAAGTCTGAAAACCAAATGAAAAATATCTTTTTCTTCTTGCAAAGAAGAGAGGCAGTATGTGTAACATCAATGTTACTGTGGAGTGTAAGACCAACAACACCAGCACAGAGGAGGGCTCCTAGCACAGATTCTTTGATCTGCTTTTCTAAGGAAAGCAACTTTAAGGGGTTTAAAATCTCACTTTAATTAAACATATATATATATATATATATATATAGATCTCATTCACTTAGTTCAGGTCAGGGGGAAAAGTCAGCACCCTGAACCTCGGATCAACTACAAACAGAGAAAATAACACAAATCAACAGACAGCCTTCTATCTGACCATAGCAATACATACATAGTTACCAGAGAGAGAGAAGCACCAACTTTTGGGTTTTTCAACTCACACAACACTCTTCCAGTGAGCGAGCCCCAAGCAAAATGCTAACCTCAGAGTATATATATACTTCTTCAGGGTCAGAGGGCATCACACCTCTCAAGGCCTTCATACCGCTTCACATCTGTCATGACCTAATTAGCAAAAGAGTGTGGGCCTTCCTACAAACAAAGGCAAGACTCAATCAAAGGCACTTGATTGCCTTAGTGCTGAGGACTCCAAAAGAAAAAACAGCAAAAAGTCCCATTTTGCTTGCCATTACAGTATGGCAGCAGAATATTGACAAGATTGTCTAATAGGGTCATGATAATGGATTGCTTTTCCTTAACTGTTTTCCATTGTTATTTGGGATGGTTGGTGAAAATGTTAGTTGTCCCAAAATTAAAACCCAAGTTATCTGACTCAAGATTTTGTGTTCTTTCTAATACATTGTGCTCCTTCTCCCGAGACTGGTATTTTATTCACATGGGTCACATGCTGGTTATGTGACCTTGGAGAAATCATATAACCTCTCTGTGCCTCAATTTTCTTATCTGTGAAATGGGGATAATAGTACCTACCTCATAATGTTGACATGAAGATCAAATGAAGCAACATATGTAAAGCACTTTGCAAAACTTAAAGTATTGTATAAATACTACTATTATTGTTATTATTATTATTATTGGAATTCCAGCAGTCTTAAGAAAGTTAAGTTCCAGTCTTAAAATCATGGACAGAATGTCAGAGCTGGAAAGAACCTTAAGAGATCAACTAGTCCAACTCCTTCATTTTGCAGTTGGGTTGATAGAGATGCAAAGAGGACAAAGAATTTGCCTGAGGACATACAATAAGTTAGTCACAGACCCGGAATAAAAATCTGGAATCAAAGTCTACAGACTCCTAGGACTCATGCTACACCACTGTATTCACTAGATGTCCTTTGGGATGTTGAATTCTCCTAAGAAGTATCTTCCAACATACCTTCTCACCAATTACTTGGTCATGGGAGAATTAATCTTTTTTTTTTTCTGGTTTAGGTGGGGTGGGGGGAAGAGAGGGGAAAATGAAACAAAGGCAGTAAAGAGCAGCAAAGAAAGAAACACAGAAAACAGAAAGAGGAGAGTTAGACACATGTGAGCAAATACTGGTCTTTGATACTTACATGACATGCCACTTCTCAGCTCCCTCAAATTTTCTCTTCAGAAAACAGATTCTCTATATTGCTTTATTCCTAGAAAAAAAGTTCTTAACCTGGGGGAAGGGAGGTGGGGTGCAGAGTGGTGTCTGTGAACTTTTAAAAGATTGATTACTTTGATGCCTGTATTTCAATATAATTGATTTCCTTTGTAATTTTATATATTCTGTTTTAAATATTTAACAAGATTTTTCTGAGAGGGGATCCACAGGATTTCAACAAACTGACCAAGGAGTCCATCACACAGAAAAGAGAAAGAACTCCCACTCTAGAAACCAAAGTTTTCATTCATTAATAGGATCTTAGACAAGAAAGAAACCAGCTCATGCATCCCTGTAGCTGAACCCAGATATTCACTCTAGTAACTCCAGCAGGTGATTAGTCATTTAGCTTTACCTAAAGAGTTCAGATGATGAGGAACTGACCTATTATGAAGTGAAAGTGGTAGAATAAATGGGCAGCAGAATGTTGCACCATTTTCCACTAAAAGACCTAGAGCAGTAGTTCCCAGGGTGGAGAGAGAGAGAGAGAGAGAGAGAAAGAGAGAGAGAGAGAGACAGAGACAGAGAGAGACAGAGACAGAGAGAGATAAAGAGAGAGAAAGAGAGAGAGAGAGTGCGTGCCCCCGTGCACGTGCATGTGTGTGATGTTTTAAAAAACCAACAATAAAAAACTGTGATAGAAGTTCACAGTTTTTTGTACAGTCTTCTTCCTTATCATTCTTTGTGTTTTAAAAGGTTTGCGAACATTAATGACTGTTTGGATTCATAATAAAACAGAACAAGTCTTAAAAGTTCATAAGCTTGTCACATGCTGTGCCCAGAATCAGAATGGGTTGGGTGTGAGTGAGAAAAGGCAATTTAAGTATTCAGCTGTTCAGTGTTAATTCGAAAGATTTTTATCTTCTGTGGAATTTCTTTTCTTGCATCCTCATCGATGTAACTTTAATTACAGTAGATTTTTAATAGAGTTTTTTTGAGCATATTTTCTTATCTCTAGCTTGTTAGGTTAGAGGAGTTATATAGAAAAAAAAACCCCACTAACTTGTCAATTACATTATTAGGAACCCCTGATATAGAAAAGGTAGCTTGCTAGCACATTGGTTAGACCACTTGTGGATAATTTATAAAATAATATAAAATAGGAACAATGTTAACATCTACCTCAAAGGGCTGTTGTAAGGATCAAATGATATCATAAATGTAAAGTAATTTTTAAGCCTTAAAGCACTATTGTTATTATTAATGAAATCCCTTTCATGAGGAGAGAAACAGCACTTCATTCCAGGCTTCAGTTAGGTCCAGGACTATTGGTTCATTGGCACCCTTAGGTCCTTCCCTCATAATGATCCATTCCTTTACAGCAAAAACTCAGAATGCAATGAAAATAAACATATTTTTCTGGAGACAGAACTCTTTAAAATACATATAGCAGATTTAAAAAAAAGATTTAAAGAGAGCAGAAAACTTCTGAGGGTAAGTGACACCAGTTTGTTAGGCAGTGATGAGGCATAGAAAGTGGAGAAAGTAAATAAGGGGTAAATTCACCAGGTCCCAGTAGCAAATAAAATCAAAAAAGAACAAAGTTAAGTTCAGGAAGCTCCCTCTTTAAATCGGTCATTGATGCAGACAAGACTATGATAGTTCATGATTGTACCAAGTTTGAAGCAGCTGCAATTAGCTGGCAACTGTCACCTGTATATATATCTGCACACCTCGAACCAATTTCTCTCCAAAGTTCCTGGGTTTACTTGCAGGGGCGGGGAACCTGTGGACTCAAGGCCAGTGGCCCTCTAGGTCCTCAAGTGCAGCCCTTTGACTAAATCCAAACCTCACAGAACAAATCCCCTTAATAAAAGGATTTGTTCTATAAAACTTGGACTCAATCAAAAGGCCACACCCAGGGACCTAAAAGGCCACATGTGACCTCAAGGCCACAGGGGAACCCTAGATACCCATCCTGTGCAGCTTCCACCTTTCATCGTCAATCCCTGCTTCCAGCTGGGAAAAATTATACTTCCCCTTCCTGATAAAGGACTATGTTAAGAATAGATGAGAAGATTAAAAAAAAAATTAGGCTAGGGACTTTAATGAAGATTCCTAGAAAAATTCAAGATTATTAAAGGATTAGTTAGTGAAAAGAAAGTAATGATAACAAAGAGGTGGTTTGGCACCATCAAGCAGATATCACAATAGAATACTTCATTTCCTTTATAATCAAAGTTACATTAGACTTATAGACCAGAGCAATAGAGTAAATACAGTTAACCAAGGTTTTAGCAAAGCATTTGAGAAAGTCTCTCATGCTGTCTTATGAAAGAGACGAAGTTATATAAACTACATAATTCTAGTTAGTTAAATGTATTTATGATTCATTAAATGGCCAGACCCAAAGAATAATCATTAATGGCTCAATGTCAGCTTTAAGGAATATTTTGAAGTTTTAATTGACTTCAAATTCAATATAAGCCCAAAGTGTGACATGGCAGCCAAGAAAGTTAATGTAATTTTAGGCTGCATGGAGGTGCTAGTTGTTCAGGACTATGGAGGTACTATTTGTGCTCTACTCTGCCCTGGGTAGATCATACAGGAGTACCGCATTCACTTTTGAGCACTGCAGTAATAAACTGGAGAGTGTCAAAAAGGCTGCGATCAAGTTGGTGAACTACCTCGAGATGAGAAGAACACAGAACCCAAGGGGACATCAGAGGATATGGAGTCTAAGTCCCTCTTTTCAAAGATGAGAGAACTGAAGCCAGGGGAAGTTAAATGACTTGCCCAATCACACAAATAGAGGCATTGGAGGCAGAACTTGAAACAAGGTCCTCTCACTCCTAAACCAGTACTTCTTCCACTGTACTGTTCTGTCTTCTCATGGGATGAGAAGGTTAGGGAAATAAGGATGTTTAGACTACAGCAAAATTTAAGGGTTGGGGAGGAAGGAAGGAAAGAAGGAAATTTATTAAACCTTCATTAAGCAGCTACTATGTGCCAGCCATCATGCTAAGCACTTTTCAAATATTGTCTTGTTTGATACTCTCCACAACCCTGTGAGGTAGATATTATTACTCCTACTTTCCAGTTTAGGAAAGTGAGGCAGACAGAGGTTAAGTGACTTGCCCAGGTCACACAGCTGTCTGAGGTTGGATTTGAACTCAGGACTTCCTGACTCCAGGCCCAGTACTCTATCCACTATGCTAGTTTAGTTTTTATTCAAGTGGCTGAAAAGCTTTCATGTGAATGATAAATTATAATTGTTCTGCTTGGCACCAAAAGTCAATAGGACATATAACTTGGAGCAATGTGTAGAAATTGTAAACAAGAGAAAAATTTCCTAACAAAGCTGTCTGAAATTTGAATGGGCTGTTTTGGGAGGTGGTGGATTCCTTATGACTAGAAAACTTTAAGGAAAAACTTGATGATAATTTATTGCATATATCATAAGATTCTTGTTCAGTTATGAGTTGGGCTGGATGTTTTCTCAGGTCTTTTCATACTCTAAGATTCTGAGGATAAGTAGGTTATGATCTGTACCATGGAAGAGGGATGTCTCACATGGAAGAGATTATGACCCCATTGAAGCATCAAATATCCTATTAACAAATGAAAGAAATATCTAATTAAAGTAGGAAGTTGTGTGCATGGAAATTGAAAGGATTGTATTATTTCAAGCCAAAAAGAAAAATCACATTTATTTTGGTATTGCATATCTGAAGGATTCTTGGAAAGTAAATGTATTCTAGGAAGGCTAGATAAAGAGCATTGAGGGAATAGTTGGGTTTTTTTGTTGTTAGTTTTTTTTTTTAAAGAAAGCCTATTGAATGAATGATGGAATAACATAATGTATTTCACATTTGGAGTAACACTAATATTGTTAAACAAGTCAAGGAAATTTATTCCTCAAGATTAAATGTGTTTAAAAAGAAATATCACCAAATGCCAAAAAATGAATACTGTATGTTGGTTTATTTCAAGTTATTTATTGCTGAAATCATGATTCATCAAATAAGTGGGTCTTGCTGTTCTGTATGCTGAATAAGGAATTCCTGCAGTCTCTATGGTCCTCTAAAAATTTGTCAAATAACTTATCTTCTATTTTAGATTTCTTCCCTTCTTAAAACTTCAAAAAAGCTAAAATATTCACTATGACTCCAGTGACTTTCCTGGAATAATACACTTCCAGAAATAATACACAGCTTCTCTTCATTCCTACTTCCATCATTCTAGCTCTTAATATGTCTTGCCTGAACTAAGTCATTAGCCTCTGAATTGATCTCCCTATCATCAATTGATCTCTTCTCCAATTCAATTCAATTCAGTTCAGTTCAACAAACATTCTTCCTGATACAGATCTCCATATTAGGTGCTGGAAAAGATGTGAAATTTTGATAAGAAACATATTCTTGTCCTCACATAGCTTATAGTCTATAAAATAATACATTATGACAAAATTAATGAATAAACATGTGTTAGATGAATGAATGATAACTCCAGAAGAATGTCATAAGCAAAGTGCAAGGTAGGGTTGGAAGGGCAAAAGGTGGCAGTGTCAGGGAAGGCTGGCAATAGTGAGAAAATCATTTGGTTGGGATTTAAAGAACAGGTAGAAATTTAACAATTAGAGAAATGAGAACAGTAGTTTTTCCTCCATACTATTCTGTAAGTTCCTGCAAAGGAGAGACAGTATTTATTTTTGTTGAAGGGAGAGAGGGACCTCCAGGAATATAGAACACAAGTTAACATCTTCGTCTTACTCCCAAGCGTTGCTAAGTCTCTTTTCGAGGCTTATCCAAGCTTCATGGTGATTTGCCTCTCATGACCACTAACTGCCAAGTACATAATGAAAGTTAAAATGAATTTATTCCTAGTCTTAATTTGACTAATGCAATGAGCAACCATGGTGATTCCAGAGAACTCATGATGACCATCTGTTAAAAAGGTGATGTACTCAGAGTGTGGAAAGAGACATATTTTTGGACATGACCAATGTGTTGATTCACTTTGCTTGACTATAGTTTTTGTTAAAAGGGAGGGCTTTTATTTGTGTGTGTGGGAGTTGTGGAGAGGGGGAGTCATTGACTAGTTATAATAAAGCAAAAAAGAAAGAAAAGAAAGAGTATCAATGAAGCATTAAAAGAATACAGACTAAGAAAGTTCAGAAGGGGATGCAGAAATGCAGAGAAATTTGGTTACTATTATGTTGAACAATCTATATTAAAAACCATATACAATATTCTATTCTTTGTGTGATGAAATCTTCACATTTTTTGGTGGTTATTAAATTTGTAATAAAACAAAAAGAAAGAAAGGATTAGAGAATAGAAACTAGACCTATGATTTCATTAGCAAAAGGCCATTCCAGATAGAGAAACTCCCCCTTCCAATTCAGGTTGTCATCCTTTTTGCAACTTATTTTAGAGAGCTGACTAGAGCAATGAGAAGTAAAGTGATTTGACCAAAGTCACATAGCCATTATGTTTCTGA
This sequence comes from Phalanger gymnotis, assembly GCA_028646595.1. Classification (NCBI taxonomy): domain Eukaryota; kingdom Metazoa; phylum Chordata; class Mammalia; order Diprotodontia; family Phalangeridae; genus Phalanger; species Phalanger gymnotis. The sequence continues at coordinate 654,509,397 of CM053622.1, read as the reverse complement.
AGCTGGTTATATGCCTTCCTGGCTTTGAGGTCATCTCTCTATCCACTATATTGTATACCTTCTATTATGCAATAAGTAAATATTAATATATAAAAAATACATTGTTAGGTTTAAATCAATGTAACAAGAATGATTTTATTTTTTAAATTTATTTTTTGTTACATTTTAAATCTGAACCGTATCTTTCTGTCCGCCTCTACTCCACACTAGAGAAGGCCACCATTTGACACTGATATAAAAATATATGTAAAACCATACTATGCATATGTCTATTTATCAGTTCTTTCTCTGGAGGCAGAGAAAATCTTCCTTCATAGGTCATTTGTAATTGATTTGAGTAGTTATGATAATCAGAATAACTTGGTTATTCACAGTTGTCATTTGAACAATATTGCTGTTAGTGTATACAATGTTCTCTTAGTTCTGCTCATTGTATTCTTCATTATTTCATACATGTCTTTCCATGTTTTTCTAAAATCAACCATGTTTTTCTAAAATCTAAAATAATCATTTCTTACAGCACAGCAATATTCCATCAATAAGAATGACTTTTAAAACAGAAGTTTTGTTACTATTAGCAGCTTTTTCTTCCTTTTGTCATTAGCTAGGTATAACAGCAGTTCTTCTCAATGTTGTCCTCTTAAGTTCCAGGCTTCCTTTTCATATAGTACATTCATGCATCATGGAGTACACTAAAGATAAGCTAGTAAGAATATATTTTTCCAGATGGCTTGCAAAATTGAAAGGGTTTTAAACAATAAAAGATGAGAGAGAGAGGACTGGCTATGTAGATTCCCTCGAGCTCTCGAGCTAGATAGCATAAAGATTAAAGACAAAGAAGGAATAAGAATAGCAGGAAAGAATACTTAGAAATTCATAGATGACAAAATTCAAGAAAAGAACCCTAATAAAAATCATGGCCTCATATGTCTATATAGAAATGCCCAATATTTATGCAACAAACCAGAGGATCCAGGAGTCCTAATGCAAGGAGGCTAATTTGATCTCATAGGTATCACTGAGACATGGTGAGATGAAATTCATGACTGGATCATGCCTCTTGAGATGTATGCTTTATTCAGAAGAAACAGAATAGTTAAAAGGTATGGGGTAAAAGGGAATTACATCATATGTTAAATAAGTAGGCTGATGTGAAGAAATACAGGAACTGGGAGGGGAGAGCATGAGGAAGCATATTTGGGTGAAGACCAACGGAGGGAGAATCAGGAGGGATTTTGTAATTAGGCTACATTAGTCAAGTGGAGAACACCAGCACAAAAAGAGGAAAGAGGTAAAGAGTTTGGGAAGCACAACAAAGGCTTGTCAAAAAAAAACAGGATACTTTAGTAGTTGGATATTTTAATGATGTAGACCTCTGTTAGAACTCCCTGACAAAAGCAGAACAATTAATAATTTATAGCTGGTCCTAGTGATAATTTCATCTTTCAAAAGTCAGAGAAAATAGTAAAGGGAAATTCTATCCTGGATCTGATTCTCACTGTCATGGAAGAATTGGTTGGCTGCTGGGGTGCAAATGATGGAATCCTAGGGATAAGTGACCACTTTATCCTCTACCATTTTGTGGTAGAGAAGTATAGAAAATCTGGGCATAGTTGACAAAATATTTTGGGAAAATAGATTCCAAAGTGTTCAGAGAAAACATAGGTAGGATCCCAAAGAATGAAATATCACAAATGAAGGCAGCTCAGGAGGAATGAGACATTTAAGCATGGAATTATCATGACATGAGGGAAAAATTTCAATGGGATGGGGAAAAGGGATTTGTCTAAAGAAATCAATGTGACTTTGCTAACCAACTCAGATTTTAAAATGAAATGTACAGAATATGCAAGAATGATTATGTTGACACTATCCTCTTCTGGTTCTCCTTGTACCTATCTCACTGCTTTTTCTCAGTCTCTTTTGCTGGAGACACATCTGCTAACCATGGGGGTCACACACTCTGTCCTGAGTCGTCTTCTCTTCTGCCTCTTATTATTTCACATGGTGATCTCATCAGCTCCCACGGTTTCGATTATCATAGCTATGCAGATGATTCTCATCTACTTATCTAAACTTAATCTTTCTGCTGACCTCCAGACTCACATCATTTATCTCCTATTGAGTATCTTGAATTGGATGTCCTTTAGACATCTTAAGCTCAGAGTCCAAAGCAGAATTCATTATCTTTACCTCAACTCTCCCCTTCCCAAAATTCCCTATTACTGCTTTTTTATTCAATTTTATTTTATTTTCAGTTCTAACTTCTCTCCCCCCCTTCCTCTGTCCTATCCATTGTGGAGGAATGAAAAACAAAACTCATAACAAATACATATAGTAGTGCAAAATAAATTCCTGCAATAACCATGTTCAAGAAAAAAAAAAAGGAAGAAAAATATTAAGAAGGAAAAGAATGTATCCTTCAATTTGTACTCTGAGTTCGCCAGCTCTCTATCTGGAGGTAGATGGCATGTTTTATCATGAGTCCTTTGGAATCATGGTTGGTCATTATGTTGATCATTTCTAAGTCTTTAAAAGTTAATTATTTTTATAATATTCTTATCATGTAAATAATACTTTGATAGTTTGATTGGTACACCACTAAATGTATAAATTGATTTAGTTAATATTTCCATTTTATTATATTGGCTTGATCTACCCAGAATTCAGGAAGTCATTCCCATCTCAATAGCAGTAGTCCATATTTAATTGGGATAGCTGTTTGTTGGGTACTGATCTAGCTCTTAATCTATGATTGTCCTTGAAGTTAGAGTTTTCTTCCTCTAACTTCTTCCTTTCCATAATACCTAGTAGTACATTACTACACAATCTGTGATGAAATTGCTGAATTATATCCTTTAATTAACTCTTCTGTGCCTTCATTTCATCAATGATAAAATAAAAATGATAATTGCCTTTTGCAGTGGTAGAGCAGAAAGGGGCCCTGAATTTGGAAGCAGAGGCCTTCGGTTAAAATTTCAACTCCTTAGCCTCTCAGAGCCTTCATCTACAAAAGAAGGGATTGTATGAGACCATCTCTATGTTTCCTTCCAACTTAAAATGTCATTATCCTTAAGGGAGGTTTTGAAAAAGAATTGAATAAGATTATCCCAACCTGGAGGGTGTTTGAGTGTTTTTTTAGAAAAGGGCTCGAGTGACACATTGTCTCTAAAATATCCTTGAGTTATAATTAGAAATAGATTTTATGATAATATATTTTCAGTCCAGGATAAAATTTCTCAAAATAGTCTTTTCATAGTTCCTTTGAATATTGTTCACTAAAAGCTTTTTAGATTCTTTCTTAACATTTTCATTAATTCTCAAAACAAGTATGTTAATCAATTGTTAAGTAGAGAAACCAAAGGTACTGAGAGTTTTAGTTCCTCCCAGGGTAGAAATGTCCCAGGATTAGAATTTAGGATCCAATATCCAGGCTTTGGTCTATTCCTACTATACATGCTTCCTCTAGAAACCATCATTTGGTTGGGGGTAAATTACCATTTATGGACAATAAAAACAAACTTTGACTATAAGCAAGGGCCAGCATATTTCCAGATAACTGAGGTGAAAAATATTTTGCATTAAAATAGAAGAAAAATGTATTGCCACATATGAAATGATAAAATTTTTAGTCCTTATCAACTAGCCAACGTTGGAATATGTTTATACATACTTAATCATATTCATTATAAATAATATAGCAATGTAAAATAATAATGTTGCTATCTCCACCAATGTCAAGCATATTTTGTTCTATGAATGACAGCAACTGTAGTAAGTTCTTTAGCATGACAACAAACATTAGCAAAATAGGTTGCAGTGTTTTCCTTTCTCAGGCACCTTATTTTTCTTGATGTGTCAGTCAGTGCAGGCTGGTGGAAGGCTTAATTGTTCCAGGACCAGATTTGGTCAGGCTCTTCCTCTGGCAGGTGTTCTGCACTCTTTCCAGTGGATCCCCTGGGTGCACATTCTAAGCCTGAACAGTTCTGCCTCAGGGTGTCCCTTGAGCAAACACTGCCAATCATGCTTAATCACACAGCATTTTTAGCAAATATACGGTGGTGGATTTGAACAAGAACCTTTAACTGGTTTTCATCTGATTAATATTCCCCTTCTCCCCACCTGCCCTATATTTATACATCACCCAAAGTCCATTTCAAGTATCTTATTCCCAAATCAAATGAGTGCAGGTGAGTTGGAACTAGGAAATGGCTCTATTGGTAACTATTAACAATTTCACTCTAGCTCTTCTGCGCATTGGAAATCTCTGTTGAATTGAACAACCAAAGATTGGTTTAAATGCTCCACTTCTCCAAGGTGAGATGTTGGTACACTAGGTTGGCAATGGAAGCCACACTTTTATCTCTCCATGAAGAATTTAGAAGTGCCTGACCTTAGAATATTGATGAAGCTTTAAATCTTCATCTAAAGAAAACTTGCTTCCCCTAGAAAAAAATACAGTAAAAGAAATTTGTTCTAATTTACTAGGTAGCTCTCAAGTTATAGAAAAGCACCATTTTTTTGAGATAGCTCTCTTCATTCTTCATTTCATACTGACATGCTTCAATTAAACCACAGTTTATGCATCATCAGAATTGAAGAAGTTCTTCCAATATGGATCACTTTAACACTTAAGCTAAGTTCCCTGCAGTTCATCAGCCTAAGGTATTGTCAGGGAAAAGGGGCCCCTACAAATGTTGTCCTTAGTAACTCTGAGTATCATTCCCTGGAGCAAATTGATTTGGATTAGTTTCCATTTGGAGATAAATTAGCAACTAAGGTCTTAGTCAGCAAAGAAGAGATTAAAGGAGTTTTTCCTTCCACTAATATATGTTTCCAAATGCAAGAAAAAGAAGGGAGCAGAGCCCTATGCTGCAATAGACCATCGAGAGACAATAAAGGAGCATCTCATTTGGAAGCAAGCTCGTAAAGGCCTTTAAAACTCATCCGTGCCCCAAGGGGCAGTGGAGCTGAGCACATTACTTTGATAGTGCTCAATTTCTAAGAGCCAAAATCAACCGTGAATATAATTTCCAGGCGTGGGTACAAAAGGCCAAATGCAAAGTCAGGACCCAGTGCTACAGGGCCTCTAATGAGAATGCTGGTGATGATCACTAATCACAGACTGAGCAAGGAGGGCAGAGGGAGCGAGGGAGGCCCCAGCTCCCAGCTGTCAGGAGAAAGGGCAAAGGTCAATTGAAGATGGAAGGGCAGGTCTTTAAATCCAGAGGGCGGCAGGTAGTCAGTGAGAATCAGCTCAGGCGTTGGTCACCCCTGGCCCGCTGACCTCGCATCACTAGGAGGTACATGGCCCAGGCAGAAAGGTCATGCCCTGATTGGCTGACATACAATAATGTACGCAGTTTATTTTCCATTTCCCTCAGGGGCTCTCCAAACAGGAGCAATCCCTCTCCCTTCCACAGGCCCTATCAGCAATGCTTCAGGGCTCATTTTCCTGCGACAGGGCTCTGCAGGCTCAGCAGCAGCAGCTGTTCCTGTCCCCTAGAGGTGACCAGAAGTCTATATGGGTACAATAAAACTCTTCAGATTTGCATGTGTGGATTTACACATAAGCATAATTTTCTTCCAATGATTGACTTGGATAGAAAAATATCAGAAGCCCCATGGATAAATTTCTTTGTGTTCTAAAAAGCCAAAAAGAATTATGACTTTCCTCACGACATTGTATGTACCTCTATTTTGAAGAAGAAAAAAAATCATTTGTGAATATCTTAGGTCTGTGGATCAATAGGCCCATTATTCTGATTTTTCTGTGATCAATATAATCAGGCCTAAATGGTACCTTTCTTGCAGTATCTTCCCTGGATTAAGGCTCTCTAGATGTAAAAGAAAGCAAAAATATGAGTATGCTTTATTACAAATGGAATTCACAAGAATATATGAACACCTTGAAAATGGATTTAAACTCCGAGAAAACCTGATTTTTTTAAATGTTTATTTTTTTAGTTTATAATGGAAAATTAGTCCCACACTGAGGGCATTAGAACAATAAAATGTTATCTTAAAAGGTACTCTCCCCTTGAGATAAGAGGGCATTTTTTTTAAGTTCTTGGAAAGCTTTGTGATCGATGCTTTGGCATTTTAATGTACTGTTTAGAGTCCTCCCTTGTATTCAAGGTGCAGAAAATAACTCCAGCAGAAGAGGAGAAAAGCAATTCCTGTAGGATCCACTAAAACACATTCAGAGTAAGAGTGAAGGAGGCAAGGAGGAAGGAAGGAATTCTTTCTGAGTTTGTGAAAATAAAAGAAAACGAAACAAAAACCCTTGTACTATGTCATCAATGGGTTCTGGCCAGAAGTAGCTACAATAACTATTCAGTTTAGTAAAATACTTGTTGGTTACTTTTTTTCTTTCCTTCCTTTCTGGGAACAACTCTAGAACCAAAATAGAATGTCCTTGAAGGAGTCAGGGTAGGGGCATAAGCCACTGACTGTAAGAATGGGCAGCCTCCATCTTCTACCAAAAGGTGAGCCTCCTAGAACTGAACCTGGTTAAACCATGATGCAGGTAAAAGTCAAAGATTGGCACAGGATGCCCCAGTCAGGTGGTGCCTGGCTAACCACCATGATCCTACAATATGTCTGGAATACTTCCTTAACTTGGGATACATGTTGTATTTCCTTCATGACACTGGCAAGAACCTCTGGTGAGTATATATTTCAATATTTTAGGCTTTATGTTAACAATCATCACTAGAGTAAGTTTATTTGGGGCAGAATGGTATAGTATAAAGAATAGTGGACTTGGAGTCAGGAAGACTGCCTACAGAATATCTCAAAATGGGTGTCCTGGAGGCATCTTGAGCTCGGCATGTTGAAAACTGAATAGATAATCTTTTCCCCAAACACTCCCCTCTTCCAAAATTCCCTATTATTATGATGGGTACCCCCATCCTCCCTGTCACTCAAGCTCACAACCTAGGTGTCCTACTCTACTCCTCATTCTCTTATAGCCAATCATTTGCCAAGTCCTGTCATTTCTACCTTTGAAATATCTCTTAATGTACACTACTTCTATCCTTTGACAATGCTACTACCCTGATACAGGTCTCACCATCTCATACCTGGACTTCTTCAATAGCATGCTGGTTCATCTCTGGCTCGAGTTTCTTCCCAGTCTAAATCATCTTCCATTCAGCTGTCAAATTGTTCTTCCTAAAGTTCAGGTCTGATCATGTCTGCCCCTTCGCCGAATTTAATCAACTCTCTGTCACCACCAGGATCAAATATCAACTCAGCATTCAAACTTGGCATTCAAAATCTTTCAGAACCTGGCTCTTTCCTAGCTCCCCGTTTTTCTTACAACTCAACACTCATCCCCCTCTCCAAGAACTCTGATCTAGTGACAATTCCTAGCACAATTCCAGACTCTGTGTGTTTTTTCTGGCTTCCTGAAATACTCTGGCTCATCATCTCTGGCTCCTGGCTTCCCTGCCTTATTTCAAATCTCAGCTAAAGTCCCACTTTCTTCAAGAAGTCTTTACTAATTCCTCTTTACGCCATTGCCTTCCCCCTGTTAATTATCTCCATTTTATCCTGTGTATATCTTGTTTGCACCGAGTTGTTCGTATGTTGTCTCTCCCATTAGATTGTGAGCTCCTTGACAACAGGGATTGTTTTTTTGCCTTTTATATCCACAGCACTTAGCACGGTATCTGGCATATAGTTGATATTTAATAAACATTATCTGACTGAGAAAAACTTGCATTCACATCCTGTCACTGACACTTTCTGTGGGATCCACTTTTGAATCATTGAAGTTATTGTTGGCTGCCACATTTTAGCAAGGATATTGATAAGATGAACATTCAGAGGAGGGCAATGAGGATGACAAAAGGCCTTAAGATCATGCCATATAATGATCAGCTGAAATAACTGGGGAAATTTTGCCTGTGGAAGAGGAGGTTTAGTATAAGTCTCTGGATATCTGAGGGCTCTTGTTTGTTGCTATGCTGGATCCCAGAAGTCATTAGTAGAAGTCACAAAGAGGCAGATTCATGCTCAATGGAAGGAACTAATCCTTAAAAATTGGAGCTATCCAAAAGTAGATGGGCTACCTTAAGGTGGTAGATTTCCTCTTTCCTAGAGGTCTTCAAGCAAAAGTTGGATGGCACACTTCTTGCCGTAAGGCAGTTCTTGTTAGGTCTGGACAGCACTAGAGGAATGAAATTCTATGATTATGTGAATTTGGATAAAGGCATATATGATATTCTTATCAAGTCTGTGAATACCATGAAGTTGTCGGGATAACTATTATGTTGGATGACAGAATACAGATCCAAAAAGACTTTTCGGTTGGAACAGTGCTTGAAGATAACAAGATAAAATTTAGTAGAGATTATTAACTTGCAGTAAAAGAAACAAAAAACAAAAAAAAA
>CM053622.1:654468349-654500498 GCA_028646595.1 Phalanger gymnotis | reverse complement strand
GAGCCCTGCTTCCCTCTGCCACTTTGTGTGTTCTGCAGTTCTAGAATTGGTTCAGAGCCATTTTTTATAGGTTTTTGGAGGGACTTGGTGGGGAGCTCATGCCAGTTACTGCTTTCCAGTCGCCATCTTGGCTCCGCCCCCGTTTGTCCTTTATTTTCAAAGAGGACCAATGACATCACAGGTGATGCCTTGACTTGGCTCTGAATTGGATTTATATGTGTCAGTTGCACAGAGCTGTTAGTCTCATCCTCTCTTCCAGAGTCATCAAAGTTCAGTGGCAGGACAAAAGACAAGACAACTGGTGTTGGCTCAGGATTCAGTGGGTGACCTTGACATCTTTGATGCCTGACCCAGCTCTAAGCATTAGCTGCCTTAGAGGCTGTTGGAACAAATTGTTCTCATCTGCCCATTCCACCAGTTTTCACATGCTTGGTGTAGACATCCCCCTGACTCACCGAGTTTGAGGCCTGTCAGTTAACCCTCAACCTGGTTTAGCCTGTCTGCAAAGATGGTTTACTGGAGTGGCTGCTGGTCATGCTACAGCTTCTTGGAGCCATAGCTGAGAGTCAGGGGAATTGGGTGGACACCAAAGGTGGATGAGCAGCCTTGAAAAGGGCTTGGCAAGCCCTCATACCAGAGGGCTTAGACACCCTTTATATGCCTAGAGAATGTGTAGAAGTAACTGGAAGGTCCTCAAAATAAATAGGAAATAGAACAGATCTATTGTCATTTCTACAGAGATGTATTCTTATACACTATTATTGGAACCAGCACATTTGGATTCCAACACCTTACTCTACAACTGAGTGAATAGCACTTAGCAAGTTAAAGTCAGGAAGAATGCCTAAACATGATGAAATACTCATGGGAAAAATATGTTGGATTTGACACAAATTTTGAAGCACCAGGATAACTTTTAAGGGAACATGGATAAATTTTCAAAGTGTCTCAAAGAATTAAGATTCCAAAAGGTTAGAAATTATTAATGATACTACTTTTGCCCCTCTCCCCCAAAAATTACCTAAGAAATATCAACTACTCACCTATAGGTCAATTTGCTCACTCATTGAAGATTTTTATCAAAATGGTCCACATACCAAGAATTTCTTTTATGAAAACATAAGACAACACATAGCCTTTTGCAAACAATTTTCTATAACTGACCACTTCTTCAAAACCCCACAACTAATCAAGAAGATGAGGGAATATTATTACTGTCTTCAAATATTTTAATGGCTGTCACATGGGAGAGGAACTATATGGTAGAGAATAGAATCATGATTAATATTATTGACATGCTATTGTAGAGAAATAAAAGATATTACTAAAGTATTAATAACTGTTAGCAGTTATGGAGTCTTTAAAAGGTTTTTGTTTTTATTTACCTAGCTACTAAACTTCTATTATTTTTAACTCCAAGCTTTTCCATTCAGTATTTCCTCTTCCCTTTATTCATTCATATTGTTAATATAGTAGCTATCATGAGGATTATAAGAGCAAAGAATTTTAGTGTTAGAAAGAACCTTAGGAAACATTTAGTTCAGTACATGTTGTAGTATGAATTTTTTATTCGGTATTATTGATAGGTAGTTGTATGGTCTCTGAAAATTTTCAGTGATGAGGTCCTCAATACCTAACAAGGCAGCCCATTTTTTTGTATGGCTCTAATTATTAGAAAAGCTCTCTTTGTGTTAAGCTCAAACACCTACCTATAACCTTCCACAATTGTTGCTAATTCTAACCTGTGGAATAAATTTGCAAGTTGGCTAAACTAGTTAATTTCTAAAAATTCCTTCAGACTTTGAAATTCTGTAACTTCTGTGGTGTTTTCAAAAGAGCCCACTGGTAGCAATATGCAAGATAAAGCATCATTAACTTGGTACTCAGATATGTCTACCCTGTGTTACATCTTTAATGAAAAATTAAGATGGCTTTAAAAGACAGAACAAAGGTAAAAGCTGGAATCTTTCTCATCCTTTTTTCTTCTTGACTTTTGTACAATCTCCCTGCAGGTCTTCAGTATAATTCTTTTTAGCTGAGTATGTTGAACTGCTCCCTGCTATAGTATTTAAATCTCTCGTATCTCATTCTCTTTAGGTCTTGATTTCTGAGAATGAATAATCTATTGTACTGGTCCATATTAAGGTGGTAATGGCTATTATTGATAATGATTTTCATAATCGAGAGATATAATGCCCCAACCCAAAAGATGGATCTTAATGATAGGCATATCAGAATTACTTCAGGAGAGTAGAGGACCTTGTGAGGTCCTCAAACCACACCACTTAAAAAACCTTCACACAAAACGAGCCATTCTACATTCCACTAATTAGGTTTCTTCCCTTCCAGGGGTCTGGAAGAAGAGGGTGTGTGTGAGTGTGTGTGTGTGTGTGTGTGTGTGTGTGTGTGTGTGTGTGTGTGTGTTAGGGAGAAGGATGGGTGAATCTAGGCTATAAGTAAAACCAGAAGGCATGTACTGCCCTGGCCCTGTAATAATCAGGCTAGCAATCAAAATTTACACTCAGAATATATTCAATTCCTTTCCTCCAAAAATAGCCTTTAGGAAACTTTGAGGTTCAATATCAATGAAGAATTTTGTGAAAACAACCAAAATGATTTTTTCAGCTATAATAAGGAAAGAAAGGAAGTAGTTATCAGATGATAATGCATATTTTGAAAATAATGTATTATGTTATTTGGGTTTTAAATAGCTAAGAAAGATCAGCACACTTTCCATCTTTAAGATTTTGCATTATTATTTACATTAATGGCCATTATTTTGATTGTATATAGTGAAACTGTGTTGACTCAAGATGAAAGTACTGATAACTAAAATACCCAGATCTCTTACACAGAACTTTTATCCAGCCATGAGCCCTTTGTCCTAAACTTGTGAGACCAATTTCTCCAAGTGTAGAACTTTATATTTCAGTTAAATGCCACCTTATTAGATTTAGTCTAATAGTTCTAACCTGTAAATATCTTTTTGGAATTGAACTCATTTTGTTACTTTTGGCTATCTCTCTGATATCCTATGCCCACAAAATCTCTATTTGTACAAGTCTCACATGTACATTGTTACTATATGGACTGGAAAGATATATCACTAATCATTTCCCAATTGGTCGAAAAGAAATTTTTTCCCTAGGCATAAAGATTGAATTCTGAATCACCTTTTAATATCAGATACTTAGAAATGATGTCTCCAATTATGTTTCACTAAAAGACTTTGTTTTCCTCAAACAAGAGTATTACCTGTCTCATTCTTTTCGGAACAATACAAAGGACTAACTATGAAAAACTTTGATACCGTGTGTGTTGTCCTCCCAGCCAGGATTCTCAGTACTGATTTAGAAGACATATTTTGTCCTGTGAATGCTTGGGAAAGAAATATTCCCAAAAGAAGCTTTATACTGATAGGTTTTGTAGCCATCCTGTATAGTTATATGCTTTGAATATGTACAGTATAAGATTTTTATGATTGAAAGTTAAAGTCATGGACTTCTAGGTATTTTGGAATTTCTTCCAAAAGGAGATCTTGTCATATAGAGTGAAATCAATGTTACTTGGCCTCAGTTTCCACCTTTTCTCCTTTACCCCAACACACACACACACACACACACACACACACACACACACACACACGAACTATGATGTAATAGAAAAACCCTGGCTTTAAAGTTAGAAGACCTGGGTTCAAATGCCAACTCTACTACTCCTTATCTGTGTGACCTTAGATGAGTTACTCATTCTCTCCAGACCTGAGTTACCTCATAGGTTAAAAGAAAAAAAAGGGAGGGATTGAACAAGATGATTTTTGAAGTTCTGTTCAGCTCAGAAATCTGTGACCTAGTGAGCCATGATGGCATGACCTTCTATTTGTGGCACCCTCACTAAGTAGCTAGACGGACTACAAAAGTTCTCACTTGCTCTGGACAAACAATGGCCCAGAATGCACAAGCAAGGCATTATGACAGCCACTGGGAAGGAGCTGTCTCTGGTCCTGAACCCACTTCAGCAGTGGAAGCACAGTCAATTAAATGAAAGCTTCATGTATCACAGAGAATTTGTAAACAACCGTTTCCATGTGGTAACTGGAGGAACTTTTAAAAAAGGATAGCTCCTCCCCTCCAACAGCAAACTCTCATAGTCATACAAGTAAAGGTCAGTAGGAAACCAATCAAATCCAACAAGCATTTATTATATGCAAGGCATTGTTAGGTGCTAGAGATAAGTGGACAAAACACAGTTCCTGCCCACAAAGATTTTAATTTCTACTGGGAAACTTGGGGATCGTAATGGTGATGGTGGTAAGATATGTAAATGGGGAAATGTGTTTGTGCATGCACGTGCATGTATTTGTGTGTGTGTGTGTAATCTGAGGAGGAGGAAGAGAGAATACTAAGTACTGAAGGGATCGATGAATCAGTAAAGGCTCCTGTAAGAAATTATGCCTGAGGGGAGCTTTGAAAGAAGGTTGTGATTCTGAGAGGTGGAGGGGATGAGACAGTGCATTCTTTGGAGGCAGGGCAGCCTGTGATGACTCACAGAGGCAGATGGTGCATTCTAGTGCTGGGAGTAGCCTGTGCAGATTCACAGAGGCAGGAGATAGAATATCAAGTAGACTACTTTGGCTTTAAGGTAGAGTATGCTAAGGGGAATAGAATGAAGGAAACCTAGAAAAGTAGGTTGAGGCCATATTGTGGAATACTTTAAATGTCAAGCAGAAGAGTTTGTATGTTATCCCAGAGCAGGCCTGCACAACACATGGCCCAAGGTCCACTTGCGGCCTGCCAAAGGATTTCAGGTAGCCTGCCAAAAATGTAGAGAATGTGAAAGAAAGTAAAAATGTAATGAATGCTTTGTCTATGCCCCATTTAACCTGCTTTCTACTAGTCACTATTGTGCCCCTTGCGAAACTTGGCGGGTGGGTTGCCATTGCAAACTCTGTCCTGTTGGTCCCATGACCTGCAGCAACGTTGCAACCATTGTCGATCTGCCTCTAGTCTGAGAGGAGTGAGAGTCATATCTTTTCCCCGTGTTTTTGGTTGTTGCTGGTGTTGAACAATAATGTAGCTGATGCCCACTATGTGATGAGCAGCAATGACATGAGGGCTTCTTTCGCTCCCTTTCTGTGCAGCCACCTTCAAAGTTACAGGAGTGTCTGGCACTCTCTCCAAGATCAGACACTCAGTTCAGTATTTCTTTATATGTGAGCACTTGCTGTAGAGATGTTTTGGTTCTAACACTAAAGTTTTGGGGGTGACTTCATAAAATGGGTGATAAAAAGAAATGGAAGATCAAATCAGAACATAGAGTGTTTAATCCAGAGTGGACAAATAGACACTTGTTTATTTACATGAGAGACATTTCAAATCAAAACATCCTGACTTAAGCAAATTGGACACCAATGAAAAACAAATTAAAGCATCCAAATTGTTGAAAAATCTCAGGGGGGAACAAGGATTTTCCAAGAATATAAACTCATAAAATGAGGTGGCTACTAAGGTTAGTTTTTAGATTTCTAACTAATTGCTGCTGCTGGGAAATCTTTTCCTGAAGGTGACTTCATAAAGAAGTGCTTGCTGATTGCAGTTTCTGGATTATATCCTGATAAAAACAGTGTTTTTGAGAAATAGTTTAATCATTAATTATACCTTTACTTGGAAAGTGAGACACTAAAAACCTATCTGTAGCCCAAAGAAGTTTAGCCTATTTTAATTTTGGCCCCTAACTACTGCCAAGTTGTGCAGGTCTATGCCGGAGACACTAGAGAAACATAAAAGGGCATGGAAGTGATGTAATCCATCTTGTTCTTTAGGAAGATTACTTTGCCATACTTCGTTTGGAGCATGCATTGTAAAGGGGAAAGCTAGAAGCTAGGAATCTAATTAGGAAGCTCATGCAATAGTCCAGGTGAGAGGTAACAAGAGTCAGAACTAGGGTGGTCAAAAGTGGATAGAAAAGGACAGATGTGAGAAATTTCATCTAAGTAGGATCAGCAGTACTTGGTAACCTACTGAATATGGGGAGTATGAGAGAGAGTGTACCTTCAGTACAAAGCTGAGAAACTAGAAGGATGGTAGTGCCCTCAACATAGTTCGAAGGAAGGAAGATGAATTCAACTTACTGGTCATTCCTTAAGCCAGCTAAGTAATTTCTTTTAGAACTGTGAATGGAATGTGACCAAGGTCCTGGGCACTTGTTCAAGAGACATATCTTGTCCTATGCATCCTTAGGAAATAATCATTTCCATATGGGGTTCCACTAATTTGAGAGAATTTATATGGGATTAGTGGGATTTGTAGTTTAGTTTTAAACTGGCCAATATATTCGGGTTAAACTTTAATGACAAGAGTTGGTCAGTTTATCTTTTCTTTAGGCTAGTGACTGAGTATCATCGTTTGAAAGATGCAGCCCAGAGTCAGAATCTTCTTAAAAAGATGAAAAACACAAATCTTTCAATTTAGTCTGTGAATTTCTGAAATGTCTTAGAAAATTTTCCATGTAAACAAAACCAATTACTTATATGTAGACATTCACAGCTTTTTCCAGGATCCCACACAGTTTATTGAGTGCCCACAAATGTCAAATCCTGCTGCCATTCATTAGGAAGAAAGGGTCAATAAACATTCGTTGTTGACTGGGCTGAGTAAGAGACGCTATATAGCTAGCTTGTTACCTCTCACCGGGATGCCGAAGTAGGGGAGCAGCAGGAGCTGATACCAAGAATTAAAGTTTGTCAAAGCAAGAAAATCAGAGAAGCAAAAGATAGAGATAGTGACATGGAAGAGTCAGGATAGAGGCCTGTCAAAAATGCCATGAGGAGATTAGCAAATGTGGGAGTTTTCAGGAAAGAAGACAGATTGCTATAACTGGCATGTACCTTTCTGTGGTTTCTTTTTTGACTGAGATTTTTGACTGGATGTGATAGTCATACCCATCCTTGTATTCTTAAATCCTTGCTGGGATTCAGAGATTGGATAATCACTATAACTTGTTCATTTTAAAGAAAAGTAAAATGTGATAAAAACAAGGCTCACCAAGGATGGTCCCAGGATAATTGATCATAAATTTTGAGCTGGAAGGGAACTCAAAGTCCATCTAATTCAACCTCTTCATTTTTATGGATGAGGAAACTGAGGCATATAACAATTAATTTACTTGCTCAAAGTTATACAGCCGGTAACCATCAGAGTCAATATTGGCAGCCACTTCCTCTGACTCCAGAGCCAGTTCTCATTCAAATATACTGCAGTCTCCCTGTAAATAGACTACTACATGAAAGAGCCATTTACCTGGCATCTTCTGGGAAATGTTTCAGTGAATGAATTTTCCATATAATTGGTTTTCTCCTTTAAGATTCTAAACCTTTTTTTACTATATTATTTTAATGGAAATGTTTCTATATCACATACATAATTGCCTCTTAAAAATAAGATATTCAATATAACTTAACCTTTCCCTTATGACTCAAGGTCATTACTATAAACATTAATTATCTTAGCATGCCATAATTCAATGTTTTCTTCAAGGATGCGGGATTGTGTAGTCATTCTTTCCCTATAGTAAGTGACCTCAGGTTTCTGTGACTTTATAGTTTTGTCCTTATCTAAGCTCTGCTATCAATTATCACTTCTCCTATATAGTAATCTTTCTGCCTCTAAATTGTAAATTTAGTTACTCACAATTGTTTGTGAGGCTGAAACTAGATGGCCTTCGGGGTATCTTCTAACTATGAAATTCTATGATCTGAGAGATCAATAGAATGAGAGTAGTAGGCTGAGGTCTTATTGGTTGGAAATGAGGAAAATTTGGAAATGGGTTATTTCCATCTACATAGCCCATTCCTAGGCTTGACCTATTCTTTAAATTAACTGATTTTATAAGCATTTATTATCTCTATTTCCCTCTGCCTTCCTATCATTAAACAAAAAAAGAAAAAGAAAATCCTCATAACAAATATGCATACTCTAGCAAAACAAATTTCTACATTGGCCATGACCAAAAATGTTTATTTTATTCGCCATGTTGAGTCCATTAAGCTTTCTGGTAGGAGGTGAGTGATGTGTTTTTATCTTTAGTTTTCTGGATTTATGATTATTCTTTGCACTAATCAGAGTTCTAAAATCTTTTAAAATTGTCTTTTCTTATAATGTTGTCACTGAATAAACTGTTCTCCTAATTCTTCTCAGCTATCTCTGCATTAGTTCTCAGAGGTCTTCCTCATTTTCCCGGAAATTGTTCATATTATCATTTCTTGTGACACAAAGATATTCTATCACATTCATAAATATTATCCAGTAGAGGGGCACCCCCCCCACCTTGTTTACCGTTTTAGGCTACTATGAAAAGAGCTACTAAAATGTTTTTGAACATATGGGTCCTTTTCTTCTCTCTTTGATCTATTTAGGGTAGAGGGCTTGGTCTATCCTTGAGAACTCTTCTCCCCAACCTTGTTAGAAGCCTAGAATTTACAGTTATGCTGATGCATAACTCAGGTAAGGGAGGGAGATAGCTGCTAGTAGAAAGCTTTAAAACCCAAGATTAAGATGAAGACAGGAATAAGTAAACTCCCAATAACGGCTTTTCCCAAACTGTATTCTGTAGAAACCTGGTATTCTGAAGGATGTGGCTCCTGTGAGAAAATTTTTATGCTAGTGGTCATTTACCCCCTCTAAAATTTTGACTGCTAAATTACCAATCAAAAATGCTTATGTGGAAATTTTTTTGGCATGAAAACAATTTCCCTTAATTCATTCCAAATTTTCCCCAGTTCTCTCTTTCCTCTGGGTTATTTTATACCTCCAGGGTCCCCAGATCAGAAATAGTTGATTCTGTCGATGTAGTTCAATCCTGAAAGTACTCCATGGCCAAATTAGTTTGGGAAATGCTTACATAGATCCACTACATAATTCTGGAAAGTTACATGAATGAAAAACAAACGGCAGAATACAAACTTCCTGAGGGCAGAGAACATTTCAGTTTTTACTTTGTCTTCCCAATGACTTGCTCATTGCACACAAACAAGAATTGGCACATGGCAATTCTCAGTATTTGTTTTATTGATCTGACTCCTTGAGGAAGGTAATCCTTATTGCTATTGTGAAATTGATGAACTGCTTGCTGAGTGGGGAGGTACAGTCAAGAAAGCCTTCCCAACCCCATTTTCAACTCCCTTTTGTGTGCTGTCTTCCCCTATGTAAGTTTCTTGTTGGAAGAGACTGTTTTTTTCTTTTTGCTTGGGGATTTGCATTCCCAGCACTTATCATTGAGCCTGGAAATATATTGTTCCTTCGTTTGTTCGTTCCTTCCTTTTTGGAATATATGCTTAGCAGTGGAATCTCTGGGTAAAAGTATATTTTACTTATTTTGCATAATTCCAAATTGCTTTCTGGAATGATTTTGCCAATTCATAGCACCACCCAAAATGCATTAGTGTGCTCATGTTTCTACAAGTCCATTGACTATTTCTTAAAGTCTTAGTCTAATTTCTTATAGGAATGATCCTGGGTTCTTGAAAGTTATTCTACTGGAGCAGAAGCTCTGGCAGTACTTTCTTGGCTGAAAAAACTGAAATGTCAGGGACCATGCCTATGGTCCTATGCCTATGGTCTGAGCATTGGCCTAACTAAATTCTGAGAGGCAAGGTGATGAATTTTCTGCCACAGCTGTCATTTACTAAGGTTATGGTCTGCATTTACATACTGAAAAAAATAGGAAATCCAGATGATGCATTTTCATAGTCAATGAGAAACAATTTACTTCTGGAAGCCTGAAGTCACTTTTCTGGTTCATTTTTTCTAGAGTGCCACAAGGAATTCATTAGCATTAGTAAGCTTTAATTCTCATTTGCCAGTTCACCTTAAAGGCACGAAAGATGTTAAGTCATTCCAAAGTGTTAAAGTTTTAAAAATTCTTGTATTGTGTATATACAGGAACATTCTAAGTTAATGAAATGATAAGCATTTCATTCTACAAATACTTTTCCCCCCTATCACTGGATGTATGCTATTCTTTTTGGAGTTAGTTTGTTTGGTTAGACAACAGTGAGAATTTTTCCAGCCTGAAATGGACCATAGCCAAGGTACCAAGTGCAAATCTCTTAATATGATATCTTAGTAGCTGCATACTCTGCTGACACAGCCCTTCACAGAAAACCACTTTATAGCATATTTTGTAATAAGATTTTCCTATCCCAGGGAGAATTGATAAGTAGTATAAACATATTCTTGCCATTCTGATTCTGTGGCTCAGTTTTTAAAAGGAAGCTGGGTAGATTATTGCATACAATAATATTTGTGTTAAAACTGAGACTTCTTGCTTCAGAGGGTGAGCTATGAGGAGGAAGATAGAAATTCTCTACCCGCAAATAGCTCTTCTCACATAACTAGGTTTCATTTCAAGATCTTTCAGGTTGTGGTAAATCCCATAGCAATACTCAGTTGAGTCATATCAGGGAGGGCATCTAGGATTTCTTTACGTGGTAAGCTAATATTTTTTCAACTCAGTATTTGTTTCTACATAATTTTCTACTCACTTCAATTGACATCACTTAAAACAAAACACAGGACAACAAAACAATTGTTCCTAAAGTAATGAAAAGCCTTTTATGTTGTCTGCCTAACCTCAATCCTTAGTCCAGCTTGTGCCTCTCAAAGCCCTAGAAAAATGAGAACTTCATCTCCTGGCGAAGAATCTCAAGTGCCTGCTTCAGCTAGATAATGATTCAAACAATTCTTTCAATTGTTAAATATCATAAAGGAATAGTTCATTTATAATGTTCCATTAGGAGGTAATAAAAATCAATCTTTCAACCACATCAGCCTCTAGCTTTATGACTGTAAATAAACACAGGCCTAAATATTTTAAAGATTATTTGAGTAATTGCTCCACAAAAATGTAAACACGATAGGGAAATTTCTTCTTGCTCAGCCTTCCTTTTATAAAATGGATAACTACCTCCTGCATAAACAACCAGCAGTACTTTGAACCAAGAACAGAGAGAAAACAAAATGAGCTCATGTTTGCTTTTTTGTACCTGTTCTAACATATTGACAAGCCAAGGCTTTCTACTTTTACTATTTTATCTCTTTTTAAATAAGGTTTTTGCCTTGGATCAAAAAAGATACTCTAAGAGAATTTTGTTTTATTTGTAGTCTTGGTACCTGCAATCAGGCACTAAACAAATGGCCCAGGACCTAACAGCCTCGGCCACAGAATCTTTTTTGGTTTAGTGATTATTTTCATACAGAGAAACTGGCTATGAAGTGACCAAAAAGAGGGGGATCTAGCATTTTAGGGAGCTTCCCCTCGAAAAAAGAAGACTCTCTTAGGAAGAAATAGTCATAGATGGGAAAATATTTCCCTGACAGCTGCCTGGAATACAGACTTCAGCATATGTCAAAACCATCAGTTTGCATATGAGAAGGCCTATTTTCTTGGCATTGTTCCCAGAAGTAGCAAAGTCTAGTCCAGCTTAAAGCCTAACTTCCAGCGTGTTTCCTCTGCCTGGCCTTCAAAATCCCTGCTGAATCTTTTTTCTAAAATTAAACGCTTTAAAAGCCAGGTGCACATTCTGCTCTAAAAAATGACTACGTGATATGATATATGCATAGGTGTGTTTCCTTGTTTTGTTTTCAAGGAGAATTCTATAAAAATCACCTTGAAATAAGTGGAGGAAAGGTTCTTTTGCCTTTCAAAATGAGCTTCTAGTTTCCATGGTGACCAAACCTCTGACTCTTGATAACTGATTAACCAAGGAGCTAAGCAAGCTTCCTATTTCTCCTTTCATTCTATTTTAATAGAGGATTGGTTGTAGATAGAACACAAGTAATTGGCATGCTATGATTTGTAGTGAGATCCTAGGACAAATTATGGCCAAGGGTCTTATTCCTAGTCAATGCCTTCTTGTCATGGAAACAAAATGTATTTTCCACGTTTTAGTATGATTTTAAAAAATTTACATAGGACCGATAGTTTGCTTGATTAAAAAAAAGTATCTTTTAAACGAATTTCACAAAGATACTGATAGAATCCTAATAAAGCTGCCCCCAGTCCCAATATTCTAACTTCCTTATGGGCCTTGCTGAACAGCAGGCATTTCCTGATTTGAACACACAATCTGGCTTTAACCCCAGACTCAATAGAGCCACTGCCCCAATCTAGCTACTGCCCCCATCCCCAGACTCAGCTTCCTCATGTTCCTCACAGAAACAGCAGGTGTGACCATGTACTCAACCACAACCACACCCATCTAATCTCAGACAGGCCCACAATAACCAGTCAATCAGAAAGCAGCATCACCAGGATCCCTGAGCAGGATGTGGACCCCAGAACAATACAAGGGACTTTCCCCAAGTAGATGCCTGTGCAATAATAGCAAAAGCTTTCCTTTAGGTGAACTTATGATGTAGAGAAACATATTATAATATCATACATACACACATATACCCCAGCGGGTTTTTCTGTATACATTTTGGGAAATCGCACATGCAGTTCTAGCAAGGCTGGGACCTCTCCCCTATTGCTTAATCTCTTGACAAACCCCTCCTGCTTTTTTAATATTCGTATTTTCTGTTGAATAATCAGCATCATATACTCTATAAAAATGCCTGTCTTGCCTTACTAATATTGCTGGTTCCTTCTTGGAATTCAGCCCACTTCATGAGAGATGTAATTCTCAATAAATACCTTTGCTCGAATTGAAGATGATCTGAATCTGTGAATTCTTTTCAGATGATCCTACAATACACCATGAAACCATAACATTTTTGGCATCCTTTCTCTAGTATACGATCAAAAGAGTTTAATAAGGATAACATTTAATAGTGTTTTAAGATTTGAAAAGTGATTAGTTTGTATCCCCATTACCCATCTGGTACCGAGAATCAGTACTAGAAGATGTCCAGTGACCATTTATGTACTATCAGCCATACAGCTTTTGGTGCAGCAGGATTTCAACCTGGGGTTCATAGGTAGTTTTTAGGGGGTCTGTGAACTTGGATGGGAAAGGATTACATTTTTATTTTCACTAACCTTTAAGTGAAAAATTTAGAATTTTCTTCAAATATTTTAAAACATTTTCCTGATAAAGGGTCTACAGGCTTCACCAGACTGTCAAAGGGATCCAGGACACAGAAAAAAGTTAAGAATCTCTGAGCTAGAGTGATGGCTCCAGTTGTGCATTTGAAGGTTCTGAAACTGCAGACAAATTTTGGAAAATATAGATTCTTTGTAAAAAACCACCACAACAAAATAAAATACCTTCTTTGCCTGAAATTTTGATAATGGCAATAACCTACCTAGCATTTGGTGACAGTAGTAACTCATCCTCCCTCTTAATCAAGTTTTAAGATCCTTATCTTCATCACATCTCACATTTTGTCTCTACCAAGAAGGCCTATTAAGAACATTTACTTTGTGAGCAATGGTGGGAGAAGTTTTGTTTCCACAGGATAATGATAGCAGATTGTAAGTCAGGTGACTAGTTCTAGTCAGAGTTGTGATCTAGCAGAGACCAGGCTTCTGATGCGGTGAAAGGTTAGAGGCTTGTACACGCTTAATGAGCTATTTAAGGAGGGCATGATGTAGGCAGTCAGGGGGTTGCATCTGGCCAATGAAGAGCCAGGTGGGAGATTTGAATTGGGAGTCAATAAAAGAACTGACATTTGTCTGAGTCCTTCTACTCTCAGGGGATGTACCCATTTATTCAGAACGAATAAATGTAAAATATAATTAAAGAGAACTGAAATTAGATTTATGGGTCTTGGGTTCAAATCCTAGCTTTCCTACCTACTATTTCCATGATCTTAGGGAAGTTACTTCCCCTGATCAATTTCTTCATTGTAAAATGAGGGTGTTGCCCTAGATGCCTTCTTTGGGAATGTCTGGCCTGTAGAAGAAAAGACTTAGCAGGATTCTGGGAAGATGGTGGAGTAAGTCAGAAAGTTCTAAGCTCTCAAGATTTTCCCTCACAAAAGAGTTAAAATAGCACCTTAGGGTGAACAAAGTGTAGGTGGAGACAAAGAAGAAAAGAGACACAACCAGGATCTTCCTGGCACAGTTTGAGAAGATCTATAGAAAAATCCCAGGACCAGGTTTGGTCCCAGCAAGGAGTAAACACCTCCAGGCTAGGTTTGGTTTTAACAACCAGCTACAAGCTGGTTTAAGTTTAAATGACCAGCAGCAAGCCCTGGGGTTAGTTGCTCTGAGAGGTTGCCTCGGCCCCAGCCACAGGAACTTTTCACCTGGGGATAGTGAGGGGAGTTGAACGTTTCAGCCCAGGAAGACTGAAGGAAGCTCTGCTGAGGAGGAATGCCAGACCCAGCTGTGCTGCAAAGAGTGGTGGGGGTGAGAAGGAACCAGCGCATGCCCGGTGAGTGCAGAAGCAGTGAGGCAGAAAACCCCTGGCTGTGGGCACTTACTGAAGGTTGGAGGTTTGGCTTTGGTTCCAGGCTAGAGGGGAGAACTGAAGATCTAGAGCAAGAGGCACCATTTCCCATACCCCAGGGTTAAAGGTGATTACAGAAATCAAGCTATTGCCACAAAAAAAATGCACAGGCAAAGGAGAAAGAACCCAACCATAGAAAGATATGACAGGATTAGAGATGACCAGAGTTCATCTTCAGAGGAGATAATGAAGTAAAGAAATCCCCAGAGAGTAAAGTCAAATGGTCACCTGCCCCCAAAAAAATTTATAGAAGATCTTAAAAAAGATTTTAAAAAATCAAATTGCAGAGATGGAGGAAAAACTAAACATAAACAAATAAATAAATGATCAAAGAAAAACAAGAAGGTCATGAAAGGAAAATCAACCATTTAGAAAAGGAGATCCAGAATCTTAAGGAGGAAAATGACACCTTGAAAATTAGAATTGGGCAAAGTGAAGCCAGTGAAATTATAAGAGATCAAGAAATAATTAAACAAAACATGAAAAATGAAAAAATAGAAGAGAAAGTGAAACATCTTATAAGAAAAACAACAGATTTGGAGACTAGATCAAGAAGAGAAAATATAAAAATAATCGGACTAACTGAAAATTATGATTAAAAAAAGAATCTTGATACAATAATACGAGCAATAATTAAAGAAAATTGTCCTGAAGCATTAGAACAAGGCAGAGAAATAGAAATAGAAAAAAATCCATACAAAACACCATATCATGGTCAAATTCCGAAAACCTCAGCTCAAGGATAAAATATTAAAAGCATCAAGATTAAAACAATTTAAATATGATGGTGGCACAATTGGAATTACACAAGACCTAGCAGCAGAGACATTAAAGGACCGCAGGTCCTGGAACACAATGTATCAAAGAGCAAAACACCTGGGGCCTCTGGCTGAAAATATCATACCCTGCAAATTTAAGTATTATCTTGATTAAAAAATGGACATTTGATAAACTCTCAGACTTTCAAAACTTTGTTAAAAAAATCCTGAATTTAATAGAAGACTCAACATACAAGAACCAAGAGAAACATAATGTACATACCAAAGACTGACTATAAGTGCTTCACAAGGACAGACTCTTTACCTTTTATATAATGTAAAATATATGTCTAAGATTCTTATTAATAATTGGTGAGCTCATAAGAGAGGGGTAAACCTGACTATGATATGAATTTAAAAAGTAAAACCATTTACAAATAGCCAAAAAGAGTATATTTTACATGAATGAGGTGCAAGAGAAAGAAAAGATACAGAGGAATTAGATGGGGGAGAAGGGCTGGTAGTTCCAGTAATCTATTTTCATTGGGAATGGGTTTAAGATGGAGCAATACATACATATTTAGAAGAGTATAAAAGTCTTCTAAATTTAGAAGAAATAATAGTAGGGGTATAAAGGGGGGAGAGGACAAGGGAGGGATTTTTAGAGGGGAGAATGAGGGAATAGGTAAAAGGTGGTATAGAAGGGTCTTCAGATTTATGGGAATGGGAGGATAGGGGAGGGATACTTGGTGTGGGGTAGGCAAGTAATAGGAAGGCAAGGTAGTAGAAGTAAAGGAATCAGGAGGGATAGGAAACAAGAGATATACACAAATATAAAAACAAAGATCAGGAGTAGAGCATGTTTGGGAAAGTATATGTCTCTCTATATATATATATGTGTATGTACATATCTATAGCTATAGAGAAACATATCTAAACTTTATTGTAGCCTGGGGGGGAGAGGGAAAAAAGAACAAAGTAAAAAAGTACACAGCAGAGAACAAAAGAAAACTCACAAGGAAGCAAAGATGGACAATTCTCAACACATGTATTATTTATCGTATAGAATATGATAGAAAGTCTATTGTTACATTTTGAATCCTCTCTAATGTTCTGTTATGCATACATCATGCTTTTTTTTCTTTCTTACTTTGTATTTAAGTGTCAATATTTAAGTTTATGTTTTGTTCCTTTCTCTATTCTGTATTTTCTGTATATTCTGAATATTCTGTATATTCTGGCCCTTGAATCTAAAATAAAATTAAAAAAAAAGACTTAGCAGGAGCATGATGGTTGTCTTATTTGAAATGCTTCCAGGTGGAACAAAGGATGAGACTTGGCCTCTTTACATCTAAAGACAGAAGTAAGAACAATGGGTGGATGTCCCAAGGCTTGATACAGGGAAGTGAAATGGGCCGCCTTCAAAGATAATGGGTTTCCTCTCGCTGGCAAACTTGATAGAAAGTTTCAGATAGAAAAGATAGAAAGACTAAGTTTCAGAGGTGGATTCAGGGGGCACAGGTTAGACTAGATAGCCTTTGTGGTACGCTCCAGCTCTGAGAGTCTGTGATCCATTCTAGCTCTAAATCTTTTCCAAAATCCATGCTGGGTATCTAGAATGTCTTCCCTCACCCAGTCAGGTCTCTCCTATCATTTAGTCAGCTTCTGAAAGTCTGCTTCCTCTACAGAGCCTTCCTGAATGAATCAGAGGTGCTATTTATTCCCTTTCCCTGACTGGTTTGGACCTGGATTTCCTATATTCTCTGATTACCGCAATTATGTGCTAACACTTGCCTTCAGTCCCTAAAACACACTTGATTTGTATGTTATATAAATATCTTTCTACCTATTTATATACAGTATTAATTTAATGCTTCTATTCTGCTTTGACCTTCACATGGGTTTTCATGTACGTCTCTGGTTTAGATTGTATAATCCTAGAGGGTCCAAACTAATGTATTTCTTTTTAAATGGTGCTTAGCACCACGCATTAGGTGTTTAATAAATTTATTAACATATTTTTAAAACACTAATATATTTCCCTAAGGAAGAGTATGAAAGAATTGCATGGGCCTGGCAGGATATTTGAGTTGGACACCCCACATTCATTACAACACTGCCCTCATTCAAACCCTACTTTCTTGCTAGAATTCCATCAGACACTCACATTAGAAAAAAAGAAAGAGTGGGAAAGGATAGGAAACCGAGTGTCAATAAAACCTGAAGGGCAGGATACATTGAGGAATACACAAGAAGACTCTCAATAAAAGTTAAAAATAAGATATCAAAGACCTCATCAGCTCCATCTCCTTTTGCTTCATAGTCCTTTTCCAATGTCCAATCTATATTGCATCAATCAACAATACCCATCCTGTCAATGTTTTCCTTAGATATATTCTAGATGTCTGTTTCTTTCTATTCCCACAGACACCATCTTGTTTTAGGCCCTTTTGATGTCCTGCCTTGGATATTGAAATAGCTTCCTATCTGGTCTCCTTGTTTCCATTCTCTTTCTCCAATTTATTTTATACACTACTGCCAAATGAACATTCCTGAAACAAAATCTGATGGTTATTTCCCCTGTTCAAAAACTTCCATTGTCACCCTATTGTTCCTATTATAGAAACCTCTTTTAACATGGGAGGTTACTGCCACTTGACTACTTTTCACATTGGAAGTACCCTCCACCCTGTAGCCTCTCCTTCTGAATGGCTGGTTCCTCTCAGAACCTCCATTTTAAGGAAGATGCTCAGGAGCACAATGTCTTCCTTCCTGTCCAGGACGAATACTTGACTCTCCAGACTTTCTTCTACCATGCCCTGAGCTGGGTATCTTCCTTTCTCCCTTGCTACCCCATTTTAAGCTTTTTATTGGTGTCTTCTCTGACTTAAAAGTACGTTCCTTGAAGACAAGACCATCTTTATGTTGGAATGGTTATTCCAGTGCTTAGCCCAGTGCCTGGAACATAGTAAACACTTATGTTTAATCACTTGTCTGAAATATAAAGGCCAGACTCTTTAGCTTTGGAACTTGGCCTTCCATTAAATGGCCCCATCCAAAATACACAGATTTCAGATTACTTGCCTTTACAAACAGCTTCAGCCAAATCGCTTTGTTTGCTATCTCCTGAGATGCCATAGACTTTTCTGCCACTCTACTTTTTGTTTGTTCTATTCCCTCCATTTATGATGCCCTTCCCTTTATAGGATCATATATTAGGAAATGGAAGGGACTTCTGAGGCTATATATAGCACCCCCACCCCATTTTACAGACAAGGAAACAGGCTCAGAAAGAGAAACAGAGTCACACAGCTAGTGTGTGGCAGAGCTGGGATTTGAACCAAGGTCTTCTGATTCCAAATCTAGCCCTCTTCCATTGTACCAAAAACCTTCATTCTATCCAAATTGTATCCATATTTCAAATTTAAATTATCATTTCTTAAACCTTTTCTAATCATTCCAGCCCTTAGTGGTCTTTCCCACTTCTGGACTACTAAAGCACTTTGAAATATTCATTCGATAATCAGTCACATACTAGCTTATGAAAGTTCCAGGAAGTGGCAAAATATGACCCGAGGGCCAAATTCAGCCCATGGCCTGTTTTTGTATGTCAGATGAGATAATGATGGTTGTTACATTTTAAGATACAACAAAACTTTACTTAAAATGTAAAAAAAAAAAAATTCTTAGCTCACGAAACAAGAGAAAACAGGTCTCAATCCATGAGCCATAGTTTGCTGATCCTGGATATTATTTAGCTTTTGTATTGGTGTTAAACTTTTCACATGTGTATATCTTGTTTCCCTAACTGCAGTGTAAGTTCTTGAAGGGAGGGCATTTATTCTTCTTTGCATTTCTCAAATCTCCTAATAGCATCTTGAATGTAGTGGCTGTTCATATATTTGTTGATTATCCATGTCAGAAAACTGAAGAGTCAGCAATAGGGATAAATGAAGCAATTGGAGGTTGGCTAGAATACAGGTCAAATCGAGTTATAGTCAATGTACTTAAAACCAAAATTCAATATTTTATAACAAAACAACATTTTACTGGCCCACAACGATAGCTGATGTAGCTATCACTACACATTAGTTGCTTTGCCCAAAACAAATTTATATAAATATTTTCATGTATACTATAATAATTTAAGAACTATGCTTCCACAGGAAAAAATAATCCATGTATGAAGTGACTACAAACTTAGGATAATGATAATAGATTATATCCCAAGTCAGACTCATTACTGTAGAGAGGAAGGAGCTTTTGCACTGATTAGAATACAGCACCTAAGCCAGAGTGTTTTGTTGTTGTTTTGGTCAATATGTATACACAATAAAGACAGTAGTGTGAACCAGAAGAATGAAGAGTAACGATGTTGCATTATTCAGTAGGTTTTTTCTTACTCAATTTTATTTGCATATTAAAGAGGACCTTGGGAATGGAGTGCGTAATTCATAGCCCCAAACTACATATAGAGGAATTTGTTGTGAAGAGTCCTCAAAAAGGGTTTTGGTGTAACATGGGGTAGGATTTGGTGTTAAACAGCAGTTACAAGTAATTTTCTAACCCTGTCAGATAGTTGTCTTGGACCTGACACTTTGAATCAGCACTAGACACAGGTAGTAAAAAGAAGAGACAATCTTGGCCTGGAGACACTGCCTTTAAGTGGGTGTCAGGGGTCCAGATACGGATGAAAAGAACTTAGTCTTCTCTTGTCAAGGAGAGACTTCCCAATCACCACATCTTAGATAGGAAGAGAAAGCCAGTTGACAATTGCAAAGACCTGAAGTCTCAAAGAGTGTCAGAGAGGTCAGGAAGTGTTAGGACCTATAGAGACACCCAGAAAACAATGTATAGAAATCAAATAGTTAATATAGAATGGAGAAATGATGCATAGGGAAAGGACATCCATGAGTGACTCTTGCTATCACATTTGACCTGAGGAGGGAACACCATACATACTCAATTGGGTATCTTACCCCACAGGAAAAAAAAGAGGAAGAAGATAAAAAAGGGGGGATGATAGAAGGGAGGGCAGATGGGGGTGGAAGTAATCAAACACAAACACTTTCAAAAAGGGACAGAGTCAAGGGAGAAAATTCAATAAAGGAAGATTGGTTAGAAGAAGCAAAATATAGTTAGTCTTTCACAACATGAGTATTGTGGAAGGGTTGTACATAATGATACGCACGTGGCCCATGTTGAATTGCTTGACTTCTTAGGGAGAGTGCGTGGGAAGGGAGTTGGGGAGAGAATTTGGAACCTGAAGTTTTAAAAACAGATGTTCAAAAACAAAAAAAAAGTTTTTGCATGCAACTAGAAAATAAGATACACAGGCAATGGGGCATAGAAATTTATCTTGCCCTACAAGAAAGGAAGGGAAAAGGGGTTGGGAGGGCAGTGGGGTGACAGAAGGGAGGGCTGACTGGGGAACAGAGCAACCAGAATATATGCCATCTTGAAGTGGGGGGGAGGGTAGAAATGGGGAGAAAAGTTGTAATTCAAACTCTTGTGAAAATCAATGCTGAAAACTAAATATATTAAATAAAAAAAAGAAAAAGAAGAAAAAACAAATAAAAAAAGTTAAAAAAAAAGGACATCCATCAACAGAGGTTATTGGCAGCCCTTTAGCATTAAAGGTGAGTTGCCTTGCCCAAATGTGTGTCCCAGTGACATGTCTCCTCCATGTGGTCATGCAGGGTTCTGATATGTACCCCTTTATGTATATGTATCCCTTTTTATATAAAATATGGCACACATCTACCATTCATGTGTGTTTCTTGGACACGTACATGTTTTCCCTCCACCTGTAGGAAAGGTACATAAGCATGATGATCTTTTTTTTCCTTGGATTAAATATATTGTTCTGAACTATGTCCTTTAGTAAAAGAGTGTACACATCAGTAGGGTTAAGGTTCTGAGCAGATGTTGACTCACACTCAAATAGAGGGTAACTTTCCCAGGAGCTCACACACAAAAAGGGGAGTACAAAGAACTACACTGCTGGGAAGGCATAACTTTAAGAATTTTCAATATTTATTTTAAGAAGCATTCTGCTATTAAGTTGCATTCTATATTAATACAAACCCCATAAGATAATTAAACTTCTACTTACTTGTTAACATTTAACCCCTAAAATCTAGTTTCTGCCCTATCATTTTAAAATACTCACGAATGTCAGTAATCACCAAATCGAAGAATCTCAGTATCAGCAGGTAATTTAGTTCAAACCCCATACCAAGAATGAATTCTCTCCACAATACCCCCAACAAAGTCACCTGGACTCTGCCTAAACACCTCTAATAGTGGCCTTAATAATTTAGCACTTCTCAAAGCAGCCTATTTTGCTTTTAGACAGTTCTACAAGAAGTTTTTCCCTTCAATAGCTGAAATTTCCCTCTTCCCCATCGATCCTAGTCTTAACCTCTATGGACTCTTTCTCATGACAGCCTTTCAAGTATTTCCAGATAGCATGCATCTTCTTTGCCCTCCTCTGGATGTGTTCAGTTCACCATTGTCTTTTCTAAGATGTAGCGCCTGAAACTGCAAGTGATATTCCAGACATGGTCTGACACGTGTAGGAGTACAGCAGGTCCATTATCTTTCTCCTTCTCGACACTACACTTCCATGACTTTAGTCTAACATATGATCAAGACCTGGAACAAAGCTTAGTGATCATTCCAGTCCAACTTGTTCATCTGAGAGGTGAGGCCAAAGGAGATTGTTACTTATCCAAGATTACATAGTTTGAAAGTAGCAGAATTTTATTCAAACCCAGGCATTCTGGCCCTAAATCGAGCATCCCCCCCGCCCACCCTGCTCTGCCACATCTCAGCACTAGATGACTTGACTCTACTTATTTTATCTCTCCTAATAGACTGTAAGTTTCTTGAGAAAAGAAGTTGTTTTACTCATTTATATTCAGTATAACATCTGACTAATAAATGTTTAAATGCAGTTAATCCTGATGACTAATGGTTAACCACCTTATGCTGCTCCAATGAACATCCATCACTCTCCTATATCTCTACCATACCACTCCCCACTGCCTGAACAAGACTATCAAAAAACTTGCTAAAATGTCAAATGCCACACATACAAATTGGATTACTTCCTACACTTTATAAGACGCCTAAAGTCATGTATAACACTGCTTTCAGTGCAGTGAATACTTTTCTCAGTACTTGTTTATGTATTTCTTGTTCTTCATAATAACTTTAAAAAGCAAATAATGTATTATTAAACTTTTATTCCAACACTGTAATGCAGCAAATTGTATTATAATTAACATCATGCATATAACACACCTCAAAATTGATACCTGAAAGAGAGACTGGAAAGTACCCTGGTCAAAAAAGAGTTTGATGAGTTGTAAAAAATAAAAATGATATAACCTGGTTCCATTGCATAGACATATATGGTCTTATCAGAGATCTGATAAGCTGCAGAAATATTGAAGGCAGACTGGATAGGTACTGTTTCTTTTTTGCACCAGATACTTTGGTCCAAGTCTAGTGTCTTGGTAGTGAGATGAAGCAATAATTAGATGCAGAAAAGAAATTAGACCCTAGAGACTACAGCTCTACTTTCTTTTTCTGGCAAGATCACACATTTTTCATTGTTTAAAGAAAATTATTGTTTAATAACAACTTTTTTATTTTATACAAAAACACTGTCATTCTCCTCATGGCTAGAGGCTTACAGGCCTGTTTGCTGGCATGACATCTTTAACTTGGAGCAGTAGAATTCATTATACTGAAATCCCATTATGACAAAATAACGTGTATACACCATTAAAGCTCACAGTCATGACTCTGGCTTGTTGAATTAGAGCTAACGAATGGGTATACATTTTCTCCATTAAGAGCAGCTGTAGAGAAACATGGAAACAAAAAAGCAGGAGACAAATTGGGAATTCATAGAAGCCACATTTTGGCCATATTTTTCCTGTTCATGGAAGTCTTAACTTTAGGTTGCTCACTTTGGTCCATTCTGAAGAGAACTAAAACTCCAAAACAAATATTTTAATAGCAAGAAGTGTCACATGCAATCCTATGTTACATTTCAGGAACCAAGAGATAGGGGTAGGATATCCCAACAAAGTTTCCCTGAAACGCCTACAACATTTCATTCTGAAAGTTGATGGCTTTCAGGACTGAATATATATTGCACAACTAGTTTTGTACTCATCAATAAACTTCACATGGTAGGGGGAAAATCTATTTTCTCAGTAAGCATACATCATTTGTCAGATGTTTGTTGATTCTATCATTTTAAGTTTTCTCCAAGAACAGTTATATAACATAAGTATTAAAATTAGGTTATTTTAAAATCTTTCTTTTTTAATTTCTCAAATGAAAAGCTAGTAAAATAAAATTTACTCTATAGTGCTTCATAATGAACAGGATACTTAATCACTAGAGGTGCTAGATTATTTTGGCAAAGAGCTCAAACTGAATATTTTCTTTAGCAAATAACAAGTATAATATATGCCATGAATAGAAATGCTTCAGTAAAATTAAAAGCAAACTCTTTTCCACTTCCTCATTTCAACATCTGAATTTAGGGAGAAGAGACAAAAACAAGAAAATCCAAGCAGCACTGAGTTTTGGCATAAGAATGAGAAAGAGGCATTTACTGCCTAGCTATCATTTCACATAAGATATAATGAAATACAAAAATGAACACATTTGAAATTTCAAACATATAGTCAAAGGTGAAAGAAACACATTTCTCAGTTAATGTTTTATTTTAGGCTAAAGAGAGTATCTGAATTGCTCAATCTAAAAAAAACCAGTGCCATGAAATTTCAGATATGTAGTGATTTTCAACAAGGTAGGAAGGTATGTCACTCCTAAGACAGTCAAAGGCTTTAGGGCCCAGGGGTGGGGAACCTGCAGCTTCAAGGCCACAAGTTTCTCACTCCAGACTTTGGCTAATTGAGCCCTTCCACTACACTAATTATATAAGGAATGTTAGAAGTGGAAGGAATCTTCTAGGATCAAACATAAGACATCTTATATTGCCTATCAATAAAGAACAGTGATGTATGGTGCAATTTAAACAGGTACAATGTATATGTTCAATAATCCTAGGTCTGCCAATGCTCCAGCTAGCTATCCATGTTACCATTGCTAATACCTCATCAGTAGCCTCAAGTCTATGTGGCTTTTGAATTTCTATAATTCCCCTTTCAATCAGTTAAATCGCAACCCGCCACCCCCCCCCCTTTTTTTTTAAAGAACTATGGCTTGGCTAGTACAGACCACCATTTTTTCATTTGTCTTGGAGTTGTCCAGACTCATCTGGACATATCATAGTGAGAAGCAGAGGTATTTGAAGATGAGTATGGAAAAGATGCAGCAAGCACAGCTCTATGATTGCCTTCTGATATGTGAAGCACTGGGTCTTTCCAAGACTAATACAATCCAAATCCCTTAGAATCCAGTTCCTAGGTGTTGATTTCAGGAATGCTGTTTGGGGTGTTCCTTGTGAATTGTCAAAACACGGCTGTCATTAAATTACTCCATGCTTACTGAAGAGTATGGAGTTCAAGAAGGCTCCCTTAACATGCCCAAGATTGATGCTGCAGAGGGGAAAAAACAAAAACATTTACTTTTTGTTATTCCAGTTGTCTGTCTGTCTCTCTCTCTCTCTCACACACGCACACACATACACACACAATCCCTGAGATTCACAGAAAGCAAAGTATATGTCATTTTAAAAAATGTATTATTTAGTGACATTAAAGATAAATACTAAAATACAACTCAGAAGACACAATTATTTTGATGCATTCTTAGAAAAATGATTGCCTATGAAAACAATTTATAGTGCACCAATGAAAGGAGAAATAATAAATGGTTCACATTGTAAAAAACACTAAGGTATACTAAGTGTGTTTTTCCCCACAAGTATATTTAACTACATTTTTTCACAGCTTAATTTTTTAAGTTAATTCAGGAAGTTTATCTATCTTTCCATTTTACAAATGGAGAAACTGAAGCTCAGAAAGGCAAAAGGATTTTCCCAAGGTCACAGGTTTGGGAAAAACAGCTATTTTTTGAGCCAGGTTCTCTGACTACAATCCCAGTCATTTTTCTACTATAATACACTGTCTTCTACACTGATATTCACTAATCACAATTTATTTATTAGCAAATCTTTGCATTCTTAACACCCTTTAGCAACATTATTTATCCAATATGTTATTGCCTGTTTTGCAATTTTTGTTAATTTTTTTCTCTTATTCTCTTGTGAAAAAGAAATCAACATTTTCTCAATTTTACGTACATTTAAATTAAGCAATATTTTGGTTAAATTACAGTGATGAGATTTCTTTATTTGAGTAGGATAGCCACTAGAGCTGTTATCCTGGGAAATGTCCACCTTTTACTCAGGTAACTAGTTAATAATTTGATGGTTGTGTAGTCTTTTCAGCCCCTAAAGGATTAGTAATCATTGTGATATGGTGGGAAGGTCATTGCAGTAAAGAGTCAGAACATCTAAGTTTGTGTCCCAAGTTTTGCCAGTTTAATTGTATACATGTGGGTGAGTGAATTAATCAAACTCTCTGAGCCTCAGTTTTCTACTTTGATGAGACTGGAATAGTTCGAGCCCTAGAATCTGACTGGTCCTATTTAGGGAATGGAAACCCCAAGTCAGAGTGTGGTGGAAGCACTACTGGTAGCCAGAATGCAAAGAGGAGAATTGGACAAGTCTGCCAATGAAAGGGAAACGTAGCCCCACTGCATAGGTGCAGCGATGAAGCAGGGGTCCCCTAGAGAGAATCCAGAGGGGACTGAAGAAAAAACTTATTCTAGATTGGGCCTCATCCCATCTAATCGCAAAAACCAAATGGCAAGTTCAAGCCCATGTGGCACAGCCATACTAGACTCCCTACTCTTGAATTTCAGAAGTCCATTGCTTAGGTAATAGCTCCATGTTGCCTATTTATTGTAATACCAAGACCATGTCCCTTGATGGTCTGGAAGGGACATTAGAAATCCTCTAGTGCAATTCTCTTGTTTTCCAGAACGGAGGCTGAATGATGAATTAGCTAGTTTAGGTTCAGTAAATTTAGGAGGCAGCCCATCCATTGTTCCACCGTGGAACTTTCGAGATAATCGAAAATGTAAAGCATAATCATGATGTGGTGGAAAGAGCATCAACTTTATAATAAAACCATTTGGTTTTGAGTTCTGGTTCTGACACTAGCTATGTGACCAAAAGCCAATCTCCGCTTCTCTGAACCTGTTTCCTCATATTTATTTCAAGATTTCCATCTCTTAACTGCTTTAAGTCAGGCTCTACATCACATAGTTCAATCAAGGAAAGCATGTTATGAGACATAAAGTGCTATATATGTAACCTTTTATTAGGGCACATCTACTGGCAAGCTAGGAAGAGTCAAATCTGGTTCATTTCTCTAATTAATAATGAAGCCACAACCAAAAGACTTACCAGGCATTTGTGATGTTGTGGACAGTTCTGACCCAAAGCAGAACTGTAGTAGTGAGAAGGAAATCTTGAGACTTTTGGCAAAACTGATGAAAAATTAATCGAAAAACTCGGATTTGCCAAAGCAGTGGCTTCATAAGAAGGAACAACTTTGGCATAATATCTGACAGACTGATCAGGATGTAAAGAATTAAGAGAAAGCATTTCAGTGGGAATAATCTTATAGGTATCATCAGCAGCATTTTGTGAGGTGGAGCTAGAATGACCTTTAATAGAGAAGAAAAAAAATAATTTGTTAATGTAAACAACTAAAATTCTGACCTTTTATATTTAAAAGATTATGGTTCGTTTTCTTTATACTATGCCTCACACTTTTTCCCACTGGTACATTCAAATACTGGTGCTATTCAAAAGGAATAAACAGTACTAGAGAATCAAAGTAGCAAGATAATAGATCTCTCTGCCTCTGGGGAAATCTTATGAGCCTTAGGAGGGAAGCCTGCATCTGAATCTTCATTAAAGAAAGGAAAAAGATGTGCTATGGTAGGGGACGTACACTACAGACATCCATGCCAATAATGGGAGGTGGCTGATAAGCTCCTGACATAGTTCACAGAACTACCGTGGCGGCAGAATATGGTTGTGATGGAAGACTTCAACTCTCTGGATGTCGTCTTACAAACTCTTGAACTCGTCTCGCAAGTGAGTTCACATTTCAGACACTAGAGGAAGTCCGTCTATTAATGCTATTGTGGATTTGATTTTAATCAGTTAAAGAGTGCTGCAGAATGAAGAGCATATGATCAGAACCTCGGGAAGCAGTGACTATACACTGCTCAATTTTGTGACAAATAAAAAGGGAGATGCTAGTAGGTATGGTCAGAGGTTGTACCTTTGACTTTAGAAGAGCAGATTTTTTGAAACTTCAGTGACATAATAGGTAGGGTAAAGATTACCTCAAGAGCAGCGGAAGGCTCTCAATAATGAAATTATGGCAACGACATTACAATTTACTTTGATGATGGGGGGAAAGTGGAGGTGTTTAAAAAGGCTTAAAGGAGTGGACATTAACCTGAAGGAAAGTTTCTAATGGAATAACCCAAAAGTCTGTTGTGTTCAATATTTTTAATCAATTATTTTTACAAAGGTAAAAAGGAAAGGCAGCATGGTGTTGTGGAAAGAACACTAGCTTTAGGGTCATAATATCCAGATTCAAGTCCTACATCTGAAACTTATTATATGTTTGACTTTGGACAAGTCATTTAGCATCCCTAGGCTTTAGCTTCCTCATCTTTAAAAAAAAGGGAGTTGCATTGGATGGTCTCTATAGTCCCTAAATCTGTAATCTGACTGCAAGCTTTGTTGAAGCTGAGGGCCACTAACACTGTATCATAGAGTTAGAATACAAAAAGATTTGGAGCTATTCAACTAGACTCAATAAAGACTAATGGGTAAAAATTATAAGGCATCGAGAAAAGCTTCCAATTAGTGTTATACCAAAATGGAATAGTGAACTTTCTCTAGATTTTAGGTATTCAGAGACTAGAAGACGAGTTATTTACATTAACCAAGCAAGTACTTATGAAGCATTTATTATGTGGTAGGCACTAAAGTAAAAGGAATCAAAAGGTCCCTCAAAATTCTTCAAGGAGCCTACATTCTAATGGGCAAGACAGCACATAAAAAACTCAGGCCAAAAAAAATTTAAAAAGTATTACAAGGGCTAGCTCTATGTCGAATGTGGTGCTTGAGCTGAGTTTTAAGGAAAACAAGGAATTCTGAGTAACGGATGTGAGGAAGAAGTGCATTCTAGGTCTGTGAAACAGTCTGTGCAAAGATACGGTAATAGGAGATGGAGCGTCATGAGGAACAGCAAGACGTCCAGATCGGGTGGCCTATAAAATACTGGAAGGGCAGTATAAGCTGTATAAGAAAGTTAAAAATAGAGGTTTCCGAGAGGTAGTGAAGGGCTTCAAGAGCCAAAGAGTTTATATTCAATCTTAGTGAACAGGGATTGTTTCATTTTTTGTACTTGTGTCCCTGGTGCCTCGCATGGTGCCTGACGTATAGCAGCTGGATAATGAATGCTTGCTGAGTGAACCTAAAGGCAAAAGGAAGCCACTTAAGTTTACTGACTGGAGGAATGACATGTTCATACGTTAACTGCAGGAAAATAATTTTGGCCATTATTATAGAGGCTGAATTGTAGTGGGGAGAGATTTGAGGTAGAGAGACTGATGAGGTTATTGCAACGGCCTGAATAAGAAATGCTAAGGGCTAGAACTAGGATGGTAGCCAGGGAAGTGGAGAGAAAGAAAGAGAAGTAAGAAAAGATGTGGAGGTAGAAATGCCATGATTTAGCAACTGGATATGTTGGGAGAGAGACGCTAAGGGGTTGCGGATAACACCATGGTTATAGTCCTTAGTGACTGGAAGGAGGTTATTTTTTCAGCAGAAACAGGGCACTTCAGAAGATGATGAGTTCTGTTTCAGACATGATGCATTTGCGCTATGTATGAAATGTTCAATTTGAAATGTCTAATAGGAAGGTGGAAATGCATAATAGCAGCCTGGGCAAGAGACTGGGCTAGATACATAGACTTGAGAATTATTTGCAGAGAGGTCATAATTAACCCATACAAGCTGAGGAACTCACTAAGAGTATATATAGAGAAGAGGGTTGGAATACATTCACAATTAGGGGGTATATGAATGATGAACCAGAAAAGGAAACTAGAAGGAAGGACCAGTTAAATAGGAGAGAAAAGAGAAAATGGTATTTATGAATATCCAGAGAAGACAGCATATACAGGATGAGAGGTAGTTAACGCATCCGATGCTGCAGAGTGGTTAAGAAAGATGAGAATGGAGAAAAGGTCATCAGATTTGCAATTAATAGACCATTAGGAACCCTGGCAGGGAGAAGTTTCAGAGAACATCAAAGTCTGAAGGGACCACAGAGATCAGCTAAATCAAGGTCTTTATTTTATGACTGATCAACCTAAAGTTTCAAGAGGAAAAGTGACTTGGCTAGAGTTTTAACTGATATTATAGGATCAAGATCTTAGAGAGATCATTTTGTCTGATACTTTTGTTTTTCAGATAAAGAAAAAGAGGCCAAGTTAGTAGTCAAGTTAAATTTAGAACTGAAGTCTTTTGACTTAAAATTTAAGGCTCTTTTCACTATCTTTCTTTCAGGGATACTATAGATGGACTCTATATTTGGGGCATTGAAGTTCTATCAAACTCAATGATTCTAAGCAAAATATACACCCCATTAAGAAACTCCTCTTACTAGATATGGGATCTGAGTGAAAGCATTTGACCTCTTGGAATCTCATTTTCAAATCTGTAAAAGAGGCCAGATATTTGCACTGACTTTTGTAGGGCTTCTATAAGGATCAAGTGACAATGAATGTGGATTTATATCAATGTGCACCCTGAAAGTTAAACTTGGGATGACATTAACAGGAAAAATGAAGAGAAGGCTTTGATCCTCTGCATCTTTGGACCTTTTTACATTCTCAAAAGTAGAGAACAATGAAAGCTGTGGAGGTGTCATCTACTCAAACGTGTACCTGAATAGGAATTCCCTCTACAAGATCCCTGGCAAGTGGTCACATAGCTTCTGATTAAAAACTTCCAGTGATGGGTAAGCTTCCACCTGTTGAAGCAGACCATGCCACTTTTGGGCAGGTCCGATTGTGTGGAACTTTTCCTTTACATCAAGCCTTAATCTGCCTTTTCGCAAATTCCAACCATTGCCACTCGTTCTGCTCCCTATGATCATGTAGGACAAGTTTAATTATTCTTCCCCATGACACCCTTTGTAAATAGTTTGAGACAGTTATCATTTTTCTCTGAAGCCTTCTCTACACTAAACCCCATTCCTTCAACTTGTTCTCCTTTCACACAGTTTTCAGTTTCCATACCATCCTAGTTATCCTCCTCTAAATGAGTGTTGGCTTGATAATGTCCTTCACAGAATGTGGTACCTAACACTAAATGTGATACTCCCTATGTGATCTGACCGGGATAAAGTGTAGCCGGACTCTCATCTCTTTTATACTGGAAACTATTCTTGTTAGTGCAGCATAAGATGGAATTTACCCTTTTAGCTGCCATTTAATACTACTGATTCATACCACATTTGTATCAAATCTTCCAGATCTTTCTTCCATATTGATGGTTGTCTAGCCTGTGTAGTCCATCCTGCACTTTCACAGCTGGCTCTCTGAACCCAAATGTAGGACTTTTGTGCTTATCCCCATCAAAATTCTTTTGATTGGATTTTACTTGTTTTAGCCTGTCAAAGTCTGTTTTGTGTCATCTCATCTGAGTCACTGATAAAAATGTTGAAAACTGAGCCAAGGTCAGGTTCTTTGGGACATTCTACAAGAGTTCTCTCTCCATCGTCAAGTTGACACTGGCACTACCCTCTGGCTCAAGTCTTTGAACACCAATTTCAACACACTCATTGATCTATCTCTTCCAAAAAGATACAAGAAATTTTGTGAAATATTTTGCTAAAATATGTATATAATAAATCTATGGAATTATCAGTCAAAAGGGAAATTCACTTGGTCTGACCTGGTACATTTTTTTAAAAACCATACCAGCTCTTACTGATTGTAACCCATACAGCTTTCTAAATAATCACAAACCATCACCTTAATGATAGGTTCTAGAATTTTACCAGGCATCAAAGTTACGTTCATTGATCTATAATTTGAAGACTACAAATGACTCCCTCTTTTGAGGAAATCTCCATTTTGAAAATGGGGACAATATTTGTCCTTCCTTAGTCTTGTGGAATCTCTCTAGCTCTCCACGATTTTTGGAAGATTACTAACAGAACTTCACCAATTATACCCAATGAAACACCCCATATTATTTGGCTGGAAGCAGGGGCTTAAACTCAGAAAGAGTAGTTAGGTGGTCTCTTGCCATCTTCTTATTTATTTTGGAATTCATTTTCCTGTTATCATTTTTTGTGCTATCTTTTGTGTCTAAATCATTCTTCGGCAAAGAAAAGAGAAGCAAAATAAAAATTGGGTAGTTCTATTCTCTCACTATCAACCATTATCGCCTGCCCATCTACGTGAAGAAACAGTTCTATTTCTTCTTTGATTCTCCTCTTGGTCACAGTGCCACTAAATTTTTTTTGCTATTATTGTCCTTGGCATTCATCACTAGCCCTGAAAGAGTCTGAGTATAGAACTCGTGATATTTTTATTTAAGAAAATGATACATTTTGTTTTGACAATGAATACTTCCAATATCCAAATAACCCCCTTTAAAAGTATATTCCTTTTGTCCCCCCAATCATTATCAACAGAAAGACTATTCTTCAACTTTGGTAGTGAAAGCATCAATAATGACCATTACATTTGACCAGGATCTGTTTTCTTTCCGTGTTAACTTTATTTACATGGTTGAAGTCATTGTGTATATCATGCTTTTGGCTTGGTTCTCTTC
>CM053622.1:654438600-654467849 GCA_028646595.1 Phalanger gymnotis | reverse complement strand
GTACATTGATGTGTTGTATTACTGTACCTATCGTTAGTATTGCAGATAATATGAGAAGTATGGATTTTATATCACTAAAATGCCAGTGCATAGTTCATAAATACTTTTTCTTTTAAATAGATTGAGACTGCTTGCCTTCTTATGAGGTACTTGTGAACTGCAGGTTCACAGGCTATGGTTTGACTTCTGGCCTAGAAACCCTGAATAACCAGATCCAAGTACTTAATCCCTTTTGGGAGCCCCATACATGTTTGGGACTTACCTAACCGTGCCTGTCTTGTTGTTAGATAAGTTTGGAATTCCATTTGGATATCTCACAAAGTGGCAGGAATACACTGGGGAAATTCTGAGTGCCCTCTGTCTCTGGGGTAAATTTATTTGAACCTCTTTTAACCTCAAAAATGGATTCCCTATGTATTTCAAGGTTCTCCAGAAAATGTTTTAGGGAGTGCCTTACATTGTAGAAACCAAGGAGGATTTTGCAGAATTAAACTCAGTCTGTGAGTGTGGGTCCCGAGGAGGGTAATATGAGGACTTGACTTGAACAGTGTCCTAATTCCTCCTGGACAAGTGCCAATTTGCTGTAGACCTTAGTCCCTGACTGAGCATGCTACATAAACATCAAGCCGAGCTGGTTTGGTTTATTACCTGAGCATAAGGTGCAGTCGTCCCTACATCCCTAAATCCGTAGGTGGAATCCCACATATTCTAGGAATCTCTATAGGATATAAGGTTTTTTTCCCTGGGATAATAAGCTAGATTTTCTTTGCTTTTTTCTTGTTTTTATTGCCGTTGGGTTATGGAAGGCCGTTTCCTGTTCCAAGACAAGCTTTGATTTTGTACTAAGTAAGCTACTGATAAATACAGTAAAATATTCTTTATTGAATCTGTAAAACTCTGTATGTACTTGTAATTGTGCCTATTACCTATACAAGTAGGATTATGCAGGAACGATGCCATATTGGCCGTTTTGAGACTCTTTCCCATATGGTCCAGGGGGAGTGAAAAAAAATGTTTACATCTCCATGGGACACCAGAGAACTAATCTGGATTTGGGATACGGACAATGTGTTTAAAATATATCCTGGCTGATTTACCAAGAATGGCAAATTTTTTTTTCCATTGGAGCATTTTATTTGTATGTATGTTTTACACCCTTAGAAAAAGAATCCCACAATTTTTCCTCCTGTGTGTTTTCATCTTGCTTCCTCATGGTCCATGATGCCAGCTGAGGTTGTACGCACAATAAACCCAAACTGATGGGATGGTAGCAGATTATTCTGCCACTTTTCCAGATCTTTCAACTGAACATCAAATCTGAGGCTGATTACCCCACACTTGTTTAATCTGCCCCTGAGGTTCATGACAGTTTTTCCTGCTCTGTGATCATCAACCAACTCAAATTCGCTAACATAACCACACTTCATCATCACAGTTAAGAACTGGACAATTACTTCAGAGTGCGGCCTAACGAGAACCCAGCATTTTCCTCACTTTTCTGCATTGTTGATGCTTTTGAGAGCATCTGCTGGAACATTCATGCACACCATGGTGGCAGTGCTGCAAGATGGCAGAGTGAATGGCAAATTTTTAGATGGGGCAAAGAGTATATCACAGGGACTGGACCATGAGGACATAGTCCTTCAAGCAAATACACTGTCTGCCCACTATCAACCTGCATGAAGGCATGCTGGGCCTATTTCCAAAAATGCATAATCGATGCCACTTTCCCTGGATTCAGAGTATGTGCGTGCATACTCTGTTTGCCAGTGGCTTATTGCGCGGTTACAGAAAACCTTCTCATTAGCTGCTGGGGCAGAACTGATTGTGCGCACAGGAGGCTTGAATGGACAAACTCTCTCTTCCTTGGAAGCTTTCCCGTGAGGAGGAAGAAAAAATATTGAAAGTCTTTGGGTTGGAGAGAGGTAGTAGTAATGATGGCAATAACCTGCTGCAGCCCACTGCCTCTTCTCCCCACATAGCCACATAATCATGGATATGTATTGCCACCCCTATTTCTCTCTCTGCAGTATTTATTCTTCCCTGATCCCAGGCAAATGAGTAGTGAGGACGAAATGTTATGACCTTGTAAGCTTCAAAAGGTCAGAAGAGCCACCACTGGTCTAGCCAGCAGAGTCCACTGTAGAGTATGCTATTAGTTGCAGCAGCCAAATCTAGTGAGGAGCCAGTTTTGAGGAATGGCCTGTTTGACTCAGCTCAGCAGTAAATTGATCAAGCAGTGAGAAGCCAGTCCTATGGCAAGGGGCTGACATGTTTTTCAGCCATGCCATATCCAGAACTGAACTTGGTGGGGAGAATATCTGGTAGTCACCACTTTGAGTCTACTCTTCCTAGGGGCCAAGGTAGTAGAGGAAGAGAAAGGGCTCCCAGTCAGAGAGGTTTTGGTACTTTGGTTCCTGCTATATCTTTTCCGTAAATATTCCTTTGGAAAAACTGATGTTAACTGGTTAAGTGACATCGAGGTGCTACTGACTGGTGACTGATACTGAAGAAACATGCTACATGGGGAGTCATGAGCAAGAGAATTAGGGGAAGCTTTA
The DNA here is from genome assembly GCA_028646595.1 of Phalanger gymnotis. Lineage (NCBI taxonomy): Eukaryota > Metazoa > Chordata > Mammalia > Diprotodontia > Phalangeridae > Phalanger > Phalanger gymnotis. Next base: position 654,465,288 of record CM053622.1, on the reverse strand, counting down.
ATACTGCATGATTACCCCTAGAATCCTGAAGGTAAATGTATTGAGCGACGTTCCGGAGACCCAATATACAAGTGTAGATTGTAAGAACGAACCCCAGAGCATATGTTATGTGTATATTACTATTTAACAAATATTTATCAAGCATCTATATGAAACGACATAAAGATTCATGGTATAAGGAGGCTTCGGTTTGAATTTTCCTTCTGTTACTTGTTACCTGTATAACCTTGAACAAATTATTTAACCTCTCTGAGCCTCAGCAAAATGAAGGGGTCAGGCTAGAAGACCTCTAAAGTTCTTTCAATGCTAAAGTCTTACGATTTTTGCACATAGTATTACGCTAAGCATTAAGGGAGATACTAAATATATGAAATAGTCCCTATTCTAGAAGAATTTAAAATCTTGTGTGGTAGAAGACATACAAACATGAAAAACTATTACTATGTCTTAGAAGGAGGTTAGAAGGGGGCATAATTTTGGGAAGATAAAATTGACCTGATTAGAGAAGACATGATAGTATGCAAATAAGTGTGATATTGAGAATATAATCAAGAATCAACATATATGGAACAGAACTGGAAGACTATAGAGAGTTAGGAAGAAGATGCATCAGTGTGGCAGAAACATTAGTGAAAGTTTTGTGAAGAAGGTGGTCCTTGAAATGGGTCTTGAAGGATTGGTGAAATTTAGAAAATTAGAGAAACGGATGCCTTCCATGTGGGAAAAAAGTATGAGCAAAAGCAAAAAAGAAACGTTATGTGGTTTACGTAAGAACAGTGAAGATAAAAATCACTTGACTGGAGAGGAAGGTATGTGTTGGAGAGTGGTAGGATTTTCTATATTAGGCAGCAAGTAGAGTTAGGAAAGTGGGTAAAAGCAAAGCTGGTTTGTGAACGTGTTCTGTGTCATGGAATGCTTTATAAAAGGCTATTGACAGTGATTTCTCCCTAAGGAAACTTCTTCAGAAATTTAGCCAAGATTGGCTTAGGCTAATAGACACTCAGGAAAATGTTTGGTAAGCCTGGTGACATAAGGGCATAAATTTTACCCCAACAGAATAAGACAGAAAAATGTTTCCTTTAATTCCTTTTCTGAAACTGAATTTTGTTATCCTGCAATAGATCTTTCTAGTAGATTTCCCTGTTTCTAGTTTCTCTCTTTTCTAGTTAATTCTTCATATTTGTACCAGGCTATTATTGAAACACTTTAATGTTAGTGCCTTCCCTTTATTGAGTATCTCCAATTTAACCTGCATAGATCTTATCTGATAGCTGTTCGTATGTTGCTTCCCCCATTAGACCACGAGCTTCTTGAAAGTAGCAACTGTTGAGTTTTTGTTTTTGTCTTGCCTTTCTTTGTATCTCTAGCACTTAGCACAGAACCTAGAACATGGCAGGTGCTCAAGAAATGCTACTGCCTAACTTTTGTCCTGTCATTCCTCTCCTCAAAGTTTAAATACCTTCCTATTTTCTACTGCATCAAATAGAAATTCTTCTGCCTTGTTTTCTAGACTCTCTATAACTTGAACATTCCTTCCAAATCCTCAGATACTTTACAAATAATAAATACAGTCATTATCTTCCATCAAAATAAGCACTCTGGGTTTCATGACCAGCTTAATCACTGTTTCTTAAAATAGACCATTTAAATGCCAGAGGACTCTGATCTCTAGCTCCCACCCCAGGGTTATATTGTTCTAATTGGTAAAAGTATACCAACCATATCTAACCATCCCCAGGCAACTGACTATGCTTTATAATCATGTCCTATGCAGATACCCCCTTCTCCTATCTCAACTCCTCCCCACCCCCTGCAAACACACACACTTTCTACCTCTTGCTCTGGGAAACTAGAGTTAAGTTAAAGTCAAAGTTAAGTTAAAGACCATCATTATTTCTGAAAAGAGCATATCAATTAATTTCCTTATGGTGCCACTCATCATTTCCATATTTCTCAGACCACAGCACATCTTTTGTAGCCACCATTTCTTATATATGTAGTCTTTACTTTTTAGAATATAATCTACAGTGAATGTAGGTACCGTATCTCTTTTGTCTATATTCCTAAGGGTCAACATAGTATCTGACACGTAATAAGTGCTTAATAAATGCTTTTTCATTAATTCCTTCAAACAGACAAAAAAAACCCAAAAGGTAATTTTAAAATCAGTAATTCCCAGGACATACATATAAAAACAAGCTAAGTTCTGTATCTAGTTACATACACTCTAGTACAAACTATTTGCAAGAAGTTGAAGAGACATCGACCATCACCTTTCAGGGCTTCATCCAATTGGCCCTCTGAAGCAGGAAGAGAGTACACATTCAAGCACTTATTAGCCAGGAATCTGATCTCTTTCACAGGTGACGGCATACTTGTCACCACATTACTTTCCCTTAAAAGTGAAAGGGGGAGGAAAAGGGAAGAAACCTTAAATACTTTTTTATTTAAGAAAAATATCTTTATTAAAGTCTATAGTTAGTTTTATCATGAAAGCAGTAAAAGTGAAATTTGCATTGTCACAAAGACTTAGGATTCGACTCTCAGAATTCTTCAGGTTGTTCAACTCAACTTAAACCTCTACTGACTGCTTTTAAAATGCAAGGCAATTCTGTCTTACCTGTATATTCCAATAAATTTACATATCTAAGCAAGATGTGTGCCTTGGTGTGCCACTTCATATGCTAATGAGTATTCCTCAAATGTTTCTGCCTAGAAGGGAGTTGAACATGACCCAACGACTTGACCTAACTCAATTCATCATAGCGTTCACAATGTCCATAATGCAGGGTCATCTGAAAGGACATTAGACTGCCATATTTCAAACTGCTTTTAGGGTCCCATTTTTAATGTTTTGGGCTACAATAAAAGGAATCCTAAGGGATACTGTGTTGATCTAAAATTGTTGCATGCCTTTATTATTTCACATAAATATACATTACAAGGACCAAAACAACAAAAATTCCCCATCTATTAATAAAAGAAAAAAAGTCCTTTTTCTTAATAAATCATCAAACTATGTGAAGGCTTAATGCAGGGGTGGGGAATCTGAGGTCTCAAGGCTGCACATGGTCCTCTAGGTCCTCCACTGCAGCCCTCTGACTAAATCCAAGTTTGAATTCAGTCAAAGATACTATATTGCACATAGTCCTCTAGGTCCTCAAGTGCAGCCCTCTGACTAAATCCAAGTTTGAATTCAGTCAAAGATACTATATTGAAAAGAGATACAGTACCAAGTTTGGATTCAGTCAAAGGGCTGTGCTTAAGGATCTAAGAGGGCCATGTATGGTCTTGAGGCCACAAGTTCCCCAACATAGTGGCTCGCTACTTTGCCTATGCCAAGAGTTGGAAGTTAATGGTAAACACTTGAATTTCATAGGAACTCAAGGCTCATTTCCTACCTTTGTGTCCTGACAGTACTTGGAAGGAAAGGCTGGCTGGCTACCTGTTGCTTCTTACAAAACCTTCTGTTGCTCTGAAGCACCTTTGTAATCTTTAAAAAAAAAAAAAGCAAGGGTAAATACAAATTTCCAGATAGCTAAACAGACTTTTTGGTGATTTTATTTTTTAGCCTCTCTATAAATGGGATTGTTTGCACTAAAGTCTTCTTTTGATTTCTCACTGTGATGCAGAAGTGACTCTTGGTTCTCTGGTAGGTCCGGTTATTCTGGGAAAGTTTTAAGTATGGTTCTGGCTGCCCATCTTATGTGCTTATTATCTGCCCATCTTATGTACTTATTATCAGAAGACTAGGAGAACTAAGTTTGTTTTAGTTTTTGTTTTAGTTCATCCCCACAAGGCTTATCACTAGGAAATTCGGTTTTCTATTTTGTTCATTGTTTTGCTTTAACTACAACGGTAACTCATGGATACCATGTTGTGGCTGTGATTTCTAGTAGCAGAAGGACTACAAATAAAATCATGAATTCCTGAAGGTCTGGTATAAGCAGAATGCAAAAAATTCAGAAAGTACCTGAATCATGACATTTGGAGGGATTCTCTCTCGGATACACTTCACGTAATCAACTGTTGCCTCAAGAATTGAAGCAGCATCATTCTTCCTCCCCTTTATATACGGCAAGAGAGTTCGCAGCTGCTCACAGCAATCCTTGATTCGTTCTCTGCTCAAAAATACTGTCCATTAGGAATGAACTTAACCTTCTACTCCATTGTACACAAATAACCCAACCTTCTGCACCCAAGGGAGTCAATACTCCTTCTAATACAGGTGCATCAGGATAGAATCAGTGCTTCACTGGGAGCCAACAGCTTTTATGGTCACTTCAAGTATATCTTTCCTGTGTTACTTCAAAAGGAGTACAGAAAGCTGGCTGTTTCAAGGATTAAACATTGTGGATTACAATATGACCCAGTGCTGCATCTCTGTGTAACCAGTGCTGGTTACAATATGACCCATGCTACATCCCTGCTGCTGCCTCATGGGGTCATGCAGCAGAGTCTGAATTTAAAGGAAAGGACTGCAACATAGCAGTACTATGCTCAGGTAGTCAGAGAGAAGACACTTCCCACTATGTCACTCTACAGAAGCTGAAAGAATTCTTCTTCAAGGTGGACGAACAGACAGAAGCATGGATGGCAAATAATAATAGCAATATGAATACATTTATAGAGTATTTTTCAGGCTAAAAATTCTTTCCTCACAACAACTCTGTGAAGCAGGTAATGCAACTATTATTATGTCTATTTTATAGATAAGAAAACTGAGGTTCAGAGAGGTTAAGAGAATTGCTCAAGGTCATACAATTATGCCTCAAAGCAGGACTGAAATTCAGTTCTGATTCCAAGTCCAACAATCCTCCCATTACACTCTATCTTGATATAAACAAATTCCTGAACAGATGCAGGAGACCCAAGAACTTACCAATTAGTCCTTTGTATTACATCTAATTTGCACATTATTTTTTAATATGCAGAAAACAAGGAGGCTGGTTCTTTTAGTTAGAACAAATCATGCAAACTATGGGAGCCTGCTGGTCTGATTTCAAATAGAAAGTAGACTAAACTGGTAAGAATTTAGTGGAGGTTGTAAAGGAATCTATGCATCTTCAGAGGAGAAATTTTTATTCCTTCTACACGTCTCCCCAGCTCATAGCAAAGTAGGTGCTTGAGTGGTGCTTGCTGATCAATGAAATGCAAGATTAAATTGAACAAAGAAAAAGTACCCATTGCAATTAGATCTTAGTAAGAATAAGGAGGGTTATTGAAACTTTTTTGGAAGGTGGTGATGGTTGATCTTATAAGAAAGGTTAAAACAGGGTCACCACTAATAAATATGCACCAAGACTTCTATCAAGAAAAAAAGTCTTCCTTCTTGTGTTTAGAAAAAAAATGCGGAACAAAAAATCTGCAGAAAAAAAGCGTAAATGGATGTCTATCCTTCAAATCATAAATGTCAGCCTGATTCTGACCCAAATCAGACCAAGACTGAAGAAGAGTGTGTCTGTTTCCAATTCATTTCCAAAAGAGAAAAATCCTAGAAGGCTGTTTAGATTCAAATCAGTTCACTGGGTCCTTCTTAGGCAGATACGAATTTCCAGAAATAAATAATGCTTTGGATTTCAGATCACTTGGGATGGGAAGCTGGATGCTCATGATTCTTCTAGTCTATCTTCTTTGAACGACTACAGCTTGGGATGTTAACCTCACTCTATTTGTTCTGATATGAATGGAACTTTGAAAAATATTACTTCATTAATATAGTCCAATCTTTTTATTCCTGCTTTATCTATCTTTGCCATAAATTCTATAGACCCACTGACTCAAAAACCCAATAAAACAGGCAGTAATAAATTAAATGTTGGTATTAATGTGAGATTTTAGTAATGAACATGTTATATATCTCATCTCTGACTTCATGGCCCAGATATAATCTCATTTTCTACTAGAAGCCTTTCCTGACACCCCCCCCCCTTAATCTTACTGCCTGCCTTATGTGATTATCTCCAATTTACCTCGTACATATCTTTTTTGTAAATAATTATTTACATGCTGTATCCCCCATTAGATTGTGTGCTCAAGAGTAGGTACTTAAGGCAAAAAAGCCTTTTTTTGTATCCTTAGCACAATGCTTAGCATATATTAAAAACTTAAAAAATACTCCTTGCCTGGCTTGACATGTACAAGTATACGCAAGATTTTTTTTTTACTAAGAATATTTCTAGGAGGTCAGAATTATAATTTTATCAATCCATCAATGCCCATCAATTTTGTCTTGCCACTTTGGGAATGGGCAATTTTATTTTGTGGCAAGATAGGGTTAACTAAGTCTGGTTGTTTCCTCTGCAATTCCTTGGTGGGGAAGGAGGGGAAGAAGATAGAAAAGGCAGTTACAATTCCTTTATAATCTCACAAATCAGCAAACAGATTTCCTTGGAAACTCAGTATTTCTGGTCCTTAAAAGATGCCACTGATTGAACACTCTTTAGTCCATCAGACATTAGGCCTCTATTCAGTAACCATAATCACTAGTTTTTACATTGACTTTTTCTTTTTACAGTACTATCAATTGAATTATGAACATCATAAATTTAAGTTTTCACTACAAAGGGGACAGTGGTACAAATAACTACATATAAATTCACCTTCTCAGCTTTTCTTTGCTTGAATGAAGAAGAGAAATCTTTTTATTTTTCCTGGAATCAGACAATGAAGTCTTTTGTTCAACTCCAGGATTGTCTCCTAATGAAATAGAACTAGAAACAAAAGAAAAACATACCATATAAAGGGTCAAGGGCATAATAGCCTAGCAAACCAATACAATACCTAAAGGACACTGTTCATAGTATCTTCTTCAGTATTATAACTTTCGAATCACACAGAACTTTTCTGCTTAAGCATTTCTGAAATATTTACTACCACATTATAGTAGCTAAAACTCAATAAATATTTGTTTAATTAACTAAGCACTCTATTTTCCAAATTATTGTTCATTTATTTCCTCATTACTGCTTTTCATTGCTGTATAATAGCACATATTCTACCAGAAAGATAAAGCTATTGCGGGCAGGTGGGAAGGAGGAAAGGATAGTACATTATGTACAAAAAAGAAAAATAAATAGGACAGAAATTATGCTATTTCCTGGTTTATTGCTAATCATTGGAAAATTCAGTACATTTTCGACTTCCTTCATTCAATGTTTACTGCTCATCTACTGTTTGCACTACATACTCTTATGTACTTTGGGTGAATACAAAAGAAACAGAAATCGTGGTCTTCCCTCAAGAAGTTTACAATCTAATTTAGTACCTTTGACTCAAGTCATACAACTTATTGTTTGAATGAACAGTTTAATAATTTTCATGTTAGTGTGAAATGCTCAGTAGAGATAACCTACAATATTAAAAAAGGAAGACAAACTTGCTCCCCAAAGGGAGCAAGAGGTTTTTACATAACAGCCACTTGATCAAAAAAAGCAGCAGCAAACAATGGTATATTAGTAAAAGATTCAATGCTTTCCAAGCTTTTTTCCCAATTTCTGATCACAAATAGTATTAGAAAGCTTATTTTTCTAATTCAGAAATTAAAACCTTGAAATATGCCCATGAATGGGAAGCCTTTATATTACAAAGGCTGAGATATTCAGTCACCCCTTAGACTATCTTCACTGGCTTAGGGTAAAAGTACAGCCAACCCTAAAATCACTCAGTTGTCTCCCAAAAAATTTGAAGGCACTATTATCAATATTATCAAAAATATTTAAAAGTATGACTAACAAGTACAAACTGTGACTCATATATTACTTTATCTAATTAGAATATATGTAGTTGCATGGCCCTTCTTTAAAGGGTCTGTGGTTGGTTGTGATTCCATTTTATCTAACAGATATTCTTACATTATATTTAGTCTTATGTTGTGTTTAAAGAAATTCTTGGAAATTTAATATGAATAAAAGTATAAACCTATTAAACACTGTATGGAGGGTTGCTCATGAGGGTGTGTGTGTGTGAGTGCGTGTGTGTTTGTATGTGTGTGTATCTGTGAAGTACCTTCTTTCCTTCAAGCCTCAACTCAGGTTCTACTTCCTCTCTGACCATTCTGCCTCACAACTTCCCAAAATAACCACTGACAGGCTATATACCCTGTCAAATTCTATACGTAGTCATTAAAGACAGAGGATGTCCTTGAGAAAGCTACAGGCTGGTCAACAAAACAACCGAGAATGGGGACCCAAGATGTCTTGAGGAATGGTGATGATGAGGGTGGTATAACGACATTCAGGCTGGGACACCCCAGGGGTCCAGGGGCTTCAAGGACCCTAACACTTTGAGTTCAGGTGCCGTGGAAGGCCCTAAAGATCCAGTTTTCTGAACCACAAAGATCTAGGGGTAAATTCTCAGAACTAGAAATCAGTGAAGAGACCCTGGTGACTCAGGGTAAGACAAAGCAGGACTGACCATTTCAGCCAAAAGCACAGCAAGAATAGAGGCTGGCCCTGGAAAAGTCTCAACTCAGGAACGAAATCTTGAGAAATAAGTAAACCAAAGGAAACATCAAAGAATATAAGAAAATATTGTTGATGTAGAGATCTATCCCTCTTAAAGAAGAAGACAGTAAATATATAGCAATTGAAAGCAACTGAATTAAAGGGAGGGAAATGGATTTCCCACAAGGTTTACATGAGGATCTAAAGGAAATGGAGCAAGACATTAAAAATGGAACAAAAGTTCATGAAGAAAGAATTGGAGATGGCAGAGAAAAGCCAGGAAGTTGCCTGAGCTCTCCCCAGTTTCCCTCAGAAACGTTAAATCAAGCCTCTAAATGGATATTAGAGTGACAGAATCTACAAAAAGATGGAATGAAACAATTTTCCAGCTTAAAATAAATTAGAGAGACTTCAGGAAAGATCTGTCTCACTTGGGTAAAAGAGGAGCACAGACCAGCACAAGGTGTCTAGGCAAACTGGGGTGGGGGCAGGGGGAGGGTTTTTGCCACAGCACAGATTAGCAGCTGAGGCCCCTCGGTCCTGGCTCAACAGGCTAGTGGCACAGCAGGCCAGCTATGAAGACTCCAGCTCCGGAGGAGAAGGCAAACTGCCAGGCCTTGAACCCTGGCACAACAGGCACAAATAGGCTGGGCTGCCCCAGTGTAGTAGGCAAGCTGCAAGCGCCAGAGGCCCTAGCGCAGAAAGCAAGTAACCAGGCCACTGGCCCCCAGCAAAAGAAGCTTGGGACTGTGCCCCTGTGCCCCAAGAGAATAGCTCCATTTTAAAAGTCACAAAATAGGCTAAAAATTGAAAAAGAAACAAAACCAAACCAGAAAAGAGCCCTGACCATAAAAGCTAACGTGGTGATACGGAAGATGAAAACAAACTCAGACGAGGACAACAATGTAAAAATGCCTACATGAGAAGCCTCGAAGGGGAGCATGAATTGGTCTCACGCCCAAAAATCCTTCTTGGAAGAGCTCAAAGAGGATTTTAAAAATCAAATAAGTGAGGTAGAAGAAAAACTGGGAAAAGAAATGAGAGGTATGCAAGAGAGAGTCAATAGCTTGAAAATGGAAGTACAAAATTATTGATTGAAGGGCAGTTAGGGATACACATAGGTAGATGGTGTGGGTAGAAGTTGACTCTGATGTGATGACAAAAAAATTAGGGGGTTATAAAAAGGATTATACTGGGAAAAGAGGAAAGAGAGGGGCAGAATAGGGTAAATTACATCAAATGAAGAGGTACAAAAGACCTATTCAGTAGAGGGAATTAAGGGAGGGGGATGAGCATTGTTTGAACCTTACTCTCATCACTCTTGGTTCAAAGATGGAATAACATATGTACTCAGTTGGGTATAGAAATTTGTCTTATCCTATGAGGAAGAAGGAGGGGAAATGGTAACGAAAAGGGAGTGAGGCTAATACACAGGAGTACAGATAGAGGGAGGCAGTGGTCAGAAGCAAAACACTGGTGAAGTGGGAAAGGGTGAAAGGAGAGGGAAAACTATAAATGGGGGAGGGGAATAAGATTCCTCTGTATTTCTCTCCATCATAACTGTGAATGTGAATTCTCTCATAAAACAGAAGCAGAGAGCAGAGTGGATTAAAAATCATAATCCTACAATACAAAGTGTTCCTAATGTCTGGACACATAGGGAAAAAGGCATATTTTCAATAAATGAAATGAAAGAAATTTTCAACAACATTTTATTTAATTGGAAAATTAACAAATAACATCTTCAATATGATTTCCATCATTTGTGATGCAAAAGTTGAAGCGCTTTGCAAGATTCACGTGAACTCGATGCAATAACTCCACATTGCTGTCAGTTTTAGCACATTGACTATGCATCCAATCAAGTGTGTTGCATCTGTGATTTTCATTGAGTACACCTTCTCCTTTAATATACCCCAAAAAAGAAGTCAAGGGGGGCTAAGGTCTGTTAATATTCCATTTCTTGAAAATATACATTTTTTCTATGTGTCCAGACTTTAGGGTTACCCTGTATGTTGTTTACAAGAAACACATTTGATGTAGATTGATACACAGAGAGTAAAGGTAACAGGCTGGTGCAGAATGTATCATGCTTCAACTGAAGTAAAAAAAAAACAGGGGTAGCAATCCTGATTTAAGACAAAACAAAAGCAAAAATACATCCAATTAAAAGAAACTACATCTTGCTAAAAGGTACCATAGACAATTAAGTAATATCAATAAACATATATGTACCAAATGGCATAGCATCCAAATTCTTAGAGAAATTAAGTGAGTTACAGGAAGAAATAGATAGGAAAACTATACTAGTGGGGGGCCTCAACCTACCCTTCTCAGAACTAGATAAATCTAACCACAAAATAAACAAGAAAGAAAGAGGTGAACAGAATTTTAGGAAAGTTAGATATGATAGCCTTCTGAAGAAAACTGAATGGGGATAAAAGGGTTATACCATTTTTTCAATGGTATATGGCACTTGCACAAAAACTGACCATGTATTAGGGCATAAAAACCTTATAATCAAATGCAGAAAGGCAGAAATATTACATGCATCCTTTTCAGACCATGATACAATAAAAATTGCATGTAATAAAGGGCCATGGAAAGATAGGCTAAAAATTAATTAGAAACAAATCTAATCCTAAAGAATGAGTGGGTCAAGCAACAAATCATAGAAACAATGAATAATTTCATCAAAGAAAATGACAATGAGACAACATACCAAAACTTATGGGTTGCAGCCAAAGCAGTTCTTAGAGGAAATTTTATATATCTAAATGCATACATGAATAAAATTGAGAAAGAGGAGATCAATTAATTGGACATGCAACTAAAAAAGCTAGAAAAAGGACAAGTTAAAAATTCCCATTAAACACTGAATTAGAAATTCTGAAAATCAAAGGAGAGATTAATATAATTGATTGGAATGGGAATTAGAAGAATTAGAATTAGAAGAATTAGAAGCAGAATAGCTTGCAACAGAAAGTGGCAAATCTTAGCCAAGTAATGGGCTTCCTGAAAAACAGAATAAACCAAACATATTTCAATGACTCCATGAGACGGCAATAAATGTTAGGTCAAAATGAAAAGACTGAAAGAAATAGAAGAAAATAAGATATCTAGTATCATAAACAGCTAACTTGGAAAACAACTCAAAGAGAGATAGTTTAAGAATCACTGGACTCCCTGGAAACTAAGAAAAACCAGGATACTATATTTCACCATAAATGAAAACTACCCAGATTTTTTAGAACCAGAGGGCAAAACGAAAGCAGAAAAAATTCACTGATCCCTTCCCCTAAGGGAGAAGGGGGTAGAAAAGTCTCAAAACTGTCATAACCAAAATCCAAAACTAAAAAAAGAAATACTACAGGCATCCATAAAGAAGCAATTTAAGTACCAAAGAAACTCTGTCAGGATCATACAGACCTGGCAGCTTCTACTATAAAACAGGAGAGCTTAAAATACAATATTCCACAGGGCAAAACATATGGACTTACAACCAAAAATAACTTACTCTGCAAGGATGAATATAATCTTGCAGAGAGAAAAAAAATGGATCTTTAATAGAAAAGAAACTTTCAGCAGTGCTCATGAAAAGACCAAAGGTGAGGAGTAGTAGCTCTGAAATACAAACATGAGTCAAGAGAAACTCTGAAAGATAAATTTATTTCAGCAATTGGAAGGAGTTTTATGACGATGCTGGCTAACATCCTAATAGGGGAAAAAGAACCAAGGGTCCCTTCAAAACCTGAATGTCTTCAAAAAGTACTGATTAAGTTAAATGAGAAAAACAGTGTATCTGGAAATGGAATCATTCTTTTATGTGGTTTTTTTTTTGGCGGGGAGGGGAAGGGAAGGTAAGCAGAATACACTAATGGAAGGCATTAAACATTTCTGTTGAGCTCTCCCAATTCAACCCACTAAATAACTTTTAAAAAAATACCTCAAATCAAATTCTGGGGTGGGGGAGAATCATAAATAAAAGTCACAGTATCTCAGTATCTCATTTTTTCAGCTTAGGAAGACTTGAAAGAGAGGTCTGCCTCCAGATACTGGACTGGGGGTAGGGCTGGCTGGGATCACTGCTGGAGGAAGCAGCCCTCACTGCAGGACCTGGAGGGGGAGGCAGCACCCCCAGTGGCAGCAGAAGCAGCGGTGTTGGAATCAAGAATTTTCAGTGCCTAAGGATAGTAACGGGACTAAACATCTGGTCAGAAAGATATTACAAAGGACTCTTGTACTAGCAACGGAAGCAGATCAGGTGCCATTTGGCAGATCCTTTGCCTATTACCCTATTTTGGGTCACAATTTCAGGGCAAAGAGGAGAGGTTATGATCTATGGTTGGGAGGGAACAGAGGCCCTACCTAGATAAGGACCAGGGTGCAGATCAAGAGGAATGTGACCAGAACTCTCCCTGGATTGCTACACCTTGGATGAATTGAAAACCTATAAGCCCTCCAGATCTAGCCACAAAACTGCAGGCTGGCCATTCTCACTCCCTCCCTGAAGTGAGCAGAGTCCAACTCTAACATAAAATCCAAAGTCAAGAAATAGACTGGAAAAACGAGCATACAATAAAAAAAGAACCTGAACATAAAAAGTTTCTCTGGAGATAGGGAAGCTCAAGACACAAACTCAGAAGACAATGACTTGAAAATATTAAACAGGCAGAGGTTTAAAGAAAAATGCAGATTAGATACAAGTCCAAAAAGAATTCCTAGAAGAGCTGAGGAAAGAGCTAAAAAGAAAGCAAAAAAAAATTTTTTTTAAATCAAGTAAGAGTGGTAGAGGAAAAATTAGGAAAAGAAACAAGAGCAATGCAAGAAAATTATTAAATGAGAATTAACAACTTGATAAAAGAGGTATAAAATCTCACTGAAGAAAATTACTTCTCAAAAACAAGAATTGGTCAAGTAGAAGCTCCATGATACACCAAGGAACAATTTAAAAAGTCAAAAGACTGAAAAAATAAGGAGAACATGAAAAAATCAACTGCCTTAGAAAATAGACTGAAGAAAGATAATTTAAGAATTATTATACTGAAACCCGTGATCAAAAAAGGAGACTACACATCATATTGCAAGAAATCATAAAGGAAAAATGCCATATCATAGAACCAAAGGTCACAGGAGAAATTGGAAGAATTCACTAATCACCTCTGAAGGAGGTACATACTCTCTGAAGGAGATCCCAATATGAAAACTCCAGGGAATATTACAGCCCAAATTCAGAGTTCTCAGGTCAAAGAGAAAATACAACAATCACCCAGAAAGAAATAATGCAAATGAACACAGCCACAGTTAGGATCCACAAGGATATACTGATACAAAAAGGAGGAAGGGAGTGGAACTTGACATTTCTTATAAAGTACGTAAGAATAAAAAGTATACAGCAACAGAAAAGGGAGATGGCAGAAATAAGCATTTCTCTTATGTGAACCTCATTCTTACCTGAAATAGATAAAGGAGGGTTGAACACACACACACACACATCCTGAACAGTTTGGTACAGAAATACATCAAAAAGCAATGGGAAACAAGTGGGAATGTGGGGAGAGAATTGTTAAGAGGGATGATGATATAAATAATGGTGGGGAAGAAATAGTCATAAACATAATAAACTTGCTGATTCCCAGGGTTGGGAGGTATTAAAAGGAGGAAAAAAAGGAAAAGATTAGAATCTAAAAGAATGATCATTATTTGAGGAACTTTGAACAAACTGTGGCATATAAATGTAGTACAACATTATTGTACCATAAAAAATGATGAAAGAGATAATTTCAGAGAATCTTGTGTAGTATAAACTGATGCAGATTGAACACAACAATTTATAGAAGGATGGCAACACTGTAAAGATAAACAACTTTGAAAAACTCTGCTCAGCACAATGACCAACTGTGTCTCCAGAGAACCTATGCTGAAGCATGCTATCCATCTCCTGACACAGAGGTGATCAACTCAAGTTGCAGAGACGGATTTTTGCACATGGCTACTGTATGGATTTGTTTTGATTGACTATGCTTATTTGTTATAAGGGTTTTCTCCCCTTTATCTTAGTATTTAACTAAGAATAAGAAGGGGGAGGGAAGGAGGGAGGGAGACTCAAAAATAGGGATGCCGAAAAAAGGGCCACTGAAATATTTTTTAAATGCTAAGAGAACAGAAGGGATCATAAATAAGCAGGACAGTGTTAACAAGTAACATATGGTATATATACATATGACATATATATTTTTACATACAAGTAGTATGAAATAGAGATTCACCATTTCATACATAGTCCTCTTTTTGTGTGATGTAGTACAAATGAAAATGATCAGAATTTGTCTGAAGTTTTCTTTTCTTTTTTGGGTATTTAAGTTTGTAATTTTTTTTAAAAGAATCAAATCTAATGGCCTTTCCCCAATTCTCATCCTCCAATTTCTCTGCTTCTCCGCTACTCATAATCTCCTCTTATATACCGTCTCTGCTCCATATTTTGGGGACATTGTTCTCTCCTAGTTTTCCTCCACTCTGACTGTTCTTTCTCAGTCTATTTTGATGACTGAACATCGATGTCAGTCATTAACTGTGAGTTTATCCCAAGACTATTCTGGGTTCTCTTTACTTTTTTCTCTAAACTTTCTTGGTGACCTCATTAACTTCCATGTATTTAATTATTATCCATATGCATATGAATCTTAGACATATATTTATATCTATCTATCGATGTGCATCGATAGATAGATAGATAGATAGATAGATCGATCCAGTCCTAATCTCTCTCCTGAGTTTTGGTTCCATATCACCAACTGTCTGTAAGCCTCTCAAACTCAACACATTCCAAAAGAGAACTCATTTTCTTTTTCCTTCCCCAACCCACCCTTCAACCAAACTTTCCTATTATGGAAAGGGAAAGGGAACAAGCATTTATTGCCTACCAATGTGCCAGGCACTATGCTAAATGTTTTACATATGTTATCTCATCTGAGCTTCACAACCATCCTAGGACATAGGTGTTATTATGATCCCCATTTTACAGTTGAGGAAATAAGGCCAGAGATTACATGACTTGCCCAGGTCACAAATTTACTAAGTGTCCAAGGTCACATTTGAACTCAAGTCTTCCTGACTAAAGGCCCAGTGTATCACCTACTGTACCACTCAGCTCCCTGATGGTCAAGGGCAGTTATCCTTCTAGTCAACTAGGTTCTTGACCTCAGTGTTATCCTCGACTGGTCACTCTCTGCACGTATTAAATTATTTGCCAAATCTTGTTTCTATCTCTAGAATAGCTCTTGCACGCACCCTTCATTCTTTCTTCACATACAGCTTCACTCTGGTTAAGGCCCTTGTCACCACTTGCCTAGATGGTTGCAATGGCCTTTTATCTGGCCTCCTTGCCTGAAGTCTTCACCCACTGCAATCCATCCTCCATCCAACCGCTAAAGTAATCTTCCTTAAGTATGGATCTAATTACGTCACCCCCTTCCACTCAACAAACTCCAGGGGTTTCCTATGGCTTTTAGGCTCAAATATAAACTCCTCTGTTTGACATTTAAAACTGTAGCCCCTTCCTACCTTTTCTTACACTTTACTTACCTTATCACACTTTGCAATCCAACCATAACAGGCCTACTCACTGTTTTACCCATTCATCGTCTCATCTTCTGTCTTGTCTCCAGGTCTTTGCTCATGCCTGGAATGAACTCCCTCTTCACCTCCACTGTTTGAAATCCCTGGTTTCCTTCGAGACCCTGCTCAAGTACCACATTTTTCATGAAGCCTTTCCCGGTCCCCCTAGATGCTTGTGCACCTCTTCCATATTGGGATTCATCTCGTATATATTTACATGGGCACGTGCTGTGTTCCCATTAAAATTCAAACTGTCCTAAGAGGAGGGACTGTTGCATTTTTGTCTGTCTATTCTCATTGTGTTTAGCATAGGGCCCAGAATAAGTGCTGAAGAAGTGCTTCTTGACTGACTGAAATGAAATTATGCAAATATGAATGTTTTAAAAACTATAAAGGACTAGAGAAATGTGAAGTATAATGCATGTTGTTGCCACCAATCATCCTAGAAAAATGGTCATCTAGCTGCTTTATGAGATAGCCCCGTTCCATTTTTTTTTAACAGTTTTGTGAGAAAGTTCTTCCTAAAATGGAAATGAAATCTGCTTCCTGTATCTTCTACCCACTGGATATACCTTGGGTCTCATCCCTATTCCACATAATAGCATTTCTAACAGATGAACACAGTGAGCATATTCTACAGCAGCTGGAGTCCTCTTTTCCCCAAGTTAAATTACTTTCGTTGCCTCGATGGTTCCTCATATTGCATGATTTTCTCACCATCCTAGTCATCAGCCTTGAGATGACCTATAGCTTTAAAAAAACGTAGTCACAGTTCCCAGAATTCAACCCAATACTCCAGGTGCTACCTAACCCATTCAGAATATAGCGGTGAGTATTACTTTCATTGGTCTGGACACTAAATTGCTAGTAATGCAGCAGTTTCAAATTATGCTGAATTTTTTTTCAGTTGTGACATATTCTTGGCTTATACTGAACATATGTGCAAGTTAGAATCACAGTCTCAACCTCTTTATTTTGACTGATGAGAAAATAAGCTCAGAGAGTTAAGGTTACATAGGTAGTTAGTGGCAGAGTTAGGATTTTAACCTAGGTTCTCTCACTCCAGATTGAGTACTACTGTAGCAAGTATTCAGTAAATTTTTTGTTAAATAACTATTTAAATTTTATCAAAATCATATATAACTTTTTTTAACCACAAGAAACTAACCTATGAGGGACTAGATCAGTGGAACCATCTCTTAGGCTTTCATTAAAAGGTCTCTGTAGGGATGGTCTGGAGTCTTCCCCTCTGATTATATTTTCATTCTTAGCTGAAATTTAAAAGAGAACAACATAGGCTCTTTTTATTCGGAAAACACTGACAGAATAGCTACTAATCAAATGCAGAAATTCTAATCTGAAATGCAGCTGTCACTTTTCATTCAATAGAGCTTAGCAATATAATGCTTTTTAAATCAAAAGAAGCCTACAAAATTTTTTTCCTACAAGAACATTTAAATGAATTGAAATGAATAGAGCATGAAATAATACAAGGCATACAGAGAAAAGCAAACAGCACACTACCCATTACAATTGGCTGTCTTCCAACTAGGTTCTATCTAGAGTAACCCTATAACAGCTGAAGATGCGGCATACCCAAATGAGTAATGTATCCAGAAAAAAATCAAGCTCTCGTTTTCAGGTAAGTATCTTGAGAGGAGAAAAATGTGCATGAGTCTGCAGTGGACAGCTGCACCATCAAAATATGACATCTAAAAGAATCGCTGCAGCTGCCTAGCCCAAGAGCAAAGATGATACCAACTTAGAGTATACAAGAATGAGTTGTAAATGTGAAAGGACATTGGACAGGTGCTAGAAAGCAGCTGTTCTATTCCCGCCATGAGAATGGTCTTGCAGAAGGGGCTTTTGGTCAGTGGTTAGCCATTTCTAGGAAGAGCTTGGAGACCCGGAAGTTGGCAAGACCCTGGAATGTTACTAAAACAGGTCTACAATCATGTTCAGAAAAATTAAAGGACCAGGTAGCCAATTAAGTGCCGTCCTATCTGGACAGTAGAAAACAAATTAAGTCAACGCAAGCAGTTTCTTCCGGACCTATTTCTGTAGTTCTTCAAGAAGAGGTGCAAAGGTCACCTTTGTGTGTTTTCCTAACAAGTACCCCAGGCTTGGAAAGATTATCAATAGCTGTTGGTGATCAATGATTCTAGCGGAGATAAAATTTGAAAGCTGATTTTCATGCTCATCAAAACAGCAAATACGACATCCAATTAAACCATTTAGATAAGATGTATTAAGGACAATGAAGTTGGGAAATCTGAATTCTAATCATAATTTCCACTAACTGGTTAACTTTCATGATGCCCAAATTTCCTTAAATGAAAAATGAGGATGACAGTTAACCTGTTCACCTTACAAAGAGTGAAATGAGATACTGCATATGAAGGTGTTTTGAAAAATCATAAAGTATTACATAAATTCAAGGCATTAATGAAACTATACTTTACATTTACTCATACAACCTTACACTGACATATAATGATTCACTAGATTTTGGCAGGTGGCACAGCAAATGGAGCGTTGGGCCTAGAGTCAAGAAGCCCTGAGTTCAAATATTACCTCAGACACTTACTAGAATTGTAAAACTGGGTAAGTCACTTAATCTCTGTTTTCTTAGCTATAAAACAGGTATAATGATAGCACTTTCCTCAAAGGTATGTTGTGAGGACCAGATGACATGATATTTATAAAGCACTTAACATAGCGTCTGGCATATAGTAGATCCTACAAAAATGCTTAAAGACTAAGGAATGGGCTGTTCAAAAATTGCCAAAAACAAATAACATGTGTATACAAATGCTTATACAGAAAACTGTATATTCCACCTCACAATATATCCTGGTAAGTTTAATGAGTTCAAAGCGTGAGGCCCTGTTGATGATTTTACGTGTGAAGGTCTCTAGAGTTCTTTAAGAGTTATGAACATCCCTATCAGGTATGCCTCAGCATCAAGGTATAATTGGACCAGGCTAGGATATTATAGATCTAAGTTGTACTCTAGAATGTAAACTATTTGAAGACAGAGACGTTTGGGGGGTCTTTGCATATACCGTCTTGCATATAGTAGGTGTGGATTGAAAATGGGCTTATAAATGGAAGCAGACCTGAAATTTGAGGAGAAATTCAGTGACAGCTGAGCATAAGCCACCAGAGAATCGAAAGCAGATCTGGATCCCCGAATTTTAGTGGGGAAGGGTGAGGAAGAAAGCTTCCCTTTCCATGTACTTTCACTCAACTCCAGTAAAACCATCACTGCTTCAACTCCAGGAATGGGAGCATGGAGAGGAAATGATAGAACCTCTTGGCTGGAGAGCTGGTAGCTGTAGAAAGGGGAACCACGCAGCTAGTCTTTTAAAGGAGTGGCAAATGTTCCTGAACCCCAACTCTGACTAGGAGTGGTTAGAGCTCATGAATTACAGATCAAGGTTATCTAAATGGGAAGGGCGAGAAGACACTGAATCATGAGGTTTCAAAAGAGCAAAACCTGGATTTTGCCTTCTACTCTTGCCATGTGTCGTTGAAATGGTACAAGATATGTGGGAAAAGAGTTGTTTGTCTAATAACCTAAGTTCATTTCCTTCCAAGGGGACTCTACACCACTGGGATTGACCCATAAAGTTGGAATCCTATATTGATCCTCAGGGTAGAAAATGGGTCTCATTAGGGGGAAGGAGAATGTTGTGGTTATTATGAGCTCCTGTAAGTTGCGTTTTTTTTCAGCATTCTTTTTGTGGGGTGAAATAAAGGCTGTCTTCTACATAGATTCCTCTACCCAAATCTATTGAGATCTAGAATCAAGGCATATGCTGACAAGATATACGTCTGGGAAATGATTCAAAGGGAGATTTTGGGAGCAGTTCCACCCTATCAAAAAAAATTGAAACTACATCATGTAGGCTTAGTATCTGGACTTCTGAACCACAGGTTACATTTATATGGCATACAATATTCACAACAGCATTGTGTGTGGCACTGTGAAATTTATTTTACACTACCCTATGAAGAAGTATCCCAATGTAGTACAAAGCACATTGACCTAGAAATTTGGGTTCCTAGCTGTACCACTAATTCACTCTGAACTTCAGAGAAGCCAGTAACCTTTGGGGCAGGAGTTCTTAACTCTGGGCTAAGAAATATTTTTATAACTGTTTTTCAATAAAATTTTTGGTAATAATGTATATTTTATGTTATGCATTTAAAAAAATGATTCTAAGAAGGGGTCCATAAGCTTTCACCAGACTGCTATTTTGTCCATGATGCAAAAGAGATACCTGTTTTAGAACACTAGATACCATTTAAAAGATATATTAATAATAAGATATGTTTTAAACCTCTCGAAATACACTTTTCACTTACCAGTTTTCGAAAAGAAGGTTTTCCAATAATTTAGAACAATGCTCATTTTTTCCATTGTTAGTGGTTCTGTTAAAATAATATCTGCTCCATGGCCTGAAATACAATCTAAGAATCTTTGGATTAAATATTGATCTAGCAGTTTTCATTTGGTGAGAAAACAAAGAGTCTACCAGAATAACACATACCTTCAAAATTTTCTGGGATTATAAAAACAAACAGCAAGTGTATGTTTTTCTTTTTGCCAAATCTAGAGAGGGAAAACATCTAGTTAAAATGACAAAAAAAATCAACATTCTAAAATTCCAAGTTCAGAAGCTTAGTTTATCTAGAATGAAGAAGAATGGCTTTCTTTAGATGTGCTACAATCTAAAATTAGGACAGGACGGTGAAACCTCATTGGTCCAGATTCCACTAATTCATAGCCTATGATAAAACTGACATGGATAAGGCTGAGTTTGGTCTTCTACTTATTAAAAGAAAAGACCTTCAACACTATGGCAAATAAAATTTTAGGGGAAGTATTTTAAAACACCATATTTAAGGAACAAAGTATTTTAGGCGATAAGAAAATGCTAGTTTGAATACATTATATAACTTATATGCTCATTACAAAATATTTTAATCTCTTCAATAAGGTAACAGTAGCCTTGGGTCTCTGGAAGGAAGACTTTCTCTGCATTCTACTCCTGGCGGTCCCACCAATTGCTCTGTGACCCTGAGTAAGTCACTTAACAATCTCCGTTTATTCATCTATAAGATTCTGCTGTGTTCAACTCTTAGGTCCTTTCAGTTAGACAGAAACATGATTCTATAATCATGACTCCATGATTCAAAACTCCCTAAAAAACCTCTGCCAGACGACATTACTAATATACTTTTTGTCCTCAATGTCTACTATAATGCCTGGCTCCTACGTGCTAGGTCAAGAGTGGGGAATCTGCAGCCTCAAGCCCACAAGTGGCCCTCTAGGTCCTCAAGTGTAGGTCTTTGACTGAATCCAAACTGGATTCATGTGGAGGCCACATGTGGCCTCGAGGCTGGGGGTTTCCCACCCCTGGGCTAGGGGCTTAATACTTATTGACTCATTTTGGTTATTTTATTTACTTGAAAGTAACAAAGTGGGACAGGTAGGTGGTACAGTGGATAGAGTACCAGGCCTGGAGACAGGAAGACCTGAATTCAAATCTGGCCTCAGACATTTACTGTGTGACCTTGGGCAAGTCACTTAACCCTGTTTGCTTCAGTTTCCTCATCTGTAAAATAAGCTGGAAAAGGAAATGATAAACCACTCCAAGTATTCTTGCCAAGAAAACCCCAAATGGGGTCACAGAGAGTCAGACACAACTGAAATGATGGAAAAACAGCAACAAAAAGGGACATTTCTTTAAAAAACATTCCAAAATTTACTGACTTTTCACTAATTTAGACTGAACTTTCCCTTAAATTCTATAATATGATTTTTAACTCACAGGTTATCAACTCAAATTGGATCCTGCTTCATGAGAGGAAAAAAGCTCTTAGGATTAAGTGTGGTTAATGATAATGAGAAAGATAATGAGAAAGAAAGGCTCGAGAGAGGAGGTATATAGAACAACTGTTCTGAGGAGAAGAGACAGGCAGTGTGGCATAGTGAATACAACACTGGTCTTGAAGTCAGGAAGAATGGAGTTTGAATACTGCTGAAGATGCTCACCACTTGTGGAACCCTGGGTAACTCACCTAACCTTTCTCAGCCTCAGTTTCCTTATCTGAAAAATAGGGATGATAATAGCAGCTATCTAACAGGATTACTGCTAGGATTTTGTAAAGTTTAAAGTGGTACAGAAATGTTAGTTGTTATTATTATAAAAGTTAGAGCAAAAAATGGGAGACTCCCACAGGGCTTTTCAGTCCTCAAGCTTTTTGTTCTCTCTGAAACTTCCAACATTATTGATTATACCGTCCTCCTAGACATTCTTTCTCCCCTCTTGGCTTCCATGACACTGCACTCTGCTGGTTCTTCTCCTTATTTGAAGGTTCCTTCTTAGTATTCTTTGTTGACTCCTCATCAGTCTTCCACCTTGCCAAAGCTCTCTCCTGGCCCCTCTTGTTTTTTCTTCTACATTCTGTCACTTGATCTCATCTACTCCCAAGTAGGCAATTATCTTCTCTATAAGATTTAGGACAGCTTTCAAATATCTAGCCCTAATCTCTCTCCAGAAATCTAGTCACACACTGGTAGCTACTTGCTGGTCTACTCTACCTAGATAATCAGCATCTCAAACTAAACATGTATAAAATGAAACACCTTCCCCCTCAACTCACCCTTCATTCAAACTTGACTGTTTCTGTTGAGAGTACTACCATCTTTCTAGCCACTGAAGCTCTGGAGTCATCAGACTTTCCTTTCCTTACACTCCCATATCCCATTAATTGCCAAGTCTTGTCGTTTCTGCTTTCGCAGTATCTCTCACATCCATCTTCTTCTCTCCATTAACATGACTACCACCATAGCCAAGCCCTCATCTCTTCTCCCCTGGACTGCTAAAATCATAAAGATCCTAAATAATCTTCCAGTGTCTCCCCTCTCTAATCTATCTGTCAGGGAGATGCCAAGATAATTTTTCTTAGGTCCAGATCTGATTATACCGCTCCCCTGCTCAAAAATTTTTAGCAAATTCATATTACCACCAAGATAAAATAGAAACTCCTCAGTTATTTAAAGTCCTTAATAATCTGGCCCTAACCTATGTGGTTAGAGTTTTTATATTATTTTCTTTATGCATATCCCAGTCAAATGAGGCTATAAAGCTTTTCCTCAAACTCACCATTCTACTGCTATCTCTATGCATTTGCATAGGGTGACCTTTTTCTCATGCCTAGAATGTACTGCTTTCCTTATACCTGCCTCCTACTATCCATACTGCACTTTAAAGTAAACTCTCTTTTGCAAAGTCTCTCCTAGGACCCTGTCATTTAATGATCGTTCCTTCCTTATATTTACATGTTGTCTCTTGGCAGCATAAGGTAAGCTGAGGGTAGAGCTGTTTCTTTTTGTCTTTATAGCATCTAACATGTAGTAGGCATTTAATAAAGATTTGGTAAATTGAATGGGGTACAATTAGTACTAATTAAGAGGTTAACAAAAATTAATAAGCATGTCTTAATCTCCTACTACATGTCAAGCACTATGCCAAACTCTTTACAAATATCTGATTTGATACAAATAACAATATCTAAAAGAGATCAGGCATGCTTTTTTCCACGCCTAACGCCCTACTCCAACGGCTCATCATTGCATGGAGGTGATCTTGGCTTTGTTAAGGCTCTTCCACAGTTGAGAGATTACTGAAAGGCGCTACTAAACAACAAAATTAAGTGCTGGCCTGGTGACTGGATTTATACCTTCTGTCATCTTTCTTTGATATGTATAAGGACTGATGTTGCCTCTCAAGGGCAGAGACTCTCTGCTTGTTGTTCTACTTGTATTTATGTTCACAGCTCTAAGCCCAGTTTTTGGACTTGACCAGCCAAGCTAAGTTTGGAAAGGCTTATCAATACAAGGCTGGCCTTTATATGATGAGTTTCTTTGACTATAGCAAATCTAAAATAACATTTATTAAGTCATAATGGAGTTGTACTGATAAAAGCACAGGTTCAGAATTGTCATCTGCATTAGCGGAGGGAGTGTCCAGACAGGTGAAACCAAAGACCCTTGAAGTATTCAAGTACAGTCTGCTTTCATGCTTGTTTTGAAAGTGTGCATTTGTTCCAATGTGATAGATAAATTAGGGGATAATTTGACTAAAATCAAGTTTATTTGTGCATGATTTCCTCAGCAAGAAACAGAAAACCACACTCAGCCCAACCAAATTCAAAGTGCACCCACCTCAAACGTCTATCAGCCTCCTCAGTTCACTGCATGTGTCATCTTGAAAGGCTGGCTGGCACTACTACTAGACCTAGCAATATCACTATTGGGTCTTTATCCCAAAAGAGATAAAAAGAAAAAGAGAAAAGGACCTATATATACAAAAATATTTATAATGGCTCTTTTCAAGGGGTAAAGAATTGGAATTTCAAGGTATGACCATCAATTGGGGAATTGCTGAATGAGTTGTGGTATGTAATTGTGATGGAATACTACTGTGCTATGGGAAAAGATGAGTGGAATGCTCTTGGAAAAGTCTGGAGAGACTTCCATGCGCTGATGCAAAGTGAAATGTACTGTGTACAAAATAGCCGCAATATTTTAAGATGAAAAGCTGTAAATGACTTATCAGCAATACAATGGTACAAGACAACTCTGAAGGACTTAGGATGAAAAATGCTATCCATCCCCAGAGAAAGAACTTATGGTGTCTGAATATACATTGAAGCATACTTTTTTTACTTTATTTTTCTTGAGTTTTTTTGGGCTATGTTTTCTTTCACAATATGACTATTATGGATATGTTTTGCTTGACTACACATGTATAACCTACCCTGAATTGCTTGCTTTCTCAATGGGGGGAAGTAGAGGAAGAAAGAAGAGAGAGAATTTGGAACTCGAAGTTTGAAAAATGCATGTTTAAAATTGTTTTTACATTTAACTGGGGAAAATATACAATATTGAATAAAAAATTTTTAAAATCATTATGTAATTTTTAAAAGAATTAGATCACAAAGGTCACTTGGAGCACATGCTAAAATGTGACAGATTTATGTACACAGATTTACATGCGCCAGTTTTAGATTATGAGCTTTAAAGCAGAATCAGCACTTTGGTCTTTGGGGCATTGGTACAGAATCAACTGCCAGCCAAGACAGCCTCCCTCCTGTAGAATATAGATTGTAAATTTGTATACAGACATATTCAATAATCAGTAGAGCCCCCAGGATCCAATATTCTGCTCATAACCTCGGCTATTCAATCATTTCCTCTCTCAATCAATAAATTAGACACCAGGTCTTCTAGTTTCCACAGGCATCAAGATAAACCCTAGTTCCCATGTATCTATTATTGCTTTTTAAAAGTCCTGGTTCTTTTTTTGTCTTTGTCAAATAATATGTTTACTATTTTTCTTCTTAGACAAAGAGCCTTAATTTGAGAGCCTAAATGTACATTAAAAAATTGAGGAACTACATGGCACAGTGGAAAGGATGCTAGATTTGGAGTCAGAGAACCCGAGTTCAAATCTTGACCAAATCATTAAACCAAGTCACCTATCTTGTCTGGACCTCTTTTTTCGTCTATCAAATGAAAGGACCTGGTAAAATGACCTCTGAAGTCTGTTTTGGATAAAAATATACAACACTATGACCTATGAGCCTAGAATTTGTATTCTAAAAATCTGCCACTTTTTTCTTGACATACATACATCAAGTTTGAATTCAACGTTATTTAAACATAAATACTTTAATGGGCAAAAAGTATTTGTTAATATGAAAAGTTAGATATTTACCTTTTCAAATGTATGTCCCAAACATTATTCACTGTGGCTGAATACCTTCTTCCCAGCAATCCCTGGAGCTGGCTTTTGTCCCCAAAGTATTTTTCTATCAGTTTCTCTAAATTCACTAAGTATGGAAGACTTTTTTTAATGTTGAAATTGAATAAAGAAAACATTAGGGACTTTAAGTGCTCAATTTGGATAATTATTGTACACTGGAGTGACCAAGAGAACCATATTGATAGTTTGTGATTTCTAAGTTTATAATTGAAAAAGATTCTATAGCTTTCAAAGTTCTCATGAAGCAACCTCACCTTACATGGTACTTAAAAGGACTTTATGGGATGTTAGTTTGTGTCCTGAATTAACCGGGATTTTTTGAATCTAACTACCTTGAACTGCTGAAGTGAAAAGCTCATTGCTTTCTAAGAAATATATGTGGGAAGAGGATTAAGGCCTTGAGAAATTGCCATGCTATCTTTTCCTGGGCATACCTGGGGTTTTTAAGACATGAAAGCCAAATCTAACTTTGTGATCTCTGACAAATCACTTCTTTTCTCCAGGACATAGATGAAATAGGAGAATGGACAAGATGATCCCTTTCCACTTTTCCCTTCAAGCTCTAAGCAAAATTTACATCTATGATAGTGTAGACAAAAAAGTCCAGATCTCAAACTTAAACTGACTGTCTGAGTTAAGCATCAGTTGGGTGGCACAGTGGATAGACAGAACGTTGGACTTGGATTAAGAAGTCCTGACTTCTAGTCCTGCTTCAAACATACTTAATAACTGTGTGACTTTGGGCAAGGCACTTGGTTTCTCAGTTGTAAAATAGAGATAATATA
>CM053622.1:654419292-654438100 GCA_028646595.1 Phalanger gymnotis | reverse complement strand
AAGTCCTGACTTCTAGTCCTGCTTCAAACATACTTAATAACTGTGTGACTTTGGGCAAGGCACTTGGTTTCTCAGTTGTAAAATAGAGATAATATAATATCTACTTCCAGCTGCTGTGAGGACACAATGAGTTAATGTTTGTAAAATGCTCTGTAAATCTTTAAATGCTAACGATTGCAGAATTCCATCAATTTGTACTACTGCTGTCTACAATAATCTGATTACCTACTTCAGAGGTCCAAATACAGGCCATACAGTCTTTACTTTCCATCTCTCTACTACCATATAATCTACATTACTAAATAATACCAAAATTTGACAAAGGTATACAGTGAAAATAATTAAAATTACCATATGTAAACATTTACTATTAAGAGGATCTCTACACCTTTCCTGAAATTCAAACAAAGCTATTTTAATTACTTTTATTATCAATGCTGTTTGATTTTGTCCCTTCTTGTTCTCTTAATTGGTATGTAATTATACACTATACTCAGATTTTCTACAAACCATATTTAAGGAGGTTGGGGGGAAGTATAGATTATATATTAAGACAAAATTAATCTGAAGAAAGAGACATAAGGCTACATAATATCAAAAGATGGGCTTGGAAGCAGGTAAATCACAGGAATTTGGAGGGATGAAAGGGCACACACTAGGACTCTTCAACCATCTAAGACTTGAATTTTTATTAGGAATATCAGAATTCATGTAAAAGGACAGGAAACCTAGGCACTGCCCAAAGAAAATAGATTTTGAGAAAATATATTTTGAAGGGTGCAGAGAAAGAATAAGTAGGCTCAAACAGGCTAGTGTTTTGCAGGAAGTCAGCAAAAGAGTATGTTTCTGATAAAGTGGAAAGAGGAAAACTACGGAATGAAACCAGTGTGGCAGTATGGGAAACTCATGATCAACTCAGATTTTTAAAATGACACTGGAAATAAGACCGGGTCATTGAGGGTGAAGTGTGGCACGGCCCTATGAGAACAGCATTAGAAGCACTATATCCCAGAAGGTGCTAAAGCTGGTGACCAATATCAAAACAAACAAACAAAAAATCTGTAAGGTTCATAAGGATGATAGGAAAAAAAATCAACCATTAAGTAGTTATGAAAGAAAGGATAAGACTAGTCCTTGGAATAGACGGGATGATAACAGACAGTGGTGAGAACCTTTAACTCTTAATCTCTGTCTGCAAAGGTCCCACTTCTACTCAGGAAAAACATACACAGAGAAGGAGAAATACAAAATATATTCATAAAATAAGAGTGCAGGAAGAATAGATGAACACTAACGAATAACTGTGAAAATCTGGAAAAGTCTTATGTAAAAAAAAAATCAAAACATCGCTTGAGCTAAAACTTGAAGGAAATCCATGCTTCTGAGAAACAGAGATGAGGCAAGAGGGCCTTCCAGGGATGGCTGACAGCTTGTGCAAAGCATTGCAGCAGGAGACTGAAGGCTATGTATGGGGATCATATATTAAGAAATGGAAGGGGTCTTACAGGTAATCTATGGTAACCTCCTCACTTTACAGATGAGGAAACTGAGTCCCAGGAGGTTAAGTGACCATTCAAACTGGGCTTCTTGGAAATGAAGTCCAATTCTCTTTCCACTGCACCATACTGTTAGTAGACCAAGTTGTACTGTATTGTACAGCAGGCCAAGGTAGATTGTATAATGTAGAACGGGGTGGGGTACCTGTGGCTGTCAAAGGGCTGCACTTAAGAATCTAGAGGGCCACATGTGGCCTTGAGGCTCCAGATTCCCCACCCCTGAACTGTACAACAATAGGAAACAAGTCTAGAAAGATAGGTTAGTGTCATATTATAAAGGATATCAAATACCAAGTGAGTAGAGTTTGAAGACATCTACTATAAGATTTAGATGGTCTGTGGGTTAGTCTTAATGAACTATCCTTATGTTTCTTTTCTCTTTTTTTTTCTTTACAGGGGATGGTAGAGAGATATATTTGGAAATTAAGGTGGTATAAAAGCAAAATAATTTAAAAATTAAAAAAATTAAATAGTTTGTATTTTTTTCTAGTGACAATAGGGAATCAGTGAGTAACATGGTCACAGTGGCCTTCTGAAATGTTGATTTCTTCAATGTGTGGAGGACGGATTGTAAACAAGAGAGACTAGGGGCAAGAAGATCAGGGGGATTGTTGCAATAGTTCAGGCAAGTGGTGGGAAGGGTCTGAACTGGGGGAATGGGGAAGAGAGCCTATAAGAGCTGAGAGAAGGACGGGTGAGAGATGTCCTGGAGACATCGGCAAGATTTGAGAACTAATGAGATGCTCGGGGGGAAACAGAGTGAAGAGTGTAGGATGACTACAGGGTTGAGAACCTGGAAGAAAGGATGGACAGGAAAAACAAACATTTAATAAGTGTCTACTGTGTTTCAGACACTGTACTAAGTGCTTTACAAATAGTATCCTGTTGATCCTTACGATGACCCTTGGAGGTGGGTGTTACTATCTTCAATTTACAATTGAGGAAACTGAGGCAGACAGAAGTTAAATGACTTGTCTAGGCTCATGCAACTAGTGAGATTATGAGGCAGAATTTGAATCCAGGTCTTTCTGACTCCAGACTCAGAGCTCTGTCTCCTGCATCATCTAGCTGCCCCTGACCTGCATGACTGGAATGATGGTGTTAAACACTCAGTGGAGTGCCTGCCCAGCGCCAGGCACTGTACTGGGTGCTGAGGATACAGAAACAAAAATAAAATAGCCCCTGCCCTCAAGGAGTTCATATTCTACGGGGAGAGACCTATATACACATACAAGACCCAGAATGCCCCAAGAGACCAGGTCCAGTTTTCTGTCATTATGACGTAAAACTGCACTAAGATTTTGGGGTCACTATATGTAGAAGATACCGTAACTTAAGAGGGGAAGTACTAGCAGCTGGGGAATCAGAAAAGACCGCCTAAGGAGGTGGTACTTTTAAAGAAACTGGGAATCCTAGAGATTTTCAATGGAAATAGGAAAATTAGGAAGGAATGTTACAAGCCTGCCAAAACCTGGGCTTTTTGTTCCTTACATGAGACATTCCCTCTATCTCCATGCTGTTGCACAGGCTGTGCCCTAAGCCTGGAATGCATTCCCTTTTTTCCTCTTGTGGAACAGAGGTTAAACTTGTTCTGCTTCCCCTAAGACCAAGCATAGACCAAGGACTGGGAGTGGCAGAGAAGCAGAGTTAGGCCTGATGTAAAGAAAAACATTTCCAACATTTAAAGGTATCCAAAAATGAAGTGGGATGCCTTGGCAGGAAATGGGTTTCCTTTCATTGGGGATCTTTAAGGAGAAGCTAGACTTTTGGGCAGGTAGCCTAGAGGAGATTCTTGACTGGGTGAAATGGATGTTCTCTGAAGTTATTTCCAACTTTGATTCCATGAAACTCAGAATTCTTGGCAATCAAGTAGACCAAGAAATCCAGTTCCAGTTTGCTGTGAGCCCAAGTGACATTGTTTCCACAGCTACACATCAAAATCATTTTCCTACTCCCTTAGTTTTCTAAGAAAATTTTTATATTCATCCATAAGTTGTTTTCTTTAGGTGATCTTCCTATTTAAACTTTAAAAAAAAATTGGTTGGGGGAGGGGAGGAGACAGCTAGGTGGCACAGTGAGTAGAGCACCAGCCCTGGGGTCAGGAGGACCTGAGTTCAAATGTGGTCTCAAGACACTTGACACACTAGCTGTGTGATCTTTGACAAGTCACTTAACCCCAATTGCCCTGCCTTCCCCCCTCCAAAAAAGAAAAAGAAAATTTGGTTCTCACTAGCAGTTGATCATGTGACAATCAACTTTGACACACTTAGCTCTTCTCAGCAATACATACAATGATCTAAGACAATTCTGAAAGACTCATGATGGAAAAAGCTATCCATATCCAGAGAAAGAACTATGGAGTCTGATGCAGATGAAGTTTTATTTTCTTTTTTCCCCCTTTCTCTTGATTTTTCCCTTTTGTCTTGATTCTTCTTTTATAACATGACTAATATGGAAATATGTTTGATATGATTGTACATGTACAGCCTATATCAGATTGCATGCCATCTTGGGGACAGAGGAGGAAAGGCAGGAGGAAAAATTTAGAACTCGAAATCTTATAAAAGTGAATGCTGAAAACTAAAAATTAATTAATTAAAATTTAAAATTAAGGGAAAAAAAATTTGGTTTTTCCTTTGAGAAGGAAACTAAGTCTTTCCTGTCTGTGTTCATGGTCTACTTGGGAAGCAGGGGCAAAAATAAACCTCAAAACACAATCTCCAGGGTTCCTAAAAGCCTAAAAATTAATCATTGCTGAAGAGGGCAGTCATCTGGACACAATCATATGATGATAGACATTTAGGGCTCAGGTGGGCAATAGGCTTGGTCCCAAACTCTCACTGTTATCTTCTCCAAAAAAACTTCTACAGGTCTATGACTTCTTTGTTTACAAAGTTTACAATAGTAAAGTACCCAAACAAATGAGCTTTCCTTTTCCATGTAAGTGTAATGGTTAGTGAAAAGTAAGTGCTCCATTTTATATGGTAACAAGTCCTAAATCTCTGTCATCTTGGAAGCTACTAGTTCCAGATTATAAGAATATAAATTATCAGCCTGCCTACATCATAGCCTTTCACCCTAAACTATATAAACCGATTCAAATTAATTGAATGCCCTTGTACCTCTGAACCTTCTCTCAGCTCATTCCCTAGGCAAGAAAGGCCCTACTCTAGATGTCAAAATTTTCTCTCTTTGATAAAGATGTCAAATGACTTGCCACTAGTCTTCATGCCTTTCCAGACTATACTGCTGACTCTCTGGACTTACTTTACCATGCTGCAAAAACCTCCTCATCCTGGAAGTTCAATATATCCCCTAAATTTTTCACACTGGACATACCTGCTGCTACGGCCCTCTTCCTCTGATTGGTTGGTTCCTCCCAAAACCCCTATTTTAAGGCAAATATTTCGGCCAGCCATGTCTGCATTCCTCCTCAGGTCCCCTACTCTTGACTTACTGGACTTTCTCTACTATGTCTTTATATACTTTTCAGCTCGATTTTACTTGTATGTTCCCATTAGAATATAAGCTCCTTAAGGGCAGAGATTGTCTTTCTCTTTGCTTATATTTGTATTCCCAGCATTCAGCAGTGTTTGGCACATCCTTATCAAATGCTTGTTGACTTGGTTTCACTTATCTCGTACAATGTCTATACGAATACCATTAGAAATGCTTGCTAATAACTTCCCTGTCAAAATCCATCACAACAGAAGACGCCTCTTCATCTCCTGAACCAGAAAACATCTCTGAAGCTCTAAGATTTTTCCCCCTCTTTCTTGCCTCATTCAGAAAGCAGTTTAGGTTGCTATGACAGCAAAAAGGTAGTATGAAAGCCTATCTTTTTTGCTGTTGCTAAAGTGGTCTTGCCCAAAGAGTAAGAGAGCCCTAGAATTATGCAGGACCTAATCACTTCCATCCTTTCAAATGATCATTGGAAATACAGCATTGTTAAATTTCTTTCCAAAGAATAAGTAAGAATTTCTATAATCTTCCTAACTGGCCGTGCTTTATTGGAGACTGTCACTGGGAAACCATAAAGGGATGCCCAGTATATTGCTTTGACAAAAGGTTAAGTGGCCTAGAGTAGTGGCAGCAGCCAACTTTACATTTCCCTTGCAGCACAAATCCCCACAATCTCACAAAATGGATCCTCGTACCTATGGGCAAGGAGGCGTTCGCCTCGCCAGTTCAACCTGGAGTGTCCCAGTTTGTGGATGTATTTTGTAGGAAGAGGTAAGTTTGCAATACTTGTTTGGGTTGGCTTCATAGGAGCTCTCTGGTAGTTACAAGGTACCACAATGTCTCAAGAAAGCCAGATCAGTCCAGATCTCCTGAAGGGACTCAGACCCATTAGGAAATAGTCTTAAGACAGATCATTCCTCCTATCCTTGGTTCCTCAGTCTTCTAGGACTGACCTGTGCCAGCCCACAGGGCTTTAAGATGGAACAGGAATACTGAGACTTCTCTGATTTAGACCTAATGATACTATCAATGATTGCTAGCATTTAGAATTTATATAGTGCTTTAATCCCTGCTTTCATCCCAGAACCCCTCCAAAATAGAGAGAACACATTAACAACAGGGTATCACCTCCCCCACACATGCCCACACACAAAAGGCAGGCCCATCTCATGGCCAACCTGGGCTATAGACATAGACTCTATATACTGCAATGCTGGACATCCAATTGTTATATTCAGGGGGCAGTGACAACTAATAAGTCAATGCTAAAAGGTGCCCTAGGACATTGACATGATTTTATGTATGAATAATAATGATATAGTTTTACGTTATCTCATTTTATTTTTTATTATTCTATTCATAGTTTATAAATGCTACCCTGGAAAGCTACTGGATTTTTGCAGGCACTTGCTATAAACAACTAATTCTTTTTCATTTTTTTTAAAGCAGGTCACTTACATAATAGTACAGGAAACAAAAATTTTTTATCAAGAAATATCCTGTTATATTTTTATTCAACTCTTTAAAATTTACCTAATTAATTTGATAGCTTCTAGTTCCTCTGTAGTTGGCAATGAGTTCATCTTCAGGAAAATCATGTTAAATGTGAAATCATCCAAAAAGACCGAGGCACTCTTCACGTCACTAACGGTGATTGTGATTTCAGCTGTATTTGAAAATAATCTCTGTACAATTTCAGCCAGGTTCCCAACAGCAACATCTCCAACTAACAAGAGGTCAATTTCTGCCTAAAGGAGATGGGGGTTGGGATGGGGGAAAGTAACAAGCACCACACAATTAGTATGGAATCTGAGGGAAGATTCACAGCTGTCAAAGAAGAGAAAAATCAATGATAAAATATCCAGGACTTCATTACATTAGTACGGTTTGTATTATTTCTAGTAATTTCTCACAAAAAGTCTGTGTGGTTGTTTTTGCAAATGTCTACTTTTCACAGAATCACAAAGTTGGAAAGGATCTTGGTGGCTAATTCATCCAACCCTTACCTGAAAAAGAATTCCCTCTAGAATCTATTTGACAAGTGGAGATCTTCAATGAGGGGTAATTCAGTATCTCCTGAGTTAGACCAGTCCACCTTTGAATAGCTCTAATCATTTGAATGGTTTTCCTTATTTCTAGCCTAAATTTGCCTCTTGGCAATGAGATTCTGTTCTCTACGCCCTCTGCTTTTAGTTCTGCCCTCTGAAGACAAACAGAACATGCCTAATCCCTGTTGTTGGTGCATGAAGTTGTTCTTTGTCTTTCCTTCTTGAAGAGGACCAGGACATTGGAAGGTGATGTCATGTCTTGAAGTAAATTGGATTTAAATGAAAGAGGGCTATGCACAATCACCAGGCTCACTCTCTCCTCCTGAACCATCTGGGCCCAGTGGTAAGATATAGCACAGGGCGACTGGAGATGGCACCAGATGCAGTGGAAGACCTTGGCCTTTTAAGCTAAGGTCTTTCCCAGGTTTCAATCTGCCTGAGGCAATACCCATTCAGTGATTAAGGCTGGGAAAGAAACCGAGGCAAAAAATAGCCTCTTTTACCAAGTCAAAAAAAAAATCAATCTGGGAGGGGAAGACTCTCAGAATTTCTGGACAAAACATTAGCAATTGCTATTTACATTCACCCTGAGCCATCAGAACCCAAACAATGACCAAGGTAGGCTTAGACTGGGACCTATTGTTGGCCAATCAATTAAGAGTCGTGTGTGACATGCACAACTGCCAGATAGGCTAGCAGGTTAGTCCATTGAGCCTCAGAGGATTCCTTGTGGGTGTGTGATTAAAGGAGCTCAAAGGATGTTGAATGTACACAGTACCAGAGAGAGAGGATTTTTACATACATACGCACACACACACACACACACATTTCAAGTGTATGAAGGAAGTTATTATAACCCAAAGGCAGCTAGATGGCACAGTGGCTATAACCCTAGGCTTGGAATCAGGAAGACTCATCTTCCTCAGTTTATATCTGGCCTTAGACACTTACTAGCTATGCAACCCTGAGCAAGTCATTTAACTCAGTTTCCTCATCTGCAAAATGAGCTGGAGAAGGAAATGGCAAACCACTCCAGCATCTTTGCTAAGAAAACCCCAAACGGGGTCATGAAGAGTTGGACACAACCGAACAACAACAAATCAAAACTCCCAATTTTCTTTTCTCCAAGCTAAACATCCCCAGTTTCTTCAGTTCCGAGACTAGGTGAACTTGAGGTCTTTTAAAATGTGGCACCTAGAACAGGATAATCTACGTAGAGTGTACCTACGGCCAAAAGCAGCAAGATAATTATATACCATTCGAGCTCTCAAGCCTGGTTAAATTTGGAAGGGGAAAGTAGGGGCAAAGGAAGTGATAGATGATACCATAAACAGAAATAAGGAAGCTGGATGTGTTAAACATACACCTTCATAAACAATTCCTTACTACTTGAGAGTAATACAGTTTAGATTCCCATCAAGAGTAACAAGATCAGAGTTCAAATACTGCCCTGATGCTTACCGTCATGTTAGCTCGGGCAAAAGGCTTCAGACCACTCCACAACACCCAGGCCTCAGTTACCTCTGTGAAATGGGGGAGCTGGACCCCTGGCCTCTGAAGTCCCTTCCAGATCTTGATCTAAGGAGGGGGTGAACTTGCCCAGTTAAAAAAAAAGGCAGATCAAATTTCCTATGCTGATCAAGTGTAACTGGACTGGTGAATAGGGAGATAGGGAGACCTAGACTCGGAAACAACCCCCACCCCCAAATAACAAAATAAAATAGAACCTAACACAGTGCCTTACTTGTAAAATCTGCTCCAGAAAAACTTATTGAATGGAATTATAGTGTGATGGAGCTTTTCACATGCCCAGATAACCTAAGATGGAGGAACTCATATGGGAGATAGCAGGGATCTGCATCAGGGAGAAGACATTCTGTGTTGTCCTACCATGTGGCTGGGAACAGCCTCTTTCCCTTGGCTGTGTAGCTGGAGTAGGCCTGATCTTTAAAAACACCAAACAGCCCATCAATTGGGGAATAGCTGAACAAGTTGTGGCATATGATTGTGATAGAATATTACTGTGCTATAGGAAATAATGAGCTCGAATGAGCTTAAAAAAACATGGACAGACTTGTACAAAATAATGAAGAGTAAAACAAGTAGAACCAAGAGAATGTTGTATAGAGTTACAGCAATATTGTTTTAAGAACAACTTTGAGTAAACAAATCATTTTAACTATTATAAATAACCAAATTAACTACAAAGGACATACAAGACACTCTGCATCTAGAGAAGAAACTAATAAATAGAAGTTAGATACAGGATGATTTTTACATACATATATATGCATGCACATATGTGCACTGTGTGTTTGCGCACCTGCATACACATATTTGTATCTAATGGTAGCCACTGGGGGAAGAAAAAAAGAAATTTACTTAACTATTTATATTTATATTTAAAATGAATATAGCAAGTTTTACATAAAAGACTTGCAGTTTCACATTCAATCACCTTTTTACTATGTTATGGAAATGCTTGTTTTATTCCATAAATTAAAAACTATGTAAAAATTGAAAAACAACACATCAGATTGGGACAATCTCTCTTGCCAGAAGTATTCAAGGAGGAGTTGGGTCCATCTCTTGCCAGCAGTATTCAAGGAGGAAAAGGTCTTGCTCACCTATACTATAGATACTAACACTAAGCTGAGTGTGGGGAAAGTGTTACCTTCTCTCCTCTGCCTTTTAAATGTGGTGGCAAAACCAAGTTGGGCCTTCTGGTCTGTTTCACTTGTCTTTTTAAATTCTAGATGCAGATGGTCAAGTCCCTGGCCCCTGGGAGCTCCCTTGAGCCATGACCCCCTTAGAGACAGGATTGCAGCTGAATGTAGCTTCCAGTCTCCTAGATGCCCTGGCCTGGGATGGAAGCTTTGTACCCATAACTTGGTAGGACTATGCTATATTGGAACTGAGTTAAGCTATGAACCCATTCCTCTTCCCTTCTCCATCTTCCCTAGAGACTGAAGTGTAATAAGGGGAGATTATGTCTCCCAGGTGTTAGGGGTGGTATGGGGAACTGTATGTTTGTTCTTGCTATACCCTTGAAATAACTATTCCTTTGTAAAAGTTGATCTGTTAAGTGGAACTGGGTTTCAGGGGATCTCTATGAGTGGGGAACACAAGCGGCAGGGGCTTGATCCAACGGCAGAGATTAGGCTTCTCTAAGCCACCTTAAGGGTCCAGGGTAATCCTGGGGAAGGACTGAAATATACCACACCTGGCCATTAGGCAATGCTACCGTAGTCACTTTGAAGAATGAGATCCAAATTGCTAAAGGTGCAGTAAAAAATGAGAGGATCCTAAGAACTTAGGAAATTTTTAAGGTGGAAGCCAGTTCCCAAGAGTCCCCATAGGATCTTTTTTTCCTTGTTTTATCCTTATCTTAAAATATTGTTACCATAAGCACGGGCTTTACACAATTTATTTCAACTGTCAATTTGAAAGGGAAAAATCTCTTCAAAAGAAACCACAGCTTGTCACTGCTTTATTAGAAAGCCTGATGTTTCTTCCCTGGCAATATTAAAAACCTAGAAAATCAAGAGCCTATTCTTCCTGAATTACTTAATGTTTTCATTGAGTCAGAGTAATGATGTTCTGTAACATGTTACAGGGCTTCTAGTCCCCATGGAAAGTGATCATTGGGTAGATTTTCCGGATACTTGTCATATGTTAAGTAGTGATTAATTTTTACACCTCAAAAGATGTAAATCCACCAATTTTACTGATGTATTTAGATAACTTTAGAGGAAACAAATTAAGGCCAAATTTTTAGACCCTTCATGTTCAGCATAGAGTTTTTTGGTGCCAAATGGTATTATTGCTCAGAAACCCAAAACATTAGTATTTCTTTGGCAAATAAGAATCCATGCCGTCTATTTGCATAAGATTTTTAGGACGCTTATAATCTTGGAAGCAGAGTTATTTTCCTTCAGTGGGGGAAAAATGAAAGCGACTCAATTAATAGCTTCCTTCTAAATCACGAAAGTGAAGGCATGACTACTATGCTACTGGCTTTTTATCAAAATATCTTTCTGTGGAGCTGTCTTAAAGCTATCCTATGTTAGGATGGGAAATAGTTTAGCTAAGACCAGGAAGTCACACCGTTTGCAGAATGATTAGGAAATCCAGCTATTTCTAAGGACTCATATGTGTGAATCTGTTTGCTAATGCATCTTTCTTTGTCAGAAAGAAAAGTATGACCAGCCTTCAATAGGAACTTCAGTTAGAAATCTAGCTTTCTATTCTTACATCTGATGCCTCTTGAGTCTTAATTGCTATGATTTTAATACCTTAAATGAAGAAAACTGAACCTGTAAAGTAGAATGAACTCAGAATAAACCAGAGAACAATCTTCTTCAGGTCTCTGAGGAAGTGTAGAAATTTCCATCTAAATATAATAATGCAATCAATTTCTTACCTAGTTACTCTATTTAGGGTAAGGGCTCTTAACCTAGGGTCCAAAAACTTTTTTTTAAAATTTAATAACTGTATTTCAATATAATTGGTTTTCTTTTACAATTCTATGTATTTTATTTTATGGAGTTAAAAACAATATTCTGAGAAGAGGTACATAGGCTTTTCCAGATTGCCAAAAGGGTCCTTGGCAACCACCACAAAATAAAACTCTTAAGAGCTCCTGCTTTAAGCATTTCTTGAGCCATTTACAGAGGAAGACTTCTCTAGAAGGTTAAGCCTAAACAAAGATTATTAAAATTAGATTACTTGCCAACAGATTAGCTGAAATACAAAACAAAGATGGGAAAGCAGCTTAGAGGAGCATAAGCTTGCATCGTGTTAGCAACGGGGCAGGCCTAGTTACTACTTCCAAGCAGAATACTTTGGAAATGAGGGTTAAAGTACCAGGAGCCTGAGAATGGCAAAAGAAAGACCTAGGGTAGGTAGGAAGAAACTGTTTTACAATTTTTGCCTGGGGCCTAACTAAAGGAACATTCAGTGGAAGAAAAAAAATAAGCAGACCACTGTCTTCCAGTAATGTTAATTACATAATTTTCAACCAACTTTTATTTAAAAGTTTCATTCAGTTTAAGATAACCTTGTAGGAGTTTAAGATTCAAGAGCTAGAATAAGTTTCATCCACTTTACAGATGAGTAGTGAGGCCCAGAGAGGTAAAATGTCCAAGGAGTTACACGTGGTAAGCAGCAGAGCCCAGGTTTTTTCTTACTCTAAAGGTAATTTTTCCATTAACCATACTGCTTCCCTAAGTCAGTTTTATTACATCCATAACTGTCCTTTACGGGACTGGAGAGGGAGGGGCAGAAAGAGTAAGCAAAAGGAATTTATAGTGAACCCCAGTTTCCTCATCTATAAAATGGAGGGACAACATTACCTATTGAACCCACTTCTTAGTCTGTTATGGGACAAGAGATAATGCAGGGCCTTCAAATGCTACGTAAATATCCCTCCTTTTGAAACTGTCAGCCTTCTTTGAAAAGATACTTTACTGAAAGCCACAAATCTGCACTTGTGATAAATAGTAACATTTTTGACTTGAATAAACACAACTAGACTGAATCTGGCGCTAGTATGCTAAATGCTTTTTTTTTTTTTTTACTTAAGCACGAAGTACTTTTTTCTTATTTTAAAACTGCTATTTTCAAATAAAAATTATGAATGCTTTTAAAAAATAATCAAGCAATACTCCAGTACCTTATTTGAGTTCTGAGCTCAATGTAAGTAACATGCAGAGGGCCAGACATTTTTAAAACACTGGATTGTCATTTGCAATCTGGAGCAAACTAAGCCCTTAATTAGTAACAGCAGGTGCAGAAATGCTTAAAGCAAACTACTCCTGCATTTCACCGAGTTGTTATTTATATGGTTGTTACATCAAACAGCACTGACTCATTCAGCCGCAGCTGCACCACAATAACCTCTATTCTAAGAGCAAATGCTGGACTCCTGTTTCCCCTGGACTCGGGGGATTTAAAGTGCTATGCCCGGCGAAATTTAACATGCAGCACTCTGCCCAAATGCAACAAGAAGCACTATTGGGGCTTCAACTTCCTTGAAGACAGAAACTAGTTCTGTTTCTGTACCTACTGCCCAGGTACATTGCTTAGCCATATAGTAGACAAAGTTCAGATTCGTGTAGATATTAAAGGTATATTCTTGTACAGTACTAATACTTTTGAATTTAAATGAGTCCACCCCCCTCTTCAATTAAGACAGACATGTTAAGTATTCTGTTCGCAGCCCATCCCTCAGAGTGCTACCATATTACTTTCAGGAAGCTCATTTTGGTTGACTTAAAATTTAAATAGATTAAGAAAATAAAGAATAAGCTTTAGGAAGCAATTCCTGTCCTAACTTAGAGATTTGATGACGGGTAATGTGGAGAATGTGTAAGCTACTATAATGAAGGAATTGAGATATTCTTTTTGTAGTAAAAATTTGGATTTTCTATTCTAATTGATAAAGATATCAATGATCATAAATTTGGATTAAGATACAGAATATTTCAGGGCTCTATTTAAACCAATCATTAAAGAATAGAAAGGAGGTCAATTTCTGTTCCAGAATGAAATGCTAAGAAATAAAATTTTCAAGTTTTAAAACTAAGGGATCGATTGAAATAAATAGCTTTAAAATTTTTCACTTGGCCTCTCTTTTTAAAAATTGCACCTTGATTTAGGGAAATGAAAGGGCAGGCAGGACACGTGGGCTATGGGGTCCACCTGTTTTTCCTCTTTTGAAAAGCCAAGCCTTCCTTTATCCGTCTCCATCATCTGGCCCTTTTTGAGGATCAGCGGGCCACACCCCACAGCTTGGGGAAAACGTGGGGAAGCAGATAACTGAAAGACCTCCCCTTCTCTCAGTCACACAGGGCGCAGGGGTTCTCAAACCCCACTGGGGCTACCCGCTGGCACCCTGGGTGTCTCCCACGCAAGTGGAAAGAGAGGGGGCAGGCATGAGAGTAGCAGCCAGCTCTAGACTGAAGGAAGCCTCTTGGGGCACTGCCACAGCTTTTCTTACCCCTCCCCCCCCCATCTTTCCAGTTCCGTGCCCCTTTTCAACATAGTCGATGTTCACATACAGAGAACCAGAGAGAGGGAGCTCCTGGGACTACAGAACGAACGAATGGCCTCAAGTCCAGGCCTGTCTTGGCCCAGAGGGCGAAGCTCTCACCCTGGCTACCCCTTCTTAACCCTCCAGTTTCTCTACCCCTTACCTTGGCCAAAACGCGGTAGCGATCAGTGCTCGTAATTGAACCCGCCATGACCTCACTCCCCACGTGCTGCAGGGAGCCCAGGAAGCGCTGCCACCCCGAGGGAACTCAGGCAGACGGCGGTCTCTTCCTCTACCTGGGCCACCAAGCCCCGGGCGGCCGCTGCGGCTCCTGCTACTGCTACAGCTGCACGCAAATGGCTCGTGCCTTGGCAGCTGTGGGCCCTCCCCGTGCGCCCGGCGCAACCTTAAAGTGGCCCAGACTGACCTAGCCCTGGAGCCTCTTCACACCTGGCCGCCCCGCTTGAGCGCCGCCCCTTCTGAGCACCGCCATAAGCAAGGTTTGGTTGTGTGTGTATGTGTTTAAATGACTGAGACGTCGGGGTAAAACGTTGGGAAAGGTGGGGTTTCCTCGCTTGGGCCACTCACGAAGCTTGTTGGATAGGACTGAAATGGAAGCTTTCCTTCCAACTTAACGAGAGCTATTTTAGAGTTCCCAGAAATTGCACGACTATTGCCACTGAGAGTACCATGGAGATTAACAAGGTTCTCTAGAGATCCTAAATGATTATTAAAGGAGGTCCGTCATGAGTCTCTTTGGAATCTGTGTTTTAATAAATTCCATCCCATCCCCCATTTTTTTTTTTCAGTTGGAGAAATTGATACAGGAGAAAGTAGAAGGCTCAGGGTGGATACATAGTTAATAGACCGTCATTTGGATCTTTCGCCCTTCTGCTTATTTTATTTATTGTGATTTCTCCATTGATGGGTGGGGTGAGGGGATGTAGATAAAGAGCTAGTACTTGTCATTTACATTTTCGAGGAATCTCGAGCTCGAGTATCCGAGACCAAAATGTTTTACTTGCACTGCTATGACAGGTGGGCTCTGGGCAAGCTTCCCATAACTGGTTCATGAACTTCACCACATGTGGCCTGCTGATAGCATGTCATACAGGCCTAATTTATGTCATGAGGGCATGACAAAGTGCCATTATGGTGCATTATAATATGGTAGAAAGAAGAGGGGAGATACTACTTCCTAACCTTACACCGCATGACTCTACATAACTCCTACAGGTTGCCTACCAAAAAAAGTTTAAGCTCTCTTTACTTGGCCTTTCGTATTGTGTACCACCCTGTATTTCTAGCTATATCTCACATTCTCCCAAGGACTATTTATTCCAGTGACCCACTACCACTTATATGTTCCACGTTATTCCAACCTCCATGCCTGCTTAAGTTGTTCCCTATGCCTGGAATGCCCAGTCACTCTTCCTCTGTCTACTGTAGAATGCCTGGCCTGAATGTCACTTTCT
Source organism: Phalanger gymnotis (assembly GCA_028646595.1). Lineage (NCBI taxonomy): Eukaryota > Metazoa > Chordata > Mammalia > Diprotodontia > Phalangeridae > Phalanger > Phalanger gymnotis. Next base: position 654,422,526 of record CM053622.1, on the reverse strand, counting down.
CAACAAGGCCTTCTCTCATCTTCATCTCCACCAATTACTAATGACCTTTCCTTCCCTAACCTCTGACTTTGCTAGAATCTTTCATATCATCTATGAGTCTATTAGTTTGTAAATATTTGTACATATTTTATATTGGTTATTTCACTGTATAATAACATTTCACTTTCCAAGGCAAGAGGGCAGGGACAGGATCTTACCTAAATTCTTTATTTTCCCCAGAGCCTTAACATTATTTGTCGTTCATCCTTCATTCTCAAAGAGGACCGACGACATCACAGTTGATGTCTTGACTTGTGTGTGAGTTGGATTTAAGTGAGTCAGAGTTGCACAAAGTTGTCAGCCTCACTCTCTCTTCAAGAGTCATTGAAGTCCAGTGGCAGGAAAAAAGTTAAGATGACTGGCAGTGGCCCAGGATGCAGTGGGTGACCTTGGCACTTCAATGACTAACCAAGCTCTAAGTATTCCACAGTACCTGCTTTAACTGCTGTCAGGGCCATTGGAACAAATTGTTCTCTCATCAGCCCATTCTACCGGGGACAGTCTTTACATCCCTGGGGTAGACTACTCCTAACTCACCAAAAAGTTTGAGGCCTGTCAGTTACCTTCAACCTGGTTTAGCCCATCTGCTGAGATGGTTTACTGGGGTGTGGCTGTTCCATATACTACAGCTTCTTGGAGCCACAGGTGAAAGTTAGGTGAATCCTGTGCACACCTAAACCCTCACGCCAAAGGTGCTAGTCCCCCCTGAACACCCCACAGAGAAAGTGCTTAATAAATGTTAAATTTGAACTCAACAAATATACTCGTTAACAGGAGAAAATAAATAGAAACTTGTTCTCCTATTTCTCCTTTTTAAAATTCCAATTCCTGGAAAATGAAAATCAAAATTCTGGAAAGCAGAACCAGTAACAGTTTTCCTTTTGACCCAAATTTGGTGAACTTTTTCTGTACCACTGTCATATTACTGGATCTGTATAATCTTTAGGTGGGATTATTTTAAAGCACACGTCCTTTTGTTGTATTTTTTCATCATCCAGGCTTTTTTTCAGGGTGACATTTTAGCCTATTTTCTTCTATGGTATGGCATATGGAAAGTATATGTGGCACTTTTTTGATGCTATCAGAAAAGCAGAGTCTATATGGGCCTTCTTTACTTTCCCCGTTCTCACTGTATAGTTTTCTACTTTACTAGTCATCTCCCTTATGATGTGGGTTTACTGAAAGGATATAACAATACTAGAACATTTGGAGGCATTGCTCTATTTGGGGAAGTCCAGGCCCCAGATGAAGATGCCCTATTCCCAAGTTACTTACTACATTTCATATACCCCATAATTACTGGTAATATATTATCATTAGTACAGGTCCCTGTCCCTGGACCATAATCTTACTTTACTGTAGGTCCTTCTGCTTAGATGAAACTCCCTCTATTTTTTTTACTTCTAAAATCAGCCATTGCATCATATCTCCTTTAATAATCATTTAGCACTTATGTAGTACCATCAGTCTTTATGCTACTTTAATAGAAATACTGCTAATTGTTACAGTATCTCTGAAAACTTGGCAAGATTGGTATTTGGAATCTCCGATTTCTAGTGTTGTACTTAGAACATTGTGGTAAACTGTGCCCATACACATAAGTTTCTTCTTGGGTATATGTAATAGTCAATAAACATTCTGTGCTAAGTATTGGGGATAAAAATATGAAAAAGAGAAGACAGTCCCTGCCTTCAAGGAGCTTATAATCTAAGGAGGGAAAATATGCACAAAAAGAAGCTGAAAAGATCAGGGGAGTCAAGGGAAGAAGGTACCTGGTACGGGGGCATGGTAGAGTCCTGTCCAAGTAGTGCAGATTGTGGGAAATAAAAAGATGACTGGCCTGGGAATCCTTTTTAAATGCAGGCTTTTGAAAGAATTCTTTGCTGTACACTCCAGCCTTCTGCTGGCAGGGGGAGGGGAATGAAAGTTATAATGAGATATGAGTACCAGAGCTAATGCAACTCAAGGATGATGAGTTTTTTGGTGGTAACTTTCCTGGGAGTGTGAGAATGATAGAATCCAGCAAGAAGTGGGGCACATTGGAAATCACCCAGTGGTCACTGATTTCCATTATCTGGTTCCATGTATTTTTGTTCTATTCCTTAATTTTCCCTGTTTCTGATTCTATTTATTTTTATGTTCAAATTTGAAGAATATTTTTGATGTACTAAGATTCCCCACTGAGGAGAGTTCAAGAAGCTATAGCCTAGTATGATGGATAAAACAGTGGGGGGAGGGGAGGGGAAAAGGGGGAAAGGGTATTCCAGGTGTGTGGTACTTTGAAATGTGTATTAGACCTGGAGACAGGAGACTAGACCAGCAATTCTATTTGCAAGACTGATATAAACTAGCTGTATGGCTACAGGCATTTAACTTCTTTTGATCTTAACACACAAACTTTCTGCCCAATAGCTAGCTGTTTGATGAGGAACGTTAGTAGCAATGATGTTTGAATATTCTTAATATTAGGTTTTCTGATGCCCAGGCAATCTGTCCATTTCAGGGAGGACTTTGTTGAAATATCTTTGTAGGAGATCTGTTCATTTTGCAAAAGATAACGTGTTAAGAGGTTTGTTTCTAACATTTTGGCTAGAATATACCAGCCTTAGATTATAAATTCGTAGGGATCAGAATGGATTCTGTTAACCTTGCTTTTTTTTAAAAAAAAAAACCTTGCATAGATGCACTAGACTGTAATGTTATGCACAAAATAATGCCTTTTGATGATAAAACATGTTATCTTCTATTAGAATTTTTCGCAGTAGTTTATGTTCATTTTAACGTAAGATGACCTGTAATGTTTATCTAAGAAAATCCATTAGAGGTATGGCTAGAAAATGCAAATCTAAACAACCCTTAGGTACCACATCTCTCCTGTCAGATTGGCTAAAATGACTAAGCAGGAAAATGATAAATGCTGGAGAGGATGTGGGAAAATTGGAACATTAATACATTATTGGTGGAGTTGTGAACTGATCCAGCCATTCTGGAGAACAATTGGAACTATGCCCAAAGGGCTATAAAAATATTCATACCCTTTAACCCAGCAATATCACTTCTAGGGTTGTATCCCAAAGAGATCACACAAGTGGGAAAAGGACCCATATGTACAAAAATATTTATAGAGGCTCTATTTGTAGTAGCAAAGAATTGGAAATCAAGGGGATGCCTATCATTTGGGGAATGGCTGAACAA
>CM053622.1:654389590-654418792 GCA_028646595.1 Phalanger gymnotis | reverse complement strand
ATGGAAGCCAGTCCTTTAATAGACCCTCACCTTGAATCTCCCGCCAGGCTCTTCATTACCCAGATACAGCCCCCTGACTGTGTACATCATGCCCTCCTCAAATGGCTCCTTTAAGCATGAGTACAAGCCTCTGACCTTTCAGCCGACTGTCCTGAGGCCTGGTTTCTGCTAAAGCTGGGGTGGGGGCTGGGGGGAAGTACACCTTCAATTCTGTGGAAACAAAACTCCTCCTCCCATTTCTTACAATTTTCCCCCTCTTTTATTCAAATTTTTGTTTCCACATTTTTAATACTCCCTTAATCTTTCTCATCTGAATTTTTCCCTTTAACCATCACCCCTTTAAGTGAATATGGGAAGGGTTGATCGACGCATTGACAAATCAAAGGGGGCAGTCCCCTTTGTAAATACAGTTACAGCGACCCAAAAGAAAATGATAATGCCATTGTCCCTTTAAAATTCAAAAGTCTCTTCCCATAAGGCTATCTGGCAGGGAACAACATCAGTGAAGTCTTCTGATCTTTGGTATTTGTTCCAGCCATCTCTATAGCACATCATCTTAGCATCATCTTCTTCTTGTCTTCTTATAGGAACCAGCTTTCTTTCCATTCTCCTACAAAAGTCACCTTAGCGCAATTTTAAGTTACCATTTCTAATCCTTATACCTTGATCATTTTTACAAATTCAAAATTGGAACTTTGGCCAATTATCATGTCTAAGAAATTCACATCAGAACCCAGTTTCTTATACTTTACATTAGCTCATTATTAATTTCCTCACCAAGAGGATAGTATTTCACTAAGGAATTAACAGGCTCCAGTACATACATAAACACATTAGATAACCAATTCTTAATATTCTTAATTTTCTTAATTCTTAATAATTCTTAAATAACACAGTACATATAACACAGTACACATAACATCATAAACTTTTAGTCATGCCATGTTTCTTTGATGGCATGTACAAAATAAACCACAAGCCATTCTTCTTTTAACATTACTAATTGTAACAAAGCTTTAGACAAGCATGATATTAACTAAATAACATTCTCACAAGTCATTGACCTAATTGTCTCCATACCATTACCAGGAAAAAAACCTAACTTATACAAGGACCTATACAAGAACACTAGTCCCAGTCCTACAGTAATCTAAGATGTTCCATAATCAAATTATTTTAATACATTTGTTACTGTACTTACAAAACCTTCAGATTATAGAAATTTGCCACCAAGAGATTAGGTACTTAGAGTAAGAGGACCATATTTTCCCCAGCTTCCTATCAACTCCAGGCAGAGGTGGTGTCAAACTGCAAGCTGCAGGCCTAGTTGCCAGGTTTCAGTTAAAGGGATCAAGTCAAGAGGGTCCCACCTCAGCACATGCTGAACAGTTGCCCTCTCAACTTTACCATGAACTCATACCTCCAGCTCATGCCTGCCTTCCCAGGGCTGCTGGCATCTTGGGTCAGCCTTCCTTGATATTCACACGTGGAGTTAGACTCAGAAAAACAGTCAGTTAACAGTCCCATTAAGTCTTTGAATAGCACGTTCCAAAAATTGGTTTAGGATATGACTATAATCTCACATTGCTTAAGGAACATTCTTAAAGTTAGCTCTGAATAGCTTGCATGCATTTCCTCCCTTGTTCATAAAATTTTCCCATTAAGATCATAAGTTATTGCTCTAACACATTTGCATCAGTTTCTCCTCTATTTTTCTATTCTTCTCTAATGCCTGATCTGAAAGAATCGAACCATATAACTTTATGTTTTAGACAATGGAATGAATTCAAACCCACATTTAACTATTCCCATCAATACAAAAATATTCTACAACTTATCTCTCTTAAAGAGACTTACATTGAAATTCTTTTCCCTAAACTTAAGATGTCTCTGATTTAGTTCCAGTAATTAAACTATTTGTATTAATACCTAATTGCTCTTATATCACTTTAAAACATCTAAGGACCCTATGCCACATAGATACAATATAACTTTAAATCCCAGCCTTAGTCTATCATGATTCAACCTTACATTTGCACCTTCACTTCACAAACCTCTCTTCCCCCTGTCCAAACTACTCCCACCAATATCCAGAAACAACACTATCTTTCACATATTTGCATTTGTCCAATTTTCCATTTTTCCCCATAAACCCTTCTACATCTGTAGGTATATACCTTTCCTTTTATCACTACTTATTTATTTTTGATTACAGAGACCTGCCATAAAAATAGTATCATATCATCTCCCCCTGAGAGTGGGTTCTTTTACATCAGATGGCAAGTTTTACTAATGAAAACTACCAAACAAACCCCATTTCAAATCTAATCTTACCAGTTCTGCTGACTTTAAGAAGGGCTTCTGACCCCTACTGTTCTCTTTCTTTCAGTAAAAATTCAAATCCCCATACTGCTGCCCTTCCCCCCCTCCTTCCCTTCTACCAGGTGGGCATAGATCAAGCTCTCTTCTTATCTAGACCAAAGGAGAGGAGGGGAAGTGGGGGAAGAGACTGGCTTTTCAACACAGTCCCCATTTTTAAACTTTAACTCCTTTAGAATTCCTGTCTCTGCCTTATCTTCTATCCCTGGTCCCATCCAGGGAGTCATAAAATTCAAGGATTTAAGTCCAAGTACTTGTTGTAGTTAACAGCCTCGTACAATTCTTAATCTAACAACATTGAGATTACAAGAAAAAAATGCTTTTTCTTAAATTCCCACAACTCAATTCTTTGTTACAAAATTTCTAGATATCACAAAGTTTCCAAATTTTCTATTCACAAAACCTCTTGTACATAACAATTACAACAGGAGATTCTCACAAAGTCTTAGTTAACAATCTCACAAATGCTATTAAGTAATAGCAAAGCAATTTTAACTGAACAATAACAGCTTTTTAACCTATTCATCATTTTCCTCTGATAGTATAATTTTAACAACATTTAAACCATACAAATGTATATTTAAACCATACAAATTTAATGCCTTAAACATTTTTTATGTATGTGGAAACTTGCATAACCAAATATAACAGTTTCAAACTATCATATTTTTTATCACACCCTTTTTTAAAAGATCAATTCATATATAACAAAATTCAGACCTCACAAGGGTCTCTCAAATTTTATAGCCTAAGAGAACTCTAAAAACACAGTTTAGAAATAAGATGACTCCAATTACATTTTCAGATTATCACATGTTGAAATTATTGAACCTAATACTTCTGGCATTTATGCATTAATACATTAATACCTTAAATACATTTTATTTATTTAGCTGTATGTTCTTCAACACTGAACAGCTCTTCTGAGCTACCCACTACCTCTGGCTCAAGTATTAGGAATATTTGCCTGGCCATGAATGAACTTATAAAAAAAGAAAACTTTATTTTATATCATTATTTGCTTTTATGAACCATCCAGATTTGAATTTGGCACTCTGACCCTCATTGGTCAGCTTTCACCAAACTCTACTTTAAGCATTCCAATCCCTGACTCCAATTCTTCTGAGTTTTTACAAAAAGTTTTGAATTAACAAAAGGCCTAAGGAATTTGAAAAAGGTGGGCCACTTCCCTTTCAAGCAAAATGACAGAGATAAAAACATTTTTCGTTTCCCCTCCCTTTGTCTGCCTCAGCAAGAGAAGGGGATCTCTTTCACTTGTTGAGGAGGATTGACAAAGGTGAGTTGAAGAGGAACACAGGATTATTCATAATAAAGATCTCAGCCATAGGTAAATTACTTTGGGCCTGGCAGTCCCTTTGAAAACAAAGGTGCCTGCCTTTTAGATATGCTAATTTTTGGTGGCCAGCTTCCTCAACAGCTTTGGAATGCAGTTTAATTTCCTACCACTAGCCAACAGTAAGACTTCATATTTTTATATAATCTCTGTGGAAACAAAATTCAGTCACACCTTACATGGGCCAAGCTTAATGATTATACAAATCAAAATCTTTCTCATAGTCAATACCCTAGATTCAATAAAACCTTTCATCACTAACTTATCGCCCTATTTTCCAATCAGGTTACAAGTTTCTTTTAGATTCAGCTCCTGATTGACACACCCAGTGTTCTAAAGTGGAGTGGGGAAGAGGGGGTGGCCAAGAGCATGTGGACCCAGAGCCACGTGGACTCAGCCCACCCAAATCCCTTGTTTCCTGCTTCTATCTCCCTTTCTTTCCTAATCTTTACTGAAACATTTTTTTTGTTTGTGTTTGGTTTTTTTTTTTGGCAGGACAGTTGGGGTTAAGTGACTTGCCCAAGGTCACACAGCTAGTACGTGTCAAGTGTCTAAGGCCAGATTTGAACTCAGGTCCTCCTGACTCCAGGGCTGGTGCTCTACTCAGTGCGCCACCTAGCTGCCCCTTTACTGAAACATTTTACTCTCTATACTATAAACTATACTATACTACAAACTATAAACTATACTCTCTATACCAGTTTCAATCTTTCTTTCCTAATCTTGACCCAAACTACCTCAAACATTTCAAATAAATGAAAAAAAAAATACTTACCAGGCTTCTTCTCCAACTGCTTTTTACCTTAAAACTTAAACGGTTAAAATGACCAACAATTTCTAATCACATTCTAAGCGGACCACTGAATCCCCAAAGCGATCATCCCATCATACAGAAGATCCCCTTTACTTCTACAGTCTTTGAAACACTTGGCTTGATGTTAGAGTTAATGCAAACACACAGATTTTTTTTAAAACCTTTAGGACCTAATCAGATCTTAATTCAGAGCTCACAACTTTCTTCTTTTTCCAACTCAGTCATAACTTCTAAGAGCTCTCTTCCTTTATGTTTTCTTGTCCTCCCTCAACCCTACAAACTCAACAGAGCCAATCCTCACAAGGACTCCCTGTTTCTTGTTCGGGATTTCTTGAGAGCTTGCTCCAGGGTGTAGAGCAGCACTTTCCCTGGGTCAACCCACCAGTGCTTTTCTTCAAAACACTAGGAGAAATCCATTCTCCCCACCTAGGTCAAATATTTTAAGAGCTCTTTTCCCCATTACAAGCAAATCTCATTTCTCAATTTGGAGTAAATCCAGACATGACAAAGCAGGACTCCCCCACGTTGCTCAGGTACCTGACTTGTGCTGTCTATGGCCATTTTCCTTTCCTTTTCCCCTTTTACTCACGTTCCTGGGTTCCCAAGGATTCCAGAAAAATAATCCCAGGAAATTACCAGTCTGAAGAAGGAAATACTAGGATACTAGGACCCACTGCAAAAGAGTGGGGGGCACCACCCATTCTCTGTGTGAAATGCCTCTTTCTTCTGATGCTATATTGATCCCAGATGAGCCCCCAACTGTTAGAAATGTACATTGTCTAGAAATAAGCAAGACTCAATGGGGAGTCAGGAATTATAATTTACATTTATTCCCCCTGAATAAATGGGTACCTCCTCTGAACAGAGTACAGGAGAAAGCAGAAAGGACTCCCATGGAAGCCAGTCCTCTAATAGACCCTCACCTTGAATCTCTTGCCAGGCTTTTCATTACCCAGATACAACCCTGACTGTGTACATCATGCCCTCCTCAAATGGCTCCTTTAAGCATGAGTACAAGCCTCTGACCTTTCATCTGACTGTCCTGAGGCCTGGTTTCTGCTAAAGCTGGGGTGGGGGCTGGGGGGGAAGTACACCTTCAATTCTGTGGAAACAAAACTCCTCCTCCCATTTCTTACAAAAAGTAATGTTAGACCTGTGGCATGCATGCTTAATAGCTTCATGCATAGTACCTGACATACCCCTATTATCTGTATGTGTGTCACATGACCCGGAGGGAGATCATGTCAGAGAGCAATACATAATGGCAATATAGGGGAGATTATAACCCTGAAGCTGGGGCCAATCCCAGCTCTGAAGGGATGGGTCAGGAATGATTAACCTTATAAAAGCTTGCCAAGCGTCTGTATCTGGGCATTCCATCCCAGGTGGCCCATTTCTCAAGAATCACATTAAATCTCCTTCACTCACTCCTGTGCAAAAATTTTATTTGTGGACATTTTCCAGCATAGCTGGTTTGTACACAGTTGTTTGCAGGTTTTATCCCTGTTAGACTGAGAGCTTCTTGAGAGCAGGAACTCTTACATTTCTTTGTATCCCTAGTGTTTAGTTAGCAGTAGCCACTTAATAAATATTTATTGACTGGCTAACTCAATGCTAAAATCCATTCAGAGTCCAGACCGAGGCCAAATATCTTCATTCTTTTCTCCCCACCTTTCATTTCTTTCTCTCTTATGTATGTCTACTATAGAGGGGTGGAGAGGCATTATCCATGTGCCTTAATCATAAGTTTGCCCATTTGGACTTAATTGTTTACTTTGTTTCTTAAGCTGGCTAATGTGATTGAGTGAATTAGTGAAATGTTAAAATTGTGGGTGCTATCACTTGAATGCTGTCGTTGAATGGACCAGTTGGCAGAGGACTGGAAGACAAGAGAAAGATTTAAAATAACAGTGTTTTATCAGAAATGAAAGTTAATAATTCATTTTTATAACTTTCCAGGGGAGAGAGAATACATTACCCCATTTTTCTTTGGGTAAGTGAGTTAACAGCAGTGTCAGGCTGGCACTGAGGCAATCATTCACTTGATTTGAAAGGAAAACCACTCCTCCAGAGGGTTGGGAGGCCAAAAGATTGGCTGTCAGAGATGGGGAACCTGCAGCCTTGAAGCCACATGTGGCCTTTTAGGTCCTTAGGTGCGGCCTTTTGGCTGAGTCCAACTTTTATGGAACAAATCCGGGATTTGTTTTGTGAAGTTTGGATTCAGTGGAAGGGCCTGCCACACTTGAAGACCTCAAGACCACTGGTTCCCCACCCCTGGGTTAGATAGATATGTAAAGCATTAACTGCATTGTTGTAAGTTCAGGGAATGGAAATACAAGTAAGCTGTTATCAAGGAATTTACATTCTAATGGAGAAATGGAGCTGAGGAGAATCACAAACAGGTGAGAGATAGGTAGCCTGGCTTCGAAGAGTTAGCTAGGAAGTGTTATGGAGGCTTGGAACCAGGCAAGATAAAGACAAATAAGCTGGCCTATTAGAGCCCAGTGTGGTTCCAAAGCTGGAATATAATTTTTAGGCCAGAGAAAAAGTAGTACTTCCAAAGGGAGCGGGTAACTTGGTAGTGTGTTAAAGTGATGATTGGCAAAAATCTAAAAAGGATAGAAGTGATTACAAAGAGCCAGTCTGACTTCATCAAGGACACACATTGCCAAACTAATCTCATTGTCAGTAGAATTGTTTCATTCTTTTGTAGTGAAGCCTCCAGGTAGAGCACAGCAAAAAAAAGTTAAAACTTTGGGCAATTATGTATAGACATTTGAGGCTACAAATCAGTTTTACCACTGACTTCCTTCTTGGATTTTATCTCATGTAAACTGTGTTTCTCATTTTTCTTTCTTCACTATTTTTTTGTTGTTGTTTAGTCATTCAGCCATGGCTGACTCTTTGTGGTCCCATGGACCACAGCACACCAGGCCCTTGTGTCCTCCACTAGATCTTCCCAAAATCTGTCCAAGCTCATGCTTGTCTCTTCCATGACACTATCTATCTATCTCATCCTCGGCCATCCCCTTCGCTTTTTGCCCTCAATCTTTCCCAACATCAGGGTCATTTCCAATGAATCTTGTCTTCTCATTATGTGGCCAAAGTATTTAATCTTCAGATTCAGTATTTGACCTTCCAATGAATAGTCTTCACTATAGCTTTTCTCAGTGGTATATAACTTGGGGGTATTCATGGACCATATTCATCCTCAACTGATTCTTTTTAATCAAAAGTCCTTTTGATTAGATTTGTAAGACATTTAGCAAATACATTCTTATGAGCCTTTGTTAGGAATTTCACACCTTTGGCCAGGAATCTGTCATCTCTGTATTTTAAGCCATGGTCCAAAAGTATGGAATCCGTTCTTATTGCTGCTACCTTCTTAGCCAGCTATTCACTTTCCAAATTAATTTTTCTCTTCTGCATCTCTGGCTTTTAATGAGAATTTATGTGAGGAAAGCACAACCTATTTCTCTTTGGTCTTTTGCTTCTTGCCCATAAACATTGGCAAAGCTTTTCAGTTTCCTCCTGGCAGCATCATTTATGCCTATGTGGATAACCAGAAGTGGGTAGTTGTCATCCACTCTGAAAAGTCTTGAGGACATGCCTAGGTACATGCCCAGGGAAGACAACAGATTTCTCTGTTACCAGTTCAATAAATAGCTGCTTCAGCAACCCCTGTGCATGGAATTGTTGAGGCCAGGGAACCATATGTTGAGGTTTAGGGGTACTCAGGACCCCAAAATGCCAACATGCTGAGTCCCGCTGAATGAATTCGACCCAAACCTTCTTATAGCCAAAGAAAAACAAAGTTTACTAGAGATTTGCCATATTGGGTAGACTCCAAAGAGTCTGTGGCATGCAGGCCAGATGGAATCTGAGCACCTTCAAGGAGGCAAGCCTAGCCTTATATACAGAAAGGCTGTGGGAGGGATCTAGGGGTGGTTCTGGGGTGACAGGAGGAGGATTTTAGGGAGGGTCTTGATAGGACTGGGGTGACTAGAGGTCAGACTCCAGGCATCAAGAAAATGGAATTTTGATGAGATCAAGGGTGGGAAGTTGCCAGAGGCAATCTGGAGGTAACAGACAATGGAGGGCTGGGCTAGTTTAAGGGTAACAGATATGGTCATAGATATTTGGATAGGATCAAAGGTGGGAAGTAGCTGGGCAATGGAGGGCTAGGCTAGGTTAGGAGTAACAGAGATTTCATGTAGTAATAATGAAAGGCTTATGGCTTCAGGCAAGTGCTTCATCAAGGTGGGTTCAAGGGGGTTCCCAGAGCCTGTACCCTATCAGAATGACCAGCTATTACCATGTATCTCTTCTTCCTCTCTTACTAGATGATCTGTTACCAAATAGCTTCTGTGGCTCCATTATGTCATTCTTTGGCAGACAAGCAAGTTTTCCTCCTCAGAAAATAGAACTCATTACTCTTTGGCAAGTCTCAAACCTGTTTGCGCATTGGTCCTTTTCCTTCTCTTTCTTCTCTATGTAATATTCTACTCTCTAATATTCTTGATAAAGGTCAAGCCTACTTCCTTCCCTACGGATCATCCCCTTGCCCCCCATCCCACTGAAGTCTTACTGCTGGTTTTTTTTTAGGCATACTTTATTTTCCCAGACAGCTTGGAGTATGAGAAGTTAAAGTCCCTTAACCTTCTTCCCCAGGAGGGGCATTAGTCTAAACCTGGATCACTGGTGATGTTTGCTTTATACTATGGCATAAATATAAATTGTTTACTTGGTGCAAATCATGACATGATTTCCCTTTTTTTTTTGGAGGGGGGAAGGCAGGGCAATTGGGGTTAAGTAACTTGTCCAAGGTCACATAGCTACTAAGTGCGTCAGGTGTCTGAGGTCACATTTGAACTCAAGTCCTGGTGACTCCAGGGCTGGTGTGTTACTTTACCACCTAGCTACCCCGATTTCCTCTGTTCTTGACATGGGTTGATTTTCAGTCTTTCAAAAAAAAAAATTCTTGGTGTGTTTAATGCCTCAAACTCAAGTACCTGGTTAAAATGTTTAAAATTAATTAATACCTCTTAAGAACTTGGCAACCATGCAAATCTTCTTTCCTGGGTCTCAAAAACAGCTCCATCATCTCTCCTTTGGCCTTCACCCATTCCTATTTCATGAATTTGTCCCACCTGCCATTCCACTCTAGCAGTTTATTTTAACTAGCCCTTTAATTGTTTCACTTACCTTTTCTCACCTTACTTTGTTTTGCTGATTACCTTTTCCTTTTTCAGGTTCTACTCCCAAATCATCCTTGGCCCTCCTTAATCTTCTTATATCCTGCATAATTGTCCTTGATCCTCATTCTCTTTCAACCTGGAAGCAAAATCTAGACAGGATCTGGGCCTGGAGATAGTTCTTAAAAATTTCCTCATTGTATTCCAAATTATTCTTCTTCCAATTTAAACTCTAATAGGCCAAATGTTTTTGAATCAACAACACAATTTCCTTCTTATTTGGTGCAAATCCTTCTCTCTTATCTTGCTCCTTCTATAACCTTTCCACCATTGTAGCCTGGAAGCAGAAGTTCAAAGTGCCTTAACATGTTGTTAGTATTTAGTAGGAGTTGGTTATTATATTTCTTTCTTTAAGCTACACGTGAACAAAGTTTTTTATTACTATTATGGTCTGCCTATGTCAATGAATAAGATTTTAGCCATTTTGATACCTACTAAATTGACTCCAACTACCTATATTTTCTTGTTTATTTAAATGTGTAAGAAATTTTTTTTGATGAAACAAAACCCATGTTTTCTTTTTCTTTTTTTTTTTTTTAATTAAGTTCTCCACACCAAATGAAACCATGAGTTTCAACAACAACAAAAAACATCAGGGTAGTTTTCTTATTTCTTCGAATGAATGGCAATGTAGTCCAATGACAGGCAGGCTGGGCCTTGGGGAATGAAGTAGAGTTCGTCCAAAAAATTTTATTCAACAAAAATTTATGAAGATGTTAATTATACTTGAAACATGTCCTATATGCAAGACACTATGCTAGGCAATAGAAATACAATGATACTGGAGAAATGGGAGACACAGAGATGAAAATGAGAGTGCCTGCTCTGAGGGGTTATATTTTAATGGGACTGAGGATGGTGGTGGATGGCAATACCATATGAGATTTTTCTTGCTCAAGTTTACCAAAGATAACATATAACTACTATGTAACATTTCTCAACTTTTTAAAGAAAATAAAATATAAGAATGTAAGATGAGTAAACATGCATCTAGGTCAAAAATCCAAAGAATATGTTGTAGGCCCAAAGCAAGAGTTTATATATTTTCTCATGGGACTTTTTGAGTACCTGAATTCAGAGATAGAATATTTGAGCAAGTTATTTGGTTGATGAATGCAGTATATAGTCCATTGCAGATTCAAAGAGTGTTATGTTAAATGTGGTAGTTGTGGTCAGGGAAGGTGGGGGGCTTACATACTTCTCACCACCATATTATTCCATGATTTGCAGCCATATGGAACCACTGGAAGGTTATTGGTGTGTGTACTTTTTAAAATGACCTTCTGTTTCAGTCTCTAATTAAAATTGCAGGTCACTCAGTAGACAATGGAGAGATGCATAGGAGGCTCCTCAGTGGGCTGAAGCACATCCCTAATGAAGAATTAGGAAAAAGGAGAATACGAAAGATATTATCAAAGAAATTTATATCCAGAAGAAGAGAGAGGCTGGACATGTAGAAAAAAAGATGGCTGATTTGTATATTCCATTGGTGACTCACATAATGTTGAGAGATTGAAAGTCAAGGGTCCTAAAGTATACTGGGGCCTTGTGGAGGATTTACCAAAGGAGATGGACAAAGATCATACAGGATTAAAAGCTATGAAAGACCCACGAGCTGCACTAATGGAGAGAATATACACTTTGGTGAGATCAGAGTTCTACTGAAGTGTTTCCACTGTCTGTCTTCAATCTACAATAAAAAGCCCCTTCCACCCTACCTTACCTCAAAATCCAAACATTTAACAGAGCTAAGAGGCACAGTAATTGCTTATCATGTCCCAGCATGGATTCTGCTTGTACAAACTCATTTGAAATAAGCCCAGAAACACTTCTCCTATCCTTACTTATGCGTGGCTTGAGGACTCACGGTTTTGGGTCATGGTCTTCCAAACCCTAGAAAAAATTCATCCTTTCTGTCATGATAGAAATGTTATCAAACATTATATTGTCAGGATCTAGAAGTCTTTGTTACTTGACATGACAACAGGGCAGAAGGTGTTAGGAATCACGTGGTTTTTAGTTGTCTGTGAGTTGTAGTTCAACTATTGGTTTTATAAACGGGAGGTTCTTGTTGAATGACCAACAAATGGAAGTAGTACTAGAGGAACCAGATCTTATCAGTGTTAATATCCTCAAAAGCAGAAGCACAAGGAAATAATAGTGAAATAGAAGGATGACTCAGAAAAAAATAAAAAGTAGTTGAATTCATTGTGCTCAAAGGCAATAAGAAACATCATTTCATGGTTCTTGGACAAGAGTTGCAAAAGATGAGGTGTGCATTGGTTGATAATCTGCGCCAGTAGCATGTGTTCACATCAATGAGATTCTGTCCAATCTAGTATTAAAATATATTAGCTATTAAATTAATGGCTATTTTCCTTGGAAAAACTACCCCCCCCCCTTTTTTTTTAAACAAAAATCCCTTGGAAAAAATGAAGAAGGTAGTACATGGGTATCTTGCAGAAATTTCTGAATTTATAAATTTGAGGATCACTGAGTTGCTGTGTAGTGTTAGTGATTTAGTCATAGATTTAATAATAATAATATGGGCAAAGGTTATCGTTCATTTGTGTCTAACTCTTTGTGACCCCATGGACAAGCTCACCCTGGTGTTTTCTTGTTAACGATACTGGTGAAGATTCCTTCTCCAAATGGATTACCTTTTGTCATCTAGTGCCACGATGAGGCAGTGATCCATGAATCAAATATGGATTAAGTGACTTGCCCAGGGTCACACAGTGTCCAAGGCTAGATTTTAACTCAAGTCTTCCTGGTTCTCCTGGCTTCCAGCCCAGCACTCTATCCACTGTTCCACCTAGCTGCCCCTGTGGGCAAAAGTACAAACGTAGAAAAACATTAAGTCGTAGATGGAGAAATAGAGGGAATCCGGTTTAGATGTAATATAGAGTAGGATAAAGATATACTGGGGGCAGATTTGGGAGCAAAAAAAAAAGTCTTTATATTTTTGAGTAAGCATTGGAGTATCACCATGGGCTTTTGAACCAAAGGATGAGAAGACTGAAGCGTTGCTGTAGGAAAATAAACCAGCAATGATATAGAAGGTGGTTTGGAGGAATAATAGATTATAAGTAGGGAAGATGAGCTAGGAGACTGTTTTACTAGTTCAGATGAGAGAGACTTAACAGCTTAAATGACGACAGTGACAGTGGGAATAAACTACATATTGTCCAAGGAAGAACGTTCACCTTGAAGATGCCCAGACAGCTTTGACGGCCACCTTGGATTCCTTCAGAGTCTCTTTATCAAGCTAGTCCTGAATTTATTTCCATATATATAAAACGTGGATTGTAATACTTATACTCCCTCACAGGTTTGTTTCAAGTGTAACAGTTTCAAGTGTAATAAGGTAAACTGAGGCACAAAGTTCTAGGCACGATCAATTTATTGGTAAAGCACAAATCTGCTAATAAATAGAATCTCTGCTTCCTCAGTAAGCTAATGTTCCAAATGAAGGGGATAGTTTTCTTTTATAGGTTTTGGGAATACAGAACAAAGAACACAACAGGTGAGGTGACATCATGGCATAACTGAAGCACAGGGAACATGATTGGTTGGAAGTTTGGTAACGCCCCCTTCTTTCTTTCCTGTGACTAACAAGTGCTCATTGTCAGAGTCCACCTGCAAGGTTACTTGTAATGGCCCAGACTCTTGGACAGCAAACCAGACATCCTTGAAGGATAGCCTGGTGGTGTAAAAATTAGGTAGTGTAAAAATATTAGATTAGTGATTAGCAGGAGAACTGGATTTGTAAATGTAACCCATTATAGGCCAGCTGGATTCTAAACTAAGTTCTGAAACAGATCTATGACTTAATTACAGGACCAAAGCTAATTAACTATAAATAGGATCAGTTAGAAAATGATGCAGAATAAATATTGATCGTTTCACAAAGAGAGTGCTTTGTAAACCTTAGAAGCATTATATGTGAACCATTATTAGGAATATTGTAAATTTGTAATAACTGCTATCTTAATTCAGCCTCTTATTTCCTTTTACCTTAACAAGCAGAGGTAAGCTTCTTGAGGGCAAGAACTTTTTTGTCTTTGCATTCTGAGAACCTGGCACCTAATAAAGTACTTGAGGTTTGTTAAACTGCATTTCTTTTTTCTAGGTCCTTTGAGTTTGTCTGAGCATGGTTGCCTAGGGACTTTCTCCTATACCCAAGTTTTTCTAAGCTGATTGGCCTTTGACTAGCTGCTGTTTTCTTTTTCTGGCAGCCAGGTAAGCTCTACAAATTTCCTAAATCTTTCTACATCCGTTCCAGTTTCTTTATGTCTTTTTAATTCCCTAATTTTCTCAAAGGAAAAAAAAATATCTGAAAAGCAGTTTGGCAGAAAGTAGGCATAGACTAACATCTTATACTATAAACTAAGATAAGGTCAAAATAGGTACTTGATTTAGAGATAAAAGGGTGATATCATAAGCAAATAAGGAGATCATGGAAAATTTTACCTGTCAGAGCTATTTTTGGATAAAGGAAGAATTTAGGATCAAAGAAGAAAAAGAGAATCACGGGAAGTAAAACAGATAATTCTGATTGTATGAAATTAAAAAAAAACTTTTGTACAAACAAAACCCATGTAGCCAAAACTTAGAAGGAAACTGGGAAAAAATTTTACAGCAAATTTCTCTGGTAAAGGCCTCATATCTCAAACATATAGGGAAATGAGCCAAATTTATAAAAATAAAAGTCATTCCCCAATTGATAAATGATCAAAACATATGAACAGGCAGTTTTTCAGAAAAAATCAATACTATTTATGGTCATTTTTAATTAAGTACTTACTATGTGCCAGACACTATGCTAAACGCTAGAGAAACAAAAAAAAAAAAAGCAAATGAGTTGTCTCAAGAAGTTAGAGATGATTTTGTTTACATGGGTGGGGGGAAGTATAGAGGACAGTGAGCTCTGGGTGACCCGTGTGTTTCTTGAATCCTTTGATGATGGTGGTCATTTATGAGATGGCCTCATGAAACAATAGAGAATAAACTGGATATGCAGCCACTGGGGACATACATTTAAATGTGCTCTGCTCTTTAAGAACTGAAAACTGTAGTAAACTCATTTGTTGGAAGTAACTTTTGTGCTTGAAGGTGGATAGTCATCTCTAGGCCCATCAGATTTATTCCCCCTTTCCCCTCCTCTCCTTAGAATTTTTTGATCGTCTAAAGACATGGAGCCAAGGAAGTGCTTGGTACTTTTTAGCATTTGGAAACTGTGCCACGTGAACTTCAGTTTTGACTCTGTGGTGCAGGGCTCTAGGGAAGCGGTTGAGAGGAGGATAGCTGACAGTGTGGTCATAGTATAGGGAGGCAGTACCTGACTGGCCCCCAGCAGAGGATGACATCCCTAGCCCCAGAATAGGGGCTATTTCTGGGAAGACAGAGCATAGGCCCCACTGGGTAGCAGTGCCTATTATTACCTCTGGCCTGGCACATGGGGGCAGCAGCAATGCCCTCAACATCACTTACGTCCTGGCATGAGGAGGTAACACAGCCTCGGGACAGGGGACAAAGTTAGGCCCCAGCAGAGGCAGGACATCTTGTGGGGAGCAAGGGGCCCAGCATACAGAGCATTGCCAGTGCCCAGTACAGAGAAGCAGGGCTTGGCCTCAGCAGGGCCACCTCATTGGCAGCAAGCAATAGTGCTGGTTTCAACAGCAGTAAAGTGGTCCCCAGTGAAGTGAGTAATAGGGCAGTGGCAAAGACAGGCCCAACCAGAACAGCCCTTTGCTTACTATATTCTAGAACCATTGGGATGCCTCTACATGGCTGCTAAAACCCAGTGATCATTGGAATACTCTTTCCAGAAAAGATTTGGATAAATTACTGGTGGTTTGAGGAGATTATCTTTTTCTTTAGTGATAGTAGGGAGGTGAAACTGTTTCCTCAGCCCTCAAAGAGGGGGCAGTCCATTAGAGGTCTCTCAAAAGACAAAAATCTGATATTCTTTCTACTCTCTCTAACATGGGGTTTCCAGGGAGGAGGGGCCCCTCCCTCTGGTGGGCTGTTTCTCAATCTCCATTGGGATAGGCTACATACAAGAGGGTAATGACCTCATAGGTACTTTAATACGGATAACCCTGATCTGCAATGAGGATGGATCACTGTGTGGGAAGTAGGATTATCTTTACTTTTGTTCCTGGTACTGCTCCTGTTCGTTGTCACTTCATCTAGGAAGCCCTATGGTGAATTAAAAAAATTGTTATCACCCACTGGGGTGGGCCAAATCATTTTAGATCCAGGACCCAGTCTTCCTGAAGGGGGGACGTGTGGTATGGGATTCCCATGCCTGGATGCTCTGAGGAGCTGTTATGTTGCTTGTCTTAGGATTCTCTGTCCCTCTCATATATTTATTTAGCATTCTTTCTGTTTAGGTTTTCTTTTCCTCCTTCAGTGCCGCCTAAGCTAGGCTTCTCAAATCTCCCAGGTCAGTTTTGTTCAGTAATAGCCCCAAAGCAATTTAGGTGGCGGAAGGATCTTTAAAAGACAGTTAGGACTTTGCCACTAAGGGGTAGGGTATGGTAGGAGAAGCTCTACCAGAACTCACACCCCTCCCTGCCACGTGAACTGTTCAGGAGACTAAGGCTTGGACTGGTGATATGGCTTCCTGGTTGCCTAAATAAAACGACAACAGAAACACCACCACCCCACCAAGAGGATCCAGCGACTCCTGAGGCCTGCCCAGCCGCCACTACAGGTACCGCAGAAGCAGGGAAGCTGTGCTCAGTAGAATCGATGCTGTATGTAAGTATGGATGAATATCTTTTCCTTTCTCTAAATGATCTCCCCTTGTTATGGCTAAGTAAACCTTCTTTTGTTAACTGTTAGAATGTCATGTGTCTCCTTTTGTTCCCATTACAAACCTGAGCTAGCACCTGACACAGCCTACTATCACAAGCAGGCAAAGCTTTGTAACTTAACAGAAATGAGTAATCAGTGTTTATGTCTAAAGATAATAACAGTAGCTAATATTTGTATATCACCTACTACATGCCAGGTACTATGCTAAGGGCTTTATTTATATTATTTCATTTGCTCCTCATAGCAATGCTGGGAGGGAGGTGCTATTATTATCTGAGGCAAACGAGACTAAATGACTTGCCCAGGTTCACACAGCTAATAAGTGTATGAAGCTGGATTTGAACTCAGACCTTCCTGACTCCAGGCCCAGCACTCTTAACCACTGTACTACCTGGTTGATAAAAAAAAAAAAAATCAACAAACATTTATTGCATGCCAAACACTGTGCTAATCACTGGGGACATTGATTGGTTAAAGTGTATATGCTAAGGGGCTTTGGAGCTAGAATTTTGAACCGCTGTCAATCCAGAGTGCCTCCAACCTGGGGTAGCTTTTGAGGGAGGCCACGTGTGAGAAGACATGGCCACGTACTGCACTTCAGTAGATCAAGGATTCCATTAGCAAATTAGAACATCTGTAAAGTGTAGAAGATGAGTTGCTGTTGTTGAAGAAATTTATCCTCCTGATAGCCAATCTTCTCATGATGTTTCTCTGAATTTAGTCTGGTCGTTGGACAACAGTTGTACATTGTAAGGACCATAGTCTAAATCTTTCTAGCCTGGTGGTGTCATCCAGAGCTTATGCCCTTGGAGAATCCCATACCACCTCCCTAGTATGATAAGGAACAGGAAGCAGTCACTGAATTTTAAATACTCTTTAAATTCGTTTTCCATATTTTAAAAAAGCATGACTTTTTACATGATTCCACAATTTTTGACAATCATAATAAGACTTTACTGACATTACAAAATAACTTGGCACAGGATATTTTCAAATATCAATTCACACTGGCATTACATAGGACAGAAATAATTGGTTTGGTGTGGGGCAGCTAGGTGGCACAGTGAGTAGAGCACCAGCCTTGGACTCAGAATGACCTGAGTTTAAATGTGACCTCAGACATTTGACACACTAGCTGTGTGATCTTGGGCAAGTCACTTAACCCCAATTGCCTTGCCTTCCCCACTCCAAAAAAAAAAGAAAAAATTGGTTTAGTGAATTTCGATCCATGTCATTGTACTTTTAAGAAAATGTTACCTAGTGTAAACCTAATGTCAAGTACTAGGAAAAGTTTACTTTAAACTTTAGTAGAACCTCCCAGA
Source organism: Phalanger gymnotis (assembly GCA_028646595.1). Classification (NCBI taxonomy): domain Eukaryota; kingdom Metazoa; phylum Chordata; class Mammalia; order Diprotodontia; family Phalangeridae; genus Phalanger; species Phalanger gymnotis. The sequence continues at coordinate 654,400,843 of CM053622.1, read as the reverse complement.
ACAAATATTTCTCTGGGTAATATATGAGAGATTGTGCTGTTGATTTCCCCAAGTTTGTGGTGTTGACATGAATCTAGAAATAGTAGGTGAAATATAATATTTTAATATAAAAGTTATTTCACTGTTTCTTACGGTATGTTTGACAAGCAGTCAATCAACAAGCCTTTATTGGGCATTTACTTTGTGTCAGTCACTGTGCTAAGCACTGGAGATAGAAAGGCAAAACCACAAAAACAATCCCTGCCCTCAAGGGGCTCATGTTCTAAAGAGGGAGACAACAAGTAAATTAATAGGAATGTACATCTTCTATACCATATTCACATAAAAAGGATAAATATTTTACAAGAACACAAAAAGGATAATTATAGATAATCTTACTGAAGATACCGAGTGAAAGTTTAAAGAAAAACTTCTAAGAGAAACCCTTGATGCTCGTTAGTAGATCTGCTGACTAAGATTTCGACTGAGGAAGCACATAGGAGCTTAACATTACAACACTATGCATTTGAAACTAGTAGTGTATACTACTCAGTGGGGCTTTTGAAAATCTGAAACTCTGCCAGTAAGTGATGTGTGTCGGGCCTAGAAAACAGTTCTAGAAAGTCAAGAAATTCCATAAAAGAGGAATATATTATAACCCCATACACAAATAGCTGATCCAATGGCTTATTATTTTGGCTTATCCAACTCAAAGTCAAATGAATGGATTTAATTCCAAAATAAGGCCAAAGTAAATTAATTCACAGAAACAAGTAATATTATAGCTTGGGCCAAGTTAGAGGGTAAATTTTTAAAAAAAGCATACCATTAATCCCTTTCTTTTTCCACATTTTAGATGTGGAGGATGTCTCTCATAATCCTGACAGTGCTATAAAGCATTTTATGAGCACTTGAGAAAGTTACCTCTGTGTCGTCAAAGACCTTTTTGGCTTTATAGTCAGTCCTTTCTTATCTATTTCATTACTTCAGTGGAAGTACTGAGTACTAAAGGTAAAGCCTGAATATCATAGGTGAAAAAACACGGTCAGTCGCTCTCTGGAGTCAAGGATTTAGTTTTGGAAGATGGTTTGTTCTTGCAGTCTTTTTAAATGGTCCTTTCTTGATATCTGATGTCCTCCAGTTTCCTGGAATCCATCTTCCCCTATAAAAAAAAGCAAATGCTAATCGTTTAATGTCGTTCACCATTTTAGGCTATAGAAACATTACCTGGGAGAGAGCTGCATATTGCTTTTTTCCTCCTTCATAGTTTATGTAATCAACACATTTTAAGAATAATAGCAAATTCCTAAAAGGTAAAGGGTTAATGAATCATTTAATTATGCCATATTTAACATAATGTCCAGCTAATGCTACTTGGATGTTGTTATGTCTCCCATGTTCCAGTCAGCACTAGCCTCTCATAGAACTGGCTTTATTGTGAGGTAGGAAATGAGAAATGGAGAGGATGATTTTCTGGTAAGTGTGCCTTGAGGATCTCGAGTTCCCATCCCCATATGAAATAGGGAAATGAAGTCATTTTGAGGCTAAGTATTGAGCTATTACAGTAGCATAAAATCAGTTATAAGGCATTTACTTGGAACAGAAAAGGAAATGTATGGAAATGTACACCTCAATAATTAGAAACGTTCTCAGCATCCATTCCTCAAATGAATAGAACCTGCAACAGATTCACAGGCTAATGGAGACTGGTTCAGGATTCGGCCTTGAGTTGGAGTTTGCAAACTACTTTTTTAGGAGTGGCCAAGGCTCCAGCTCTCTGTTCCTGACAGCTGAGGGTATGATGGGGGCTCCCTGGTTCAGAAATCTCTCTCAGCTTTCTCTATAGAGGCATCAACTCTTGGGATTACTGGGTTTGGAGATGACTGTAGTCCCAATTCAAGAACCCATACCTAACCCTACATACCAGCTTCTAGTTTTTATTCTCTCACCTCTCGGAAGACTCTTATTCTAGTCATCTGGTTTAGGTATCAAGACCATATTTCTATCATAGAATATATATGGTGAGATTCTTCCCATTTTTAAAAAATCAGTTTAACACTGGAACTAATGTTTCTTTGAATGTTGGATTGAATTTGCCTGTTTGGTCATAGATTTTTTGTTCCTCTGGGAACTAATTTATGACTTGTTTAAATTTCTTTTTTTAAGAGACTGGATTATTAAAATCCCTTATTTTTTGTTCTGTTTATGTGAACAGTTTCTATTTTTTATGCTTTTTGCCCTATTTCAGTCTTTCCCCACTCCATACCATCCTCAAATGAGTTGTCAAGTTGATTTTTTTCTAAAGTGTATGTAGATCTGATTGTGCAAAGTAAGGCACTTGTGCAAGTCTGAGTGATCCCCATGTTTGAAACCTTGCTTAAACTTTGACTATTTGAGCAGCTAGCCTGTAGGACATGGCAGTTCGAAACTACCCTTAGGCATGTGCACTTAGACATGGAGGAAAACACTGAAGTGGCACAAAACTCCTCTCCTCAGGATACATGTGCCACTCAACATACTTTTGCCCTTATGTGGAAGTTATTTACTCCTGTCTATAAAAGCTGTGTGTGTTTTGAAATCTATACCTCTGCACTCCCAGAACTGCTTGCTGCTTTGGTGTGCTAATAAAATACTTTTACTGTTCTTTTGCAAGTTTGCCTCATTGACAGGGTTAGGCCCAAACCAAGATTTTTCTAAAGTAGTTTTGGCAGCAGGAACCTTTGCTTACATGACTGTCGCTAGGTGAACCTGCTCCAATTCTACCACCAGCATTCGGACCTTCGTCTGATTGCAGTTTGGCGTGGACTCTCTCAGAGGTCAGTCAGCTGTGAAGTGCTCATAGAATTAAACTCTCCAGACTCAGGAAGGATAAGAAGAAATAGGTCCCAAGCCCAAAATTTGTGCATGAAGATATGGGAGTGGTGCTGTGTGAAAGAAAAGGCAGTCTTAGGTCTCCAAGGGACAGAATGGTCAAAGGAATACAGTTATCATTACTGGCTCCCTCTTAGGCAAGCTTGTTAAAAGCTTGGAATAAGGGAAAACTGCCATTTCAACTGGGAACATCCAAAACTTACCAGCTGTGTGACCTTGGGCAAGTCACTTAACCCCAATTGCCCAGGCTTCTCCCCTCAAAAAAAAAGAACCACTTTTATAGGGAATAATCAGAAGAAAGTATGTATCTCCTTTTCACCAGAAGACATTGTATTATTACAACAGTTCACTCTGCTCTTTTCGATGGACACAGTCACCATCATTAAGAAAATTAGGACCATTATAAGAAGCCATAGCCCCATTTGGGAGGATGCCAAGTTGTTAGATGCCCTTCTTATAAGGGATGAGAAGGCAAAGGTCCTGTCCTGTGGTGTAAAGTTAGAACATAACAGGACCACATTGCCCAGAATGGCTCCTGATTGGAGCTTATAGCTTATAGGAGAGAGACTGGGAGATGTTCAGTGATGCAAAAATGACCTTCTAAAGCAGGCTGCACAACAACTGATAGATTGTGAAAAATTCCATGACACTGTACAAAATTTAGATGAATATCCCAATGCTTTCTATATTTGTTTGTGTGCTGCTGCCCAGAAATGTGCTTAGATAGAGAATATGAGCATAGTCTAAACTGTTTTAGCTTCTGTTAATCATTCAGCAGCAGACATTGGTGATTATTGTCATAAATTCTGCCCCAGCTGGAGTGAGAAACCACTAGTGAACTCAGCGGAACTGTCTTGTGTTTTATGGGCGAAGGAGAAGGAACTTAGAGAAGGAAAGTAAGGTTAAGGAAGTGAAGATTTTGGTGCTCGCTATGAAGGGGGTGATGCAGGAGGGCAAGGGAGGAGGAACAGAGGACCAGAAAGGGAGGTTTAGAACACGGGAGGTGGCCAACGTGCTTTTACTACAAAAAGGTGGGACAATTTAAGAGAGACGAGCAGGACAAGGCCTCCAGCAGAGGGTCACATCCTCCAAGTTATCCAAAGGGGACCCCATGAAGAACCAGCTACCACATGGACCCCACCAACAGTTGCGTTGATGCCTGCAATCATAATCACCAAATAGTCTGTACCGTGTTTTGGATACTAGAGATGAATAGTCACAATAACTGGAGGAGATAGGTGGTTGGGAACTAGGGGTGTTTCTTGAGAATGTTGAAGAGGAAGAAGGTACGGTTAAGGAGCCCTTACTTGTGATTGTGTTAATGAAACCCTTTTTGTTTCCCTTGTGGACACAAGGGTGATTTTCTCAATGCTTAAGTACCCTGAGGGCTTCCTGATGTTAAATATTGAAAGGATAATAGGTGAGATGTGTGCCTCAGCACTCTGCTTAAAGTAGTTATTGGACCTTTAATATATTTTCATTCCTTTTTGTTAATGCCTAATTCCCCTATGTCATTGTGTGGAAGGGACATATATAAACTTAAGGCCATTATTCACTGTGATCTGGGAGGGGGTTAGGTTAGAATATGAAGGAAGTGATTTGGCTCATTAGGCAATTTTAAAGGAACTTAAAAAGTTTATGGGACCCCCTAGTGTCTGATTTGTCTGCTGTGTTAAGCTTACCTGCCACTTTGTGGGGATGGAACTGCATGGGTGTGGGTTTCATATTATCATCATAGTCTGTGCAATTCCAGACAAAAGATGAACCGCCCCCTTGTGTGCAACAATGTAATATTAATTTAGAGGCTGTTATGCCTATTCCATCTGGGGGTGATAGTACCATGCAAGTCACCCCTGTACTGCCAGTGAAGAAAAATAAGGTGGAAGATTAAGGCCTTTCTGTATACCACTTTGTCCAGGATATGTGAGCTCTCAATAATTTTATCATCCTGAGAGCCTCAGTGGTTCCAAATCCTGTTTCTATCATCACCAACTTTCCTTACAATATGAAAGTATATTCTGTTATTGATTTGTGTGCTGCCTTTTTGTGTGTGTGTTCCAGTAGACTTGGACTCACAGTACCTCTTTGCCTTTACTTAAAAGGGCAACCAGTACTCTTGGGTCAGGCTGCCTCTAGAGTCATTGTGAATGTCTCACTCTATTCAGCTAGTTGTTATCAAACACTTACAAGATGTGCACCTGCCCCAGAGGTACACCTTATTTTAACATGTTGATGACTTACTGCTCACCCTTCTTTCCCAGGGCACCTGTGAGGAAGATACTATTTTTCTTTTATGCTGTCTTTATTTAAAAAAAAGGCTGCCAGATCTCTCCTTTAAAGTTAGTTTGCCCCTCCCACAGTGCAGTACCTGGGATATGAGGTGAGCCCCAGTACTAGGGCCGTGATAAATGATAGGATCCTGGGTATCCTTCAGATGCTAATACCAAAAACAAAACTCCAGGTACAAGCCCTGTTGGAGCTATGTGATGCTGCTGCCCTTGGATTTCAGCACTGGGGGAACTCACTAAGGAATTAGTTGCTAAATGGCTAGAGGCCCTAAATCCTTCATACCTTCAGAAACCTTGAAGAAAGCATTAGGTGAGTGAATAGATGATGGCCCTCCCCACAAACCTAAGACTGCCCAACTATAACAAGCCTTTTTTTCCTTTTTGTACATGAAGGGAGAGAGGTAGTTGAGATTCCTCACCCAAAATTTAGGCCCCATCACAGGCCTGCCTTTTGCTCACTGTTCTTGCCAACTTGAGCCCGTGGCATGAGGTGAGGTACCTATAGGTCTTTAATGGGCGTTTGTAAAAAGGACCCCAAACCTTTGTCCTTGGCCACTCATTGAGAGTCTATGAACCTAGACCTCATAGTGTTGCTGCCATTTCATTCTGGTCTAATACTCAAGCCTTCTTCCACCAGCAGGTAGATGTTTATGAGGTAAGCCTTTGGTCTGATCCTACTCTCCTCTATTCAGCACTATTAGTATCTTTAATCCAACCACTCTCCTTCTTGAACCCCTGAAAGATGATGAGGTGTTGGTCAATTGAGATAATTGAGGCTATGGAGAGCCTATCGCCTGACCTTACAGATGTTCTCTTGGAAGAGCCCAATCTCATATTGTTCATAGATGGCTCCCCCCTTTATTAAAATGGGGTATGAGGGATGGGGGGAATGGTTGTGTCCCCTGGGCTGAGTGGGCTGCACTGTCTGAAGGACTTGGGGTACAGGAAGCCAGGTTAACAGCACTGACCAGGGCATGCCAGCGGGTTGAGGGTCTCTGAGTGAACAGATCCCAAATATACCTTTGGGAGTCTGTCATGCTACTGGCATCTTGTGGAAGTATCATGGCATCATCACAGATGGTAAGCCAACAACTTAGGCTTTACTTATTGACCAACTTCTTCAAGCTACTTTGCTCCTTGAGACTATTTCCATGACGCACTGCCTGGCCCATACCAGAGGGCAGTCATTTTGTAAAATGGCTGCCTACTGGTGTCCTTGAAATAGAAAGCTTATGCTCTCTGCTAGCCTACCCACTGATGATATTCTTCCTTAGTCACAGGTGCTAAGATTGATATCTGGGAGACCAGATATGAATCCATTCTGTGCCAGATGGGTGTCCCCGTTACACCTAAAAAATTGTCTGCCTCTGGGCCAGGAGCTTCCCTGGGCACATGTAGGAACCAAGGCACTTGTACTGCAAGTTCTCCGATCATGGTTTGCTTCTGGTGTTTATACAGAGGCCCATCATATGGCCTCTGGCTGCTTCTTTTGCAAGCAGTTCATCTTTTCACAGAAGAAAACTGTGACAAAAGTGGGGAAAAAGTGGGCAACCCTACCAATCGAACACCTGCAGTCTGACTTTATTGAATTGCTAAAGTCTGTGGGCTGCAGTTGTTTTGGTGTGCAGAGAACAATTTAGCCACTGGGTGGCCTTTCTGGTGACACACACCACAGCAAACATTAGCAAGGTGTTTGGCCAAGGGCATAATAGTGAGATTTGGTCTGCCACATACCAGTGGCCACACCTGACCTCAGAAATCACTAAGCAGTTTGTCAAGTGTTTTGGGATAACCCTGAGCTTGCACATACCTTACCACCCTCAACCATCAGAACTGAGGGGCTAAATAGGGAAATTTAGACCCTTTTGGAAAAACTATGCCAGGAAACACAGTGACAATGGCCTCACGTACTTCCCCTTGTGTTGTTCCAACTAAGAAATTGCAGTAAGAAGGATTGTGGATTGTCACCTTTTGAAATTTTGTTTGGAAACTGCTCCTCAGGGGCTGGACCCTCAGAGCCTGGCCACAGGGAATGAAAACCTGATAAGATACTTCTGGTGGCTGTGGGGTCAGACTTCCAGGACTCGTGTGATAATTTTTTTTCAAGCAAGAAGGCAAACTTAAGGACAACACCATATTGTACTGACATAGTCTGGAATAATGAGTCTTCCTGCTCATTCACTTTTAATTGGGAAAAGATCACTAACCTTTCACAATTCTCAACCCCCTTGAGCTTGTACCATATTGTTAGGCCACCAGTTCTGTGCAATGGAAAAACAAAGGAACACAAGGTCAGGAAATGGCATGGCAAATAGGATGTAGTTATGCCCTATCCCTGAAATGGAATATGCCTATTCAGGAGGGGAGTGGCTTCCTGCGAATTTTTCTTAAGCTGGGGGCCAGGTACACACAAGCAGATTTTTTTGGATAGCACCACAGGGTTTTATTTCCTGTATAGCCAAAAAGCATATTCTTGAATCTCCTCAAATTGGACAGGCAGGTATGGGTTGTGGTGGGTGTTCTTTGGCCTTTGGCCCACATCTACCCTACCTTTTAGTACACACTTGCAAAGTAAGCATGCAACCATTCAAATTTCTGTTATCTCAGTTACTCATGTATTTTAGAAATGAGACTTTTATCAAAGAAATTTGTTGCAAAGATTTTGACCCTGTTCCCTGCTTTTTTTCCCCTAATTTTAGCTGCCTTAGTTTTGTTTATGCAAAACTTTTAAATTTTATGTAATCAAAATTATTCATTTTTGTTTCCTGTGATCTTTTCTATTTCTTGTTTGGTTACAAACTTTTCCCCTATCTGTAGATTTGACAGGTAATTTCTAACATTCTCTACTAATTTGCTTTTATTGCCCTTTCTAGCTAAATCATGAACCTGTTTTGAGCTTATCTTGGTATTCTGTGTGAGATGTTGGTCTGTGCCTCATTTCTACTTTATTGCTTTCCACCTTTCCCAACAGATTTTGTCAGATAGTGAGTTCTTGCCCCAATAGCAAGGATCTTTGAATTTATCAAACACTAGGTCATTTAGCTCATTTGCTTATGTATATTAATTACCTAATCTCTTCTACTAATCAGCCTTTTAATTTTTTCCCACAGCTCTAAACTGTTTCGATGATTACAGCTTTGCAGTATAGTTTGAGATCTGTTACTGATGAACTCCCTTAATTACCCCACTTTAAAAAATTTACTCCCTTGATGTTCATGACCTTTTTTTGCTCAGCCGGATGAATTTTTTGAGTTTAACATTTATTCATAAAATTTTGAGTTGCATATTCTCTCCCTTCCACCAATCCCTCCACATCTATTCCAAAGGCAAACAATATGATACCCATTATACATAAGAAATCATGCAAAACATTTCTATATTAGCCATGTTGCAAAAAAAAAGCAAGAAAAATAAAGTGAAAAAAATATGCTTTGGTATGCACTCGAGTTCATCAGTTGTCTCTTTGGAGATAGAGTTTTTTTCATCATGAGTATTTTGGCATGATCATGGATCATTTTATTGATCAGAGTAGCTAAGTCTTTCACAGTTGATCATTGTTGCAACATTGCTGTTACTGTGTACAATGTTCTCCTGGTTCTATTCACTTCATTTTGCACCAGTTTATATATAGCTTCCTGAGTTTTTCTGAAATCATCCTGCTCATCATTTCTTATAGCACAATAGTATTTCATCACAATAATATACCACAACTTGTTCAGCTATTCCCCTCAGTTCCGTACATATTTGAGAGATTAAGCCTTTATCAGAGAAACTTGTAAATCCTCCCTCCCCATCCCTCCCCCTGTTTCCTGCTTTCCTTCTAATTTTGGCTGCTTTGGTTTTGTTTTTGCAAAAACTTTTAAGTTTCATGTAGTCAAAATTATTCATTGTACATGTCTTTGTTTGGGCATAAACTCTTATGATATCACCCTTTATATCCTTCAACTTTGTTAAAGTTATTGTTTCAACTATTTTTTAGTTGGTCCTCTAAGAATACTGTAATATCATCTTCAAAGAGTTATGGTTTTGTTTCCTCATTGTCTATTCTTATTCCTTCAATTTCTTTTTCTTGTCTTATTGTTATAGCTAGCATTTTTTCTTTTTAAAAAATTTATTTATTTTTAGTTTTCAACATTCACTTCTATAAGATTTTGAGTTTTAAATCCCCCCCCAAGACGGTGTATAATTTGATATAGGCTCTACATATACATTCATATTAAACATATTTTCACATTAGTCATGTTGTAAAGAAGAATTAGAACCAATGGGAGGAACTGTGAGAAAAAAGAAACAAAATAAAACAACAACAAAAAAAGGAGCATATTAATAGTATGCTTCCATCTTCATTCAGACTCCATAGTTCTTTCTCTGGATGTGGATAGCATTTTCCATCACGAGTCTTTTGGAGTTGTCCTAGATCCTTGCACTGCTGAGAAGAGCTAAGTCTATCAAAGTTGGTCATTGCACAATGTGGCTGTTACTGTGTACAGTGTTCTCCTGGTTCTGCTCACTTCACTCAGCATCAGTTGTAAGTCTTTCTGGGTTTTTCTAAAGTCTGCTTGCTCATCATTTCTTATAGCACAATAGTATTCCATTACATTCTTATACCACAACTTTTTCGTCCATTCTCCCATTTAGGGGCATCCTCTCAATTTCCAATTTTTTGCTGACACAAAAAGTCCTATATAGCTAGCATTTCTAGTACAATATTAAATAGTGATGATGATGGTAATGGACATCTTTGTTTCACTCTTGATTTTATTGGAAAAGGTTCTGACTGAATACCATCATAAATATCGATTACTCTTAGATTTAGATATATAGTACCTTGTGTTTGTCCTTTGTGTTGACAAGGACTATGACATCAGGGAAATGATGACAAGACTTGCAATTGACTTTGATTTGAGCGAGGGAGGGCTGTGCAAGGTCACCAGCCTTGCTTTCTCCTCTAGAGCCGTCTGGATCCAGTGACCAGATAGTCATCAGGATGACTGGAGATGATCCAGGATGCAATGGGAGACCCTGGCCCTTTTAGGCTGATGCCTTTTCATGTACTCACTTAGAGTGAGGTAACCCCCATTCAGTGAAAGGCAACTGTTTTTCTCTTTGGAATACCAACTCTGAGGGCCTTCCCCTCCCAGCTTGATTTTTTTTTCCTTTTTTTCTAATTAAAGGATCTATCCCTTGACTCTCTTCTTAAAGAGGCCTATATACTACCTATCATTTTAAGAAAAGCTCTATTCCTGTGCTTTCTGATGTTTTTAAAAAGAGTGTTGTATTTTGTAAAAACTTTTTCTGCATCTTTTGATAATAATCATGTGATTTTTGTTCTTTTTGTTATTGATATAGTCAGTTATGCTTATAGTTTTCCTAATATTGAACCAGCCCCTGCCTTCCTCGTATAAATCCCAACTAATTATAGTGTATAATCTTTGTAATATACAGGCATATCTTGGAGATATTGCAGGTTTGGTTTCAGACCACCACAATAAAGTTAATGTTGTACTAAAGTGAGTCACACAATTTTTTTGGTTTCCCAGTGAATATAAAAGTTGTTTACAATATACTGTAGTCTATTAAGTGTGCAAGAGTATTATGTCTGAAAAACCAAATGTATATACCTTAATTAAAAATACTTTATTGCTTACAAGCTTATGCTTACTTTAAGTAAAATCAGGATTGTTTGAAAAACTTTCAGGTTCAGCATTTTTGAACATAGAAAAACATTCAGCTAGGATCAAGTTGAGTAAAGACTACAACTGTTTAAACAATTTCAGCTTTTCTCAAGGTAGTTATGTTGCAGGAGTGTACTTAAGCAGTAAGTGTGTTTAGGGTAAAGCAGTTTCAATTATGTTAAATGTTGCTGTTATACCACATTACATGAAACACTATTTGAGATGCATGTTGAGAGACATGCTTTTTTGCAAAACAAATATAGGAGTTGTGTCTGCAATCCAAAAGTGAAACATTGAGGGGGTGGAGCCAAGATGGTGGCTGGGAAGCAGTGACTGGCGTGAGCTCCCCACCAAGTCCCTCCAAAAACCTATTAAAAAATGGCTCTGAACCAATTCTAGAGCTGCAGAACCCACAAAGTGGCAGAGGGAAGCAGGGCTCC
>CM053622.1:654371434-654389090 GCA_028646595.1 Phalanger gymnotis | reverse complement strand
AATTCAAACGCCTGTGAAAATCAATGCTGAAAACTAAACATATTAAAAATAAATTTTAAAAAAATGTAAAAAAATAAAAAAAAACAAAAGTGAAACATTTGGCATGTTTGTTTTAGTTTATTTCATTTACTATCCCGTAAGGCACATACTTTAAGCTTTTTTTTTCAAGTTAATGGGGACAATTTTGAGATGCAACATGGATACTTTAGGATTTGGTCTTGGTATCTGCATTAAATTCTGAGGCCTTGATTTAGATCTTTCATTGTGTTGTGATTTCCGTTTAGATGTATTGTGCTAAGTGAAACTTGTTAAATAAATCTTCCTTTCAAAAAAAATATTTTATTGCTAAAAAAGAAATGCTAATCATCATCTGAGCCTTCAGTGAGTTATAATGTTTTTGCTTATGCAGGGTCTTGCCTTAAAGTTGCTGGCTGCTGACTGATCAGGGTGGTGGTTCCTGAAAGTTTGGGGTGGCTGTGGCAATTTCGTAAATTAAGACAATAATAAAATTTGCTGGATTGATTGCCTCTTCTGTTCACTTAAACACTTAGAGGCCATTATAGGGTTTTTAATTGGCCTGATTTCAATGCTGTATCTCAGGAAGTAGGAAGACCTGAGAAGAAGTAGAGAGATGGGGAACGTCCAGTTGGTAGAGCAGTCAGAACACACGCGTTTATTAAGTTTGCTGGCCTATAGGGGTGTGGTGTGTGGTGTCCCAAAAGAATTACTAGAGTAACATCAAAGATCATTGATCACAGATCACCATAACATATATAGTAATAATAGTAAATTTTTAAATATTGTGCAGATTACCAAAATGTAACACAGAGACACAATGTGAGCACATGCTGTTAGAAAAATGGCACTGATAGACTTGTTCAGTACAGAGTTACTACAAACCTTCAATTTGTAAAAAAAAAAAAAAAAAGAAAGAAAAAGAAAAAGGATAAAAGCTGTATCTGAGAAGTGCAGCAAAGTGCAGCACAATAAAATAAGGTATGTCTGTATTGCTATAATCTCTCTGCTACTATTTTATTTAAAATTTCTGTGTTAAGATTCATTAAGGAAATGAGTCTAGTTTTCTTTCTGTTTTTGCTCTCCCTAGTTTAGGTATCAAAACTATATTTTTGTCATAGAAGTAATTTGGTAGGACTTATTTACCTATTTTCACAAATAATTTATATAGCAGTGAGATTGTTTCTTAAATGTTTGGTAGAATTCACTTATAAATCCATCTGACTCTGTTGATTTTTACTTAGGGAGTTCATTCAATTTCTTTGTTCAATTTCAAAGGCTTGTTCAATTTCTTTTTCTAAGATAGTATTATTTAAGTATTCTATTTCCTCTTCTGTTAATCTGGGCAGTTTGTGTTTTTGTAAATTTTTCTCCCATTTTCCTCAGATTTTTCATTTTTATTGGAATATAATTGGGCAAAATAACTCCTAATAATTGCTTTAATTTCATCTTTATTGATGGTGTATTCACCCTTTTCATTTTAATACTGGTAATTAATTGTTTTTCTTGGTTGATCTATTTTATTGGGTTTCCCCCTTCCCCCATAAAACCAGCTCCTAGTTTAATTTATTAGATAATTTTTTTTACTTTAAATTTTATTAATCTCTCCTTTGATTTTCAAGATGACCATTTTGGTGTTGAATTTGGGATTTTTAATTTGTTCTTTTTCTAGTTTTTTTTAATTGCATGCCCAGTTCATTGATCTGTTCTTTCTTATTTTTAAGGATGTAAGCATTTAGAGATATACATTTTTCCTTCAGTACTGATTTGGCTGGATTCCACAAATTTTGGTATGATGTCTCATTATTGTCAAAATCTTTAATGAAATTGTTTCTGTGATTTGTTCTTTGACTCACTTAATTCTTCAGGATTAGTTTCAAATTAATTTTTCATCTATACATTATAGTGTAAAAAGGGTACATTTGATATTTCTGCTCTTGAGGTTTTGTACACCTAATACAGTCAGTTTTTGTGAAGGTGCCACGTATATCTGAGAAAAAGGTATGTGTACTCCTTTTTATTCTTATTCGTTTTTCTCCAGACATCTATCATATCTAACTTCTCTAAAATTCTATTCATCTCCTCATTTTCTTTCTCATTAATCTTATGATTAGATTATCTGAGAGGGGAAAATCGAGATCCCCCAACTAGTATAGTTTATTATAATTCCTCCTGTAACTCACTTAACTTTTCCTTTAAGAATTTGGATGCTCTTTCATTTGGTGCATATGTTTCATATTGATATTACTTCATTGTCTATAGTACCTTTTAGCAAGACTTACTTTCCTTAGTTATTTCTTGTAACTAAGTCTGCTTTTGCTTTGTCTTTGTCTGATATCATAATTGCCACACCTGCCTTTTTTTTAAAAAAACATCAGTTGAAACATAATAGAGTCTGCTCTAGCTACTTATTTTCGCCCTGTTTGTGTCTTTCTGTTTCAAGTGTATTTTTTTATAAACAACATATTGCTGGATTCTGGTTTCCAATCCTTTCTGCTATCTTCGCCAATTTTATGGGTGAATCACCCCATTAACATTCACAATTATGAATACTATGTATTTAATTCCATCATATTTTCCTCTTTTAATTGTTCTCTTTTTACTCTATCCTTCCTCAAAAGCCTATTTTGCTTCTCACCACTGCCTTCCTTAATCTGCCCTCCCTTATCATCTCTTCCCTTTTCTGTTAGCCCCTTCCCTCCTGTTTCTCTGTTGGTTAAGATAGATTTCTGTACCCAACTAAATGCATATATTTATCTTTCCTTGTTTGAACTAGTTAGATGAAGAGTGAAGTTCAAGCGTTAGCAGCCCTCTATTTTCTCTTCCATTGTAAAATGTCTTCCTTGTACATCTCTTTTATGTGAGACAATATCCCCAATTCTTTCTTTCCTTTCCCCCTTCTCTCACTGCATCTTTCTTTCTTATCGATCCATTCTTTTAGATCATCCCAATACAGTCTATTTACCACTTGTGCCCCCTCTGTAGACTACTAACTGCCTTAATAATGACAAACATTTTTAGAGGTTATATGTACCATCTACCCAGATGGGAATATAATACAGTTTAACCTTATTGAGTCCCTTATGATTTTTCTTTCATGTTTACTTTTTTACGCTTCTCTTGAGTCTTTTGTTTGAGTCAAATGTTGTATTCAGTTCTGGTCTTTTCATTAGGAAAGTCCTATGCTTCCATTTCTCCTCTGAAGGATTATACTAAAAAAAAAAAAGTAAAAAATAAAAAAAGGATTATACTCTAGATTATTCTGGGTTGTAATCCTAGCTTCTTTGCTTTCTGGAATTCCATATTCCAAGCCTTTAGTTGCTTTACTGTTGTAGTTGCTAGGTCTTGTGTGATTCCTGACTGTGGCTCCACAGTATTTGAATTGTTTCTTTCTGTCTGCTGGCTATAATTTCTCTTTGACCTGGGAGTTCTGGAATTTAGTTATAATGTTCCTGAGATTTTTCATTTTGGGATCTTTTTCAGGAGGTAATTAGTGGTTTCTTTCAATTTCTGTTTTATCCTCTAGTTCTAAAATTTTCTTTGTCTCAATTTTCTTCGATAATTTCTTGAATATATAGTCTAGAATCTTTTTTGCTCATGGCTTTCAGATAGTCCAAATAATTCTTAAATAATTTGTCCATAATTTGTTTTCCAGGTAGGTTGTTTTTCTGATCAGATTAGATTCTCTTTTTTGTTTTTAATTCTTTTGATTTTTGTCTTATTGTTTCTTGATGTCTCATGGATTCATTAGCTTCCACTTGAGAAATTCTATTTTTTTTCCACAAAAAAAAGAATTTTATTTGTTTTAAAATGAGCAAATTCACTGCAACATTAACCTCTTTTTCTCATACAATGCAAATAACAAATGCACATCTTAAATTTGGTTGGTCATAAATCAGAATGCTATCCTCTCTTTTTGATGCAGCAGAAAGTAATAAATAAATGAAAATTAAATACTTCATATCAACAGTTTGGTATCAACAATTCAGCAGTGCCATCCCCACATCTGAAGGATAGCATAGTCTGGTTTTATAAAAAAAATACTTGATATGTCGTGTCACTTGGGCTAAAGATATGTTAAGATATTATTAGTTGTTCCTTTTTTCTTCAATGAAGACAATGTGATCACTGTCCACCAGTGCAGTAACACTTTTTTAATGGGGGTAAGTGACCAGTTGGTCCATGGCACAATCAAATATTTCACACCTCTGTCAGAATGAAACCTGTGCAAAAGGTTCCATGTTTATAAGCAACAATACAAACTGACAATGCTGTCAGTCCTTCACACTTTTTAAAAAAAAATCTACATTTATCTTCATAAATGCCTAAATGTTAAACCATCATTTGTTCAAAGAAAGAGATGCACATTCATATTGTGAAGTTATTAGGAAAATACTCTTGCAGATAAACTATATAAAGATAAAATACACTTCAAAGGTTTTTTGTAATTGTTGGGTTTTTTTTAACATTATTCTATAAAGTGCAGAGAAATCCTTCTAAGTAAAGGGAAAAAACTACTCCCTATAAACAATATAATTACAGCAGCTTTGCACAGCAATACTTAGAGAAAGCTGAACACTTCAGTTTCCTCAGGAAGGGAAGGATGGAAGAACATCTTCCAATTCAGATCGTTTTTTGGACATGGTTCTGTTTTCTTCAGGAATGGTTGCTGATGCCAAATCTCCATTGAGAATATTTCTTAAACAGTGAATAGGTCTGTCTGGGTCTTCAGGGAGAATATCATTGTAGTTTGTATCTGAATGGCTTCTGCTGCGCCGTTGGGAGATTCGGTGAAGTGGAGGCCCTGGTTCTTTTACAGTGTGACTACCCCTCTCTGAGCTGTAAGAACCAGGGTGGCTGATGGAATGTTTCATCATTTGAACAGGTGAAGGTGATACAAGAGAAACTAAAGGATCTGGATGAGGCAATTGAAACATCTCAGGTTTAAATTTGGCATTTGCTGTCTTCACGCATTCATTGAGTGTGGTGATGAATGTATTACATGTGGCACTAAGCAGAGATGAAGCTTCGTTCATATTCTCTACACTGGGGGATGAATGACTGTCATCATGATGGACGAATTTTTGTACGGTATGAAGTTGCTGCATTAAGAGGTCACAGTAGAGGCGAAGTTCAGACATTTTGGTTTTCAGAGATTCATTGGTTTCACTTATTTCTTTTTCCTTTTTTGCTGTAGTGTCAGTCAAACAAGCTTTCGAACTGCCCAGAGCGACTAGCCACCCCTGCCTCTCGGAGGCATTCACAGCTTTCATGCTGAAATGCTGCTCTCCTGGAATGATTAATTATATTCTTGTATTGTCTGCCAGGTGGACTTTAATTTCACAAACTGCCATCTTTATGCTTCCTTTGCTCCCTTTGCACACATCATCCTGTGAATCATAATAGGATAATATCCCATTATCTAAAACAAACCATCGAGGTTGCCAACCTGTGAGATAATTGGTCCACTTGTACAGAAGGCCCCCCCCAATCCTTCAGGGGGGCGCCCCCGGGGCCTGCGCCTTCAGCCGGGGCGGGAGCAGCCACGATCACAGTCAGCCCCTATGGAGGGGACTCCCCGCCTCGGGAATGTTTGCGCGGTCCCGGCCCCAGACAGCGGCGGCTGGGCAGCAGCGGGATGCCGGCCTCATCATTCCCCGCTGGGGCTTGCGGGCTGTGGGCGAGCCGGAGCCTGAGCGTGCGCCACCGGCAGCTGCCGCGTGCCCTGCCCTGGCCCCTTCCCGGCTCTTCCTCCCGCCTCCCTCACTCCCTCAGCCTGCCTCCTTCCCTCCTTCTTTCCTTCCCTCCTTCCCCTCAGGCTCCTCGTTTATTTTCCGACAAATTCTATTTTTTAAGAAGTTATCTACTTTAGTGAGGTTTTGTATCTCTTTTATCATTTTTCTTATTCTGATTTTTAAGTTTTTCAGTGAGGTTTCATATTCTTTTGCCATTTAGACAATTCTTTTTTTTTAAGGTGTTTTCTTCAGTTTTTTTGTGCCTCTTTTGCAAAGTTGTTAATTCTGTTTTCATAATTTTCTTGCATTGCTCTCATTCCTTTCCCCATTTTTCCCTAGACCCTTTAACTGATTAAAAACCTTTTTTGTGTGGTTTTAAAAATCTTTCTTTAGATCTTCCAGGAATTCTTCTCGGGTTTGTGTGCAATCTTTACTTTGAGGCTTTGCTTGTAGATATTTTCACATCATCTTCTTTTGAGTTTGTGTCCTGAGTTTCCCTATCTCCATAGAAGCTTTTTACGTCAGGTACATTTTTTTTTTCTGTTTTCTCATTTTTTTCCCAGTCTATTTCTTGACTTTGAACTCGATGTTAGGTTTGGGTTCTGCTTACCTGTCTGATGGGTGGGGGTGGGGAGTAGCACTGTCCCAAGCTTCAGGCATTTTCGCCCTGCTGTTTCACAGCTTGTTCTGGAATCTGTTAAGTTTTTAGTGCTTCCAAAGTGCTGTGATCCAGGGAGAGGTGTGGTTTCTTTTCTCCTGGTCTGTGTTCTGGTCATTATGTAGGTAGAAGCCCTGTTCTGTTGCACGCACCCCTCTCCACCCTGCAGCTGTGGTTGGGATTTAAGAAACGGGCAATAGAGTTGTCAAATAGAGCCTAGTCTTTTAACTAGAGCCAGTATAGGGTTCCCTGAAATCATTCTGTCCTGTTGTCCCAATCCCTTTATTGTCTCTGGGCAGTAAAATTTTTATTTTTCTGTTTATTTTATTTCTCTGTTTTGACTCTCCTCAGTTTAGGTATCAACATCATATTTGTATAAGAAGGAATTTGGTAGGATTCATTTACCCAATTTTTTTCAAATAATTTATGTAATACTGGGGATTAATCTTTAAATATTTGGCATAATTTGCTTATGAATATATTGTGTCCTGGGATTTTTTTTCTTAAAGAGTTCGTTTATGGCTCATTAAAATTTTTTTCTAAGCTAGAATTATTTAAGAATTATATTTCTTATTCTGTTAATCTGAACAATTAGTGTTTTTGTAAATATTCATCCACCTCATTAAGATCTTGTTGGCATATCATTGGACAAAATAGTCCTAATAATTTTATTTTTTCTTCATTGGTTGTAAATTCATCTTTTTCATTTGTGATAACTGGTAATCTGGTTTTTTTTCTTTCTTTTTTAAAAATCAGATTAGTCAATAGCTCATCTATTTTATTGGTTCTTTAAAATAAAGCTCCTAGTTTTACTAGTTCAATAGTTTTTTGTTTTATTTTTAGTTGTGTTACTCTGTCCTTTGCCTTTCAGGATTTCTATTTTGGTGCTTTGCGGTTTTATATAATTTGTTTCCTAATTTTTTTAAAGTTGCATGCCAAATTTATTATTAATCTACCCTTTCTCTCTTTTATCGATGTGTTCAGAGATATAAATTTCTCCTCAAGTATTTTTTTGACTATATCTCAAAAATTTTGGCATGTTGTCTCATTGTTATTACTATCTTTAATGCAATTATTGGGTTTCTATGATTTGTTCTTCCATCTATCCATTCTTTAGTATTATTTTCAATTAATTTTTAATCTGTGTTTCAGTGACTTTCATTTAATGTAATTTTTATTTCACTAAGGCTACAAAAAGATGTATTTAATATTTCTGCTTATCTGCATTTGTTTACAGGGTTTTTATTCCTTAATTCATGGTCATTTTTCTGTGAAGGTGCCAGGAGAATCTGAGAATAGGTATACTCTTTCCATTCCCAATCATATTTAACTTTTAAAAGATTGTATTCATCTCCTTAACTTATTTCTTGTTAATTTTATGGTTGGATTTATTTAGGTATGAGATGGTTGAAATGAGGTCCACACTATTATAGTTTTACTATTTCCCCTGAAAATCATTTAACTTTTCTTTTAAGAATTTAGATATGGGAGAGGATTCTGGGAAGATGGAAGAGTAGGTCAGAAAATTCCAGGCTCTCAAGATTTTCCTCCACAAAAGAGATAAGACAGCGCCTCAGGGCAAACATAGAATGGTAAAAAATAAATAAGAGAATGGGCAGAACAGGGGTCCTCCTGGGATAATCTGAGAAGATGTGAAGAAAAATCCCAGATAGGTTTGGTCCTGGTGAAGAAGTAAACACTTCTAGGCTAGGGACCACTTAAACGACAAGCAGCAAGCCCTAGGGTTAGCTGGGTTTCCAGGCTGCCTTGGCCCCTGCCAAAGGAACTTTTACCTTGGGGGATAGTGAGGGGAGTTGGGCTTCTGAGCCAGGGAAGATCGAGGGAACCTCTGCTGACAAGGAATGCCAGACCCAGCTGTGCTGTAGAGATGTGGCCAGGGGTGAGAAGGATCCAGCACATGCTTAGTGAGTGCAGAAGCAGTGAGGTGGGAACATGCTGTCTGTGGGCACTTACAAGAGGCTGGAGGTCTTGGTTTGAGTTCAAGGCCAGAGAGGAGAATTGAAGGAGGATCTGAGGCCAAAGGCACCACCCACATACACCATGACTAGAGGTGATTACAAAAAGGAGCAAAGGAAGACTCCAACCATAGAGTTACTATGGGAATAGAGAAAATTGGGGTTCGTCTTCAGAGGAGGATAGTGAAGCCAAAAAACCCTCTTCTGCCCCAAAGAGTAATAACAAATGGTCACTTGTCCCAAAAGAATTCATAGAAGAGTTTAAATAAGACTTTAAAAATCAAACGAGAGAGATTGAGGAAAAACTTAAAAAAAAAAAGACAATCCAGGAAAAACAAGATTATGAAAAGAAAGTCAACCAATTAGAAAAGGAGCTTCAAGCCCAACAGCAGGAGATAGAGAAATTCCATTTAAAGTTACTATAGACACTAAAAAATATTTGGGAATGTACTGTCAAAACCAACCCAGGAGCTATATGAACACAATTACAAAACACTTTTCACTCAAATAAAGTCAGAGCTAAATAATTGGAAAAACATCCATGGTTCATGGTTGGGCTGAGCTAATACAATAAAAATGACAATTTAACCTAAATTAATTTACTTGTTTAGTGCCATACCAATTAAAGTACCAAAAAATTTATAGAGCTAGAAAAAATAATAACCACATCCATCTGGAAGAACAAAATGTCCAGAATATCAAGGGAATTAATGAAAAGAAATGCTAGGGAAGGTGGCCTAGCCATACCAGATCTTAAACTATAAATAAAGCAGCAGTCATTAAAACTATCGAGTGGTAGATCAGTGAAATAGGTTAGATACCATATTTCCCCATGTGTAAGACGCTTGTTGTAGTTTTTTTTTTTTACTTGCATTTCCTGCTTTTTCGTGCTTGTTGTCTTTGTGCTCGTTGTTTTGCATTTGTTACTGGTGTATTAGGTTACGTTTTGCCACGTTTTGCCCAGAAATGGCTCAGAAAAGATTTTCGTACGGTGCTGAATTCAAGTTAAAAGTGATCCACTTTGCAAAAGTGAAAGGAAATTTTGCTGCTGAATATGTTTGGTCCTCCTCCAACTGAGAAAACAATCTGAGACTGGCTACAGAAAGAAGAACCCCTCCTGAAAACACTGAAGGCCATGAGAGGCAAGTCAGCAAAATGGCCTAATTTAGAGAGGGAACTGAAGATATGGATTGAAGAGCAAAGGGCAATTGGAATTCCTGTGCCCACAAAGATGGTTCAGCATGAGGCTAAAAGACTTGCTGATGAAAAAGAAGTTACTGATTTCAAAGAGGACACAATTGGTGCTTCAGGTTCATGAAACGGAATGGACTAAGCATGCATACATACGTACACCAGACTTGCCCAAAAGGTGCCTGAAAGCTATGAGCACATGAATAAAATTTGAGTTCAATAACTTTATATAATACATTTTTTTTCAAATTTCGGGCCCAAAAATTGAGGTGCATCTTATACATGGGGAAATACAGTACACAAGACAGAGTAGTCAATGACAATGGTCATGCACTGTTTGATAAACCCAAAGACTCCAGCTTCTGGGACAAAAGCTCGCTATATGACAAAAGCTGCTGGGAAAACTGGAAAATACTATGGCAGAAATTGGACATAGCCCAATATCTCACACCATATACTAAAATAAAGTCAAAATGGGTTTATAATTTAGATATAAAGGCTGATACTATAAGCAATCCGGGAGAGCAAGGAATAGTTTACCTGTCAGATTTACGGAGAAGGGAAGAATTTATGACCAAACAAGAGACAGCATTATGAAATGGATAATTCCAATTACCTTAAATTGAAAAGTTTTTGTACAAACAAAGCCAATGCAACAAAAATTAGGAGGGAAATAGAAAATTGTGAAAGAATTTTTACAACCAGTATCTCTGATAAAGGTCTCATTTCTAAAATATACAGAGAACTGAGTCAAATCTATAAGGATACAAGTCATTCCTCAATTGATAAATGGTCAAAGGATATGAATGGGCAGTTTTCAGAGGAAGAAATTAAAGATATCTATAGGTATATGAAAAAATGCTCTAAATCACTATTGATTAGAGAAATGCAAATCAAAACAACTCCTAGGTACTATACCTCACCTGTCAGATTGGCTAACATGACAAAACAGGAAAATCACAAACACTTGAGAGGATGTGGGAAAATTGGAACACTAATGTATTGTTGGTGGAGTTGTGAATTGATCTAACTTTTCTGGAGAGCAATTTGGAACTTTGCCCAAAGGGCTACAAAAATATGCATACTCTTTCACCCAGCAATACTATTTCTAGGGTTGTATCCCAAAGAAATCATGCAAGTAGGAAAAAGACTCATATGTTCAAAAATATTTATAGCAGCTCTTTTGGTGGTGGCAAAGAATTGGAAATCAAAGGGATACTCATCAATTGGGGAATGGCTGAACAAGTTGTGGTATGTGAATGTAATGGAATACTATTGTGCTGTAAGAAATGAGGAGCAGATGGACTTCATGATAACCTGGAAAGACTTATATGATCTGATACTGAGTAAGGGGAGCAGAACCAGGAGAACATTATGCACGACTATTGACACACAGTATCTCTGATGACTAACTTTGATAGACTTGGCTCTTCTCAGCAATGCAAGGTTCTGAGACAATTCCAAAAGACTCATGATGAAAAAAGCAATTCACATCCTGAGAAAGAATTACGGAGTTTGGATGCAGATTGAAGCAAACTATTTGCTCTCTTTTTTTATGTTTTTGTTTCTGTTTTGTTTAATCTTTCTCATGGTTCATTCCATTGGTTATAGTTCCTCTTTACAACTTGACTATTGTGAAAATATATTTAGTTTGAAGGTATATGTAGAACCTATATTGGATTGCATGCCATCTTGGGTGGGAAGTGGGGAGGAGAGAGGGGGAGAAAATTTGAAGCTCAGAAACTTGAGGAACTGAATGTTATAAACTAAAACGAAAACTAAATCAATTAATTAAAAAAATTAGTGACCAAGAACAACAATAACATAAAAGAGATCCAGAACCTTAAGGAAGTAAGTAACTCCTTGAAAATCAGAATTGGGCAAGGGGAAGACAGCAAAGTTATAAGAAATTAAGAAATAATAAAACAAAATATAAAGAATGAAAAAATAGAAGAGAATGTGAAACATCCCATAAGAAAAACAAATGATCTGGAGAACAGATCAAGAAGAAAAAACATATGAATAATCAAACCTGAAAGCTATGATCAAAAGAATCTTGATACAATAATACAAAAAATAATCGAAGAAAATTATCCTGAAGCACTAGAACAAGAGAGGAAAGTAGAAATAGAAAAAAGAAATCTGCTGATTTCCTGAAAGAGAACTTATGAGGAAAACCCACAGGAATATTATATAGTCAATTTTCAAAACCCCCAGCTGAAGGGTAAAATATAATGAGCAACCAGAAAAAAAATTTACATATGGCAATGCCACAATTAGAATCACACAAGACCTAGCAGTGGCAACACTAAAAGACCACAGGTCTTGGAACACTACCAATCGAAGAGCAAAAGAATTGGAGTTCCAGCTGAAAATAGCATACCCAACAAAGCTAGACATAAACCTGAATGAAAAAAAAAAGGACATTTAATGAATTATCAGACTTTCAGAACTTTGTTTAAAAAAAAACCCAAACTTAATAGATTTGACATAAAGGAGCCAAAAGAAACATAAGGTACATACCAAAGACCAATTACAAGAGACTCAATGAGGACAGACTGTTTACCTTTTATGTATATAAATATAGAACGTATATCTAAGATTGTTATTAGTAATTGGGTAGTTCATAAGAAAGATTAGGGTAGACCTGAGCAGGATATGACTTCAAAAAGTAAAACTGTTCAGGAACAGCTAAAAAGAGTAATTATCTTATACAACTGAGGTGTGAGAAGAAGAACTGATACAGAGGAATTAGTTGGGGAAAGAGGGCTGTCCATTCTGGAAACCTACTTTCATTGAGAATGGCTTCAAGAGGGACCAATATATATACATCTAGAAGAGTATAAAAGTCTTCTAAATTTAGAAAGAAATAAAAAGCTAAGAGGCTGCAGGAGGGAAGGTAAGGGAGGGATCTTTAGAGGGGAGGGTAAGGAAATAGGTTAAAAGGTGGACATAGAAGGGTACTTGGATTTATGGGAATGGAAGGATAAGGGAGGGATCTTTAGAGGGGAGGGCAAGGGAATAGGTCAAAAGGGCATATAAAAGGGTATTTAGATTTATGGGAATGGGAGGATAAGAGAGGGATCATTGGTGGGGAGGCAGGTTAAGTAATAGGAGATCAAGGTAGTGGGTAGAAGTAAAGTAGAAGAGTCAGGAGAGATAGGAAATGAGAGACATGCACAAACATAAAAACAAAGATTAGGAGTAGAATCTTTTTGGGAAAGTATTTGTTTATATATGTATGTAGGTATGTATGTGTATATATGTCTATGTGTATGTACATATCAATATCTATATATAAATATATCCACACTTAATTGGCTGGGGTAGGGGGAGATAGGAGGAAGGGGGAAAAAAGAACAAAGTAAAAAGTGTACAGCAGAGAACAAAAGAAAACCTTGTAGGTTATTTTGCTTCCTTGTAGGAAGCAAAGAAAAGATAACAGTTTTCAACACAACCCATGGCAGTTAATATATAGGCTTCCTTGAAATGGAAATTTATTGCTATATATTTTGAATCCTCTCTGTGCAAATGACATTTTTTCTTATTTTATATTTGTTTTAATATTTAACTTCATAATATATTTCTTTTTCTTATTATGCATTTATATTCAAGTCTAAATTTTAAAAAAATTTTAAAAAAGAATGAATGAGAGGCAGCTTAAGGTAATGGATAAAAAGCTGGCCTCCAAGAGACTTTTGGGTTCTACTCTGGAAAAAAAAAAAAGGAATTTAGATACTATGTGGTTTTGGTGCATATATATTGAATATTGACAAGTTTAATTCTTAGGATCAAATAAGTAGATAATAAAAAACTAATGGTTAAAATTTCAAATGGATATTTTAATTTTTCTGATCCTTACTCAAATGTATCTGTGATCTCATTGATTTGGTAATTCACTCCAATAATGTGCATCACAATCCATCCAGGCCTACAAATCTTGTGCAATTATGATCCATACCCTTCCAAAAATTGGCCACAGGGGTTCCACCCAATTTATTCAAGACTTTTTTTGCTTTCTTTCAACATCACAAGAGTATCTCTTCGGCTGTTCACCTATCATCCTTTGATCTTGTCATGTGACTAGTCCATCTTCTCTTTATATCATGTAATTAGTTCTAAAGAGATAGGAGTATACCAGAGCATGTTGCCACAAAGCAACACTGAAAAAATGTCTGTATTAAAAAGATGGACCTTTGCTGTTTTTTGAAGTTTGAGATCAGTAAATGTACCTTGGCATTTTCCTGAAGCACTCTATCCCAATTCTCCTTTTCAATCCTTGGCCTCTTTGTTCATCTATATCAGGGCTGTCCAAAATATGGCCCACAGGCTGCATGTGGCCCACAGTGTGATTTTATGCAGCCTGCCTGTGGGTTTTAATTTTCATGAGTGAAAAAATAAAATAATAATTTGCATGGAATGCGTATTAGATTTTTTAATTCCATCACTAATAAATAATGTTGATGTTAATTTCCTTTGTTGTTTTTAAGCAGTATTATGGACGGAACATATCGCACAGAATTTTCAATCGATCTGTGGGATGTGTTCCGTCTATACGATGCAGGCTAGTCAGTATGCACCTACCTTTAAACTGTTGTGTTGTCACTTTGTTGTTTTGTGTTTGCTTTCATGCTTTGTGCCTTTGCCTGTCATATTGATGACACATGTTCCCCCACTTTCTATTAGTGTACTGTATTTTTTATTCTGGGTGCAGCCCTCAAATAATTATTTTATTTTAATGTGGCCCTAAGATAACCTAAGGTTGGACAGCCCTGATCTATATTTATGACAATATGTTTCTCTGCCCATATATCAAGATCAATCAAGATTCCTTGAAAGATATAACAAGAAATAATATTCAAGTTCCGGCTAAAATCTTACTTTATGTAAGAAACTTCTTGATCTCCTTTAATTCTAGAGCCTTCCATCTGTGGACTGTCACACACACACGTACGTGTATACGCATATGTGTATGTAATGTATGTATACATACACACGTATGTATGCATGTGTACGTATTTGTACATAGTTGTTTGCATTTTGTGTTGCCCATTAGACTGTAAGCCCCTTCAGAGCAAGGACTACTTTTGCCTTTTTTTGTTTCTCCATTGTTTTGTGTAGTGCCAGGTACTTAGGTGCTTAATAAATGCTTCTTGACTTGACTATACAAAGTACTACACTAGGTACTATGGGGGTTATAAAGAAGAATAAAATATAAAATTTGCCCTCTTGGAGCATAAAAAGTGCTGGAGAAAAAATTAAATGTGCCTAAGCAGCTATAAAGTTGAATGTGAAAATGCAATAAGAGAGGCAGAGTAGTTCAGAGGAGAGGGAGATGATTTCTAGTTATTGTGGAGAGAAAAGCCTCAGGGAAGACTTCAGAAATGAGATGGCATAGACCAGTGACGTACATGGCTTTGCTGACTACTAAGTTTTCTAGTGAAATTGTCCCAGAGAATCCTCATGTCTTGTTTTAAAGTTTTATTTAATTGTCTTTATCAGTATTTCCCAAGTTAATCGACACTGAGACTAATAAAATATTTATATTGTTCCCTGGAAATTGCTAAAATTACATAGCTATATGGTATTATATATACATACATACATACAAAATATTTTGAGGAAAAGAGTTTGGAATACATGAAAATACTTATTTAAATTTGAAGTATTTTGACTTAGAAATATTTCAATTTTGTGTCAGTTAAAATCTTCAGAATTCATCCTTTCAATGGCTAATACTTTGGCATAAAGTAAAAAAAAAATGAGCATGTTCTAACTTTATATGATTCTTCACACAGAAGTATTTACATTAACAAATTCAAAGCACAGGTCTTAACTTGAATGAAAACATAAATGGCAATACTTTTCAAATTTTTAGGTGACAGAAAGCTAAGAATACACTGAAGAGAATCAAAATCCCCAAAGACCTCTTCAGGCCAGACTTAGAGGATCAAATCTAATAAGATAAAAATTAAGCAAAGATGAACACATAATCTTACATTTGGTTTAAAAAGTCAGTAAGATAAATACAAAAAAAGATATGACTAAACTTAGTAGTTCATGTTTAAAAAAAAAGACTTGGGTGTTTTAATGTACTTCAAGCTCAGTATTAGTTTAAGGGCAGTATGACTTGGTAGTAAAAAGAAAAAAAAAACCTAATGTGGTTTAAGGCTGGATTAATAGAAATATAGTGACTAAAATGGGGGAAATCCAACACTAAGGAAGTGATAATCCCATTGTATCGTCACCTGGTCAGACCTCAACTGTAGTATTGTATTTAACCCTGAGTTCCACATTTTAGCTTCACATTTTAGGAAAGAGATGAAAAAACAGCGAGACATTCAGAGGAGGGTAAAGCAGAATGCTTAAATGATATGAGACCATATCATACAAGAAATGGCTGAAGGGACTGATGATGTTTTAGCTTGAAGAAAATATAGTGAGGATATAAACGTTTTCTACAAGGACTTGAAGGATCATCATGTGGAAGAATTGGTAGACTTTAGGAGCAATGGGTAAAATTTATGGAGGAAAATTTAGTTCAATATGAGAAAAAACTTCATCACAATTAAAGCTATCCAAAGAATGGAATGGGCTGCCTTGGGAGGTAACAAGTAGTGCCTCATCATTGGAGGTCCTCAATAAAGATGGCTGGTCACTCGTTAGATACGTTTTTGAAGTTATTCTTGCTCATTTATAGGTTGGACTGGATGATCGTTGAAATCTCGTTTAGCACTGAGATCCTAATAGAATAAAATTTGTGATGTGTACGGGAAGTGCAAGAATTTGAGCATGAAGGCAACTTTTTTTTTTCACTGCATAGTGAATAAAATAATTTATTTCATTTAAGCATTTTAGGGAAGGGGAAAGAAAGAAAGAGAGAGAGAGAGACACCAAGACCACAAGCACTTCAGTATGATTTTGTGGATAAAGTTAGGGGTGTTGGTACATAAATTCCTTTTATCCTTCCTCATTGAACTATCCATTTATGCATTTACTCAGCATGCAATAAAAATCAGCTTATCTTTATCTGGAGACAAAATTCATCATTAAAGAATGTGCAACAAAAAAAGAAAACTTGAAAGAGAACAGGGAACTCCTGAGGGTAAGTGAGGCCAGTTCACCAAGTAGTGTTGGGGAGATAGAGGACATGGCAATCAAGGAAGAATAAAGTCAGCAGGTCTTGCTAATGGTAATAGGGAAATAGCAAAATTTTGAAAGGCAGTCACTTCTCAAGTAGGACAAAGATTTAGACAAGCTTGATTATATTCAGTTTGGGATAGCATCCCTAACTTACAATCAGCTGACTTCTGATTTTGAAGTATGTTCCTGTCCCCTTAGCCAAAGCCACCTCACCCTGCTGGTTTTAAAAGTTCTCAAGCTTCCCCTAGGCCAAACCTACTGTGATCTTTAATTTCTCTTCTTCTAGCAAGGAAAATTTACCCTTCCCATCATCCCCTTAATGATAAGAGGCTTCATAATAACAGCTGGCACTTACATATTGCTTTAAAGTCTGCAAAATGCTTTATATTATCTCATTTGATCCTTTCAACTACTCTGGAAGGAAGGTAACAGAGGTATTATTATTCCATTTAAGGTTCAGAGAGATATAAGTGATTTGATCATGGTAAATAAATCTTGGTAAACAAAGATAATAAATGTTAGGCAAAATTTGAACCCAGATCTCCCCTGAATCCAAATTCAACTATGTATCCAATGCAGCATATTTCCTCTCTAGTATGTATAAAATGACATTTGGTCTGTACAACTTTTTCAGTTTTGCCCCTTATAAGAGGGCTCAGGCATGGCAATACTTAGTTGATTTTTCCCTTTGGGAAATGTAATAACTAGAGCCTTTTTATTCCTCTTCTCTCCCCCAATTAATGAAGAGTTAAAGCTTGATCACATTGTGTTAGGTTATCATTCACCTTGTCCAACAAGGTTGCAGGGTTTTTTTCCCCTTAAGCTTATGGGTTTTTAAAAGGACATTTAGTAGTAAAGTTTTGTGGACTAGCAACCATAGTTATAAATCAGATTGGAAATCACTGACACATATATCTTTTTTTTTAAAGTTTTTTTTT
>CM053622.1:654335337-654370934 GCA_028646595.1 Phalanger gymnotis | reverse complement strand
GCAGAAAATATTGAAAGCAGCCAGAAAGAAATAATTTGAGTATTGTGGAAACACAACCAGGATAACACAAGATCTAGCAGCTTCTACCTTAAGGGATTGAAGGGCTTGGAATATGATATTCTGGAGGTCAAAGGAGCTAGGATTAAAACCAAGAATCACCTACCCAGCAAAACTGAGTATAATGCTCCAAGGCAAAATATGGATTTTAAATAAAATAGAGGACTTTTAAGCATTCTCGATGAAAAGACCAGAGCTGAATAGAAAATTTGACTTTCAAATACAAGAATCAAGAGAAGCACGAAAAGGTAAACAGGAAAGAGAAACATAAGGGACTTACTAAAGTTGAACTGTTTTGTTTACATTCCTACATGGAAAGATGATATTTGTAGCTCATGAGACCTGTCTCAGTATTAGGGTAGTTGAAGGGAATACACACACACACACACGTGTATATATAGATGGAGGGCATAGGGTGAGTTGAATAGGAAGGGATGATATCTAAAAAGAAATAAAATTAAGGGGTAAGAGAGGAATATATTGGGAGAAGGAGAAAGGGAGAGATAGAATGGGGCAAATTATCTCACATAAAAGTGGCAAGAAAAAGCTGTTGTAATGGAAGGGAAGAGGGAGTAGGTGAAAGGGAATGAGTGAATCTTGCTCTCATCAGATTTGACTTAAGGAAGGAATAACATACACATGCAAATGGGCATCTTATCCTGCAGGAAAGTAGGGGAGAAGGGCATGGGGGGGGGATGATAGAAGGGAGGGCAGATTACGGGAGGAGGTAGTCAAAAGCAAACACTTTTGAAAAAGGACAGGGTCAAAGTGGAAATTGAATAAAGGGGGACAGGATAGGATGGAGGGAAATAGAGTCTTTCACAGTATGACTATTATGGAAGTGTTTTGCATAATGATACATGTGTGGCCTATGTTCAACTGTTTGCCTTCTCAAGGAATGTGGGTGGGGAGGGAAGAAGGGAGAGAATTTGGAACTCAAAAAAGTTCTAAAAACAACTGTTCAAAAAAAAAGTTGTTTTTACATGCAACTGGAAAATAAGATGTATAGACAATGGGGTATAGAAATCTTATCTTGCCCTATAAGAAAGTAAGGGGAAAGAGGAGAAGGGGGGAGAGTGGGATGACAGAAGGGAGGGCAGACTGGAGAAAGGGGCAACCAGAATATATGCCATCTTAGGGGGGGGGGAGGGTAGAGATGGGGAGAAAATTTGTAACTCAAAATGTTCTGGAAATTAATGTTAAAAACCAAAAATATTAAATAATAAAATTTTTTAAAAAGAAAAAAAGAATACTTGCAAGTCCTCTATTTCACTGAAAATCATATTTTGCTTTGAAGTATTATACTCAGTTTGCTGGGTAATGACTTAGCTATTCTCAGCAGTACAGTGATCCCAGACAACTCTGAAGGATTTATGATGAAAAATGTTATCTATCTTCAAGGAAAGAACTGATGGAGTCTGAATGAAGACTGAAGCATACTTTTTTTTTTACTTTATTTTTGGTCTGTGTTTTCTGTCACAACATAAATAATATGGACGTATGTTTTGCATTATTGCACATGTATAACCTATATCAAATTTCTTGCCTTCTTAATAAGGAGGATGCAGAGGGAGAGAATTTGGAACTCAACATTTTTTAGTATACTTTCTTTTATTTTTAAATTTTTTATTATTAAATTTATTTTTTTTATTTTTAGTCTATAACACTCAGATCCACAAGTTTTTGAGCTCCAAATTTTCTCCCCCCTCTCTCTCCTCCCACTGCCCCCAAGGAACTTAACATTTTAAAGAATACTAAAAATTGTTTTTACATGTGATTGAAGAAAAATAAATATGTAGTAAATAAAATATGTTAAAATTGAATAATTATGTACTTTATGATATAGTTTTAAAATATCACCTTGAACATTATGCAACTTTAGATTATGGTGATGAATTAATTTGATCTGAGGTTTGAATACTAAAATTCTTATGACATAACAAAAATGTATGAGTATTCTGAGTAATAGGAATCTATTTTATTCAAGTTCTCTTTTTCATATATGGTAACATGCATCAAAATCTAGAAATTCAATTCTTGAAATAAAATGGATACCCATATTTGTTGGTAGCATTTGCCTGCAGAGATAATTATTAGAGGTAGGTATAAGTCATCTGCCTGGAGATGACTAGGCCTTTCCATTCACCCTACTGATGTGTCCTTTGGACTCTCTGCCTCCCTCCCCATGCTCATACACTACAATTCCTCTTCCTCCTTGGCTCTCCAGTTTACTAAACCTTGCCCCATTTCCCTTATTCACTGTACCCTCCTGCATTGTGCTCTGAAGGTGTGCTCCCCAGACCAAGCTTTGCCATCTGTCCTGCTGCTGCAACTTCCTCTGTGTGCTGTCTCTACCTACTGAAATGTAAACTTCTCAAGGAAAAGGACTATTTCACTTTTATATTTAGCTCCCTTGCACTAAGCACAGTGCTCAAGTACTGTTGCTGAAAGACTTTTTCATTCATAATCATTCATTGATTCATCCACAAAACTCAAACTAGATCTTGAGCTGAGATTAGAGACATTCCTTACCTTTTAAGGAGATTTTCTTTCATCTTGGGCAAAGAATCCATAGGTTGTTTCTTAGAGGCTTGTGAAATTGTTAACTGAAAGAAAATTTGAAAGTAATTTATTCTTTACTTTCATGAGTAAATGAAAAAAATGACTACACTGGCTATATAGCCAAAGTAGAGTCCTAAAGTCATTAAAAGACTATTAATTCATGAGTTATGTTTGGCTTTCTATATATTTGAAAGACTCTAAACCCTTCCAGTAGATAGGGGAAACTGGGGCCCTGTCCACAAGTTAGAAAATCTCATAGTAGGAAAGGACTTTAGAGATTACTTAATCCAAACCATAAACTTCCTGAAAATGTCTTCTACGCACTCTTGATAAACAGTCATCCAAACTATCTTAAAGACCTTCGAGTAATGGGGAAATTCAATATATCACCAGGTACACCATTCCATTTTTGGACAACTCCAATTGTTGAGGGGTTTTTCCTTGTATAGACCTGAAATCTGCATTAAAACAATTTTCCATTTGGGACCAAGCATTAACAAATGTAATTTCTTCCCCGGGAAAATTTCCCAAACATGGGAAGATAGCTGTGACATGCCTCCAAAGCTGTCTTTTCTTCAGGACAACAATTCCCAATTCTTTTAATGTGTAACATCATTTTATCATTTGATTTTCCTCCTCTGTACATACTGCAGTTTGCCAATATCTTTCCGAAACAGCAGAGCTGAGAACTTAACACTATTTTCCAAATGTGATCTGACCAGGGCAAAGTAATAGCCTTATTTGTTCTAGACACCATAATTTTATTAATACAGAATCAAAATGACAAACTCTCAGAATTGGAAAGGACATCAGCCATTACCTGAATAATAATCTCCTCTAAAATATGCCCAAGAAGTAGTCAAACAAACTTTGTTGTCAGACTTCTAGTGGAGAAAATCCCACCACTTCCTAAGCAGCCTATTCTACCTTCGGATAGTTCTGATGGTAAGTAATCTTTTCCTTATATAAAAACTAAATTTTTCCCCACCCATTTTTTGCAGCTTCTGCATTTGCTGATAGTTCTGCCATCTTTGTCTTCTGTGTATTTCTGGCTTTCGTTACTGCTAGTCTTCTACCCACATTGTAGCTACTTTCCAGGGTATCTAGTTTGATATATATAAAGAAGTAATTTTCTCCTTTACTTTCCTTTTTTCTTAATAGCCCTGGTAGAAGTACTTTATCCTTATCCAGTACCCTGTCATTTCTATATTTTAAACCATAGTTTGGAAATCCAAATCGTATTCTCAGATTCCATCTTTTTAAGCTGTAGTTCATTTTCTAAATCTCCTTTTTTTTCTTCTCAAGCTTTTACCTATGATGAACAATAGTAATTAAAACACCACTACTTTTTTTCCTTCCTCTCCCCTTGCAAAACACTTCATCTACTATAGCAACATTTCTTCTATTTCTTTTGGCAGCATCACATGTGCTCACACAAATCACAAGAAGTGAGTTTAAGCCAAAGTGATTATCAAGTCTTGGGAGATCCTCCCATGGCCTGGTAAGACCACAGACCTCTCTGTCATTGTTTTTAAACTGACAAATAGATGCCTCAGAGCCCACAGTAGGGAGTTATTCACCCTAACTATTCTTGTCTACTTCTTTTGTCCCTTCCTAGAAGTTCTCTCCTCCAACAGCATGTATGGATTCACATTATCATTCTTTAAAAATCAGTTACTTCCTCTTTAGAGGGACCAACTGCCTCTTCTGGCAGTCTCACATTGCTTAGGTTCAGTGATTTTTCTTTCTAAGTTCCTTCTGTTACATTCATTCATGCTCCTACCTCCTCACACAAATCAGGATTTTTCTCTGCCTCCTTAGAAACTTTATCTTCCTTGTTTCTACATTAGAGTCCATCTTCCTTTTATGTTTAAGGAATACTTTATTCTCTTTGCTGATCCAGACACTGAATAGGCATTACTGAAATCCCAATATCATACTTCTAGGAAGGAGATCAAGCCACACTTTAAGCTTAGATTGGCTGTGGCAGAAATATGAGCTTTACATACTTATTTGAAGTGAGATTCTCAATCTTTTCTCATTCTTGCTAGTAGCTCCCCAAGAAAACTTGATATCTTATTAGCCCTAAGACCTTAGCTGCTTTTTTGAACTACTAAGTCAGACATTTGGCTCATGATGAGTTCCAGCCCACTAAAATCCCTAGATCTTTTTCATATGTTGTTTTCACATTTCCCAAATCTATACTTGCTCCATTCTGCATTTGTTTTGCTGATTTTTATTTAAGATTTTGTTTATCCCTATGGAATCTAATCTTATTAGACTTAGCCTATGATTTTAGTCTGTAGAGAGTTTTATAGATCTTAATTCTGTCATCTAACATATTAACTATCCTTTCCACATCCATATCATTCACAAATTTGTCTGATCTCTCCTCAGCGTCTTCACTCACCAAATCAGCAGCCTAGGAGGTGAGAAGAAGAAGCATAACCCCTATGTTGGTGCCCTGGTACAACATTCTAGTTTTTCCATGCTAGATCTGGCTCTGATCCTCACTCTCTAACCCCTAAATCTCTGACTTGCTTAAAGAGTATGGAAAATATCTGGACCAGTCCACATTATGGCTTAATATGGCTTAAGCCGTAACAGCAGAAAGGGCCATATCATTTGGGATGCAAAACGCTGGGGTTCTTCCAGAAGGCCAGCTAGTAACACAATCAACAGCACTGCACTGAGGCCTGATAGGATCTTGGCAAGGAAAGAAGCCAACTCTAGATTCATGCAAAGAGGAGACAGAGAATGGACCGTGCCACAACCTAAATGGAGCCATCAGGGGGCTGAACCAAAACCCAAGAATCTCTCCATAGGCTGGGGCCTAGTCTTAGCTACTGCATCCAGGACCAATCAAGGCCTTCCCCCTCCATCCAAGATTATGGGAAACAAAGTAAGTCTCACCAAAGCTCCAGTACAGAAACTGAAGCTAGGTATGAGTTAAAAAAAAAAAAGAAAAGGAAAATGCCAGAAAAAAAAAACCACATTGAAGAAGTACTGTGAACTGAGGTAAGTCCAAGAAACAGAAACCTGGAAGAAGAAAGTAAACTCCACTAGTCCAAGGAGAGCCTCAGAAAAAATATTTATCTTGGAACCAGCTTCAGGATTTTCTGTAGTTCTCACTGATGTTCAACATCTAGGGTGAGTCGGAATTTTATTGTAGACCAGTTAGGCGATACACCTAGGTAACTATGGCCCTCTCATCCCCCCACCTAATTTAATCTACTTAGTTTCTGATTAGTTGAGTTTATGCTTTTACTTTCCATCTCCTTTTGCATAGTCAAGTTAGAAATTCCTCCCTGGTATCTATTATCTTGCCTTTTTTGCTTTCACTGTAGTCACTCATCAAAGTGTTAAGATGAATCTTTCTCCCATATTTCCAAGCTTTAATCCACACTATTACTTCCAATCTCAACAGTCAACTGAAATTGCTCTCTCCAAAGTTACCAATGATAATAATAACAAGTGAATATCTCATTTTATCTCTTAACTACCAAATGTAATGGCTTCTTCTCAAAACTCATTCCTCTTGACCTCCCTCTAGCATTTGACACTACTGGCCACCATTTTCTCTTAGATACTCTCTCCTCCCTACGTTTTCACGACACTAGTCTCTTCTGGTTCCCTTCCTATCTGTGTCTGAGTGTGCCTCCTTAGTACCCCTACACACCAGGAAAGTACCCTGAGGGAACACTGAGGTTCCTGCATGCTACTTCTGACTCTAATTCCCCTCCCATTTCACCCTAAAAGTCTGAGTTGCTTCAGAAGTATTGGAAAAGGTCTGGAAATCACTCCACAGCATCAAGATTAACTGTAGTTTTCACTAATGTTCAGGAGGCATTGAGTCAGAATCTCACCACAGACTTAGGTACTACTCAAATGTAGTATTACTATACTTTTCCTACCCCTTTTAATCTGATTGGTTCCTAATTAGGTCAATTTATTCCTTTCACCTTCCTATCTTTTCAGGTAACCAAAATAGGAGATCCTTTCTGGTATCAGACTCACAAAGAAAGTATAAATTGGTACAGACTTAGGTTAACTTATTCCAATTCTCATGGTGGTGCCTGGTGCAAAATCTTTGACCTTCAAGCTACTGTAGTCTGTGAGTGACCAACTGAGTTGCTGGAGAACAAAGACTCAGCAAGACTGAATAGTAATTGCTAAAAGTTCTATAGTATTTTAAGGATTTAAAAGAACTTATCACAACTCTGTGTGGTGGCTACTTAGAGGTATTAATATCCCCATTTTATAAATGAGAAAACTAAGGGTCAAAAAGCTTAAGTGACCCACAATGGTCTCACAGTGACCAAGTAAGAAGAAACTCAGGTCCTTCTGACTCCAAGTCTAGCACGTTCGTCACTACTGCATTTATCAGGAATTATTTGAGGGGCATCTAGGTGGAGCAGTGACTAGAGCACCGGCCCTGGAGTCAGGAGGACCTGAGTTCAAATCTGGCCTCAGACACTTGACACACTTACTAGCAGCGTGACCTTGGGCAAGTCAACCCCAATTGCCCTGGCTTGCCCCCTCAAAAAAACCGATCAAACAAAAAAGAATTATTTGAAAATGACTGCAATACAAAATATTTATAAAGTGATTTGTATAAACTTTACAAATATCCTTGTAAATTGTTTGCATACTAAATTTATTTGTTTAGTGTGCTGTCTTTTTAATTCCCTAGGAATTCTAGAGGACAAATTATTACATCATGACGCACATGACATGCCATTTAGGAGAAACAGCAAACTTTGGGCCTGAAAAATCTTCAGATAAGATTTAGAGTTCCTTAGTAATGGATTTCAGTATCACATAACTCTAAGTTGGGAAGTCTCCAAAATGATCATTGGAGGAGATTAAGGGGGAGGAGGAAGAAATTTTCACGAGGAAGAATCTTTTAAATCTATTTAATTTGTATCTAATACAAAATAAGTTAATTTTTTTCTTCCAGTTGCACAGTTCAAAAAAAAAAACGCCTTTCTAACCAAAGCAAAGTGCCTTTCTATTAGGCATAATGTGGTTCAACATATGAATAATAGGTGTTTCAAAAGTCTGTGTTCTTCCATTTATGTGTATCTGAATTGCATATTTCTCTTGCCTGGAATTTCAGGATGCTCATGATCTGGTGCCACCTTATCTTTCTAATCTTATATTTCTGCCCTCCATCCACTCTTTACTTTGGCCACATTGGAATACTCTGTCCTCTTAACAAACTCAGTTTTGCACTTTAAGGCCTTGGCTCACAGTTTCCTGTGCCTGAAATACCCTGTCTCCCCCCCAACACTATCTATGGAATTACTACCCATCTTTAAAATATAATTAAAATGCTACTTCCTCTATGAAACCTTCATTGCATTGGTAATATCTTTTCACACATTAGACCTCACTTTAGTTTCACACAATTCTCATGAATTTAGCAGGTTATCATGGATTATGGTGCATAAAAACTGTGTATGAATTATTTCTCTAGTAGGCAGTAAGTTTTAAGAGGCCTGGGACTTGTGTCCTATGCAGAATTTTGTGTTATCTCCAGCGTCTAGTTCAATGTTTTATACTCATTAAAGTGTTTAACAACTATGTTACAGGCCTGTGAAAAAAAATGATGTGCAAACTTTTAAAAGTCCTATAAAAATGAAAGCTATTTTTAATATAGTGTCCCAAAAGTAAGCTTAAAACTGCATTAAGACCTTTGGGACACTTTATTGATTGATTGAATTAAATTGGCTGAATTATTATTTAAGTATAATATATAATTTAAGTATAAATTCAGCCACTGTCAACTGACCTTGTTAATGAAGGTCAAAAACACCCAAACACTTAAATTCTGCCATTGACATACTATTGTTACCAGTTGATGGATATGACCAGGCATAATGCAGCCATAGGAACAAACACTGGGAAAACAGAGCCTATTGTTTTGTATATACTGTATAATAATGGTTTGTGCATTCAGATGTGATCTGAAGTGTTTTTATTTTTAACAGCACCAAGATCTTTGACATATTGGAGTTTGTTTCAAAACATGCTTTATGTTGGGTATTGCTTTATTTTGGTACTTTTAATTTTTTTTTTCAGTGGGAGGCCATATCACTTAAAAGCAATTATACTTGATAAAAAAACATCCCTCTAATGACTTTCTATAAGAAATAATATAATTTTCTTCCATGACTAACATGTAGATGAATAAAAAATATAACAGTTAATGTGCCTGATTCTTATCTTTATGGAGAAGAGTAAAGGCTCCCACAAGCCCACAGAAGGAACCCTCTATAGGTTTACATAAGGAAAAGTGATCTTTGATGTGATGCAGCCCTGTGACTAAGGGTAACTTGGCTGCAGCTCTCAAATGGGCTTGGCTTCAGGCAAGATAAAGCTGGGGTTGGCAACTTACATGGGGGGGCAGCAGCCACTACTGCATCCTGTTAGGATCATTTCTTGTAATGGAGAAAAGGCTGCTGCTGGTGACTGTGGACACTGCTGGTTCTAGGGGGATCAGATTTTCCTTTCAAACCGGGCAAAAGCCTTATTTGAATGAAGAATGTGAGATGAAACAAAGTGAGATTTTCCTCTCCTCTGGACTGAAGAGGGTCTCTTCCTTATGCAACCCTGAGAGCAAAAGGGAAAAGTGGGCTTATGATTACATTATCACCTTATTTTAAAACAGCTAATTTGTGGGGGGGGGGGGAAGAACAAGAAAGCCTAATTTGCATCAGATCTATGAGCTGTGCTTTTCTTGGTTGTACAACTTCTTCCCCCCTCCCTCCTAGGTAAAACCGAAAAATATACAATTTCTACACCAGCTGACTCAATTTTTTTTGATTGCGTACTCCACCAGTAAAGTCTTTTTTAAGCATACGTCCCTAATACAGGGTATGCCAAAAGCCTCATCTCAAAGGTCTTAACAGCTTAAAACTACACTAAGATTTCTGGGATGGTCTGTATATGTATGATTTACTTATAAATTATACATACATTATTATACTAATATATTAGGTATATTATAAAATATACACAAAAATAATTTACAAGATTATAATAAAAAATTAAACATTTTAAAACAATTTTTATTTAGTGGTACAAAACATTTTTGCTCACTAAATATTTTAATTATTAATAATATTTTAGAAAGTAATATAATTGAATATGGTTCATTATTTTTTTAAAGTCTGACTTAATATTTTGTGATATAATGATTCAGAGTTTTGGTTCTGAATCTAGTTTGTTTTGATATTTGGTATTTAGGTGAAAAAGATACTTCACAAAGACACTTAGATTCAGACTGAAGAAGTGCATCACTGGTTAGGCTTACTTAAACATGTACTCATTTTTCAATCCCATTCACTGATGATGTGAAAATTCTGGTTGAAATTCAGCTAGTAAATTTCCATCTTTCTTGTCAGTTAATTATTTGTGCAAATTAATTAGAAGGTGCTGTATTTTTAACAAATAAGTTCAAAACCCATGAAGCTCTTCGGAAGACTTTTAAAATAAGTTAGAAAATTCTGAAAGTTTTTGTTGGTGACATTTTTTGGCAACAAATGCTTAGTTTTAAATATCCTGTTAATCACAATGGTTTCACACTATAATTAGTTAATATCTTAAGGTAAAATATGCACATAGGAAAGGCTCCTCGTTAATTACAGTGGATCTAAATCCAAATTTCAAGCATCTTGATAATTCTGGAGGGTTTTGGCCAACTTCTTGTCCGATTTTATTACAATGTCATTGTTTTTACCTCTGTAATTTGGCTGATTATGAGGTTGTAATAGGTGTGGAAGTGCCAGCTCTGCCATTTTCTTGGTTTTTGCTTGTGCTTACATTATTAATATTTTCTTCAAATCTATAGTTTCTTTGCAGGACTCTTTTGTATAACTTGTTCATTTTGTAAAAGTTAGTTTCGTTAAAATTAGACAACATAAGCCATAAATCCACTTAACAAAGTGCACGTAAACAGCAGTAGACCCAAATACACTGAAATCTGGTACACATTCAGTCACTGAAAGCGTAGCTCCTATTCTTCCCTCAGGGTATTGTATATGACATATAACTGTGTCTGAAATATGGACCAAGAGAGAATGCCGGCACCAATCTATGTTTAAATATTAGTTTACCTTAGACTTTAAAAATAGAAAGAGTTCTACCTTCACACAACAGCTTTCATAATCTCCTTCATTCCTTGATGCCACTCCCCTAGTTCAGGTCCTCATTACCGCTTGCCTGAGCTGTGATAACCTCCTGGTTGGTGTCCCTGCTTCTCATCACTCTACTCCAGTCCATACCCTCTGCAGCTGCCTAAGTGGTTTTCCCAAAGCATAAGTCTGATCACGTCTTCCCCTGACTCCATAAACTCCAATGTCTCCATATTAACTCCAAGATGATCAAATATAAATTTCTTTGGCTTTTTTAAAAGCCCTTCACAACTGGGCTCCAATAAACCTTTCCAAGCTGATACATTAATTCCTTTCCTGTACTTTAAGATCTAGTCAC
Source organism: Phalanger gymnotis (assembly GCA_028646595.1). Lineage (NCBI taxonomy): Eukaryota > Metazoa > Chordata > Mammalia > Diprotodontia > Phalangeridae > Phalanger > Phalanger gymnotis. Next base: position 654,359,819 of record CM053622.1, on the reverse strand, counting down.
ACCGGTCTTCTTGTAGTTCTTCTGTCTTCTATTCTGTTTACTTCCTGGCTGTCCCCTGTTTGGACTGCAATCCCTTCTCACTGCTGCTTCTTTGAATCCTTTGTTTTTTTTAAAACTCATCCCAAGAACAACCTTTGACATAAGGGTTCATAGTCTGGAGTTCTTGGTCCCCAAGGGGTAGTTGGTAGAGTAATTTCTAGGGCTTCATTAACTTTTAAAAATTTTTTTATTAAACTTAGAGGAAGTAGTTGCATCTCCCCCTGCCCCACACCCCTCCTAGTAGCGATGATGATTGCTCAAACACGGCATCAAGCACAAAATCACCCCTTTTTAATGCACACTCTGTCCTGGCTTAATAATCCTTGTGCCATCAGTTTTTGCTCCATAGTCAACTAGATAGCTATTCACCACATACTATCAACTCTTTTTATTTTTTTCATTAAACTTTAGTTTCCTTTGAAACTCTATGTATTTTATTTTATATATTTAAAAACATTATCCTGAGAAGGTTGGTCCATAAGTTTTACCAGACTGCTAAAGGGGTCCATCACACACAAAAAATTAAGAATCTTTGTTCTACATGAAGCCTTTCCAGATCACCTCTCCCCTTGCCCACTCCCCCCCCCATTGCTAGTACCCTTCTCTCTAAAACTTTTAACATTTTTTTGTAGTTACTTATATATGTACATGTTATCTCCTCCAAAAGAATACAAGGTACTTGAGGGCAGTAACTGCTTTATTTTTGTCTTTGTATCCCAGTGGCTCCCACGCTCTCTGGACACAATGGTTATTGAATCATTGATTAACATGTTTTCTATCTGGAACTCAATGGATAAACTTGTACCACTTTCACTTTGAAGATCAGTGCTATAAGCTTCAGAGAGCCTTTCATATATTACTTATATATAAGGACCTTTAATTAGCAATTAAAAATGACCAGGTGTAGTTCTTCCATACCATATAAATGAAAAGGGGCAAGGGAATGGACATTTGTTGAGCATCTCCTATGTGTCCGGTACTGTGCTAAGCAATTCAGAAATATCTCATTTGGTCTTCACAACAACTAGAGGACACAGGTATTGTTTTTATCCCTATTTTACAGCTTAGGAAACTGAGTCAAACAGAGGTTAAGACTTTCCCAAGGTCATACAGCTAGGAAGTGTCTGAGAACTTAGAACTCGGGTCTTCATGTCCTAGGTAGAGTAAGTGCTTTACTTACTAGAAAATCCTAATAATGATGCTAGTTCGTCCTAATATGTTTTCTGTTCATAAAACTTGAAAAGTTAGTTCAGATACCATTATGCCTAAGGAAAGATGGCTCATGTTTACAATTTAAAAAGGAACACTGAAGCACTTTGTTGGCAATGGGAGTGGACTAGCCATTAGGGAGCCAGTACTCGGAGCATGCAGAGATATTCCCTGCCTGGGTGTAGCCCCAAGAGACCACATGGAAGCTTTGGGTGAGCCTACTTCTGGACATGATGATTCAGGAGTTGGTAAAGTATGCCAAATAGCTATCCAATTGACTATGGATCAAAAACTGAAGGCACAAGGATTATTAAGCCAGAACAGAGTGTGCATTAAAAAGAGGTGATCTTGTGCTTGTGCCATGTTTGAGCAATCATGATCGCTACTTAGGAGGGGGTGGGTGGAAAGAGATGCAACTACGTCCTTTAAGAGGAAGTCCAAGAGAGCATGCCAAGATGCATGTTTAGGAGAGGGGAAAAAAAAGAATAAGAGCAGAAATTCTCTTTCCCTTTAGATCCAATGACTCTGTGGTTCTTCCTGGCTCACTGACCAATCCTCTCTGACACACTGCCTTCCCCCTGCTGCCATCAGGAGAGCTAAAGGATTGCTGCATCCTCCCAAACTATTTCATTCTTGGGCACATGTATCCCTGGAAGTGGCTTAGGGAAGGTCAGCTCAGTTCTACTGCTATTTTGTTCAATTAATGTAGAGTACACCTCAGATTACTAGATGAGTTTGGGAAATGTATCTTAAGCCTTATGATGCTACCAAGTCATGATATAATAGTGATAGGAACTTCAGTTATTTAGATGTTAGCTGGCACTCTTTCTCTGCCAAAAGCAGAATAGGTAATAACTTCTTGATTTGTTTAATGATCAAAGGGAAACTGCTCTGGACCTGATTCTCACCAAAAAAGGATGGAAACCTTATGGAGAAATTACTATTCCATATTAGAGTCTGTAGTAAAGAACAAAAATAAATACCAGTATACTTTTAACATGTACCCTAGATTTTGAGAGAGGACATTTCAAATCATTCAGAGAAAGAATAGGTAGGGTCCCATGGCCTAAAATTCTATAGGAAAAGTCTAGATGGAGGCTCTTAAAAATGTGATTCTGAAGACATAGACAATTCAATTGAAGAGGTTTAGGAGGAATGATTTCAACAGAATTAAAAGGAAGACTATATGGTACAGTGTGAATAGTACTGATTCTGGATTCAGAGAACCCGTGTTCAAATCCTTCCTCTTCTACCTGTGTGACCTTGAGCAAGTCACTTAATCTCTGGCCCTCAATTCTTTTTAAAGTGAGAGAGATGGTGGACTAGATGACCATGTTTAAGATTCCTTCCAGCTTTGAACATATGATCCTGGACAGAGAACTAATCAAGTAACGTAAATTTTTTAAAGTCATTTGTAGAATATAGAAACTGGGGAAAGTAGTATAAAAAGTGTGGCTTAGTAAAAATAATTTCGGAAGTGCTAAAGCTCAGAATGACCAGAGGCTGGCAAGAAAAACTAAAGAAAACCAAAGGATTGGAAGTATTTTTCTAAACCAAAATGAGGAAAAGAGCATAAGTAGAGAAGGGTGGCAGACAGGACAATAACAACAGGCAGCAGAGGAGACACAGAACTGCTCAATTCTTATTTTGTTTTTGTTTATGCTTCCAAGGAGAATGATTTTTGCGTGGGAAGAAACAGACCAAATTAATGAGTTGATACGATATCTATGGAAACTGGTAGCATACAGGTATTCAGTATTTCCTCAGTCTGTGGAAGCTATTGATTTTCAACGAAATTGAATAACATTTTCAATACACAAATAAAACTACATCTTTAGCTCATTGTATTATGAGGCTAAGATTTTGTTGCAAGAGTTTTGGAAAATTACATTTCCCATCAGGTATGCCTACTACATATACAAGAAAAGAAATAGTCTGACAACTGAAGCCATCAAGGTATAAAGAGAGTTGGATTTGCAGTTAGAAGATATTGGTTCATTAAATATTGACTGCCATTTGCTAGCAACAATCATATTTACTCTACAATGAAACTCCCGTTTAAAAGTAGTATCAAGGAACAATCTGACTAATAAGCTGTTATACCAAACATTAATTGTACATATTTTGTTATCTATTGTTCTACATGACAGACTTTTCCAGGTAAAATTCACATTTTATGTGCTAAAACTTTATTTTTTTTTAAATAGAAAACCTTATAAAATATATCACACAATTTTCTTTCACGGGTACATTCTTTTAGTCATTATTATGAATAATGGTCATTCTGTTCTTCCACAGATGCAAACATATATGGTATGAAACATGAATAAATGAGTACTAACCAAGGAACTTGCTTCCTAAAATAAATATTGAAAATAATTATTGATGTTTTTGGTTATGTATCACTTTTTCATAAAGATGGAATAACAGGTATATAATTAGCTATATGACCAACAGGGCAGTATAGCATGGCTATTTTTTCTATAAAATGAACTATTGATTCAAAGGCTACCACAACCTTCTGTCAAGTGGTTTTCTTGCTTTCTTGGAAAGTTTCTTCTTTCCTGTTGTCATCATCAGACTCATTAGTTCATTACTCATTCATAACTATTACATCCACTACATTAGCATCTCCTTGTCAGCTCAAACTTGCTCCTCTTATTTCTAGTAAATTAGTTGATTCAGTATGAAGGAGAAATATTCTGCACTATTTCAGGAAGTTAGAATATTTAGAGAGGTATTTACTTTAAAGTTTATGTATTTTTCAGTATCAGAAAACAGGAAAAAGTTTTTTAAAAAGTTTAGTGACAGACCAAATTAAGCAAAGTCATTTTTAAGGCATTCAACAATGAAAATGTGAGGTCAAGAAATAGATGAAAAGTGGAAAAAAATCAGCAAAAATTTTTATAGCAAAGTAGGACAGTACAGCCGCCACTTTTTGTTCTCTAACATCACAGTCCTAGTATGCTAATAGAGAAAGTGAAGTAACACTGAAGGAAAAAAAAATGGTCTCATACAGATGAACTCCATGCTGAAAGTGACACAATTTTGAGAACCTTGAGAAACTGAGTCACAAGGTATCTGACGGGGAGAAGAAACCAAAAGTGTGGGAAAAACTCAGACCTTATTAATTCCCCCCATGGAGGAAAATACAAATAGCTACTGACCCAAATTACATCTTCATAAGATTTTTATGGGTATAATCAATATACATCAGGGAGATATTTGATTAGGATACAGGTAGAGAATAGGCAGGATTTCCCAAACAATATTACAAAGTAGACCAAATCTCTACCATCACACAACTGGTTAAAAGTTACAGAGTATACAAGATCCTACCGTGCATAGTTTATAGTTTGTAAAAAAGCATCTGATTTTGGTAAAACAAAATGCCATGTTATAGGATCTCTCCTTCTAATTTGAAATATTAACAAAAGAGATAACTTTGTTCAAACAACCTGTGGTGATTAATAGGCAATCAGGTATTGAACAGGGAGACCTAATCTTGGCCTGTGAAGAAGATCCATTGCAGAGTTCAAGAAAAGGGATCCCCATAGGTCGTGATGTCCTCTAGATGCTCCTGTTTGTATATGGTATCTTTCTGACTATATCAAGTCCCAGAAGACAGCAGAGCTCCCGAAATGAGATCCATAATCATGCTGAGTTTGGGTCTAAGTGTTCTCATGGACAAATCAAGTGGATGAAGAAAGCCCATTATCCAAACAATGATATGTAGTTGAATGAACAACCTATACAGCTCAGCCATTAGTATTTCTCTTGGACAGTCAATGAAAATAGACAGTTGGCCTCAACTTAACAAGGGAAAGACTGTAGGGGTTGGATTGTCTTTGAGAACTGGCAAAGTTCTTTTAGTGACCTGAAAGCTTCTCCCTGAAGCAAAGACCTATCTTTTTAATAATAATCCATCTTTTAAGAATAATATTCTTTTGGTGTTGTTATGCCATTCTTAACCATGGACATGACAGTCTCCAAAGGAATGAACTGAAGACCTCTCAAACTCTAATATTCACAACTCAGAAAATGGTGACGGTGAGAATCCTTGTTTTATACCTGTTTCTAATGGGAATGCATCTAATATTTCTCTACATGTTGGCTCATGGCTCATGGAAGAGAATTTTTATTATGTTAAGAAAAACAGGGAGAGGTCTAAGGGACTCAAGATACATATTCTTAGATAAGTCCACTGTGTTGATTTGTTTTGTTGTACTATACATACTTGTTACAAGGGAAGCTTTTATTAGTTGGGGAAGGCTATGAACTGGACCTTTGACAATAGTTCTCTATTTGTATACAGAACTTGTGGATGAGGAAGCTCCCTCTACCAATGCAAGCTATCATCCTCTGTACAACTTAAAGTCTTAGGCACCCAGAGTGCTGGAAAGCTAAGTAACTTGCCCAGGAACACAAAGCCAATGTGTGTCAGGGACCTAAACACAGATATTCCTGGCTTCGAGGTTGGCTTTCTATGGGCCTTAATAAAACATTTTAATGCATAGAGGACAAAAAAAGTGAAGAAGGGGACATAAACATGTGGAGAAATTTTGTTATTAACTTGCTAATATACATATATGTATGTATATATGTGTATATATTTCTTTAAAAAACTGAATGTAACAAATACAGTTTCTTATGCCATCTTTTTCCTAGGTTCATCTTTATATGCTGAAATGCTTGTATGTGCCAATGGTTAAACACACAATAAAAAATAAGCTTAAAAATCCTTCTAGACTTAATCTTTTTGTGTTTTTTTTAATTATCGATGCATAGTGATTTTTTACAAAGGCTTTTTCCCAGCATCTATTGACATACAGTAATTATTTTTTGTTTGTTTGTTTTATTTTTGTGTTTTTATTAGGAGGGGAGATTTTTGGGATAGATCTGTGATTTAATTAGTATACGCAAGAGAACTCACAGTGAAGAAACTCCCTTTACCAATGGATATTTGTACCTCAATGGAGATATGTACCTCTTCTATAACTTACATGGTCTTAGAGAGTTGCCTAGGAGAACTAGAGGTTAAATGATTTGTCCAGCCCTGGTCTTTCTGATTCTAAGGCGCATCCTCTATTCCAGCGCTTCTTAAACTGGGGGTGGCAATCCCATGTGGGGTCATGAAAAATTTGGCAACAGTAAAAGGTTTCTGAACACACAATGGCCAAAAATTAATTCAAAATCAAATGTGTAATAGATCCGAGGTGTTTCTTGCATCGAGCAACTTCACTGCAGCCTTGGTTCTGAACACACACCATGTGTACTTTGCACTGTGTATGCCATTACGCCCACATAGCACCAACGAACACTGCCAAAACACAAAAAGGTGTCGCAGGTGGAAAAAGTTTAGGAAGCCCTGCTTTATCCAATATGCCATCCCACCTCACTTTTGTGGATATACATTCCACATTTAAAAAATATAAGGTAGGTATTGCTCATCCAGGAGGGCAAAGGGAAGCCACCTGGACAGCAGATATGTATCATGACAAATTCTGCTTGCTTCTCAAATTTGCATAGGATTAAAAGGACCCAAAGGGCCCTTATTAAGACATGTAATTGATGCACTGAACTAAGATGAATTTATGATGCTATTCAGTATGTCTTATGTGTCTTAGGATGAAGGCCTTTTGTCCCTCTGCAAATTTCATTTTCTAGTCAGGTGTTTTTAGCCTAGGGTCTATGAGTTTGTTATTATTTTAAATATATATTGATAACTATATTTTGATATAATGGTTTCCTTTGTAATCTTATGTATTTTATGCATTTAAAAACATCATTCTGAGAAAAGGTCCATAGGATCTGTCAGACTGCCAAAAGGGTCTGTGACATAAAAAAAAAGATTAAGAACCTCTGTTCTAAATTCATCCTAAGTCTGAAATTTGTCTTTAGTTCTTACTTTTGATATACCTAATGTCCTCATAATGTTGGTAACAAATAAATCTGAGGTGGCGAAATAAGGTATCTGGTTTCTACTTGTCCTTTGCTATGTCCGTCAGTTTAACTTGACAAATAGTTGAGAGCTAGAGGTAAGTTTATCTGTCTAGATTAATATAGAGGGAGCTGCCATGAAGTAGGGCTAGAGAAGGCAAGGTCTAGGAGAGACTTATTGGCTTGGGCTATGAGTTCACATGGTGAGCATGGAAGAGTGTCGACTGCAACAAGACACAAAGCTGATAAAGCATCTTCTCTTCAGGATCCTCTAGAGGACACCAGCCAGGATAAGGGTAAAAACGGGTATTGTCACCTGGCTATATGTGTAACCATTTCCCTAAGTTCAATTGTCTTTACTAGCCTCCTACCAACCATGGGCTATTTTTCCAACAGGGAAGTTGCCTAGCCTCTCCACAACTACGTATAGAGTAGTTTTCCACTGATCTGCTAACCTGTGTATGCCATGAATGCTAAGATTTCTTAGCAGGACTCTGTCACCTTGTTGAAGGTCCTGACAATGAATATAAGCACCATATCACTATTTACTTCTGTTAGCATTCTTCCTGGTTTAAGATTTAGCTAAGTGGTAAGCTTCCTTCCCCCTCCTGGGTCACTGCCTTGTCATGCCAGAGAGGCCGCATAGCTCAATAAAACTATAACCTATGTTGTGCAGAATTGCCCAAGATGGACAGGTCATAGTGGAGAGTTCTGACAAAAGATGATCCACTGGAGAAGGAAATAGTAACCACTCCATTGTTTTTGCCAAGAAAAACCCATATGGGGTCATGAAGAGTCTGACACAACTGAATGACTGAACAATAATAGCAACAAAGCTTCTTTAAGTTTCTCAACTGAGAAACAAAATGGTCATGAGTATATGCAGTCCCTATCTTCAGAGATTCCCAAACAAAGGATGCTAGGTAGGTGTGGCTCATGCCCAAACACCAGCAGGAAGGAGACACTGACCTCATTCTTGGAGGAGTTGTATGTATGCACAAGAAAAGTTTTGAACTAGTCTCAATGTCCTTAAAACATTCATCAGGATACAGTTGAAATGTTTAAGCTGTGGGTCCCCTTGAGGATGAAAGTGTTGTCCTAGACTTCTTAATGCCAGACGAAGCCAATACTGGCACATGCCTGAAGCAGGTGACCATCTTTAAAATCTTATTTGCCATAGTTTTCCAGCAGTACTCAAAGGGCATTTTTGTTTCATATTTTTCAGAGACACCACTCCTTACTGGTTCTCCTCCTCACCTATCTTACTACTACTTCTCAGTCTCCTTTGCTGAGTTCTTATCCAGATCACAGCCTCTAACCAGAGGAGTCCCACAGGGCTTTGTCCTGAGCCCTTTGTTCTCTCTCTGTACTACTTCACTTGGTGATCTCATCAGCTCCTATGGATTTAATTATCAACTCTATGTTGATTATTCTCAAATCTGCCTATCGTGGCCCAACCTCTCTGCTGACTTCTAGTCTCACATCTCCAATAGCCTTTCAGACATATCAAATTGGATGTCCAGTAGAACATCTTAAGTTTAACATGTCCAAAACTGAACTCATCTTTTCCCTTAAAATGTGCACACACTGCCCTGCCCCAAACTTCCCTATTACTGTAGAGGGCACTACCATTCTCCCAGTCTCCCAGACTTGCAACCTAGGTGTCATCCTCAGTTCCTCATTATCTCTTACCTCCTATATCCAATCTATTGCCAAGGCTGGTAGATTTCACCTTTATAACATTCCTTGAATATGACCCTTTCTCTCCTCCAATACTGTCAAGCACTTTGGTATAGGCCCTTGCTACTTCACACCAGGACTGCTGCAATAACCTCATTCTTGGTCTGCCTGCCACAAGTCTCTCCCCACTCCCATCCACCCTCTACTCAGCCACCAAAGTGATCTTCCTAAAACAGCAGGTCTGAAAATGTGATCCTCCTACTTAATAAACTCTAATGGCTTCCTATCAGCTCTCAAATCAAATACAAAATTCTCAGTTAAGTGTGCAAAGACCTTCATAACCTAGCCCCCAGCCCACATTTCCAGTCTTCTTATACTTTAGATCCCACCCCCTACTCCACATATACTTTTCAATCCAGTGACACTGGCCACCCTGTTGTTCTGTGAACAAACACTCCATCTCTTACTGCTGGGCATTTTCTCTAGTTGTCCCTCACGCCTGGAATGCTTTCCCTCTTCATCTCTGCTTCTTGATTTCCTTCAAGTCTCAATTAATATCCCATCTTCTTTCCCAATCCCTCTTAATTATTCCCTTGGCTAATTATTTCCTATTTATCCTGTATATGCCTTGTTTGTGTGCTGCCTCCTCCACTAGATTGTGAGCTCCTTGAGGGCTGGGACTGTCTTTTGCCTTTCTTTTTATCCCCAGTGCTTAGCACAGTGCCTGGCACACAGCAGACACTTAATAAAGGCATACTAACTATTGACCATGACTATGCACAAGTGATATCTGACTACTGACTCATTTTCATGTGGATATCTAGAAATGGGAAGCATTAGAGAACAGTTTCATGGATGTAGTAGCAGGACTTTTTTGAAGATCCCATCGATTCCCTTCCTGGAAAGGACAGGCCTCTATCTATCTGATCACAATTCTGCCTAGTATAGACTTTAAAGAGCATAAAAGCACATTCCAGGAATTTACAGTTCTGAGAAAAGAATGAAAAGAAACTAGGCCTAGCAAAATCATACAAGGCCAGTTTTTAATACTCCTTTGCCACTTCCAGGTCTTCTCCCCCTACCTCCACCACTCAGTAATCTCTCCTCCTTTCAGGTTCAAAATATCCATATCTACAAACCAATCAAAAACCTCTAGGTCACTGCCCTTCCTTCCTCAGTGAGTTCAATACCTGACTCACAAATTCTCTCTCTTCCCCAACTTCTGCCCTCATACTAGGGGACTTCAATATACATATTGACTCTCCTTCAAACACCCTAACCACTAAATTCCTCAGCCTATTCATTTCCCATGATTTACCCTTCCACTCCACCTGAGCTATATACAAAAGTAGTCATAGACTTGATCTTGCCATCAGCTCTCCACATTCAAGGATTCAGACGCCTCCTTATCTGACCATAATCTAGTGCCTTTTGTCTCCCTCTGCCTTTCCTTGTAAAACCCCATCCTTTGTCTGCACCATGATTTCTAATCTCTTGACCCCTCAATTCTTTCCCAAGCTGTCACTCCTGCATTAGTGTTTCTTTCCTCTTTTCCTCATCTTGACCATTTGATGAACCAGTTCAACTCTACATTGTTCTCTCCTCTTGAGTCTTTGGCCCCCTTATCATATCATCTGTTGTGCCTGGCTAAGCCTCAGCCTTGGACCACTCCTACCATATGCATTCCTACATGCATGCTGCGGAATAAAGGTGGAGAGAATCATACAGCTGCTCTGACTGGGTCCACTACAAATTTACATTACACAGCCTCAAGTGGACCCTTCACTGCTGCTAGGCAATCCATCTGTATCTCCCTTATAAACATCATCTCACTCCACAGCAGCTCTTCCAAACCTTTTCATCCCTCCTCAAACATCCTGGAGCTCCTCACCCTACCTTCTCAGTTGAGAATTTTGCCTCATGTACTTTAGAAAAATTGAGGCCATTTACTGTGAGCTCTATCTTCTCCCCTCTTCCTCATCTCATATCACTTAAATGCCTTCTGCCACTATCTCCTTCACTCTTGTCTTACATGAAGAGGTAATTTCACTCATTACCAAGGCAAACCCTTCTACCTGCACAAGCAATCCCATTCCAAACCGTCTCTTTCAATACACACCTCCTCTGTTATCCCTACTCTATCACTTATCTTCAATATCTCCCTATCTACTAGAACCTTCTCTGTTGCCTATAAACATGCTCATGTCTCCCCCATCTTCAAAAACTTTCACTTGATCCTTCCATCTCCACAAACTATCATCCGATATCTCTTTTGCTCCTTGTAGCTAAACTCATTGAAAAAGCTGTCTAACAACAGGTGCCTCTACTTTCTCTCCTTTCTTTCTCTTAACCCCTTACATACTGGCTTCCAACCTCATCATTCCCCTGAAACTGCTCTCTCCAAAGTTGCCAATGATCTTTTCATTGTCAAATCCAATAGCCTTTTCTCAGTCCTCATTCTTCTGATCTCTCTGCAGACTTTGGCACTATTTATCACGGGCTTCTCTTTGATGCTCTCTTCTCTCTCTAGATTTTTGAGACCTCACTCTTTCCTGGTTCTCCTCCTATCTACCTGCTCTTTCTCAGTCTCCTTTTCTAGATCCTCATCTAGGTTATGCCCTCTATGCATAGTTGTCTGTCAAGGTTTTATTCTGGGTTCACTGCTCTTTCTCCCTCTATATTCTTTGTCTTGGTGATCACATCAGCTCCCGTGGATTTAATTATCATCTCTATGTCTAAGTCTACCTATCCTGCTCTAACTTCTCTGATGACCTCCAGTATCCCATCTCCAACTGCCTCTCAAATGTCTCAAATTGGAAGTCCAGCTGACATCTTAAATTCAGCATGTCTAAAATTGAACTCATCTTTCCCACTAAAATTTCCCCCTTCTGGACTTCCCCATTACTATAGAGGACGCCACCATTCTCTCAGTCCACCAGGCTTGCAACCTAGGTTTGTCCTTAGCCCTTTACTATCTCTTACCTCTCTTATCCAACCAGTTGCCAAGAGCGGTAGATTTCAATTGAGCAACACCTCTTGAACACGTTTCCTTCTTTCCTCTAATACCGCCACCTGGTGTAGGTCTTCAGTACCTCAGCCATGGACAATATTGTATTAACTTGTGGTGGGTCACTCAAGTTTATTCCTTATTCTATTCTATCTTCAATTCAGCTGCCAAAGTATTTTTCCTAAGGCACAGGTCTGAAAACATCATTCCCTTACTCAATAAACTCCAGTGCCTCCCTATCATCTCCAGGATCAAGTAACAACATCCTTGGTTAGTATTCAAAGCCCTTCATAATCTATCCACTTCTGTCTTCCTTCCCCATTTTTAGTCTTCTTACAACTTTTACCCCATCCTTGCATATACTCTTCAATTCAGTGACACTGGCCTCCTTGCTGTTTCACAAAGAAGACACTCCAACTCTCAGCTTGGAATTTTCTCTAATTGCCCCTCATGTCTGGAATGCTCTCCCTCCCAACTTCTCCATCTTCCTTCAAGTCTAAACTAATATCCCACCTTCTACAGGCAGCCTTTCCCAACCTCTCTTAATTCTAGTGCCTCCCTCATGTTATTTTCTGTTTAACCTCTATATAGCTTGTTTGTACATATTTTGCTTATCTGTTTGTTTATTGTCTCCCCTATTAGACTGTGATCTCCTTGAGGGCAGGAACTGCAAATAAGTTGAATATATAAAGGATTCTTTTATTTGGGTAAATACTTCTGCCTCCTTTCCCACCTTCTATACTTAGAGTATCTGTTTTTCCTCAGTTTTGATATGTTTGCCTGGGAAAACAGCATGAAAGACAAGGGCATATCTGAATAAACTTAATATTCTAATATGAATAATTGGTTTACCTGAGATATTTCTGCTAAATAGGCACGCCGCTCATCGTTGGTCTTATGGAAAGCCTAAATTAAAGATACATGTTAATTCAACATTAAATAATGTTAATGATAACATTAATTAATTAATTTGAATTATCTAGGAACTTCCTAAGTTACATATTTCTTATAAGGATTTCATGATACTACATACTGTTTTCTATACAATACATTAAATGGCATAGTAATTTCTAAAAAAAAGTTGTTGAACAGAATAAAAACAAACCTTTGATGCTTGTTCCAGTCTAAGCTCACACTCTTTTACTTGATATTCAAGACTTCGTTTTTCTTTTTCTAGCTGTTTAAGTAATTGATTTAAAGAATTCTGGAATTATAGAAAACAAATTTATCACATATTCATCAATAATTACAAAAATTTGTACAACCTAGATTTTAAATTATATGCTTCAAAATCTGTATAGGAATTTTTTTCTCCAATGCTGACACTGTATTCAAAAGAAATACAAGGACAGGCATTCAAAGAATAAAAAGTATTTTTAGTTGCATATTTCATATTATAACCTCAACTTTCTCATAGACTTCCTTTCTTTAAGAGATTTCTCAGGAAACTTATAGTTAAAATGACAATTTGAAAGGTAGTAGAGGAGCCTAGCTCCTCTCAATAGCAATACTGTCTCAAAAGGAACCTAGAATGAACAATCATAAAGAAAACCAAAGAGAGCCAAAAGCAAACTCCTCAACCCAATCTAAAAACTCTACAAAAGGCATTCTGAAGCTGACAGAAGCTGTTAGAGGAGTCGCACAACAGAAAGTGGAGCAAAACCAGTTAATGTAATTGAAGGTAAAAAGGCTAGAAAACCAGCACAAACCATAAACAGGCTTGGCAGGTATATGCTAGGGAGAGGGTCATTCCAGAATAGGCAGAATGAGACACTGTAGATAACCTGAACTGGATTGTTGCAAGGCATTATGAGCACCAGGAACAAGATGCCTGAAGTCAGAGCTGAACAGATGCAAGGGACAGACATAATCCTAATTGGTAACTGGAGAGAGAGACTTGTTTCAACTGTGTACTCTCTAGAACACTATGAGCAATAGCAATAGATGGGGGCAACTAAGGACCTAAGGACTGATGGTAGGGGGGTTGTGCAAGAGGTCTGAGACCAGCATGATTGACAACATCTGACTGGTTCTTGTCAGGGCCACACAGAGAATGGAACCAACTCCCAATCGTGGCTTATTCAAGAAGATGGAGAGACTTACTGAAGCCAGAAACTGTAGTAGAAGTCAAGAACTAAAGCAAAAGTTGGAGCCTAGTATCAGCTGACCTATTTAGATAGGAACTTGAAGCAGACCCAGAATATAGAGGGACAGAACTTAAAAAAAAAGTCTTGTCAAATCCATCCAATAATGCAAGAGTGGGCTGGTCTGAGAACAGAGTGTCAAATCCAAGAAACGAGGCTGGAAATATGAATAAACAGAAGAAAATACCAAAAACAATGAAGAAATTGCATGGCCTAAGAGAAGCCAAAAGGGTAAATCCAGAAGAGAGTAATCCTATAATAACTATAATCAGAGTCTCAGAGAGGGGAAAAATAGCTTGGCCATAAAGTTTATACATATAGCTGAACAAGTGAAGAATTTTTTTTATAAGTGAAATTAAAGTTCAAGGGAAAAAACTGAAAGAATAATAGAATAAAAAGTAGAAATTTTTACTTAGACTCCACAAAAAATAAAATGGAGTAAACATAACTCAACAACTTCATGAGACAAGAAATATTAAAACAAAGTCAAAAGACTTAAAAAAAGAAAATGTGAAGTATTGAAGATGAAAAATAACTAACCTGGAAAATAGGCCAAGGAAAAATAATTTATGAGTCAGGATTGTCTCTTAAGATGACAGTATGAAAGTTTATACAGAAATCCAGCTCTTCTACATATTCTCTAACAAAAGTCTATGAAGGCCAACTGATGAAATAATGATTGAAAAATTCAAAGAAAAATAATAGGAAGATCTCTCATCCAGCCTATGATTGGGGACACACACATACACACGCCAGTATCTTGTGGGGCTCTTCTGCCTGGGAAGCCAGTGGGAGTATAGGCAAACAATTTAGAGGTCTGCTAGCATTCTGATCACATATACTCCAGGGATATCTGAAACCTGCCCAGAGTGCTCAGAAAAGGAAGCTCCAGGTGGGTCAGAAACTCCAAATACTTTGATACTCTGACCACTGACATAGGACCAAAAACTGGCAGTGCTCCAACTGGGACACCCTAACAGGGCCAGAAATCTGCAGTACTCTGACCTGAGATACTATAGAGGTCCCTGAAGACTGATGCACTTAGAACCCATAGGATGCAGGGGGACCTGTGAGGGTTCTGAATGCAAACCCACCAGTGGAGATGGAAATCAATGACAGGAACCCAAGAAACTGAGCTCAGAACCAAACAACACTGAAATTTCCCAACTCACATTCAAGAGTACAAAAGAGGGCAAAGCCTGACCCCAACCCTGGCCCAATGTCCACATGTAAGAAACTCAGGTTAGAGACAGGAGCAAACACAAGAATACACTGAACACTATGATGAAATATTATGAGTCATATGATGTTGAAGAGGTTTGAAAACCAAAAGAGTGTAACTCCACATTAATTACATGAAGAACAGGAATTGCTTGGACCCCAAGGCTATAAGCCTACACAGAAATACATATACAAGAGATTCTTAAAAATCAAATTATAAGTGAAATAAAAGCTCTGGATGAAGTCATTAGACAGAAATAGCTTGGAACAGAAGCAGGAAATTACCCAAATAACAATCTTCCTAAAAATAGAAGCAGAGACCTCAACTCAATGACTTTATAAGGGAAAAAATGTCAAAACAAAGGCAAAAGATTGAAAAAATAGAAACAAATATAAGTTATCTTATTTAAAAAAACAAAAACAAAAAATTTGGAAAAATATATGACAAACAATGTAAGAATCAT
Organism: Phalanger gymnotis; assembly: GCA_028646595.1. Taxonomy (NCBI): domain Eukaryota; kingdom Metazoa; phylum Chordata; class Mammalia; order Diprotodontia; family Phalangeridae; genus Phalanger; species Phalanger gymnotis. Next base: position 654,344,115 of record CM053622.1, on the reverse strand, counting down.
CTATTAAAATCATGACAAAACAAAACAAAAAACTTGGGTACCATACTATTTCAAGAAATCATAAAATGAAAACTGTTCAGACCTATAAAAATCAGAAGGGCAAACTAAAATAAAATTGATGAGTCACCTCCTAAAAGTAACTCCAAAATGAAAGTATCCAACAATATCATTGCCAAAATATAGAGCTTCTAGGTCAAAGAAAAATATTCCAAGCAACCAGAAAAAGAAAGAGTTTAAGTACCAATCATAGTTATAATTACACAAGACTTGCCAGTAATAATGATAAAGAGAAGAAAATCTTGGAATATGGCATTACAAAAGGCAAAAATGAAGGCTTACAATAAAAAATAATCAAACTTGCAAGACTGAGTATAATTCTACATGAGAAAAAAAATGGAAACAATGACTAGAAGTCTTTCAATTATTCCTGATGAAAAGGTAAGTGCTGAGTAGAAACTCTGAAATGCAAACACCGGAATTCAGAGAAACCTAGAAAGGTAAATATATTTGAGCAATTGGAAGAGGTTAAATGATGGAAAACTTACATTCTAATGTAGGGAGAAGAAACAAGTTTCCTTTCAGAAACTTAGTGTCTTTAAGGGTAACGGTAGGAGTTAAATAAGACAGAAGGCATAGGAATTGATTTTGTTCTGCTTCGATGGTTTTAAGAGGAAGGAAAAGAGAGCGAAAAAGGAATATATAAGGGAAGAAATGTGGAAGAAGGGGGTAGAACTACTTTCTTATTATTGGGGTGTAGGAAAAGACTACACAAACATGGAGAAAGGCATGGGGGCAGCAGACATTACATGAACTTTACTCTTATGTGAACCAGACAAATGAGGCTTGCATATACATGCACACACCAAAGAGTTTGGTCTAGAAATATTTTAATCTCAACAGAGAAACAGGCAAGAATAGTAAAAGGAAGAATGGGGCTATAAGACAGTATAAGTGGGAAGAAAATAGCCACAATCAAAACAAATTTCAACTTTCAAGGGTAAATCACAAATGAAGGAATAAAAGGACAGCAGTAAAAGATGATAAGTGATTGGGGTCCATGCAAGTGGAAGAGAGGAGTTACAGTGGAATGAGAGCAGGCCACTTTAATTTTGGACTTTAGTGCTGATCACATTTCTTCTTTTTTACCACCTCCTTCTTCTTATGATACAATAAACATTGATTAAGGGCCTACTGTGTGCTAAGCACTGTAAATACTGGGAACATAGCTTCTTTCTAAAGGGGATAGTTGGGGGCAGGGAAGGGAGGAAGAGTTGGACTGGAATAGCACTAAATTTGTGAACTAATTTATTTAGTGTGACTTTTATAGGCCTAACCATGAATGACTTTTTTTTTTGTAGGAAGGCCTCTACATATCAAAGAAAAATAGTCCAAATCATACAAGATTATTCTTCATTCAAGAGAAATTTAAAAAACAAACCACAAAACTAAACTATGATAGACCACAGAAGCAAAAGTAATTAGTTTTCACTCCAAAATAATTTATCATGAAAAGTTGACCTTTCAAAGGGAAAAGAGAGATTTTCAGCAAAAGGTAGCAATTAGATGCTTTGGGGCCTTTCCCAGGTTCTCTCCTTTATTATTCTGTTTCTTCCAGTGCCTTATTATCCTAATCATATTCTTTGCTCTAACCATAACCTACAATCTACTCCCAGATGCTTTAGCTAGGCACTACCCTTCTGCTAGTTACTATGTCCTCCTTTTTCAATCTTTGTCATCCTGGAGAACCAGTTCAATTTTACACTGTTTTATCAAATCCCTTATTCCTTTGTCCTGTCGCTGATTTTACCTTGTCAAATCTCAACTTCTACCATCAATTAGCCTCAGGCAACTTCCTTCCTTTTCCTCACCATCTTGGCTCCTCTTCACTTCTACTCTTTCCAAATTAATTTTGTATCCTAGTCATCACAGCAGTTATTTCAAATCTTCTCTTCTTAAGCCTCCCCCAGAATGCCTACCCTCACCCTTTTAGCTGAAGACATCTTTCTGAAAAACTTGAAGGTCAAATAGATCCCCTTCTCCCCTTCTCCTTATCTTAAATTTCCCTGATATCAGCTCCATCTTTTCCTTCACTCAAGTCTTTGCCTGAGCCAACCCCTCTACTGGACTCTTGATCCCATCTCCTCCCTCCTCAGAGAAGTTTGCTTCCATTATCTTAACGATCTCTCTAATCTTCAACCTTTGCCTACCCATGGGTTTTTTTTTCCTTTTTTAATGTTTATAAGTACATATATATGTGTGTGTCACATACACACACACATATACACATACGTATGGTCTAAATAACATCCCTAGGAATATGAATGGAAGTGAAGAACAGATTTAAGGGATTAGATCTAGAGCAGGGGTGGGCAATCTGTGGCCTGAAGGCCACAGGTGGCCCTTTAGGTCCTCAAGTGTGGCCCTTGATTGATTCCAACCTTCATACAAGGTTGTTCTGTAAAACTTGGACTCAGTCAAAAGGCTGCACTCAAGGACCTCAAAGGACACATGTGGTCTCGAGGCCACAGGTTCCCTATCCCTGCTCTAGAGGTTCACAATATTGTACAGGAGGCAGCAACAAAAAATATCCCAAAGAAAAAGAAGAGTAAGAAAGCAAAATGGCTGTTTGATGAGGCTTTACAAATAGTTAAGGAAAGAAGGAAAAGCAAAAGGGAAGGGATAAAGGGAAAAATATACCCAACTGAATGCAGAATTCCAGAGAATAGCAAGGAGATATAAAGTTTTCTTAAATGAGTGATACAAATAGAAAGAAACTGTGGAATAGGAAAGACAAAAGATCTCTTCAAGAAAATTAAATATATCAAGGGAATGTTTGATGCAAAAATGGGCATGATAAAATGGTAGGGATTTAACAGAAGCAGAAAAGATTAAGAAGAGTTGGCAAGAATACACAAAAGAACTATACAAGAATGATCTTAACATCACCAATAACCATGATGGTGTGGTTACTGGTCTAGAGCCAGACATCTTGGAGAATGAAGTCAAGTGGGCCTTAAGAAGCATTGCTAACCAAGAACTACCAGAAGAGCAGGCTGGTTTTCAAAGAGGCAGAGGAATTAGAGAACAAATTGTCAACATTCACTGGATTATGGAGAAAGCAAAGGAGTTCCAGAAAACTATCTACTTCTCCTTATTGACTACACTAAAGCCTTTGACTGTGTGGATTACAACAAAATGTGAAAAGTCCTCAGGGAGATGGCAATACCACATTATCTTACTTGTCTCTAGAGGAACCTGTATGTGGCCAAGAAGCAACAATTAGTACTGAACATGGAACAACTGATTGGTTTAAGATTGGAAAAGAAGTATAACAAGGCTGTGTATTGTCATCTTATTTATTTAACTTGTATGCAGAGTACATCATGTGAAATGCCAGGCTGAGCAAATCAAAGTTAAAATTAAGATTTCTGGGAGAAAAATTAACAATATCAGACAGGCAGAAAATACCACTCTGATGGCAGAAAGTGAAGAATTAAGAGACCTCTTGAGGAGGGTGAAAGAGGGTGAAAGTAAAATCTAGCTTGAAGCTTAACATAAAAAACCCCCACAAACTAAGATCTTTGCAACTGGCCCCATCACTTCCTGGCAAAGAGAGGGAGAAGAAATGGAAGTAGTGTCAGATTTTATATTCTTGGGCTCAAAGATCTCTGCAGATGGTGACTGCAGCCATGAAATTAAAAGATGTTTGTTCTTTGAAAAGGAAAGCTATGGCAGCTCTGAGCAGCATAATAAAAAGCAGAGATAATCACCTTGTCAACAAAGATCCATACAGTCAAAGCTATCGTTTTTTCCAGTTACAATATATGGCTGTGAGAGTTGGACTATAAGGAAAGCTGAGCACCACAGAATCAATGTTTTTGAATTATGGTGCTTTAGAAGACTTTTGAGAGTCTCTTGGACAGCAAAGAGGTCATATATTAATCAATACTTAAAGAAATTAATTCAGACTCTTCACTGGAAAGGCAAATACCGAAGCTGAAGCTTAAATATTTTGGCCACAAAGTAGACAAGACTGATTGGAAAAGACCTGATGGTGGGAAAGATTGAAAGCAAAAGGAAAAGGGGACAGACAGCAGAGGATGGGATGGATAGATAGTGTCATGGAAACAACAAACATGAACTTGGAGAGACTTCAAGAGATAGTGCAGGATAGAGGAGGACCTGTTGTTTATATGGTCTTCAGGGTCATGAAGAGTTGCATATGATTGAACAACTGAACAACAAACAACAACACAAACACACTTGTCTCCCAATACTTAAAAAAACAACTTACTATATCTTTTAATACTTTCTAGCAATAGTGGTGCCAAAAAAGACTATTACAACCTTTTTTTCCCTTAACAGTAATAATATTTTGTTTTCTCCCCAATTACATGTTAAAACAATTTTTAACATTTTTCTAAGTTTTGAGTTCTAAATTCTTTCCCTCCTTCCCTGAGATGGTAAGCAATCTGATATAGTTTATGCATGTGCAATCATGTAAAACATTTCCATATCAATCATTTTGTACAAGAAGACTCAAAAAAAGAAAGGAGGGAAGAAAGAAAAGAAGGAAGGTAAGAAACGAAGAAAGGTAGAAAGAAAGAAAAGAAGGAAGGTAAGAAATGAAGAAAGGTAGAAAGAAAGAAAAAGAAAGAAAGAAAAAGAAAGAAAGAAAGAAAGGAAGAAAGGAAGGAAGGAAGGAAGGAAGGAAGGAAGGAAGGAAGGAAGGAAGGAAGGAAGGAAGGAAGGAAGGAAGGAAGGAAAAGAAAGAAAGAGAAAAGAAGGAAGGAAGGAAGGAAGGAAGGAAAAGAAAGAAAGAGAAAAGGAAGGAAGGAAGGAAGAAAGGAAGGAAGGAAGGAAGGAAGAAAAACAAAAATAGTATGCTTCAGTCTATATTCAGAGAATATCAATTCCTTCTCTGGAAATGGACAGCATGTTTCATCATGAGGCCTTTGGGATCGTCTTAGATTATTGTATTCCTGAGAATAGCTAAGTCATTCACAGTCGATCATCACACAATATTGCTGTTACTGTGTACAATGTTCTCCTGGTTCTGCTCACTTCATTTTGCATTATTTCCTATAAGTTTTTCCCTGTTTTTTTTTTCCTGAAATCCACCTGCTTATCATTTCTTATGGCAAAATAATATTCCATCATAATCATATACCACAGCTTGTTCAGCCATTTCCCAATTGATGGACGTTTCCCCTCAATTTCAAATTCTTTGCCACTACTAAAAAAGATGCTATAAATATTTTTTTTTGTACCAAGTGTGTCCTTTTACCTTTTTTTCAGTCTCTTTGGGATACAGACCTAGCAGTAGATCAAAAAGTTTGGTTGGATTAAAAAGTATGCTCAGTTTTATAGTCCTTTGGACATAGTTTCAAATTGTTCTCCAGAATAGTTGAATTAGTTCACAACTCCATCAACCATTAATGTCCCAGTTTTCCCACATCCCTTGCAACATTTATCATTTTCCATTTCTGTTATATTAGTCAATCTGATAGGTGTGAAATGGTACCTCAGGGCTGTTTTAATTTGTATTTCCTTAATCAATAGTGATTCAGAACATTTTTTCATATGCCAACAGCTTTGGTTTCTTTGTCTGAAAACTGCCTGTTCATATCCTTTGAGCATTTATCAATTGGGGAAAGACTAGTATTCTTATAAATTTGACTCAGTTCTCTATATATTTGAGAAAGGAGGGCTTTATCAGAAATTCTTGCTGCTAATTCCACCCCCCTCCCCCAGTTTTCTAATTTCCTTCTAATTTTGGTTGCTTTGGTTTTGTTTATTCAAAAACTTTTTAGTTTTATATCATCAAAATTATCTCTTTTACATTTTGTGATGCTCACTGGGCAAGGTAAGTGAAAATGGAGGTGATATAAAAACAAAAGGCATAAAAATAAAAGCTTAGAGAGGAGGCAGAGCCAAGATGGCCACATGAAAACAGCATCTTACCAGAGCTCTCTCACAAGTTCTGTCAGATACCTCTAAAAAAATGAATCTGAGCAGATTTGAGAGTTAAAACCCACTAATAGACTGTGTGGGGCAAATTTCCAAGCTAGGAGAGACCAAAAGGTCAACGGGATGGATCTATAGGCTGGGAGAGTGCTTGGAGTGCAGAGCTGCACAAGACAGCACCAAAGCGGAAGCAGCTGCGGAAATCAGGCTGGGAGAAAGCTGGGCACCAAAAACTGACAGAGATCCTCAGGTCTCCCAACACAGGGCGAGAGCCTCTGTAAGTGACTGCGGCCATGAGACATCTTTTCCTGAGGCTTGCAGCCCAAAGGTTTGAAACTCTCATTCTTGAACTTCCAGGAAACATAATGGCCAGGTAAATGGCTTTCATCCCTCCCTCCCTCACTGACCCAGAGAATTCCTTGGGAAAAATGCTGGAATAGAGGAGACAGAAGCGGGGCTTCAGTAGCCAAACAGTGGGAATTCCTGAGTCCCAGAAAGACAGAGCCAGCAAGGGTCAACACCAGGAACCCAGACATGCCTTTGCACAGCCAGGGGAAGTGGCAGACACCAGCATGACAACAGATGAGACCCCCCAGTGCTGGAGAGCAGCCCCAGGGGAAGAGGAGACTTCTGGTGACCCCTCCCCCACACCTCAGGAAACCAAAGGCCATAATACACAAAGCCAGTAACTAGGCTCACAAATCCCAGGACAAGAAACCTGGGACAGAGATCCCTGAGCCCCAAAAGCAGAAATCCTGTGTAAATGCAGGAAAAAGCTAACCAACATGAAGAAGAACACGAAAAAACCGAGGACCATTGATTCTTTTTATGGAGACCAGGAAAATCAAAATACCAATTTGGAAGAGGACAGCATTAATACTATACTCACATCTGATACCTCAAAAGGGAATGTGAACTGGTCTCAAGCCCAAAAAGCATTCTTGGAAGAGCTAAAGGAGGATTTTAAAAACCAAATTAGGGAGGTAAAAGAAAAAATGGAAAAAAAAATCACGGACAAGATCAAATCTTTAAAAAGTAAAACTGGCGAAATGGCCAAGGAGATTCAGAATCTAAATAGAGAAAATGACACCCTGAAAAGTAAAATCAACCAACTGGAAAAGGAGACCCAAAAACAAAATAAAAACAGCAACTCATTTAAAATTAGAATTGAGCAAGTGGAAGCTAATGACTCTATGAGGCATCAAGAAGTAGTCAAACAAAATGTAAAGAATAAAAAAATAGAAGAAAATGTGAAATATCTGATTGGAAAAACAACTGACCTGGAAAATAGATCCAGGAGAGACAATTTAAGAATTATTGGTCTACTGGAAAGCCATGATGAAAAAAAGAGCCTGAACAGTATCTTCAAAGAAATTATCAAAGATAACTGCCCAGAGGTCCTAGACCCAGAGGGTAAAATAGTGACCAAAAGAATCCACCGATCACTCCCTGAAAGAGATCCCAAATTGAAAACTCCAAGAAATGTAATAGCCAAATTTCAGAATTACAAAGTCAAGGAGAAAATACTGTAAGCAGTCAAAAAGAAACAACTCAAATATCATGGAACTACAGTCAGCTTCACTCCAGAGCTTTCAGCTTCTACATTAAATGACGGGAGAAATTGGAATATGATATTCCGAAGGGCAAAGGAGCTTGAACTACAACCAAGGATCAACTACCCAGCAAAATTGAGCATAATTTTTCAGGCAAGGAGATGGACATTCAAAGAAATAAGGGAATTCCAGACCTTCCTGATGAAAAGGCAAGAACTCAATGGAAAATCTGATCTTCAAATATAAAACTCAAGAGAGACATGAAAAAGTAAATGGGGGGGAACCCCACAAACCTTGTTAATCAATAAGGGCAAATTGTTTACATCTTTATATAGGATTATATTGTTTTATATAAGTTATATTATATATATATGTGTGTGTGTGTGTGTGTGTGTGTGTGTGTGTGTGTGTGTGTCAATCTTGAGAGTAGTACAGTTATTATGACAATTGAAAGGAATACACATAGACTGTGGGTGTCAATATAATGATAAAATATAATGATAAAAACATAATTAAGAGATGTAAAGGGAGGATTCTGGGAGAAGAGGTAAGGAGGTAGTAGAAAAGGGTAAATTACATCACACGAAGAGGTACAAAAACACATTATAGTAGAGGAAAAGACGGGAAGGAGAAGAGTAGCATATGAGCTTTACTCTCATCGGATTTGGTTCAAGAAGAGAATAACATACTCTGAAAAGTATAGAAATCAAACTTGTCCTACAGGCAGTAGGAGGGGAAAGGGGAAAGAAAAGGGGGAGTGGTCAGAAGGGAGGGAAGAAGTAGCAAAGGGAAAAGGGTAAGATAAGGAAAGGAAATTAAGAGGGAGGGTAAATTGAGGAAGGCAGTGGTTAAAAGCAAAACTCTTGAGGAGCAGAAGGGGAGAGGGAAAAATAAAAGCATAAACGGGGGCAGGGAAGAGGATGGAGAAAAAGACATGGCTTGTAATCATAACTGTGCATGTGAATGGGATGAACTCTCCCATAAAACAGAGGTGGATAGCAGAATGAATTAAAAACCATAATCCTACAATATGTTGTTTACAAGAAACACATTTGAAAAAGGGGGATACACACAGGATAAAAGTGAAAGGATGGCATAGAATATATTGTGCTTCAGCTAAAGTTAAAAAAAGCAAGAGTAGCAATCCTAATCTCAGACAAAGCAAAAGCAAAGATAGATCTAATTAAAAGAAATAAGGAAGGACACTATATCCTGCTTAAAAGGCACCACAGACAATGAAGCAATATCATTATTTAAC
>CM053622.1:654310469-654334837 GCA_028646595.1 Phalanger gymnotis | reverse complement strand
TGGAAAATTATCATGCTATAAGAAATGATGAACAGGTGGACTTCAGAGAAACCTGGAAAGACATATATGAACTGATGCTGAGTGAAGTGAGCAGAACCAGGAAAACATTGCACACAGTAACAGCAAAGGTATGCGATAACTGACTTTATTAGACTTAGCCCTTCTCAGCAATACAAGGACCTAAAACAATTCCAAAGGACTCATGATGGAAAATGCCATCCACGTCCGGAGAAAGAACTTTGGAGTCTGAATACAGAGCGAAGCAGACTATTTTCTTTTTTTCTGTTTATTTTTTTTTCTTTCTTCTGGTGCCTGCCATTGGTTCTAATTCTTCTATACAATATGGCTAATGTGAAAATATGTTTAATAGGTATATATATATATGTAGAGCCTATATCAGATTGCATGCTGTCTTGGGGGAGGAGGAGGGAAGGGAGAGGGAGAAAACTTAAAACTTAAGCAAGTGAATGCTGAAAACTAAAAATAGGTAAATTAGCTTAAAATTTTTAATTAAAAGAGAAACAAATAAACAAAAAATAATACCTCTCAAAAAAAAAAAGAAAATTATAATGAACCAGAGTTTGCTACAGAGCTTTTCCATTTCTCATTTGTTTACTTGTCCCATTTCCAGTTGCATCCTTAAATTTTATTTGTAGGACTTTGATTACTTGAGTATCTGAGCAAACTTTCCTCAAGTTTGTTTTCTCTTCACTGCCTCTTGCTATTTTATGAAATTTGTGAGAGCATTGTTTTTTTTCCATCCTTCATCATAAGATTTTACAAATGAGTTTATGTTCTAAATGGCAAGGGGATATATGTCAAAGTGGCAACTGAAATTAAACTAAATCAAACAAAAAATCCAGAACTTTATTAAATCACTGTTCTGTGTAATGTGCTACTCACTTTCAGACAATAAGAAAAAAATATGAGACTGTCATTACTGTTCCTAGGTGCATAGTATTTTCACTTATAGACAAACAATAAACTTCCGAATGGTTAAATTGAAGAATACAATATTATTATGCAAGAGTTAATAACTAAAGTGAAGTTGAACATTCCTTTAAAATAGACTTTTTGAGGAAATAAGCAAAAAAATACCAATTTTATATTACAGAAAGTATTAGTTCTAAATATTCAAACATAGCAATGAAAATATGGAGTAATGTTTCTTATAAGTGATCTATAACAAAGAATTAAAATTCACCTTACATAAACACCAAGTGCCCCCTTGTGGTAAATAGGTTTTTTTTAATTTTTATACTTGAAAACTAATGAAAAATGAAAATGAACCTAGATATTCATTAGGATAATGCTTTATAAACTGTATTGACTTTTGAGGGTACAATTGCCTTCCAGCTGATTGGTGACATGTGAAGAGAACCCGAACCCAGTGTCTTCTGAGAAACAATGCCCCATGAGACAAGCTCAGGCTATTGCTATATCTTCCACCTGTCGACTGACAGGTGGGTATCAGGCTATGTCTGTTGTCTCTGGGTATGCCTCATACTTGGGAATCCAGGGCATGTGCAAGAGTGACCCTCTCTGGCAACAAATGACTGGCACAGTGGCAAAAGAACCCTTATCCTCATCATTAGGAATAAATTTAGTCAAACCAGTGGTATCTAAGACACCACAGATTTCTAGCCCTCATTATCATGTTTCAAGGAAATACAGCTACCATTCTGAAAACAGAATTTTTCTGAATCCACAACAGATCATGAAAAATTTTTCTCCTAGAACAGAATACAAGAGAAGAAAACATTGCAATGAATTGCTTTGTGTTATAAAATGTAAATGAACAGATGGGCAGCTAGGTGGTGCAATGGATAGAACACTGGCCCTGGAGTCAGGAGGACCTGAGTTCAAATCTAGCCTCAGACACCTGACACATACTAGCTGCATGACTTTGGGCAAGTCACTTAACCCCAATTGCCCTGCCCATCCCCCCTGCAAAACAACAACAACAACAACAACAACAAAAAACCACATGCAACAGTATCATTCTCAGCTTCCATACACATACGCAGCCAGGCTCTGTCTCCTGGCAGCTAAGTTATGCCTCAGACTGGATGTTGGCTTCACCTTCTACACTTCCAAAGCATAGATCAATCTACTCTGCTTCTGAAGGTCATCCACTGAAGACGATATCCACTGAAGGTCTCCAGTTGGCAACTCATCTGTGCCTGAGAAACAGCTTCTTCCCTGCCATGCTACTGCTTCAGAGACCTTCACTGCTCTTAAAGTGATATTTCTCAGGCCAACATGCCTCAGGGCCCTTTGGTTAGTTAGCCTCAAAACTTTAATTTGGCTGGTGGACAAAAGGGTTGCTCAAACAGCTAGCTATAAGAATTCAGAGATATCCTCAATGATAAGTGCCCAGCCTTTTAGCTGAAATCCATTTCTAGCTCAGTATACCAACACGATTGTACCTCATTCTCATGGTTAGCACCTCCTGCACAGTGTTTCTGAGGATGGGAGTAAACAGGCGCCCATTTTCTTATACTCTTTAAACCTACCTGGTAACTAATTCTTGACTGTGCACATTGTCCTGAAACTTAAATAATTCTCAAGAAGGCACTAGAAATACTGCCCATGGGGGTCAGAGGCAAACTCCACCATGGTCCTGCCAGCATGGCAAAGCTTTTCCATCCCTTACACTCTTCCTCCTGTGGAAAACGTTTACTGTCCCGGCAAAGTACACCACACTTACAGGAATGTTTATAGCTAACATCTTTCAGTTGTTGTTCAATCGTTTTTCAGTCACATACAACTCTGTGTGACCCCGCTGAGGTTTTCTTGGCATGGTTTGCCATTTCCTTCTCCAGCTCATTTTACAGATAAGGAAATTGAGGCAAATACAGTTAAGTGGCTTGCCCAGGATCACTAGTAAGTGCCTGAGGCCAGACTTGAACTCAGGAAGATAAGTTTTCCTGACTTTCCTGACTTTTCCTGACTTCACCTAGCACTCTCTCCACTGTGCCATCTAGGGCAACATTCAAACACCATTAATTTGCATAGAGTAGGGCTGCATGCATAAGACAACAGGTATATATGTAGGCCACATCTAGGTATGCAACCTAGGGCACGAATAAGTATGTCTAGAGGCGCTGAGGCATGGTGGATACAGGACCCACCTGGGAAAGACGAAGAACCGTGTTCCTGTTCTGCCGTTGCCACTGAACGTGTAGCCACGAGCGGAGCACTTAACCTTGCAGTGTCTTGGGTATGTTCTAAGACTCTGCCCTACAAACAAGTTTCTAATCTACATCGGTGCAAGAAGTTCCTGCATTGGGTGTTCTCCACATGATGGAATCCCAGGTAAGAGGGGGCGACGTGGCAAATACACAGTAGAAGTACAGACATAGGACGAAGCATCACATGAGAAAAACGCAGACATTGAGAAGACCGAATTCAGAGGCCACGCGCAGTGTATGACACAAAGCATCAGTGCAAGACTAAAGTGGAAGGAGTGTTGGTACGTGATTTTCTGTTTGCAGATCGTTGTGTGCTCAATGCAGCCTCTGAAGCTGAGATGCAACAAAGTATGGATCGATTCTCTGCTGCTTGTGCTAATTTTGGCCATCTCCAGTCCTCTTGATGAATATCAGGCCATTGGACCCAGATGGCTCTGGAGGAGAAAGTGAGGCTCACGAGTTTGCACAGCCCTCCCTCACTCAAATCAAAGTCAATTCCAAGTCAGGTCATCATTTCCCTGATGTCATGATCCTCTTTAAAATCAAAAGACAAACACAACCTCACAAGCAAGCTCCCTGGCACCCTCTGCATAGAGAGACTGCAGGAGCAGCCAACAGACCCTCATTACATCAATCAACTCAAACCCTGCCCTTCCTCTAAGAAACATCCCCTAACCTTTATTTGAAGCACTGAGCTGATGTGAGGCATGAGTGATGATAGCTCCAGAGGTCTTGCTCATAGAACACAGAAGTGGTAAGAGTTCATCTCTCCTCAAAACACCACTGTGGATTCCTTTCTTCCTGCCTTGTCCTGAAGATCATCAAGCCTCGGTTTCAGGCAACATCTCTGGTAGCATCCCTTCCGTATCTCACTCTGTGATTGTTTGGGTCTGCCCCAATTTTGAGAAATGAGCACTGCCCAAATATGGCACATTTTCACTGTTAACTTTCTCCCTTTGATGATCCTACTAACTTATGTCTCAGGTTAGAGCATGTAGCTTTCCATTCTGTGAGTTAAAATGTGCTAAGTAATGCCCTGTTGCTTTACATTACTAGCTTGTCTAATTCTTCAGCAAAGTCTCAGTTGTAATGAACAGGGACATTAGGCCAGGCTATCTTTTACTGTTTCCTGACCGTAAAGATTTAGACACTGTACACAGCCTGAGCATTAGGCAAAAATGGAGAGGCCTCTAGATTCAACTCTCCTTCTATCTGGGCAGAGGTTTCCCTCAAACCAGGGAAATCTTGGCAGGTAACCCTAAAACAACATAGGGAAGTTACCATGTAGAGAGAGTCCTATATACAGGGTTCAGACAGGTATATTTTCTTTAAAAAGTAGTCCTTAAGAGGATCTATCTCACCAATAACACAGAATCGCTTTTCCCAGGTTTGGGGCCTGAAGGTCTATTAGGTCTAGGGGTATAAGTATATTTACAACTAAGTTGTTATTATTAATCTTTCTCTTCTCTTTGGAAGAGAAACAGATTCTTTTCTCTTTAACGCCCTCTTCTTTTAGGAAAAAAGGAGAAACAAAACTTGGAGAGGTTGGACAATTAACGGGTGCTGCTCCTAGTCCTGGTGCAAAGGCGAGGAAAGTCCTTTCCTTATCTCACCAACTAGTGCTCTTGGCTCTCAGCAGTTTCCTTGGCACCTCATCTGTCTGACTACTCCATCTAGCTACAGCAACAGCCCAAAAAAGTCCCTGAAGAAATAATAATGATGATGAAGATAATGGTGATAGCGCATTTACACAGAGCCTGAAGTGGGCCAGGCACGGTGCCAAGCGCTTTACAAACATTACCTCACTTGGTCACCATGACAATCCCGCAAGGTAGGTGCTCCTGTCACTCTCATTTTTCACTGAAGAAGCTGAGGCAAACAGAAGTTTGAGTCTCGTCCAGGGTCACAGAGCTAGCAAGTACATGACGATGAAAAGTCTTCCTGACTCCACGCTCAGCACTCTATCCATTACACTACCCAGCTGCCCAGATGGCAGAAGGAAGAAACAGAGGAGAAGGCTCCCAGAGACGAGGCGTACTGTTCAACTCTGCCCACCCAACTGCCTCTAAGATGAAAAAAAGAACTTTCTCTTGTTTCTCTCTCCCTGACAGCCTCGGACATCCAAGTTCAGATGCATCATCAGCTGGCAAACTTTGGGATAGCGTCTGTTTGATTCTTTCTCTCCACAGCAAGTTTTACACATGCTATGGTCTGGTACAGAACTATAATTATCATTCAATTGGCTTTCAGTTGTGTCTGATTCTCTGTGACCCTATTGGGGTTTTCTTGGCAAAGATACTGGAGCGATATGCCACTTCTCCAGCTCATTTTACCAACAAGGAAACTGAAGCAAACACGGTTAAGTGACTTGTTCAGGGTCACAGAACCAGTAAGTGTCTGAGGTCAGATATGAATTCAGATAGACGAGTTCCTGACTCCAGGCCTGGCATTCTAACCACTGCGCCCCCTAGCTGCCCAGAACTGCATTGCACAGCTTTACTTCAGTCACTTGTTCATAAGTTAACTTCCCTTTGGGGAGTTACATTTAAGTAAACTTTCAGGAGTGGTTCAGCTTCTTGGTCCATATTCTTGGCTCAGGTTTCCACACTGAGCTCTGAAGTAGCCTCTCTTTTGCTTTTGATGGCTCAGATTTGAGGAGGTGTCCTGGGCCCACGCGATGTCATGTTTTGCCCCTTCTGACCGATCTTTCTCTAGAGACAGTGCCTCTATTTTCCTCACCAGCCATATCACCTAAGTCATTGAGAGACTCTTCTTGCTGCTGACTCATATTTATAGGTGAAAGCAGTGTTTCATTATAAACCAACCCCTTTGTCACTTACATCAGTCAAGCATTGTCCACCCACTCTAATGGCACTGTTCCTTTGATTTCCCCTCTCCAGAACAGCCTTTCCAGCTGTAACACAAAGTCAGAGATCACGTCTCTCTCCTGTTAGAGAGCAATGGTGAATCCGAAAGAGCTCTCCTATACTACCAGCCACAAAACTAGCTAGGCAGCCTCTACACACACTTGAGCACTGTAACTCTGGGGTACTACATTTAGGAGTATGAGGTCAACAGCAGGGCCTTGGAAGCCCTCCATTAATCTTCTGTTTCCTGGCATTGGTCCCCTGCTACTTGTGAATTACTTCAGTGACATGTCCTAGATCAGACCTAAAAGGTTCTTCTCCTGGTAGGCTAGGAGACTCCACTGAAAATTCAATTCAACAAATATTTATTAAGTATCTGTTTATGTACAAATATCTCTTGTGTATAAGGCCCTGTTATGCACATGTGGTAGAGGCACAAAGACAAAAATAAATCAATGCATGCCCTGGAAGAGGTTGTTTTATTGAGGGAAAGGGATATATGCATATACATATATATGTGTATATATACATGAGTGTACATATATACACATATGTATATCTACACACATACAATTATATGTGCACCTGTATATATGTGTATGTCTATATTATTTTTCTTTATTCGTTTTGTTTGTTAGTTTGTTTATTTATGTGTAACACAGGCAGAGAGGACCCCAGCATTGTAAAGGTAGAGTTGAAAGGGACTGAAGATGTCATCCAGATCAACCACATAATTTTACAGATGAGGAAGCTAAGACTTAGAGAGTTCGGAAGCCTTGCTGAAGTCACAGAGATCACATGGGGCAGTCGTGATGTGATATAAACCCAGGTCTACTGACTTCCTCTCCAGCTCTCTTTCCACTTCATTGATTAAAGTTATATACAAAATAATTGGATGGCTAGGTGGCGCAGTGGATAAAGTACCAGGTCTGGAGTCAGGAACTCATCTTCTGAGTTCAAATCTGGCCTTAGACACTTATAGGCTGTGTGACCTTGGGCAAGTCCCTTAACACTTTTGCCTCAGTTTCTTCATCTGTAAAATGAGCTGGAGAAGGAAATGGTAAAGCACTCCAATATCTTTGTCGAGAAAACCCCAAAGTGGGGTCACAAAGTATTAGACATGACTAAAAACAACAACACAAAATAATTACATGAAGTAGAGAATACTGAGAACTGAAGAAATTGGGAAAGGCCTCGTGGAAGAGGAATGAACTAAATTGAAGGAAGAAATGGATTCTATGAGGCAGATGTAAAAACACTAAAGTTCATCTGGGCAAAGGGCCAGAGGCAGGAAATAAAATGGTCTCGATGGGGAAAAGCAAGCAGGCCACTCACACTGGAATGGAGAGAAAGGAGTAATTTTAAATAAGACTACAAGAAGTAAGTGGGAATTAGACTATGCAAGTCTTTAAATATCAAATTGAAGAGTTTATATTTCATCACAGAAGCAACCGGGAGCCACTGAAGATTTCTGAGTAGGGAATAACATGGTCGGATTTGTGCTTGGGTAGACTGGAAAGGGGAAAGACTGGAATCAGAGATATCAGTGAGAAGGCTATTACCACAACAGAGACAAACAACGATTGTGACATAGACTAGGGAAGATGCTATAGAAGTGAAGAAGATGGGCTTCATAGAAGGTACAGTCAAAAAGATTTAAAAATTGGATATTAGAGTTGAGGGAGAGGAAACAGTTAAGGTTAACCACAATGTTGCAGACCTGGGTGCCCAGAAGGATGGTAGTATCGTCAAGAGAAACAGGAAAATCTTGAGGGCAGTGACATTTAGAGGAAAATAAAGTGCCTGTAGATAGGTTCTAATGACATGCTTGGTTCTGACATTAGTGAGCTTTTAGATGTTCCCCTCTAGCTCGTTTATTTCCAGGCCCCTCACTAAATCCTCACCAGTGATTTTGGGGGCCCCAAATTTGGCCCATTTATCTCTTGCTCCTGTTGTGGCCTCACCCTGATCAGTTTTCTACCAATGTTTCTGTCACTGACATTTTTAGCCATTTTAAAACATGTACCCATCTTATATTTCTGAATTTATCTCAAGTCCCCAAATTAACATGTCCTTAATGCATTTCATATGATTCTAAGTACTTCTTAAATTTTTAAAGATAATTTTAATTCTGATTCTCCAGCATGTTGGATACTCCTTTTTTATTTTATCATCAATTTACAAACAAATAAAAAAACAAAAAAAAACAAACCCTATCTTGTTCATTAGAATTAAAGTATTTAAACACTATTGGGCCCCAGCACCAATCTCTGTGAATATTTTATACTGTTTTTAAAGTTATTCTATGGTTGACATGATAAAATATGGTACCACAAATTAAGATTGGAGAAATCTGCATAAATGTCTGCCTCTAGGTACAAAAAAACCCTCAAACTTAAAAAAGCTCTAATGGCAATTTTCAAAACCTACACAAGATGGGGATATTGCTCCAAGAAAAAATTATTTGCTTCGATACCAAGTCTAACTTTCCAAACTCAGAGATGAAAAGTATAGGCTTTTCTGTACTGAAAATAAGGGGATTCTATGCAATGTATATGCAGATGGAGCTATATTTAGGATAACTGCTTATGGGGGAAAAATCTTTTATTCTTTGTGAAGTTATTCAAAATCATTTACTTCAAAATTTTCACTTTGTTTAATAAAGTAGAGAAATTAATATTTTACTCACCAATGGCATCCGTTCATAGACACGAATAGAAGATAATCTATCTACAACAAAGCAAACATCAGCAATTGATATAAAATCAAATCTCACTACATTCATAAGACATTCATATAATCACTCCTTTACCTGAAGGATTCCCATGAACTTTTGCCATTTTCTCTCGAAGACTTAATATTTGTTTTTCTAACTGATTATTAAGTTCAATTTGTGCTTCATAACGAGTTTTCCATTCATTACCTTCATAAGGAAAAAGAACAAAAGCAAAATTACCAGTTTCATACCTCAATGTTGGCTTTTTTTCAATTTAAATTTACAAGTACTACAGTGTATTTAAAATCAAATATGTTTTAAATATATTACTATGCCCTTCTAAAGTACTACTATATTTTTAGAGTCATTTTCATCTTTCTTTTCTTTCAAAAATGCTTTTATATTTAAAATCATCATCAAATATTTAAAATCATATAATCTTAGATCTGCGAGTGTCCTTAGATGTCTTTTAAACTCATTTACCATCCCATGAACATGTTCCCCATGAAACGTAAATGATGTGTTTAGATTTTGACTTAACATTTCAGTGGAAGACAAGTCATTACCACTATTGTATTTTGGGACAGCCCTGATCTTTTATATGTGTATGTGTGTGTATATGTGTATATATATATATATATATATGTATGTGTATGTATACATATAGATAGGTAGATATAGTTTTCTTTCTAGTGATATAAAATGGCTTCCAAAGAAATCTCTGAATCTCATAAATGGGAAGACCTTAGGGTAAACACGCTACCTCTAGTGAAGGTCTGAGGAAGTTATGTATTCCCAGTATTAAGGGAAGAGTCATGAACTGGAAACCCATTATTAGAGGGATGGAAATTTTGATGTGTATACCTGAGGCTCTATAAGTTACAATTGTATGTTGATTTACATCATTAATATATTAGATTGAATGACAATATAAACTCTGAGTCCTCATATTCTCCATAGCTTCCTCACTGTACAAAGAACAAGAGACGACTCCACTAGAAATCTTCTCTTTAGTCATCCCAAGTTCGGCAATCTTGCTAGTCCTATAAATTCTACCTCTGCAATATATCCTCCTGACAAGCTCCTTTTCCACTTCCATGGATTATAGTAATAGCTTCCTAAAATGGCTTCCTGTGTGTCTACTCCCCTTACTCCCTGCCATTTTTCAAATGGCTCTCACTCAACTCTTCTTTAAGTGTGTACACACACACACACACACACACACACACACACACACACACACACACACGTGAAGTCTGTATGAGCAATTACAAAATACCTAGTGAGACACACTGAAATAACATTCTGCATGAGAATGAACTGTTGTTACACTTAATTTAAACCACTATAAACACAACTACTACATATTTTGAACTGTGATTTATAAGTAACATAAGACATAATTCATATCAATAATATAATATAAGTAACATAAGATATAATTCATATCAATAATATAATTCAGTAAATATGTGATCAGAAAAGGAAGGAAGCTAGTCACATATTGAAAATGAGGGATAACAAACAAACACAACTTTCTGATGAAAAGATCAGAGCAGAATAGAAAATTTGACATTCAGATACAAAATTTGAGAGAAGTATAAAAAGGTAAACAATAAAGTCAAGTTGTTTATATTCCTATATGATAAAATGATGCATATAACTTCTAAGAACTTTATCATTATTAGGGCAGTTTAAAGAAATTTACATAGACAGAGGGCATTGGTGTCAGTCAATTATGTTGAAATTATCTCCAAAAAAAATGAAGGACTGCAAAAGTAAGCACTGGGAGAAGGGGGAAGAGAGAGGTAGAATGGGGAATTATTTCTCACACAAAAGAGGTATGCAGGAACAGCTTTTATAATGGAGAGGAAAATGGAGGTATGGCAGGCTTGAACCTCTCATAGGAATTGGTTCAAAGGGGGAAGAATGTATACATACGTACACTCAGTTGTACATAGAAATGCAACTATGAGGGAGATGATAAAAGGGATGGCAAATTAAGGGAGGCAGAAGCAAAACAGACTTTTGAGGAAGGACAGGATAGAGAGAGAGAAAGGAAGAAACAGAAGAAAATGGGAAGAAAATACATAGTAAGTGTAACTGTGAATGTGAACAGGATGAGCTCACCCATAAAATAGCAGAATGGATAATCCAACCATATATTGTTTATAAGAGTTACACTTGAAACAGAAAGACACACAGAGTTAAAATAAAGGGATGGAGCAGAACATAATATGCTTCAGCTAAAATTTTTTTAAAAAGAGGAGTAGCAATCAAGATCTCAGATAAAACAAAAGTGAAACTAGACCTAATTAACAGAGATAATCAGGGAAACTACATTATGCTAAAAGGTACCACAGACAATGAACTAATATAAAAAATTTTTCCAGTAAGTTTATCTGATAAAAGCCTCATTTTTCAAGTATATACTTAGAACTAAGTCAAATTTATAAAAATAAGAGCCATTACCAAAGTGGTAAATGATCAAAGGATATGAGCAGGCAGTTTTCAGAAGAAGAAATCAAAGCTATCTATGTAGTCATATGAAAAGATGCTCTAAATCACTACTGATTAGACAAAGACAAGTTAAAACAACTCTGACATACCAACTCACACCTGTCAGAAATGACAAATGATGAGGGAAAAGAAGAAACACTACTGAATTGCTGGTGGGTAGTCAACTACTCTGGGAGAACAATTTGGAACTATGCCCAAAGGGATATAAAACTGTGCATGTCCTTTGACCCAGCAGTATCCCTACCAGGTCTGTATCTCAAAGAGATCAAAGCAAAAGGAAAAGGACCTGTATGTACAAAAATATTCACAGCAGCTCTTTCTGTGGTGGCAAAGAATTGGAAATTGAGAGAATGTTCATCAATCGGGGAATGGCTGAACAAGTTGTGGCATACAATGGGGATGGATCACTACTATGCTACAAGAAATGATGATGGTGGTGGTTTCAGAAAAACATGGCATAAACTGATGAAAAGTGAAGTGAGAACCAGAAGATCACTGCGCACAGGAACAACAGTGTTATAATGATGATAACCATGAAAGATGTGGCAACAATGATCGATTCAATGATCCAAGCCAATTCCAAAGGACTGATGATGAAAAAATACTATCCATCTTCAGAGAGAGAACTGATGAACTCCTGAGTACAAACTGAAGTATAATTTTCTCATTTTATTTCTGTGTTTTTTATGGAAATATGGCTAATGTAGAGATATATTTTCCATAATTTCACATATATAATTGATATATTGCTTGTGTGATCAGCAGGTGGGAGAGGGGGTGGGAGAGAATCTGTAACTCAAAATTAAAAAAGAAAAGAACACTAAAAATAAATTAAAATGTTTTAAAAAAAGAGAAGACTATGGCAATGGTAAATTATGATTTATCTTACATTTACACACACACACACACACACACAAAAAAAAAACAAATAAACATAACCCAAGCACAGAAGTGGTATTCACAGAATGTAAAATGACCCATTATAGGATCTACGGGAAAACAAGCATAAAAATAATTTGTGATGAAAAAGTATAGAAAGGTATTAACCTATAACGATGAAAGAAAATACTTCGACACTGATAGAAATAGCAACAGGTTTACTGGAGTTGAATTTTATTGCACTATTATTTACATACTATTATTAAACACCAAAAATATGGTCTTATTGCAATACTGGTTGCATGGCCTTCTCTAGTATTTTTCCCAGTAAGAAAAACACTGATAGGTAGAAAAATTATACCTTCATCATCAACATTTTTTAATTCTTCTTCCAATTCTACTATCTTGTTCCTGATTTCAAGCGTTGTAAGTTGCACTATATCCCTGTATAATTAAAGAAATTGATTAAATAATGTTTACCATCATTCAGTGGAAGAAAAATACTATAATAAGACTAACATACAGTAACATTTTACTTACCTGGAACACATTTATCCTAACCCTTCATCTAGAAAAGGTACATATGAAAACTAAGAGAAAAAAAAATATATTCTGTACAACTAAAATAATCCCAAAGCTAATCCACTGAAAAGTAAAGCATTTCATAGGATAGTCTGGAAGGCAACCATGAAAGCACCTATTTACTCTTATTTTGTAAAAGTTTCTAAAAAGTCTGGATATCTGGTTTCCCATGCCACAGAAGATTTTTAAGCAAGAAAATGGAAGGGGACTGTTACTAGTAGCAAGCAAATTCAAAGTACAAGAAGTGACAGTCCAACAGGAACGGAAACAACTGAAGAAACTGTAAAAAGTAGACTAAAGAACTACAAAAACATAGTAGCCAGGGTCACTGGGGTGAGGGTGGGGGGTGGGTTGGGCTGGCTAAGATACCTTAACAACCATTAAAATATTACGGTATCGTGCTTAATAATGAGAACTATCATAGGATCAAGAGTTGGAAAGACTTGCAGAGAGCACCTAGTTCAACTCCCTAAATTTACAGATAAAGAAACTAAGGCCCAGAGGTTAAATAAATTTTCCAAGGTTATATAAAAATAGCAGGATCAGGACTTGAACCCAGGTTTTTAGACTCATAATTCAGTGCTCCTTCCACTATATTGCCTAATACTCATGATAACCATGAGTCAAATATAAAAGGTTAAAATATATTCAGTATAATTTAATACAGGTCTGTATGAAATGTATTTTAGAAAGATTTCTAACCAGAACAGTTAAAATGAAAAGTCTGGGTGTTTAAGGACATAAGCTCCAGTTATTTGAAAAATTCACCCACATAGATTTCCCTCTCTCCTTAATATGAAAGGTGTCCCTAATATCAGATGGAACTACATCTCTACAAAAAATGGGCCCACATTTCCATTTCAATTCAACTCAATTAAAGATCTTAAGAACTTATTATATTCAGAGCACTGTTCTAGATGCTAGGGATTCAAATACAAAAATTAAAAAAGGTCTCTACCCTCAAAGAGCTTATAGTTTCCCGAGGCAATCCACCAGGTACACAGGTCAACCAATCAATCAATAAGCATTTATTTATTCAGTGTCTATTATATGTCAGTCACTGTGCTAGGTATTGGGATACAAAGTCAAATATGGAATAGTCTCTATTCTCAAGGAGTTTACATTCTATCAGGGAAGATATTGTGTGTGTGTGTGTGTGTGTGTAGACAGATACATATAGATAGATATCTAGATATAGATATGTCTATAGATACCAACTTAGATATCTATAGACAAATCTCTATGTACATACAATAGCTAGATATTTATAAACATATCTCTATCTATCTATGCATACACACAGAATACAAAAGGAATATGTTATCTTAAGAAGGAAGTGCACTAGCAGGTGGGAGAATCTACAAAGAATTCCTGTAGAAAGTGGTTCTTCCCTTAACTTCAAAGGAAGTTAAGGGAATCAATCCATGAGAGTGAGGAGTTAGCATACTGAATACAGAGCTAGGCTCGGAGACAGGAAGACTTGAGTTGAGAGCTATGTGGAGAATGGAATGAAGTTAGGAGAGACTTACGACAGGAAGACCAATTAGAAGGCCATTCTAATAATCCAGGCGAGGTGACAGGGACCTGAACTAAGGTGGGAGTTGAGAGAGTAGTGAAAAGGGACAGACATAAGGTACAATGGTGAGATTTGGCAGCTACGGAGATACGTGGAGTTGGAAAGAATGAGAAGAGTGTGAAGGTGCAAACTCTTGGGAGACTGGGAAAATGGTGATGCCCTTGACAGAAATATGGGACTCTGGAAAAGGGTTGGGCTTAGAGGGAAAAGATAATGAGTTCTGTTTCAAAAGTGTTGGATTTGAAGTATCTCTGGGACATCCTATTTGACATGTGCAACAGGCAGCTGGTGATGCAGGATTGGGGATCAGAAGAGACACTGTGGCTGGATGTCTGAAAGTCTGGAAGTCTGAAAGATCTGAAAATCATCTGCATAGTAAAACCCAGGGGAGATGACCTCTTTAAAAAAGGGGCCCCAAAAAGAGCCTTGGAGGTGTACCCATAATTGCAGAGGTTAGGGGAGTGATATGGATGATGATTCAGAAAAAGAAACTGAGGACAGATAGGTAGGAGGAGAGCTAGGAGAGGATAGTGTCAGAAAAATCCAGAGGAGAGAGTATATTGAGGAAAAGATGGTAGTCAACAATATCAAAGGCAACAGAGAGCTCAAGGAGGATTAGGAGTGAGAAAAGCAATCTGATTTGGCAATTAAGAGATGCGGGAGAGGGGAATGCAGGGGGAGTTAATTGGCGAGATGACTTTGCAGTGAGCAGTTTCAGTTAAGTCAAGAGGTAGCAAGCCAGACTTGCAAAGGTTTGAGAAATGAACGGGAGGAAAGAAAATGAAGAATAAGTTTCTTTAGGAATTTGGCTGAGAAATGGAGGACAGATGTAGAAGAGATTGAAGAGAAGGCAGAAATCATTGAAGGTATTTTTAAGGACAGAGGAGAGACAGAGGCATGTTTGAAAGGAGCTGGGAAGGAACCAGTAAGTAGGGTGAGAAGGGATGATTGAAAGGGCAATCTGCTAAAGCAGACAGAGGACACCTATGATCACGTATTTAGGTATGGAAAGGACCTTAGAGGCCGTAGAATCCAACCCCCACCCCCCATTTTACAGCTGTGTAAAGTGAAGCTGAGAAAGATTAAGTGACTTAACCTAAAGTTATACAGCTGGTGTCTGAGGGCAATGGGTCTAGCCTTGGTAAGAAGGGCCCATGTCGTTAGGTTTTAAGATAAAGGGTAATAATGAATAAATAGCCTCAATTGGGTTTGTTTGGGTTTTTTGGTAAATTATGAGGTAAAGTACTCAGCTGAAAAGTTGGGAGAAGGCAAAGATGTGAAGATATAAGAAGAGAGGAGACAGTTCATAATCAGCTATGTGTTGAGTAGAATGGGGAATTAAAAGCGGTAAAGGAATTTCCTTGATTCAACTTCAGTAAGGGCCTAGTTGAGGTTAGATTGGCTACATCTGTAGTGAATCTAGTCCACTCATTTGCATAAATTCCTACAACTCCTATCAGAAGCAAATGAATAGGAGCAGAAGGGTTTGTTGTTTTTCAGTTATGTCCAACGCTTTGTGACCCCATTTGGGGCTTTCTTGGCAAAGATACTGGAATGGCTTACCATTCATTTCCTTCTTCAGCTCATGTCACAGATGAGGAAACTTCAGACAAAACAGGGTTCAATGACTTGCCCATGGTCACACAGCTCTTGTCTGAGGCCAAATTTGAACCAGGCCTACCACCTAGCTGTGCCCAAGAAGAGGTAGGTAGTGGGAATGATCCAAGAGTGGGGTTTGGCAAAACATGAGCAGCCAGAGGACAAGGCAGAAGTGATTTGAGAATAGAGTACAGTGTGGTGTTGCACTGCTCAGGGTGCTGAGTCTGTAAAGGAAGGAAAGTGAAGTCTGAGTGGCAGGACTGGCCGTGAGAAAAGGCTGAAGTTTGAAGGGATTGGAGGTCACATGACGATGAAGAATAGATTTAAGAGTAGTAAGGCATACAGAATGATAGGAGGTTATAGTCAGATATAGAGGAACATCAGTTTTTTATCATGGATATGGGTCACGGCAAGAACTGAGGTATGATCATCCTCCAGCATGTTTTAGGTTGAGTAGATTTTGAAATTTGAAAAAAGATTTGAAATTTTAGAACTAGGAGGTTAGACAGTTTGACAGAACTTCAACATAAATGCTGAAGTCTCCTAGCATAAGGACAGAAATTGGAGAAAGACAGAGAACTAAGCACTAATATCCTTGAGAAAGGAGGGAAACTGACCTGGGTCCTCCATTCTGAAATCTCGACCAGGTGAATGAATTTTGATGGAATGATTTTGAACCTCAAAGGAGAAGTTGCTCAGTGATGGCAGTAAAGGGAGAGCCTGGAGTTGCCAATGGCAAGCAAGGAGTATTCTGACTCCCAGCTCCAACTCCCCAAGTGCTGTGGAGCAGGGTATTAGAGAAAGTACAGCCATGCTGGAGTGGATGGTCATGGATGTACTATCATTCAGGAGAAGCCAAGTATCTATGAGTACTATAAGATGGAAAGAGCTTGAAAGGAAGAGGTTCAAAATTAAGGATGAAATCTAGTATGGTGTGGGAATCCTAGAAGGCATACAATGGGAAAGACAGGTTGAACTGAGGTAGACATGAGGATAGGGTCAAGGAAGATGAGGGTGAGAACAGGCAAAGGGTGTTAGAGAGAAGAGTAGTTTTATGTAGTGCAGTGGATGAAATTTTATGTAGTGCAGTCCTGAAAGTTTCCTGAGTTCAAATCTGGCCTCAGACACTTAGTAGCTTTGTGACCTTGGGCAAGTCACTTACCCTTGTTTGCCTCAATTTCTTTATCTGTAAAATGAGCTGGAGAAGGAGATGACAAACCACTCTAGTATCTTTGCCAAGAAAATCCCAAATGGGGTCATGAGGAGTTTGACAGGACTGAAAACAACTGAACAGCAGTCAGTAATCAAATATTACAGGGACTAGGAAAGTATAAAGTAGGTGGTAAGAGTTTGATAACCATACTGGGTAGCAGATGCTTTAAATACAAAAGATATTTGTTTCTAGAGGTGCTTGCTAGCCAGTTGGGTTTCTTGATGAGGGAAGAGACATACCAGATGTATTCTTTGGGCATATCACTTTGGCACATCCTAGAGAGGAATAAATATGTAAAGCAAAACAGGTAAAATTGGAAACAGGGAAAGTAATTAAGAAGCTACTTATAAGAAGCACAGGGAATGAGATTGAAAACACAGATAAAAGTGTTGGTGATGGAAAGAAGAGGGGCTACGTCTTCCTCAGAGCTAGAAGTTGTAAAGGAAGGAAGATGAGTGAATATGTAGAAAAGTTTTGAGGTGCATAGTAGTAGAGTTCATGACAGCCTCTATTTTGTCAGTAAACTAGAAGATGAGGACATCTGTGCAGAAATGGTGATAGAGGAGACGTTAGGAGAAAAAGAAAAGGATTAGGAAGACTGCTGAGGAGTGTGATAATAGAATCAAGGAAGAATTTTTTTAAATTGCCATGTAACAAAGAGGGGCAGGTGAGACTAGATGATAAGGATCTGTAGTAGACATAGTCAGCATAGTGGTGTAATTTAATCCAAGACCCTCACCCTTGCACTAGCTACATTCTCTTCCCTTTACCATCTTGACCCTTTGGTGGTCTCTGTTCTTACCTTGCCATGACCTAGCCTTGGAATAGTCCCACCATCTGCTCCCTTCAGTCCTATTTTTACATGCTGCTGAAGGAAGATGGAGAAAAACAAGCAAGCTAAATGTTGCTTACTGGATCCACTACAAATTTACATTACATAATCTCAACTGGGCCTTCACTGTGGCAGGTCAATCCTTTTATACCACTCTAATTAACTCACTATCCCACCCAGCACAGCAGCTCTTCCAAAGCTTTGCATCCCTCCTTAAAATACCCATTCCTCTTCCTCCCTTCTGCCTCTCAGATGAAAACCTTGTCTCATACTTCACGGGGAAAAAAAAAAAAAATGAGGTCATTCACCAAGAGCTCCTATCTCTCCAGTTAACTCACATCTCTCAGATGTCTTCTGGCACTATTTTCTCCTTCACTTCTGTCTCACATGAAGAGGCAGCCCTTCTCCTTGCCAATGCAAACTCCACTCCCTAGCTGCCACCTATGTGATCCCATTCCAGACTGTCTTCTCCATTAGATTATAGACACTATTATCCCTACTATCACTTATCTTCCCTTTCCCCTTGCCTACTGGCTGCTTTCCTTCTGCCCACAAACATGCCTGTCTCCTCCTTCCAAAACTCAACCTAATCCATCCCTGCTATCATTTCATAAGTCTCTTCTTTTTCTCCCTGAGAAGGCTATCTACATTCAGTGACACTATTTCCTTTCCTCTCATTCTCTTCTTAATTCTCTATCTGGCTTCCAATCTCATCATTCTACCCAAATTGCTCTCTCCAAAGTTACTGGTGACTTCTTAATTGCCAAATCTAATATACTTTCCCTTAATCCTCAGCCTTCTTGACCTTTTTGGCAGCCTCTGA
Source organism: Phalanger gymnotis (assembly GCA_028646595.1). Classification (NCBI taxonomy): domain Eukaryota; kingdom Metazoa; phylum Chordata; class Mammalia; order Diprotodontia; family Phalangeridae; genus Phalanger; species Phalanger gymnotis. The sequence goes on along the minus strand of CM053622.1, from coordinate 654,316,036 downwards.
CACTGTCAATCACCTTTTCCTTGATACTACCTCCTTCCAAGGTTTCCATGACACTCCTCTAGCCTGGTTCTTTTCTTGTCTTACTTTGTCCCTTTGCTGAATCCTCATCTAGGTGGTACCCACCAATAGTAGGCATCCCACAAGGCTCAGTCCTAGGCTTTTATTCTCCCTCTATACTATTTCACTTGATCTCCTCAGTTCCCATGGGTAGACATACATACATCCCTACACATGTGTATATGTATGTATATATGTATGTAAAATATCTGTGTATACAAATGTTATAGATAGGATATATACCTGCTATATATGTGACATATCTGTATCTATATCTATTCTGATCTTGATTAAGATTAGGAAGAATAATGAATCCACTCCCTGTTCACATGTATTAAAGTCAGCACTATTAGACATTATAATTGTGTCATGGTAATTAGTTCCAGGCCATATATACCCTGATCCTGGTTAGTGAGCATTGATCCCCCCAAAAGATACAGGTATTGAAATCTGCCCTACACAGTTACAATCATGTGAGATACGGCGGTCGGTTCCAGGCTATAAAACAGCCCAATCCCCATTAGTGCGAATGAATCCCCCGAAATTTTCCCTGTTTAAAATTGCAGTTGTGTAAAATAGGACCATTAGTTCCAGGGCAGTGAAAATATTTCGCATTCAAAGGACGCGCTCAGTTTGCCAGTTTCATTCTAGTTCATCTCGACCTATTAATGCCTCGGTAGAAAGGAGACATTCACATAGGCATTATCAGACTGAAGGCTGCTGGGTAACCCTACTCTTGGTCTAAAGCTCTCACTTTTCAGATGGCGAAAATGAGTCCCAAAGTGTGTACAGCGAATTTTTCAAGGGCCGCAGCTCGGAGGCTTTGGGATTTGGGTGTGGGTCTTCAGCATACTCTTAGCCCCCAGGCAGGGATAGGGGGTCGGAGAGGGGAGGGGGCCATGGGAGGGGCTTACGCAGCACGCATGCACGTGCACAGAGGGCATTTTTCCTAGGAATAAAGCGTAAGGGGTCTCTGCGGACAGCAGCCAGCTCCGCTACCTGGGAGGTACAGGTAGAACTCTCTCGGGACTCCATCGGGCACTTTCTCCTCGTTTCTTGCCAACTCACTTCAATCGAGTTTCCTCCAGTAACTCCAATCTAAGGCGGTCTGTGGTCCAATTGCACAGGGTGTCCCCTCTTCCTTCCCCCATAATTTGAGCTCACTAGGCTGTCGCACCTTTTTGGTCGAGGGGCCGATTTGGAAAGGCGAGCGCGGGGCGAAGTATGGGGAAGCCTCCCGGCTGAAGCAGCGCCGTCACTAAGGCCAGCGCCGGGCTCCATAGTAACGTAGTCGGGACCCTCCCAGTCCCGGCAAGAGGGACCAGAGGAGCAACAGACACCGTCCCCCGGCCCCCAGGGAAACTCCCCCGAGGATGCAGAAGCCTGGACGGTGGGAAGCATTGGACAGGGGAGGCAGAGAAGGGGCTCCGTAGGCCGAAGGAAGCGGGGATTCCGGGCACACCGAGAAATGCCACAAGACGGCCAAGCTCGCGCTCGACGCCCCCATGGAGACAGGCGAAGTGTGAGAGGAGAGAGCCCTCGAATTCTGGGCTCCGGGATATTCGATAGCTTTCCCTGATTGGTGAAGCAGAACAATACGCCCCGCCTTACGGCTCTGTGATTGGCGACCACCGGTGTCAGTTTCACTGGTTTAGAGCATTCTTGAGCCAATTTCGAAAGACTGCCTGAAGAGCATTCTTTCCTGAGGGCCCCTCCTAGCTCACCCCTCCCCTCTATGGGTGACACTCCCGTGTTGGGTGACCTTGGTCTAGTTACTTAACAGCCTTTTAGAAAGGAGAGGGGAGAAAGACTGTGACCTTCCTGTTATCATAGAGCAAAGGTCGTTTTCCTTCATCCTGGGCAATTTCCTTAAGATTGGGACTTTCTGTAGCCCAAAGACCAATTTCATACAGTCCAACCTTCTGCTTTTCCCCAATCCTAACCCCAGTTTGTGTCATTTGATCTCCTTTGGCATCCTGTGAAGGCGGAGGAAGGAGATGGGTGAGCCCTGGCCACAAGGAGCTCACACACCAGATACAGGATAAACAAACGTATGCTAATCCAGGCATCAGTTAATACTTAGTATGAGTTGCACACTTCAGTGCTTGGTGCTCACAGAAGTGGGAGGACGGCAGAGAGGAGTGCTATCCATTTTACTGACGAGGAAACTGAGTCTCAGACAGGTAGTCCAGATGTTCTGACTCCAAATCAAGTGATCTTTCTGGTATATGGCTCAACTTTCATTCTTGAGAGCTTATGGACTTATTGATTCAAATACTTTCAATGAATTGTAAGGGCTATCCACCACATCTAGCATGGAAGGGAGGCAGGATGGACATCCCTATCCTCTTTTCCCCTCTCCCCTTCTCCTGCCAGGAGGAGGAGCAGGGGGTTGGGGCCTGGAGGCCACTTGACTCTCTTCAAAGAGAGGGGTTGCCAGGCTAGAATTGTTTGATTGTTATCCTTCATGCTCAAAGAAGATCGAAATGACATCACTATGTTAGAGTCAAGTTACTGTATCCAACTGTGACTGATCAGACCAATATGAGCTTGTAAGGCTCTACCACAGGTCGGGCACAAATAGTCTGTATGCACATTTGGAGTAGAGATGTCTCTAAATTTGCATATCTCACATTTCTTTTGAGCTACTGCAATTCTGCTTTGCTTATAAAGCATGGTACCTTCTTTAGTGTCTCCCATGTCTCACAACTGATTCCAGAGTTCATCAGAGAGATCTTGAGAATGTCCTGTATCACTGCTTCTGACCTCCTTGTGAGTGCTTGCTTTGTGTGAGTTCTCCATAAAACAGCCATTTAGGCAAATGTACTTCGAGAATTTGAACAACACGGTCAGCCCTGATGGGCTTGTTGCGCTCCTGGTTTGAATGTTTGGCAGTTCAGCTCAAGCAAGGACCTTAGTGTCTGGCGTATTATCTTGCCAGGTGATCTTCAGAATAGCCCCGAAGGCAATTGAAATAGAAGCGATTCAGTTTCCTGGCATGGTGTTGGTATACTGTTCAGGTTTCACAGGCATTCAACAATGAGGTCAGCACAATAGCTTTTAGACTTTCACTTTGGTAGGCAATTTAATATCTCTTCTTTCCTGTACTTTCCTTCAGAGACTCCCAAACACTGAGCTAGCTCTGGCAATGCATGTGTCAACCTCATCATCTAAGTGTGCATCTGTGGAAGGTATACTGCCAAGGTAAGAACTTATCCACAGCATTCACAATTTCTCCATTTGCTGTAACTGATGGTTCCACATATGGATGGTGTGGTAATGGCTGGTGGAGAACCTCCATTTTCTTGGTGTTAACTATCAGGCCAAAATTAGTGCAAGTAGCAGAGAACCAATCCACAGGCTGTTGCATCTCAACCTCAGTCTTCACTGAGTGCACAATAATCTGCAAAGAAAAAAATCATGCACCAACTCTCCCTCCGCCAAATACTGGTTCCGCAATCAAGAAACATAAAGGAGTTATCAAAGAAAACCCACGTGTCCAGATAGGTAGCAAAACAGAACTCAAAGAAGGTGTACATAGGAGAAAATATATACCAGACAACACAGAGTGAAGGAGTTCTCTCAATGAGATTGAGGTAACTCAGCTCAACCAAGAAAAAGAGTTCTAGATTCCATCTGAGGAGAAACTTCCCTAAGCCTCTAGAGTAGCAGGCTAGGGATAGGGGGCATGATAGAGACTGCCAGTTTCACTCATGTCTTTCCAGAGTCTTCCTTCAGTAACCTGAATGGGGTCTACTTCTCCCATCTTCTTTCTCAAAGCTGGAAGCCAGAAACACCCAAAACAACTCAAAGCGTGGAGTGACTTGAAGATTATTTGAAGAATGAAATTTTCTCTCTCACTAACTCCACCCCACTCCTCATGCATGGCAGGGCATTCATCTCCACCAATTAGGAGAGAGTGCCATGCTAATTTGCTTTGGGACTGGGGTTACAGAATGAATTAATGAAGGATTTATTAAGTGCTTGCTAAGCATTGGGGATACAAATAGAAAAATAAGACAAGTCCCCACTCTCAAGAAGCTCATATTCCAATGGAGGAAGATAACACATACAAAAGGTTTCAGTTGCAAGTCAGAAAAGTCCCCTTGCCCTTAGGATGCACTGGCAAAGCAATGTTTATAACTGTATATATGACATATTCAAAATATGTGGAACAATAAATGTACGATGCTCAAAAGATTTATTTAATTTTAGTTAAGTCAAGGGAGGATGATGGGAGTTGAGAGTGGGATTTCGAAATGAAGAGAGAAAAGAGACACTTTACAGAAGGAAAGAAAAGACACTCATAGAGAATGGAAGAGACATATACAGAAAATACAGGAGCAAAAAGGAAGAAATATGAAGCTAGAATCCATAAATTATAAGTAAATGTTAATCAAAGATTGCAAGGAAGCTAAATTTGTACCAAAAACTATTCCATTTTGTTCAGGTGTTCAAGTCACACCTCCTTTATGAACTTTTCCCCAGTGACTACAATCTAAATCAGTCTCTTATTCCGACCTGTTTAATTTATTGCCTGCACTACTCACTCACTTGGCAGTTGGATGTTTGTCTGTTACATGGGTATTACATGTCTCATACTTTAGCTTTGTGTATTTCTCCAGCAGTATTGTAGGGCCAAAGAGTAGGGCCAGAATAAACAGGCAAATAGGTAATTCAGGGTTAGGGAATTAGTCCTATGGGAGGGAGCAAAAGAATCTAGAAGTGTGGCATGGGCCGTTGAAATCGGCTGGCCATGGCTGTAGGTAGGAAGTTCAATTTAGTAAGTAGGTGACTATTGGATTGAAATGAGAAGAGTTGAGCAATTAAAAGTCTAGGTGAGTGGAAAGATTTCAAATATTTTAGCTTGAGAGAACTGGTAAAGGAGGTTGTATTTGGAGGCGATAGATGACATCCATATTGGCAGATAGTTAATGGCAAAGTTAAAGGCAAAATCAGATGCCATTGTAAGAGCAAGGAGCAAACTGACCCCTGATCTTCTACCACTAAGCTGGAGAAATTGAGAGATCTCTTTGGGAGAGAGCAGGCAGGGATGTAGTATCTTTAGGGGAGTTAAGGCAATAAGATGAAGTGATTTCCAGGGCTATATCTCAAAGAGATCATACAAGTGGTAAATGGACCCGTATGTATAAAAATATTTATAGCAGCTCTTTTTGTGGTGGCAAAGAATTGGAAATCAAGGGGATGCTCATCAATTGGGGAATGGCTAAGAAAACAGTGGTATATGAATGTAATGGAATACTGTTGTGCTATGAGAATTGAGGAACAGACTAACTTCATTATAATCTGGACTTATATGGACTGATTCTGAGTGAGGGGAGCAGAACCAGGAGAACATTATACACCATTACAGACACACGATATCTGTAAGGTCTAACTTTAATAGACTTGACTCCTCTCATCAATACAAGGTTCAAAGACAGCTCCAAAAGACTCATGATGGAAAAAAGCTATGCACATCCAGAGAAAGAATTGTGGAGTCTGAATGC
>CM053622.1:654293857-654310369 GCA_028646595.1 Phalanger gymnotis | reverse complement strand
TATGTACAACCTACATGGGAATACATGCTGTCGGGGGGAGGGGGTAGGAGAGGGAGGGAGAGAAAATTTGGAATCCAAAAAGATGTGGAACTGAATGTTGTGAACTAAAAATAAAAAAATAAATTTGTTTAAAAAAATTTAAAAAAATAAGATGAAGTGACTTAAGGGCTCTGAATAAGGGAAAGCTGGAAAAAATAGGGTGGAAAAGTAGTTTGGAGCCAGATTTTGGAGAGTCTTGAATGTCAGAGTAAGCTTTTATTTTTTTTTCTAAGTAAAGGGGAAAATTTTGTCCCATTTTATTTTCTAAGTATAGGAGCTATATGAGTAATGGAATGACATATTCAAGGTGATATTTTAGGAAGTTGATCAATTAACAAGCATTTATTCACCATCTATTATGTGTGAGGTGCTGGGGATATAAAGACAAAAATGAAAACCATTCCTGTCCTCAAGTTTACATTCTATCAAGAGAGACATATATGTATGTATGTATGTATATGTATATATATGTACATATAAGTATATACAAAATAAAGACAGTTTTTATAAGAAGGCACTAATAACTAGAGGGATCAGAAAAGACTTCCTGTGGGAGGCAGTATTTGAGCTGAACTTTGAAGGAAACTAAGGCTTTTAAGAGATGACTATGAGAAAGCGCATTTGAGGCCTGCATAGAGGCTCCTAGACAGGAAAAAGGTATCACATGTGAGAAGATGCAAGAAGGCCAGTTTGGCTGGCTTTAAAAACATGTGAAGGGGAGTATGATAAAGCTGACAAGTTATGTTGGAGCCATGTTGTAAAGGGCTTTAAGTACCCATCAGAGGAATTTGCATGTTATCCAAAAAAATGATAAAGAAATGTGGCAATGGTTAGACCCTTGCTTTAGGAATATCATTTCGGCAGCTCTATGGACTGGAGAGGAGAGAGACTGAAGGCAGAGAGACCCACAGGAGATTATTGTGATGGAAATCAGAACTAGGCTACAGGCTGCTAAAGCTGGAGAGAAGACGACAGATTAAAGAAGTAAAATTGACAAGATTAGGCAATTGATAGGAAGTGAGGGAAAGGGAAAAGCCAAGGATAACTCCAAAGGTTGAGACCCTAAATGACTAGAAGAAAGGTGACACACTCAACAGAAATAGATAGGGAATAGATGGAGTTGACCTAAGTTGAGAAGAGAAATATTCTTTCTATTATAGACATATTGAGTTTGAGATACCTATGGGACATTGAGTTGGATATGTCTAGTGGGCAGCTGGTAGTATAGGACTGGAATCCAGGAGACAGATAAAAGCTGTGTATAGAGAGATGGAAGTCTTCTTTTTTGCTAGTCAACCAAATGATAAGTACAGTAGAGGCTTGTACTCTCTAAAGACTTTCAATCAATCATATAATGGTAAAAAGTTGGTCTGCTGTAGAAAATAATTTTTGAAAATCTACATGTTTCCCTTTTCATATATTTACCAAGAATGACTTCAGTGTGTGTATAGGTCATTCTCATAAAATTTTTGTATAGTAGGAATATGAATTGATATTAAAAACTCATCCAGCCACTAAGTTCAGCTGCTTTACATGAGACCATGCTTCATACCCCATCCAGCCATTTACATAGTTTCCTGACATATGAACTTCCCTCATCTTTTTCTCTTTTGCTCTGGGCACAGTACTCAAGTCAATGTTACCATTCCTTCAGGTAAGGACATGTCCATTAATTACCCTATAGATCAATCACCATCCTTGTGACTCACCAAACCCAAATTCTCTTTCCTGGTCAGGTCAGTCCTCTCACATGTGTTATCTTCTGTTATAACGTATCCTCGAGAGCAATACTTTTGAATTTAGATTCCTCCTGTTTGTCACAGTGTCTGGCATATAGAAGGTGCTTAATAAATGCTTATTTTATTCAAAGGACTCCTTAAAAGATTTAACAGTAGGGATAATTTTGTTCAATGACTCTGATAATTAAAATAAAGAAGACATAAAACAGGGAGACATATGCTTGTTAAATATAATTGCTAATGTCATAAAGGATGGTAAATTCATAGTTCAAGTGGAAGAGTAATTGCTTATTGATGGTGAGTTCTGCAAGGTGTTCTTATTAAAGATATCATCATGGGGATTGCATCAAGTCCCTGAACAGTGCAAAGACTCCTAAATGAGAACTGGCCACTCAAGTTCGGCTTAACTATCTACACAGGAAAAACCAAAGGCATCAAGATTGCACATTATCCAGACTATAATGCATCATTTACATGATCAATCTATAGAGATCATCTGCTAGGACACCTGTCTTGTACTAACAGTGCAAATAGGCAATGTGTTGAGACCAGAACTGAAGTCATCCAGATTGTTCTTGGGAGATTGTGCAGGCTTCTTTTTTAATGGCCCTAAGCTTCTCTCTGATATAAAGGCTCATCTTTTTAGATATTCTTCTAGTGATAGTATATGGTTTTGAGTAAACAAATACCACAGATTCCAAAAAACAAAACAAACTGAAAATCAACTAAAGGTTAATGGAGATACATGATACATGTGGCAGGCATAAGAAGTCTGCAACTCATTACAGAAGAGAAATTAATTGTAAAAGGGGAAGTCCAGTATAAAGGATGACGTCAGAGAAATGTATGACCAGAAAAAAAAAAAAGATGGGCATATAACAAGAGCGTGGTATATCTGTTAGGCAACCTGCATTCTCCATTGGGATCAATATATCAAGTGATCTGGAGGAAGGTCCTCAGAATATTGGGTGGAGCACTGTGGTGGATTTATGGGAGATCATGGACAATGACTGCACAAATTGATCAGGTTTATATGGGTTGTACTCTTCACCTTCAGATACATTATCCATATCAGTGAGATAGTCAAGTCATAATGAACATATATAGAATAATTATGCACTCTAGTTTTGATTACCTTCAAACAATGATTATATCTTAATCTTTTTTTTCTTGTCCTTCAGATACCTGTTGACAAGTGTATTGTAAACAAAGAAAGTTGGTCACCATGGACCTTCACTGACATCAGATAACTAAGTCTTCTCTGAGTCTTCTGCCCTATTTGAATCAAGAGCCTCATCTGACTTCCCAAATATCACTGCAAAGAAAGTGCAGTGACATAGTATTACAGTGGAAAATAGTTGTAAAAGTTATTTAAATAAAAATTGATTACATACTTGAAGGCTTTTAAAAAAAAAACTCAAAAGTTCAAAAAAGTAAAAAAGGAATTTCCAAAAAAGTTCATCTTTACAACCATAAAAATAATTGCAAGGTATAGAGAATGTTTATTTCACCCTTTATTGATGTTTGTCTCTTATTTTTATTGGTGCACTTAGTTTTATTTTAATCACATTAATTTTTAAATTCATACCTCCTCTCCACACAGCAAGCCATTCCTTGCAACAAAGATTTAAGAAGCAAGAAAAATAAACAATTGAGTAAAATTAACCAGTACACAAATCAAGTCTGATGGTACAGTCAGTGTCCCATCCATCATCCCAGTTACCCACCCATACAAAGAAGGAAGGTTCATTTTCTCCTATGTTCACAAGAGACAAATACATGCATGTATGCATGTGTGTAAAGACTTTCTGTTTATTTTTTGTTCTTTCCATTTTCATTCTTGTAGATGTTGGGTAGATTTCTCTGAATTCTTCAGTTTCTTTTTTTTTCCTTTTTACTATATTTTTATTTTGTTAAATATTTCCCAATTACACATAAAATTTTAGTATTCATTTTAAAAAATTTTGAGTTCCAAATTCTGTCCCTCCCTTTTGTCCTTCCCTTCTTGAGAAGGCAGGCAATTTAATATCAAAACTTTACATATGAAATCATGCAAAACATATTTCCATATTAGCCACATTGCAAAAGAAAACATAAAAAAACAAGAAAAATAAAGTAAAAAATGTATGCTTCAATCTGCATTCAGTTTGTGAGTTCTCTCTAGATGTGAATAGCATTTTTCATCATGGGTCCTTAGGAATTTTCTCGATTAGAGTGGCTAAGTCTTTCACAGTTGATCATTCTTACAACATTGCTGTTACTGTGAACAATGTTCTCCTGGTTCTGTTCATTACCATTTGCATCAGTTAATATAAGTCTTCCCTGGTTTTTCTGAAACCATCCAGCTCATTTTTATAGGACAACAGTATTCCATATGGGCAGGTAGGTAGCACAGTAGATAGAGTGCCAGGCCTGAAGTCAGGAAGACTTATCTTCTCTGAGTTCAAATATGGCCTTAGACACTTACTAGATGTGTTACCCTGGGCAAGTCATTTAACTGTTTGCCTCAGTTCCTCGTCTATAAAATGAGCTGGAGAAGGAAATGGGAAATCATTCCAGTATCTTTGCTAAGAAAACCCAATTGGGGTTAACAAAGACTTGGACATGACTGAAAGAACTGAACATGTATTCCATCACAATCATATACCACAATTTGTTCAACCATTTCCCAATTGATGGGCTTGTCAATTTCCAGTTCTTTCCCACCACAAAAAGAGCTTTTATAATTATTTTAGTACATACAAGTCCTTTTCCAGTTTTTTTGATTTCTTTGGGATACAGAACTAGTAGTGGTATTGCCGGGTCAGAGTATGCACGGTTTGATAGCCTTTTGGCATAGTTCCAAATTATTCTCTAGAATGTTTGGACTAGTTCACAACTCCACCAATAAATGCATATGTCTCAATTTTTCTATATCCTCTCCAATATTTGTCATTTTTCTTTTGTCGTTAGCCAGCTGTGAGGTGGTATCTTAGAGATGTTTTAATTTGCATTTCTCTGATCAGTAGTTATTTAAAAAATTTTTTCATATGGCAAATAATAGCTTTGATTTCTTTCGAAAACTGCATGTTAATATCCCTTCAATATTTGTCAACTGGGAAATAGGTTTTATTTTTAGAAATTTGGCTCAGTTTCCTATTTGAGAAATGAGACCTTCATCAGAGAAACTTGCTGTAAATTTTCCCTTCAGTTTCCAATTTTCTTTCTAATTTTATCTGCATGTTTGTGCAAAAGTTTTAATTTCATATAATCAAAATTATTCATTATACTTCCTATGATCTCTATATCTGGTTTGGTCATAAATTCTTCCTTTATCCATAGATCAGACACATTTTCTCCATGCCCCCCTAATTTACTTAAGCTATCATTCTTTATGTCTAAATCATTTATCCATTTTGACTTTATCTTGGTATACAGTGTGAAATGCTGGTCTATGCCTTGTTTCTGCCTGTTTTCCACTTTTCCCAGCAATTTTTGTCAAATGGTGAGCTCTTACCACAAAAGCTCAGATCTTTGGGCTTATCAAAAACTAGACTGCTATGGTCAATTACTATTGTGTGCCTAATTTATTCAACTGATTTACCACTCTGTTTCTTAGCCAGTACCAGATTGTTTTAATCATTATTGCTTGGTAATATGGTTTGGTATCTGGAACTGCTAGGCTGCCTTCCTTCACATTTTTTTATTGGTTCCTTTGATAATCTTGACTTTTTATTCCTCTAGATGAATTTCATTATATTTTTCAAATTTGATAAAATAATTTTTGGTAGTTTGATTGGTATAGCACTGAATAAGTAAATTAACTTAGGGAGAACTATCATTTTTATTATATTGTTCCAGCCTACCCATGAGCAATTAACATTTCTCCAGTGGTTTGGATCTGTATTTTTATGAAGTGTTTTATAATTGTGCTCATATTGTTCCTGGGTTAGTCTCAGCAGGTACACTCCCAAGTATTTTTTTATCATCTGCAATTATTTTAAATGGAATTTCTCTGTCTCTTCCTGCTGGGCTTTGTTGGTAGTATATAGAAATGCTGATGATTTGTGTGGATTTATTTTCTATCCTGAAAAGTTGCCGAAGTTGTTAGCTGTTTCAACTATTTTTTTTTTTTTGCTAATTCTCAAGGGTTCTCCAAGTATATCATTCTTTTTCTTTGGGGGTGGGGTGTGCGTGGAGGAAAATGAAATGCTTGATAAGTAAAAAAATAATTTAATGTAAAATAAAGAAGCATGGACAGAATTTCATTCATTCATTCCACTGAAATCATGTAGCCAAAGGAACTAATTTTAAAAATGTATGAAATCTCCTTGTCTTAAAACAACTTAAAGGTAATAATTACTCTTTACATGTATTTTTCCTTTGTTAGAAAACACACAACTAAAGAAAATAATTTGCCAAATGTATACATCAACAGACCCTACGCTCTCTCTGCTTTGAGCACTCTTTCCAGGGGTATAAATCATCCCTAAAACTCTGGAAGAGCCTTTCTCTGGTTCTTTAGTACTGGGATACCAGTACTATATTTGGGCTATTCACTTGGTATTTCTTACTCTCACTATGTGATCACAAAATCTCCTTTTTTAAGTAAGACATAAGATCATGCCCCAGACCACTGGTGGGTCTTGCTTCCAGACAAGGCTTCATAGCCATTGCCGCCAGCGGCTGTGGTGCCAAAATGGCCAGAGATGGCCAGTGAAAAGTGAAAAGGAAAACACAAAACATGGGCCAGGAGGAAGAGTCAAGAACAGCTCCATTTATTAAACTGAGGGAAACAATATTGTGTTAATAGCCCACAGGTTGTATTTAGCACTTGTGTGCTGTGGGGGTTTTAGAGAGTGCATGTGTGTACCGAGGAGGCTTGAAGAGCCTTCATCCTGAGCAGCACGTGTATGCCAAAAGAAGAATGGAGAGCCCATGTGCCAAGTTATCAGCCCAAGGGCAAGAACAGGCCTCTGGTCTGTATCTTATCCCAGAACGGACTTTCTCAGAGCTGGCCCTCTACAGCCATTATGTAGGAAGGCAACTCCTATGGAGAAAGGGCCAGCCACTGCCACCAAATGCAAGCCAATTGCCACTCACAGCGCAGGTAAGCTGAAGCAGCAAGACAGAAAGACACCCTAGAGAAAAGACAGGAGGCAGCATATGCTGAGTAGATAAGGCAGCCACCACTACTTTGATCATTATCTCCCCTCAGAGTCTGATGATAGCCCAGGACCCCAAGCCATGATACCTGGGAATGACAATGTTTCCATTCCAGTGCCCGTAGCCTTCATCCTAGAAAATGATACCTGGGGAGACGTAGCTGGGCAAGTGTTCCTGCAGGTGTTATCATCAGATCTATTCCTAAAAAGAAAATTTTTCTCACCAAAGTCCTGTCAGTTCAGCATCAGAAAGCTGATAGGATTTTATCAGTGGAAATGACATTAGAAAAGAAGTATTTTCACATCTGTTTTGCCACTATCTCCTAAGGACTATGGGACCTTTCCATGTGACTTGTAGCTGAATGCTTCCATAAGCCTTTTCTTCCCCCATTAGAATATAAGCTCTTTGAGAGCAGGGACTGTCTGTCTTACTTTTTTATTTTTATCCCCAGCGCTTAGCATAGTGCTTTGCTCATGCTAAGTGCTTGGTAAATGCTTCATTCATCCATTCATATATATCCATGATACATTTTATTTGGCTTAACATGTGCAAGTCAGTTGATAAGCTATCATCTAATTAGGCCCACCATGGTTTTTCAATTGCTATTGGCAACTCACGAAATATGCAAAATACCATATCTAAATCACCATGAAACCCATATCCAGTCAGGACACTGAAACATACTATAAATGTTATAAAGCTTAAGTAAAAATATATACACTTATAAGTACATGTACACAAACATTTGTGCCTAACTGACAACAACAAGGGGGTGAGGGAAAATATTTAGTTTCTTTGGTAACTTCTTGTTCAATAGGCATACTGGGCAAACATTTGCCATTATGCTATATTTTCTTTAATCATACACACACACAAAAATCACTTTAATTTTATTTTCAAATTAATTACATTTCAATGATACACAAAAATGCCAGCTGAGTTCAATTTCTATATTAACAACCTGCTATCTATCATACCATTTATTATAGTAGTGATAGGCCTTTTATAAAACCAGCACATCACAGACACATTCTTAGACTCTAAACACATACAGCATTGTTAATGTGTTCGAGGACAAGATATGTGTTTCATTTATCTACAATCAGAGAATATTATTCATTCATAAAGTATAATCTTTAGATAGTATCAAGTGAAGCTTAATAAATCAAAGTAGTTTCAAGTCATTTTACTTGTATCACAGGTTATGTCAAGATTCTAAAGGAATGCAATTGTGAAAACCAGTGACAACCTTTGAAAATTAGTAGCTAATTATCAAATACTCTATAAGTATATATTTTATAACCTAGAGATCTCTAAAGGTAATGGATACTTGAACTCAATACTATTAATTACAATCTGACATAATGGAAATGAAATTATTTATGCTTTAAAATTCCATTATTTTGAGCATGAGGATGACAATCTCTAATAACATGTATTCTAAATAATGAGTTAGACATTTAAGAGATTTAAATTTCAGTAGTAACAATGCCAAAAAACCAGTGTTTTACTCAATTCTACTGCTGTTGTACAATTAAATTTCCAGAAAACAAAAGGAAAGGTTAAAATGGAGCTATACAAGTGCAAGTGGTTAATAGTTAAATGAACATAAAATAAGTTTCAATAAATAAGCAAACATTTCAAATTGTCAATAATTATCTTGAGCTCCTGATCAGCTACCAGTTTTTAAAACACAAGGTGATTTAAAAATAAATACATTTTTATAACCATTTTCAACCACTGAGACAATGCCAGTTTCTATAAAAGATATAGCTTGTAGCCTGACAACTAGTTTCATGGAACCTTGGTTCTTTCAATAATCAGTTATTTCCTTTGTCGGAAAAAAAGTCTTAGAAAATGCTACTTGACAATTTGATTTTTTCGTACTAATTCTACTAAAGTGCTTCAGATTTTAGCTTAGCCACTGAAAATTTAGAGGAGATTTAGGATAGAGGAGAAATTTACAAATAAATAGTGCAAAATATTCAAGAGGCAACTGACTTGGTTAAATCCTTCTGATTACAAATTGATTTAGTTCACTATACTCCAAACCATATAGACATCTAATTTACTACTTTGTTTTCTAAAATAGATCAGTTACAAAATTTAACATTAGATTGAAGGTAGTTTTCAAAAATCTCAGCTTTACAATTGAAAAAATACTTTAAGTACATAAAACAAAACAACTTTATCCAACCTTTTTGACAATTTTTCTACAGGTGAGAAAGAAAAATGTTACTCCTTTTGTTATAAGGAGACTATACATACCTTAAATTTTATAAAAAATACTTTTAGAAATAATTAGATTTTTATAATATAGGTTAATCTGTAGGAGAGAAGTATTCTATTTTTGCTTAAATACTGACATTATATCCATTCAGTAAGGCTTTGGTGGAGTTAACCCATATTATTTGTATCATTTACCTTTCTTCCCCAATTTGTCTTTCTGCTTGACTGTCTTAATATTAGTTTCTTTTTCATCTTTCTTCTCTGACTTGTCAACTACTTTATATTCCTCCAAGATGGCTTTTCCAGTTTGCTTTGCTGTTCTTGTCACCACAGCTTTGATACCGATGTTGTCAATATTAAATGCAGTGACGCCAACATTGATGGCAGAATTCATCACATTATCTGTAGCATGACCAGCATCAGCTCCATATCTTTAAGAAAAAATTAAGATACAGTGAAACTACAAATCTGAATTAGAGCATCCAAAATAGAATAAGATGAACAAGATAAGTTGCCTTTGAAAAGAAAAATCTCAGTTTGTTTCAATTTGATTGTTTTTAAAAGGGGATTAAATCACTTATATGAAGCCAAGCCACATTTTTTCCAAGAGTAAGGACATTTCTGAGAAAATTAATTTCTTAAATGGCAGTACTTTATTTTTGTGTGAAATATTTACTCTGACATAAAATGTTACAAAGTTTCACTACATTCTGAAACATGGTTAATCAGTGAAGTTTTTTGGTTTCCTTCTCCTAAAGGGTAACTGAATTCTCCAATTCTAAAAAAAGTGAATAATTTTTATTTATGTTTCATGTTTCTGCTAGTATAGGCAAAATTTCAACTAACAAACTGTCAAATGTCTGTAGTTCGACTATTTATTTCTCTGGGAAAATGCATTTTAATTTTAAGCAATGTCATAAACGGTAAGACTCATTTCTTTATCTCAAGCTCCAACATCTCCCAAGATGGAATCCAATATCTCCAAATGGCCTGCTGCCCCTACTCTAGATGTAGCACTACACAGGAAAAAACCTCGAGCAAACCTGGCTTCATATCCTGTTTCTGAAAATTAACCAGCTTTGTGACAATGAGCAATCGTTAGACTTCTATGACTTTCAATTTCAATGTGGTAATGAAACTGCTTACAAATGATATCTTCCTCACAAGGTTGTTTTGAGGCCTAAATGAGATAACAAATGTAAAGCATTTGGCAGACTTTTTTTTTCTTTTAGCTAGACCCATTATTTCATCAGCACAGGGAGCTCTCAGTGAGGAACACTATTTGCTAATGCAGACCACCACTCATACTGCACCTTAAGAGTATTAGAGAGCTGCCTGAGGATACTGAGTTTAAGAGCCTTGCCCACAGTCACCAAATCAGTGTATGCAGAGACAGGGCTTGAACCCAGGTCTTCCTGACTTCAAGACCAGCTTTTTATCCATTATACTGCATTTAACTTTCTTGCAAGCTTTAAAGTTATGTAAGTCAGTTGTTACACACATTTCCCATTGGCATCTTGAGCTTAACTTGCCCAAAACTGAACTCATAACCATCCCTTCTAACTTCCTTAGTACTTTTGATAGCACCAACTATTCTGTTACTCAATTTTGACACTTCCTTCTCATTTGTCTAATTATTTACTAAGACTTAGTAATGCTACCTACATGATATGCTTTGCATCTATCTTCTTTTTCCCCACTCATGCTGTCACCATTCTAGTTCAGGTTCTCATGACCTCTTGATTGGATTATTCAAACAGCTTCTACACCAGTCTCCCTGTCTCATCTTTCTGCTCCAATATATCCCTTACTCCACTTTAAGATTAGTCCAGTCTTTCCAGTGCACAAGTTTGACCACATTACCTTGCTGCTCAAAAGTTTTCAATGGCTAAAATATAAACCCCTAAGTTGGCATTCTCACCTTTCCACAATGTGGCTCCACCCTTATCACATACTATTCCACATCATGTACTCATCATTGTAACCACATTGGAGCATTTGCTCTTTCCTAGTATCTACTCTTACCAGTGTGCACTGGCACCGATTTCCTGCCTGGAATGGACATTCATATCTGCCTACTGAAATCTTTGTCTTCCTTTTAAGTTCAGTTTGGGTGTTACCTCTTCCATTAAGCCGTCCTTCCCTGGTCTCTTTGCCTTGCTCAGTGAATCTAATATCCTCCATTAAACTTTTCCTATGCACCAACAAGCTCTTATACTTGTTTGTCTATGTATCTTAGCTCCTATTTATACTTTATGCTGTTTGAGAAATTACCATTTCTCAATTTTCATTCTTGTATGTAATACATAGTACCTCACACAAAGACACTTAATATTGGCTTAATTAAGCTTGTTCTTGCAAACAAGAATGTGCAGAGGAGAGAACAGGCTTAATAACTGCTAACAAAAAATGTGATAATGAATAGAGCACTGCCAACCTGGAAGGAGGTCTCTAAGATCTGTCCTTGAACCTGTCCTGTTCAATACTGTCTTTATCCATGTCACTGATAAAAGAGAAGGTAATTTAGGAGGCACACAGATATACTAAAGTATAGCCAGAGTACACTGACCACGGGGCTGGAAACCGTATCACATGAGAAACAAATCTCTAACAGTGTTTTGCCTACACTGACCCTCCTCTACAATGATGTTCTATTTCACAGTATCACATCCACACTTTATCTTTTCTACTATATTGTATGCTTCTTAAAAACAGACTGTCTTATGATCTTTGTATTTCCCAACATCCAACGTGGTACTCTGTCCATAAATGGTACTTAATAAATGTCTGTCTTATTTAACTGAATAAAAACTGACATGGTTTAAGGACTAGGAATGTTCACCCTGGAGAAGAGAAAGCAACTGGGAGAACAAGACAGATGCTTTCAAACATAAAAGACTGTCACGTGGAAGAAGGATATGGCTCCAGAAGACAGAAAACACTGGGAGGCAGAATGTGGAACTACACAAAAGGAAGAAATTTCTGACAATGTATTGTTAGATTGTTATTAGATCGTCAAAACAATGAAGCATGCTGCCTCAAAGTCAGGCTTTCTTGTCACTATAAATGTTCAACCAGAGATTACATGACTAACTAGGATTCCTGCATTAAAAGAATACTGGACTAGAATACCTCTAAGGTTCCTTCCAATTTTAAGATTCTATGCTTCTTCAGTTTCCTATCTTCTTTCTTCTGCCCAAGATACTTCTAAGAGCTACAGTGTGTGAGTCTAGATGAGTAGGGACCTTCCTTCAGCTGGACACAACTTCTCTATCTCTTGCAAATATTGACAGTGCATCTTTAGGCTCAGAAAGAAATCTGTTGAACTGAACTCAGAATATTAAAGAGTAGGTGGAAAACAGGAAGTATACAGTTAACTACAAAGACTCTTTAGTCTATAATATGGTGATTATAATAGAGGTTGACTTTCATTTACCCAGCTAGATCTTGCCAATTTACCAAAAGCAATTCAGTCTACTGATCTGATAAAGTGGTCCTCACACACTGTGTGATATCACTGTGTAATAGGTAGAGTATTTGAAGGACTCCTCAATAGCAAAGATGTATCTGAATACTGTTAATTCAATGAATTCTACAATTTAAACATATCTTTCTCCATTAATATGGCATTACTCTTATTACCATATGCTTGTAAAAAAGATGGCACTAGAAAAATATTGCAGAATCCCAGGGGTCATTTAGTTCAGTACATTATCTTATTCAAGTATCCATTATATGATATCCCTGTTTACAGATTTTTAGTGATGGAGAACTCACTAACACCCAATGCAGCCTGTTCTATTCTGGAACAGCTCTAATTGTTAGGAATTTTTTTCTTATGTTGAGCTAAAATCTGTTTCTCTGAAACTTTTACCAATTGCTTCTTGTTCTAGCTTCTGGGGCCCAACAGAACAGATTCCACAAGTCAGTCCTTCGATACTTGAAGACAAGGCAGCTATCATATCTGCTTTCTAAGTCTTCTCCTTACCAGTTCCTTCATTTGATTCTCATATAGCATGGATTCCAGCACATTTATCATCCTGGTCATGCCACAGCAGCTCAGATAAAATCCAATCAAAATTTAAGGAGAATCTTAATTTATTAATCAATCAAATAACATTATACTTTTTACAGAAGGGTATTTTTCACTAAACTTATGCTTCATGACAATGTTTTTTGCTAGCATGAAATCTTACTGCTTGGAAAAAAATGGGCTGGCTGTATCTCTTTGAAGAATTTAAGTGGGAAAAGAAGAAGCCTGACAGAGAAATTTAGAAGCTGTACAGAAGATTGAGGTGAATTATTTGACAGATATTGTACTATAATTAACTGTATCAAGTTTAAGTTACTTATTGATTTTCATGGCTGCTGTAGATCTTCAAGTTCCTATATCTAAAATAAGACAAAAATATCACTGTAACTGAGAAAGTAAACTAGTCATTTGTATTATCCTCTGAAAAACTGCTACAATAATCATCATTATAAGTAATCAATACAGCTAAGTATACTAGAAAATAGATAAAAAAAACAGCTGAAATGATTAACATAATAATCACGATAACATCATAAACTTGCATAAGTCAAATATAATCCAATACCATAATCAAAACTGTAAAATTGCATAAAGTTTCCTTCAACATAGGTGACTTTTTCAGTCACATTTTTGTCAAAAGTGAAAAATAATATTTGTTAGCTGAGTAGAACACTGGCAATGAGATAAAAAAGCTTATACTTTATGTATTTTTCTTTTTTTGGAAGTATAATTAATATGCAATTTTTTAAAGTTCATTTTTTATCTTGAATTCCAAATTCTTTCTCTTCCCCCAGTTCTTCTCCCATGAACTGAAAAGGCAAGCAATATGACAGCTGTAATACCTGTGAAATCATGCAAAACATTTCCATATTATCCATATATACATATACAATTAGTGCAATTTTACAAACAGCTACTCCAGATTATGTTTTTATTTTTTCAAGAGGTGGTAGTGGTGGTGCAGGGTTTAGGGGAGAGAAAGGAGCCAGCAACAGCGCTGTCAAAAGTAAAAAGAAGAAAGGAATATCAGGAAAAGCTATCTTTTGAAGGGCGCACATAAATTGAGCCCAGAAAAAAAGCCACAAATTCTGAGAGTAGGAGATGAGGAAGGAGTGCATTTCATGCAGAGGAGTAAGCCTAGGCAAAGGCATGGAGGTAGAAGATGGAATACAAAAGGCAAGTAACAGAAATTAGGACAGCTGGGTTATAATACACCACAGGAAGAATAGTGATGTGAAGCAGGAACCAGATTGCGATGGCCTTTAAATGCCCAATGGAGGAGTTTATATTTTATGCTAGTGGCAAAAGATTCACTGAAGATTCACAGAGGTGAGGGGTGGGGTGGAGTGGAAGGAAAGTGGGTGATGATACGGATGACACGGTCAGATTTGTCTTATTTTGACAAGGTATATAGTGGTAGAGGGCCCTTCTTTAACTTAAAATTGCCCTGGTTGGGAACTATTGATTTAAATAATCCAATTTGTTTCTCAGGCAATTTGCCAAAACAACTTTATGGTGAGGTTTGGTTATAATTACTGTGAAATGACAACAATCAGGGCAATATTATGTGAGGCTACTTTTACAATTCACACAGATAAAGTTAAAGACATTTAAACCATAGAATGATAAGGCTGGAAGGATCTTAGAGATCATCTAGTCCAATCTGCTCATGTCACAGATGAAGAAACTAAGAAAACTTAAATGACACAACTGTGTTTACACAGTTTTTTTCATCATAAATAAGTTATTACCTCCCCCATGTTTGAGAAAAAAAACAAACCAAAACAACCTTACACTAGTGAAAAATAAGATTCTGTCCCAATACTTAAAAATAGCTGGGCAGCTGCTTTAATTCAAGATTTTTACAAATGATATAAGAAGTTAACTGACTGTTTCTGTTTTTAAAAACAAAAATAAAAATTAGACTTACTTGTGTTTAACTGTATGTACAGTTTCTGAAGTAACGTTTTTAGCTATGCATTTAGCTGCACATTCCATTCCTTGCCATACAGTTGAAAACCCTGAAAGAATTATTTTTATATAAGCTTAATTAGCCACAACTAAACAGATTGCTTTCCTAGTTTAAATATACCTGAATCTTTTTGTTACCTTGAAGACTACTTGCTGCTACAACCATGGCACCATCCAAAGTGGATTTCCCATCTTTGTCTTTTTTAAGAGATTCTGGAACAAGTTTGCTTCCATGCTTCTTGACATGTGGGGCTAATTCTCTTCCAACACAGTTTGCTATGGAACATACTCCTTCCACTAATATATGTACAAAAATAAATATTTAGAGACCATGTTAAGGATTTTAAAATTAAACTATTATACATGCCTATCCTTCCTATTTGAAAATAAAAGGTACAGATGGACAAAGTGGTTATAATGACCACTGAATGGTTTGAAACTTATGAAGCATTTATTAATATTTATAACCCTGCTTCTTTTTTTAAATTAATTTTTAGTTTTCAACATTCACTTCAAGATTTTGATTTCCAAATTTTCTCCCTATCTCTTCCCTCCCCCGACCCTAAGACAGCATGCATTCTGATTACTCCTTCCCCCAATCTGCCCTCCCTTCTAATTAACTGCCCCCCTTCTCTTATCCCCTTCTCCTCTATTTTCCTGTAGGGCAAGATAGATTTCTATACCCCATTGCCTGTATATCTTATTTCCCAGTTGCATGTAAAAACAATTTTTAACATTTGTTTTTAAAACTCGAGTTCCACATTCTCTCCCTTCCTCCCTCCCCACCCAACCGCATTGAGAAGGCAAGCAATTCAATACAGGTTATACATGTGTAGACATGCAAAACACTTCTATAACAGTCATGTTGTGAAAGACTACCTATATTTCCCTCCATCTTATCCTGCCCATTTATTCTATTCTCCTTTGACCCTGTCCCTCCTCAAAAGTGTTTGCTTCTGATTAACCCCTCCTTCCATTTGTCCTCCCTTCTATCACCCCCCCCGCCCCCGCTCTCCTGTATGGTAAGATAGATTTTCATACCCAATTGAGTGTGTATGTTATTTCCTCCTCAAGTCAAATCTGATGAGAGTAAGGTTCACTCATTCCCTCTCACCTCCCTCCCTCTTCCTCTCCACTGTAAAAGCTTTTTCTTGCCTGTTTTATGTGAGATAATTTACCCCATTCTACCTCTCCCTTTCTCCTTCTCCCAATACATTTCTCTCAATCCTTAAATTTTTTAGGTATCATCCCTTCATATTCAATTCACCCTGGGCCCTGTCTATACATATACACATATATATATATATACACACATATATATTATATACATATACATATGCCACTACACATACACAC